>CM053581.1:313538064-313576556 GCA_028627135.1 Pseudochirops cupreus | reverse complement strand
CCACAACCTAATAAATTTTCCTTAATATGGTGGAGACTAGAGATAGGCTTCTCTCCCTAGTGAGTTAATTTTGTTGCTGTTGAGTCATTTCAGTTGTGTCTGACACTTCATGACTCCATTTGGGGTTTTCTTGGCAAAGATACTGGAGTTGTTTGTCATTTCCTTCTCCAGATCATTTTACAGATGAGGAAACTAAGACAAAAAGGATTAAGTGACTTGCCCAGGGTCACACAGCTAGGAAGTATCTGAGGCTGAGTTTGAACTCAGGTCCTCCTGACTCCAGGCCCTGGTGCTCCAGCCACTGTGACACCTAGCCAAATAACAACATAGAATTTAGAATTGAAAGGATCTTTAGAGATCATGTAGTTCAGTCCTCTCATTTTTTAACAGAAAACACTGAGGATAAGGTGAGATGACTTGTTCCTATTCTCACAAAGTCGGTAGAAAAGCCAGAATCTGATTCCAGGCCTTCTGCTCACAAATCCATTGCTCTTCCCATTAAACCCCAGGCCAGCCCTTTGTGTGAGTGGTCTCATTAGTGCCATAGCACTTTTCCAGTAATGAGACCCCACAGTGACCCAAAAAGTCCACAAAAAAGAAAGGTAAAATGTCATTTAGAAAAGATGTGTGTCTCCCTTTCTACCCATGTTGGGCTTATTAGAAGACAGAGAGAATAAAATATAAGCATAAAGAATGAAGAGCATTCTATGTCAGGGAAGGAGGCAATGAATTATGTAAAGCAGACGGTGGGAGCTTGACTTTCTCTATTGTCTTGAGCTGATTTCATTGAGACTTAGTTCAGTCCCTTCCCTAGATCTGACCCGTTTGTAAAACAAACTAAAAGGCTGAGGTGACCTTTTCTTTTGTTCCCCACAGAAAGGTAGACTGAACTGTGATCCCACCTTTGAACTGGAAGAAATGATTTTAGAGTCCAATCCTCTTCACAAGAAAAAGAAACGACTGAGGTGACCTTTTCTTTTGTTCCCCACAGAAAGGTAGACTGAACTGTGATCCCACCTTTGAACTGGAAGAAATGATTTTAGAGTCCAATCCTCTTCACAAGAAAAAGAAACGACTGGCAAAGAAAGAGAAGGATACCAGGAAATGTGACTCCTCCCAGGTGAGCAACAGAATCCACATATCCTCAGCTGATGCTACCTGGGGCACAAAGGAAAAATCATGATGCCCTAGACAGGCATTTAGACTTGCTGGTGTGTTCTTCAACTCAGTACCCCGCCTGTCTAGGGGAATGGCTTGTGCCATGAATCTTTTATTTCATGAGTTGTATTTTGCTAAGAATGAAGTTGGGGTAGCCCATGCCCAAAAATATTCTGGCAAATATTTAACAACTAGCCCTCCAGGAAAAAAATGGCCTCACAATACACTTTAGAATTGATCAACTGATTGATGAAATAAAACAAGCCTCTCCATAACACAGTATAATAATAAAAAAAAAGATGATTGCTCATGAAACTGCAAATCTATTATGTATAACTTGCTATTCCTTTTAAATATATAATAAAGTTATCATGTAATTTTTTCCTTCCCCCCCCAGAGATAGCTACCATTAGACACAAATGTGTGTGTGTGTGTGTGTGTGTGTGTGTGTATATATACTTGTACATAAAATCATTCTACACATATTTCTACTTGGCAGTTCTTTCTCTGGATGTAGATAGTGTTTTCCTTCATATGTCCTTTGTAATTAATTTAGATATTTATAATAATCAAAATGACTTAATTTTAATCTGGGTTATTTACATTTTTTCCATCTCTTTCTTAAGTACAATCAACAAAGCAATAAACTGAGCCCTGATTTATAGTATTTGTGGATTTCCAAGCTGTAAATACTCTGACTGAAAATTTAATGATCAGTTCCAGCTAGTTCCAGCACATTCATCTGCACTTCATAATATCTTGTCCATTTATCCAATTATTACTAATTAAGCACTTCCAATGTACGTAGAATTGGGCTGGGAGGTTTTAAAAAAAAAAAAGAACATTCCTGGAGGAACTCGTCTAGCATGATGCATGACAAATGACAATTATGTGCTATCTAATCTCACCTTGGACCTACCTGCTGCATGACAGTCCTTTTTTTCTTTGTTGAACCTCTCCCATGTCCCAACCCTGCTCTTCTCCCCTCAAACCCCCTACACCATTCTCACTCCCATCCTTCTCAGCAGAGACTTTGTCTCCTATTGGGAAAATCAGGGTACTTCATTGTGAGGTCCTTCTCTATTATTTCACAGCTCTACATCCCTCCCATCATTCCCCATTTTGCTCCAATCTCCAAGTAAGATATGGTCCTTCTCTCTGTGCCAAGGTCAATCTCTACAAATGCTTTTTTCTCCACATATTTGCTTCCTTTCTAATTCTAACTACATTACTTGTGGAAATGCTTTTTGATTTTATGTAATCAAAATTGTCCATTTTATCTTTTATGATAATCTCTATTCCTTGTTTTGTTAAGAATTCTCACTCATCCATAGATAAGAGATGTAGCTCCTTTCCTTCTCTTCTAGTTTGTTTATGATTTGATCTTTTATGTTTAGGTTATGTATCCATTTGGAGTTTATCGTGATGTATGTGTGAGAAGTCAACTAACTCTTCAATTCTAAATTCAGTGGTCTTTTTTTTTTATACATTTGATGTCTCTATAATTATTTTTGTGACTTTCTATTTTCTTTTCCTCGAAAGTTTCTCTTCCCCTCATTTCTGTGATATTGTTCTCTTTTTGTTTTCCTCCTCCCATTCTAACTCATCATCATGGAAGTCTTCTAAGGCTCTGTTCTGAGCCCTCTTCTCTCACTATACTTTCTTTCTTGATGATTTCATCTATTCCCATCTTTTTACAAGATACCTAAATCTATGTATCCAGTCCTTATCTCTCTGTTGAATTCTAGTCTTGCATCCCCAAATATTTGCCATATTCATTCAGATTTCCCATTGGCAGTTTGAATTCAGTATGTCCAAAATGGAATTTCCCCCACTAAACCTGATACTCTTGCAAACCTCCCCGTTTCTATTGAGCCTACTACCATCCTCCTACTCACTAAGGTTCACAACCTCAGCCTCAGTTTTGACTCTTCCCTCTCCCCCATGCCCCAAATCTGAATAGTTGCCAAATATTTTCTATTCTCCTTCCCTCCAATCCCCTGCATCCACTTCCTCCTACCAGCTGACTCTCCTAGCCCAGGTCCTCAGCACTTTTTGCCTGGTCTGTTTCAGAGGTCCCCGAATTGGTCCCATGATCCACATGGCTGCCAATGTAATAACAGCAATTGATATCTGTTTCATGCTTACTGTGTGCCTTATAAGCACTTTACAATTATTATCTCATTTCCTCTTCACAACAACTCTGAGAGCTAGGTGTTATTATTCTCCCCATTTTAGAGATGAGGAAACTGAGGCAAACAGAAGTTAAGAGATTTGCCCAGGGTCAGACGACTAGTAGATGTATGAGGCTGGATTTGAACTCAGAGCTTCCAGTGTGCTATCTACTGCACCACCTAGCTGCCAAGATACATTACCTTCCTAAGGCACTAGTCTAACCATATCACTACCCTTCTCAAAAACCTGCAGTGGCACCATATTGTTTCTAGGTCAAAATGCAAGTTCTGTTACCTGGCTTTGAAGACCTTCTACAATCTGACTCCAGGATGCCTTTGCAGACTAATGTATCAACAATGCAGTACTCACAAGGCCTCTAGTAACTATAAGTATGCTGATATGGTTATTAATCACAAAATGTAACAGGCTCTCTACATGGGAAATATAGCTAGAGCATTTATTCAAATACCAGAAAACTGAGTCCCAAAACCAGAAAGTCAAAGCCAACACAGTAGTTATGAAGTTGGCACATGTAGTTAATGGAGTAAACACCCACATTCTCAAGCCTTCAAAACATGACAGGCTACCTCAGGCAAAGATCCTCTTCTCCTCACTCACACAACTGCTCAGGTTCCAGGCAGCTTGCTCCCAGCAGCTCCGGCCCCGCCGCAGTTCTGTCCCTGGCCGTCCTCAGCAGGAGTCCTTAGCAGAGATTCTGGCGGGCTCAAAGAAAAAGGAGTTTGCACCACAACTGTAGCCACTGCTGCCGCTGCTTCCAGTCACCATGCCACCCCACGGACTCTAGCTTGGCTCCGACTTTCTGTTCTCCTACCCCTTCCTGCTACGTCAGCAAGTTCAAGGGGCATGGAAGATCAAATTCCATTATCATTACAACTTATTTACTATTACTCCCTTTACGCTTAAGCAAAAGTAGCTACTAAGCTGAACTTGTCATTCCATCCCCCACTTCTGTTCCCCACACCAGGCACAGACTCCCTCCCTATCTTCACCTCCCCAAATTCTTACCTTTCTTCAAGACTCAGCTCAGATGTCATCTCCTCCACAGAGCTTGTCTTATCTCACCCCAATCTCCTGCCTCAAATTAACTTTTATTTACTTGTCTATGCATATTAGTACTCTCCTCAGAAAAATATAAACTCTTGAAGGACAGACAAGGAGTTTTATTTTCGCCTTTGGATTCCCAGGGCCTAGCACCATGCTTTCCATAGAGCCTAAGGCACTTAAATAAACATTCCTGTAGTTCAGCTGAGATGACACAGTGCCTACCCTTGAAAAGCACATGGAAGGAAGAAAAAAGGCAGACATATAAAAAGTAACTTCTGAATGGTACCAAAGCCCTGCAAAAGTTCCATAATAAGAAATAACATAAGGAACAGGGGGATAAATTAGAAATAACCCCATAAAATTGCATTATGCTTTACAGTTTTCAAAATGCCTTCATTTCTGCTGTCTCATTTGACCCTCACAATACCTCCTATAACACAGGGACACCCCTGTGTTATCAGAGCCAGCTCAAACTGGCTGGCGAGCTTATTGTTAAATGTTCAGTGGGAGCATTTACATCCTGGAAATCAGCAAATGCTACAAATCAGGGCTGATTAGATTGATTAGACTTAAGAAAGTGATGAAGAAGATGTTAATAATGCAGATTAAGTGTAAAAGTATGTCATGTACACTTTTTTTCTTTTGGAGAACTGATGATTAAACATTTAGCAGCACATCCCTAGATATAACCCACTGAAAACTTTTTGGGTCTTTAGTAAATTTTAAAGAGTGTAAAAGGATCTTGATGATGCAGCCTTTGTACTTTCCAAAGAAAAAATGAATATAGATGGGTGATGAGGAGATGTAACCAACTGTCATATATATGAAAACAGCAGAGTTTGAAAGCTTGGCAGTTTAGTTTGAGAAAGGACCAGTGTCTGGTACCTTATCCTGCCAGGTGATTGTCAGAATCTTCCTAAGACAATTCAAATGGAAGTAATTTAGTTTCCTGGCTTGGCACTGGTAGACTGTCCAGGTTTCACAGGCATATAACAACGAAGTCAGTACAATGGCTGTGTAGACCTGCAGTCTGGTAATCAGTCTGATATCTCTTCTCTTCTGTACTTTCCCTTGGAGCCTCCCAAACACTGAACCAGCTCTGGTAAATGTACACTTACCTAAAAGACTGTTTTATGGAGAACTCACACAAGGCAAGTACTTACAGGATGGTCAGAAAAAGAGCTCTCAAGGTCTCTCTCAAGAACTTTGGAATTGATTGTGTGACATGGGAGACACTGGCACAGGACCGCCCAGTATGGCATGCCCTCATCAGAGAAGATTCAGTGCTCTTTAAGAACTGAAGCATCTCAAAATAAAGAGAAGATGCCCAAATTTAGAGAATCCACACCAAATGTGCCCATGGACTATTTATGCCAACCTGTGGCAGAGCATTCCCAGCTCATATTGATCGGATCCACCACAGTCAGATAACACTGTAACTTGACTCTGACATAGTAAGGTCATTTTGGTCATCTTTGAGAATGAAGGACAACCATAGGAAATACACATATGCCAGGGTTTGATCTGTCCTGTGCTAGTCCCTGTCTTCTGTGCCCCACTGGGTTTCAGTCAATGGGGCCACTTTCCTAGAACTGAACTGAACATTTGAAACAAGAATCTTAGGATTTGCCGTTGGCCACCAGCCTCACACGAAAAGGATTGAGACTTCCTGTGCTGAGCTCTGGCCTCATTCTCCACTGCTTAAGGATCACATTTTCTTTAAAAAACAAAAAACAAAAAACAAAACCACAACACTTAACAGGAAAGTTTGGACATAAGCCATGAATGTGAAAAGGAGGCCAGCAACCCAAGCGTGAATATTTTAGTGGCATCCAGCTGTCTCCAGATACCCAACCTTTGAACCTTTGTCCTCAGCGACTGGGGAAAGAATCCCTGCCTAAGGAACTTTTACCAAGCTAGAATAGTTTACCTTCCCCTGCTCCCTCCAGGCCCCCTCAACAGAATTACAATAGGCATTCTCAACATGATTCTTTTTCATTCAAATTACTTGGGTAAGTCTCACAACTTCTCTGAACTTCAGTTTTCTAGTCTATAAAATGGAGATAGAGGTACCTGGAGTACCTACCTACCTATCTCAGAAGGTTGCCACAAGCTTCAAATAAGATAATGTATGGGAAGTGCTTTGCAAACCTCAAAGTGCTCCAGAAATGGGAGGTATTAGTCATAAGAAAACAGGCTTCATTTACAATTTCACAGAATCACAAAATGTCAGGGTAGACGGGATCCAGGTCATCTCCCTCAGCACCTTTATTTTAGAGGAAGAAATGGAGGTGAGAAAGGGAAAGTGATTGCCTAAAATCACTCAATTAGCAAGTGGCAGAGCTAGAATTTAAATGCTTGACTCCAAGCCTAATATTCTTTCCAATAATAATAATAATAATATAGCTTATTTTATATAGAATATTTATGATTTACAAAACACTTTACATATATTCTTCATTTGACTCTCACAACACGTACCCCACCCCCACCCCAAGGTAAATACTTTAGGTTACCCTAAGCCTCATTTCTCCATTAGGGATTTTTGTTGTTGTTGAGTCTTTTCAGTGGTTTCTGACTTCCTGACCCCATTTGGGGTTTTCTTGGCAAAGATACTTGAGTGGTTTACCATTTCCTTCTCCAACTGAGGAACCTGTGGCAACCTGGGTTGTGACTTGCCCAAGGTCACTCAGCTAGTAAGTAGGTGTCTGAGGCAGGATTTGAACTCATCAAGATAAATCTTCCTGATCACAAACCCAGAGCTCTACCCACTGTACCACCTCACTTCCCTCCCATGGAGAAGGTGAGGCTGAGATGACGGCTAACCCAAGGCTAGTAATTTCAGAGAGAGAAATCAAATTCAGTTCTTTTCTGATTTAGGTCAACCATTTAGTGAATTTACTAAGTACCTACTACGTGCTGGGTACTGTGCCATGCACTGAGCAAAAGACAGCTCCTGTTCTCAAGGAGCTCACAATTGAACATGCAAATAACTAAGTGCAAATAAGCTGTATACAGGAAAAATAGGAAATCGTCTCCCCACCGCATCAGGCTGCCATTCATCAAAGGTCCCTGTTATACACAAAAAGCTTTTTTTTTTTTTAGTACATTAAGGAAGTGCCTTGGACTAAATTCTTCTGTTAAGAAAGAGTAAAATAAAATGAGATTTTCAATTGAGAGGTGTCCTCATTAAGGAAAAAAGTACCCTTCTTGTGAGTGTATGAAAAAAAAACCCTCTTTATTAAAGGGACACTGTTCTATTCTTTTTTAAAAAAGAAAATCTTTAAAGGTTAGCCACCTTTGTGGGCTATTGGGGCAGTCTGAATATTTTATAATACTCGCACAAAGTGGTTTTTTTAGCAAATGTATTTTAAGGTCTTGCTATACCCATGACCCATAATCCCAAACTGCCTCCTGCTGTCACTTAACTCTCTTTTGTTTGTGTTTGTCTCTCCAAGCTCCTTGATGGCAGAGAGACTCTGTCTTCTCCTCCATTTTTGTATTCCTCGCTGAGCACAAGGTGCCCAGGGTCTGGCATAGGCTAGACAAACATCCACTTGTTAAGTGGATGCCTTGGAAGCATCTCCCTTCCCTCCACTGAGACTCCCTGTCTGCTGTGAAATCTGAATCTGAAATGGAGAACCTATACTTTACATGAAAAAGATATTTGAAAGAAATGATCAGTGACCCCAAATCCAATACAAGGGGTCTCAAAAGTTTAATAATTTTAAAACCACACTGACTGAGATTGGTAACTGAAAAACCCACATGTACATATTGTCTTACATTAACAAAGAACTGGACTCCTGTGAGGCATTATTACTGCTATCCTTATCCTGTAACCCTGCGGATTTCTTCCACTATGTCTCTTTAGGCTCTAGGGCTTCAGGGCATAATAAATAAGAAAGTAAAATTTAATTTAAAATAACCTTTGTTTTTTACTAGGGATCTTTCCCCCTTCTTCCTCTTCCACCCCCCCATCCTCTGCAGATGGTTTTATTGTTTCTTTGCAAGAATATTTATTTATTTAGAACATTTCCCATACTTTGTTTCTCTCTAGACTTTGATTATTTTTCCATTTCATATTTTAAAAAGTTATAGGATCCCACTCAACTCCTGGTGCCTACTGAGAACAACACAGCTCAAACCCTTTGCTCTCTGTTCCAAATCATCTTTCTTCTCCCTCACCTCCACATACTTTCTCTCTGAAACTGAGATCACAATAATAGATTTAGAATTAGAAGGGACCACAGAAGCCATTTTATCCAACAATACACCCCTTCATTTTACAAATGAAGAAACTGAGGCCCAGAGAGTCAGAGAAGTAGTGAACAGCAAAGGTAGGATTTAAATCCGGGTCTTCTGCCTCCAAAACTATTGATCTTTCCACTTGGACCAACTAGATATCACCAGATTGAAAGAAACTTCATTTAATGTATCTCAGGTCCTCTTCATTTCCAGGTGCCAAATCATCATTCGCTGGCTTGGTTAGTACAATTCAGTAATTTCTTCAACAACACTCTTCCTTTTACTCTCATTAGAGCTTTTAGTTTTTATTTCCTTTTTTCATAGTATCCTAGATTTAGAACTTTAAGGGACCTTAGAAGTCTTTCTACTCTCCTCCCCTACTTCCCCCCTTCTCTATTTTATAGGGAAGAGGGAAACAAGCATTTCTTAGGTCCTGCACTAAGTACTTTACAAATATTATCTATTTGATCCACACAACAATCTGGGAGGTAACTGCTATTATTATCCCCCATTTTGGTTGAAGAAACTGTGACAAACAGAAAGTAAGTGACGCCCAGGGCTAAGAAATGTCTGAGGTCATATTTGAACTCAGATCTTCCTGATTCCAGGCCCATTATTCCATTCACTGTGCCAATTAGCTGCCTCTGTCCGTAGATGAGGAAACTGAGAAGTAAAGAAGTGATTTGCCTGAAATCACATGAGTAATAAGTGGCAGACAGGATTTGAACCCAAGTCTAGTACTATTTCCACTGTGTCATACTGTTTTCCATTTTTCCTCCCTTTCTCCTTTCTTGTAAAGTCTGCCTCTTTCGTACCTGCATTCCCTCCTCTTTTTTCTCCTAAATACTCATATTTCTGTTTTGACCCTTCAGAAGTCTCCTACAATAACTGTAAGAATCTTTCTTTGCTGCCTCTGCCAAGAGTTCCTGAGAGCCCTACTTCTATACCATCTTCTCTGCTCAGTGCCTCAGTGCTTCCACTGCCCTTTTAACTAAGTCACAATTTGACAGCCTAGTAATTGCAACATTTTGTCTCTGGAATTTCTCTTTTAGTTGCATTCTGACTGTGTTCTGAGTTGGGAAAGTCAGTGTGTACTCTAAGATCTCCCTTTTGGACTTGTTACTAGGTATAAAATGAGAGGTTGAGTTGTGTAATTAGGGTGGTCAGGTTCTAGCCACTTAAAGAGGAGAGAGAATGGACTTCCCTTTGCAGAGGTGGAGGCCTAAGGGTGTGTAACATTGCATAATCAGACTCAGTTGGAGTTTTGGTTAGTTTTGCTGAACAGCTTTTTTTCTCAGTTTTATTCCTTCCTAGAAAGGATACTACATTTACAACCCCTGCGTGGGGGAGAGAAAAAAAAAGAAGGTGATATAAAAACAAAAGATATTGATATAGCTATAGATAGATATAGATATATAAAGGATAAGAAGTTGACAAGGGATAACTTCTCAATGAAACTTTCTCTTAGAAATAACTTAAGTCCCCAAAAGTAATTTGGGGAAAACTTTTCTGGTAAACATTCAAATTTTTGCTCTGAGACTCTAATTCTTCCCAGGCCCCATGTTTGTTGACCACTTCTCAAGGTTAAGTCCTTTCAAGCAAGTACTTTGTACAGTAACACTGTTGGACATATGTAATAGCCTGTTCACTTGAACCAAAGTACATTTAAGAGTCTCTGATGAGTGAATGTCACAGTGGTTGGAGTGAACAGTCAGATGGAATTAAATGTGATCCTGGAGGAGAAAGATTATTCTGGGCCACTCAATAGAACATCCAAATCTTTCACCATGGGATAGGAGATGCATGGTGGGCAGGTGACCTGCAGGAGGGACCCTCACATGCTGCCTCTTGTGGCCTCATTGCAGACCCATTTTCCTCCCAGGCAGTTATCACTTCTGACTTCATCTTGGGGGAAAAACAGGTGATGGTCATTCAGCAGATACTCACGGCTGTCCAGGTTAAACAGCTACCTAAACAAATCTTTCCAGCTCAGGTTAGAGAGGTGGTGGTTTCTTTACTGGCCTGAAGAGTATTACTCCCCTTTCCTTTGCGAGATTCAGGAGTGTCTATGGTGCTGAATGTATATGGTCCTCTTACTGATCCTGCCCTCTGCCAGGTTCTCAGTCACCTCTCTTTGATGTAGCTGCCTTGCCTGCTCTAACCTTTCTCTTGGTAACTATGGAGGGGACGGGGAAGGGTAGGGCCAGGATCTTCTAGAGTTGGACCTTCCTACCCAAATCAGCCATTCAGTTTAATAAGGGGTGGGGGGGTGGGGAACATACTTCAAGCTCTGCTTGGAAATTTAATACTTAAGTAAATGTGGTCCTAGTTTAGGTTAGGGCCAAGGAAAAGGGAGTGTGAAATAGTGAAAAGAACACTCAGAGGTCCTGAGTGTGATTCTTATACTCTGCCACCTATTAATTACTTATGACTGAGGGGTAAGTCTGTTTTCTCTCTGAACTTCAGTTTCCTCTTCTGTCAAATGAAGGTTTCTAGCAAGGTGATCTTGAAGGTTCCTTCCACCTTTCTGTTTATATAAATAAGGACTTTATTGGTAGAGAGAACTCCCAGGTGAGGAAGCTCCCTCTACCAGGGCAGGCTGGTGCCTTTTCTACAACTACTGAGAGTAGCCTAGAGCATTAAAAGTTTCAGTGATTTGTCTAGTAAGTCAGAGGTGATGCCCGAACCCAGGTCATCGTGTTTGTGAGGACATAGAGGCTGTAGAGGTCAGTATCCATTGTCTTCCCCCATAAATACTTTCTGAATGTATCATCTTTGGCCAAAGTAGAGGTCTTGAATTCAAATTCAGGTTGACATTTGCCACCTGAATGACCTTGGATAAGTTACTGACCCTCTTTGGGTTTCAGCTTCCTCCTCTCCAAAAGAAGGGGATTGGATTAGAGGATCTCTACAGGCCCTTCTAACTCTAAGCCTTATGACTGATTGTCTGATCCTACTGAGTACATTATAAGCACTTGGGAAATAACTGTTGATTGATTGTGGAGTCTGTCTGCTAACCTTTCTATTCTTCTTTCCACTTGGCAGGTTTGCCTTCTTCAGGAGCACCTTGAATCAGTCCAGAAGGAATTCATTATTTTCAACAGAGAAAAGTAAGTCACTCCTAGAAAAGGCATGGTCTAGGAAATTTGATAAATGTCTCAGCTAGAACTTCTTGCAGAACTAGTATTTATAAATTTACCAACTGATGTGAAGAAGGGTTTTAAGGAAGATGGATGCTTCTCACCTCTGCCACCCACTGGTGGGGAAAGCAGAGACATTATTAGTTCATCTTTCAAATCAGTAATGTTGGTTTGTTTTTTTCACTCATTTTCCCTTTCAAGGCTTAAACCTTTTTCTCTTTTTATCTGAAGGGTAAGAAGGGAACAAAATGAGAAGCTGGCACAAGCCAAAGATCCAGAAGATGGTCAGAACAACAACCTGTGAGATCTGCTCCATCCTCTTTCCACAACATTAATCGACTGCTCTGCACATGGGCACTGAGCCGTGTGCTTCGAATCCTCCATTTAGAATGCTCAGACAGTAGTTCTCAGCTGCCCCCACCACCACTTACAGATGCCCAAAGCTCGCTGCGGTAGAGCATTAGACCAGAAGCCAGGAAACCTGGGGTCTAGTCCCAGTTCTGCCACTAATCAACCCTGTGTGACTCGGGCAGATTGCCTCCCCTGTCTGGGGCTGCTTCCGTCATTTGTAAAATGACAAAATCTGTTACAGATCTCTTTTAGCTCTAGTAGTCTATGATTCTAAATAGTGTTGGAGGTTTATGCTTTAGTGTAGTGCAAAGAACGTAAGACTTAGACTAAGAAAGATCTGGGTTCCAAACCCAGCACTGGCACACAGTCTGGCCATTGGCAAACGGCTTTACCTTTCTGAACCTTGGGTAGATGATGGAGGTGGTAATATTTACACTACCTATATAAAACCTACCTCACAGGGTTATTGTGAGGAAAACAATATATATTTGTGAATTCTTATTATATTTAACCCCTTTTCTCTTCCTTGTCACACTGTGGAAAATGTAGGGTTTGGGGTGAGGCCCTTCCATCCTAGAAAACTAACAAAAGGGGGTCAGAATGCCTTAGCCCATCTGAGCATGAAAAGAAGATTCTATCCAGAAAAAAAAGAATGGGACTTAATGAACCATAAGGCTCTATGTGAAAGAGAACCCCCAAAACAGGGGCCTTTTCACAGTAGCATGACCCTTGAGCACTAACCATCTCATTTAACTAGGGACTTGATATTATCTGGTTAAATACCAAGAAATACCAGAAAAGAATACTGTCAGATATAAAAGACACCTACCATTTTGTGGTGACATATGGAAGACCAGAACTAATGTGTAGAGAAGTTTGATCTGATGTCTAGCAGGATGTCCTTCAGTATGAGCGATGAACCCACCTTGACCAAGACACAAAGAAACACTGACATTGTCTCTTTCTTGCCAAATTTATCAACCAACTCTAGGGCAAGTTGGTGGCTGATCAAGGGAGCAGAATGTATAGAATTAGGGCCTGTGAGAAAGCCAGAGATGGGAATAGGGCTGGAAAGAAATAGAAAGTCAGAGTGCTCGCTGGCTACACTCCTCTAGAGTGTGTGGGCATGAAGTGGGGAGTCAACATCTGCTCCGTGTTTACAATTTTCAATGCAATGAACTAACAGGCCTTAAGTTCCAGGAATGCTAGGAAGAAGAGTCTTTTTTTTTGCCATTAAAAAATGAGGTTGTTTTTTGGTTTTTTTTTTTGCAAGGAGGTAGCACAAATACCTTTTTAAATGTTTGTAAAAACAACAACCAAACAAAACACCATCCGCCTCCATCTCTCATGTTCCCTTCCAATGAAATCACTCTGGCTCTCACTGATTGACCAACAAGGGGTACCAACCCAAGCCTCACTTTGTCATCCTTTGGGTTTTCATGGTTCAGTGAGTGTAAACAGCAATTGTTTCTGTTTTGGCCAGAAACCCTGAGGGGCTTCCCCTCCCAGATTATTTTTTTTCCCCAAAGACCATTCTTTGCCTTAATCGCTGAATGGGCATTGCCTCAGTCAAACTGAGACCTAGGAAAGACATTAGCTTAAAAAGGCCAAGGCCTCCCACTGCATCCAAGACATCTCTAATCATCCTAATCTATATTTTGCCATTGGACCCAGATAGCTCCAGAGGAGAAAGTGAGGCTGGTGACTTTGCACAGCCCTCCTTCACTTAAATCCAATTCACTTGCAAGTCGTGGCATCATTTTCTTAATTTCCTAATGTCAAGGTCCTCTTTAAGAAGGAAAGACAAATAATAACAATCCCTTGCAACTACAAAGTATGTCAAGTGAGATAATGTATGTAAAACTCTCTATGAATAGGATCCTTTATTCAGGGAGCTCTCTCCAATCACCAGCCCTTGTCCTAACACAGTTTGATCTGCTAGGGACTGGAATAAAGTCATTAGCAATGAGAAAGACACCAGACTCTCTTTCTAAAGAGGAAAGGCCAAGGGTTTCCATGGTCATTTGTTCTGACTTGAGCTCCAAAGGTCATAGACTTTTTCTTCCCTGTCACACATTTTTTTCTTGATTAAAATCATGTTGAAAGAACTTCCTAAGGGATGTTTTGGGAACAAACATCTTACCAAAGAGAAGGAAGGCAAGCCATTTGGCTCATCTTCCACTGACATGTCTAGTTTGTACATCTAGAATATCTGAAGCAGGACAGAAACCTTGTGAAACATCCATAATTCACATTCCTAGTTAACTAGTGTTCATTTCTAATAAGCTACATATGGGCCTGGAATAGTGCCATTGATTTTTTTTTTTGCTTTTTGGAGGGGGGAAGGCAGGGCAGTTGAGGTTAAGTGACTCGCCCAAGGTCACACGGCTAGGTAAGTGTTAAGTGTCTGAGGTCAAATTTGAACTCAGGTCCTCCTGACCCCAGGGCTGGTGTTCTATTCACTCTCTAGCCACTCCAGTACCATTAATTTTTAAGAACTAGGATTCACTAGCTGGACATGACAGACCTGGATAAGGCAAAAAGGTCCTCCCTGGACCCTTACTGGCCTGCTTAGACAGTTGTTTGCCAAAAATAAAATAGAAGTTTTGTCTGTGTTGGTATCACCTCCAGAAAACTGGAGCAAGAAAATATCCTTTAGAACCGTTCTCACTGCTGAACAATCCCAGGCCTTTACTAAAACTTTTTCAGAACAGTTTCTTGAATAGTTGTTGGCGATACTGAGGCCAAACCTGCGGTTCTTCTGTTCTCTTCCATGAGTTTGGGGCTAAAACCAACACCTTCCTTGGGCTGAGGCAGTATACCCACAACTACTTACATTCCATTAGAATGTAAACTCCCTGAGGCCAAGGGATATTTATTTTGTGTATCCCCAGTAATTCTCCTGTGACTAGAACATAAATGAGTTGACTTGAATTTCAAGACCCTAGGTTTTTTAGGGCCTATTCCATGCCTCCTTAAACTTGAATCTGAGAGCTCCAGTCTTGGAAAAGAAAGGGATCATGGTAGCCATCTGTGTCATATGTTCCTGAGAATTGTATTAGTGTTGACCTATCATCTCCACCCATCACGGCAGAAAAATGTCTTTATAGACTCACTATGTTTATGAGGTTGGAAGCTTTTTTTCTTAATAACACTGTTTCCCTGGACTTTCTGCCCAGTGAATGCATGTTGACTTAAGCAGCACAGATAAGGTAGAGAGGTTTGGGGTCATGGGATATAAAACCCAGGCCAATAGGCCACAATGACTTTAAAATGCTAAGGGAGCCCAGCTAAGACTAGCGGTTATGGCTGGAGCCTAAAGCAAAGGGGATTGGAAAGAATGTTGGGTTTGGAATCAGAAGACCTGGGCTGGAGTCCCGGTGCTGCCATTTATTAGCTGTATCACCTCCAAAAGACAAGTAATTTCTCTTTATTTCCACATCTCTGAAACAATGGGGCTGGAGTAGGTGATTTTGAAACCCATTTCACTTCTAACATCGTATGATCACCTTGATGTACATAGTTCCTTCAAGTCTGCTGAATGCTTCCATGTTCACCACCAGTCTGTGAAGCAGGCAGTATGAATATTACCATCTTCATTTTATAGATGGGGAAACTGTGTCTCTGAGAGATCAAGCAGTCATATAGCTAGTATGGATCCAGGTGGAACCCAGTCCCAGTTGTTCTAATTCCAAGGACAGCACTCTTTCATCAAGAGAAGGCCGAGATTCATTTAGAGTAGTCAAGTAGCCCCTTTGTGGGAGAACTGTCAATTGTAGCTGTATGAAGTGACCGCTATCACCTGTCATTGTGGCTCCCTTTGATCATTTGGCAGATTAAAAAGGAAGCAGGGCAGAGATCTTGCAAAGGATCCTCCCTGTAGATGATCCTTGGCTGGGCTCCCGCATTCACATGATAAGGTAGGGTGAACTGTGCAAGCTGAAGGGAAGAGAGTGAAGGAAGGGCTGGGTATTCTCTCTGTTGTCCAGCACCAGATGTCAGAGCACCATCCAACCTTGTTTTCTAACAGCCCTCTACCCCCCTCACTTGTTCTAAGTACTGTCTGTCTGCCACTAATGAAATTAAAGAGTCAAATGTCTTACTCTCTGCTTCGTGTATGTGTGTCTCACTTCTGCCTGAGCTCTCTCAACGGCAGCCTAGAGACCAAGCACCTCTGGGGAGCCACAGTAACATAACCTTGAACAAAAAGTAGTATCGTGGCTCAATGGGAAGGACACTGGCCTGGCCATTGGAAGACATGGGACTCAATCCTGGCTCCACCACTTAACCAACTGTCTGGCTTTGGGCAAGGTGTTACTATGCCTCCCTGGGACTCAGCTTCCTTATTCGTAAAATAGAAAAGTTAGACTAGATGAGCTCTGAGGCCCTTCCCAGCTCTAAATCTATGACCTTAAGTAACAAGAACAGCTGGAGAAACTAAGCAGCCAAAGTATCCAGAATGAATAAAACCCATAGCAAAGATGTCACATGCTGCCTTGTATGGCTGTCACTACCACCACCACCCTCTCCCCCACTTCTTCCAGAGAGAACACATTCTGCAGGTACAGGTGCACCCATTTATCTAGCATGAAAGTACCAGGCCCGTGGCACTGTGGCACAGGAGCCACAGCTAAGCCTAAAGGCAAAAGACAGTCCCTGCTCACAAGACACTCAGGTCTAATGAGGAGACAAGATGCAAAGAAACTGGAGATAATCAACAGAGGGAAGGCACTAACATTGAGAGAGATGAGGAAAGGCTTCCTTGCTCACCAAGACTCCTTCATGACCAGCATAATGCAACTGCAAGAGGTCTGGCTGGCATGAGGATGGCATCCCTGGATGCCTGGGTGCTGTCTGACGTGCCACACTTTGGGAAGGACATTAATAAGCTAGAGTAATGACCAAGATCAGAAGAGCCTCAAGTCCATCCCACAGAGGAGCACAAATGAAGCAGAGATGCTTACACTGCACAAGCCTGCAGGTGGGAGGCTGGGGGAATGGAACACAATAATTGTCTTCAAGTACCCCACAAGTGCTATGAGGTGGCAGAAGGATGCCAGGCTGGGTTAGCTGGGAGAGCATCAAACTTTTAATCTGAGGATCCAGGGTTCAAGTCTCTGTTCATTGGGTAACTAGGTGGGACAGTGGATAGAGTGCTGGGCCTGGAGTCAGGAAGACTCCTCTTAATGAGTTCAAATCTGGCCTCAGACACTTACTAGTTATATGACTCAGGCAGGGCATGTCACAGAACCTGGTTTACCTGTTTCTTCATCTGTAAAATAAGCTGGAGAAGGAAATGGCAATCCACTCTGGTATTTGCCAAGAAAATATCAAATGGGGTCACAAAGTTAGATATGATTGAAGTGACCCAGATCAGAAGAACCTCAAGTCCATCCATTTGAAGATCAATAAAAGAACTAGGGATACTTATGCTGGAGAAGACTTGGGGTGGGGAGGACCTGAAGAGGGCTAACTTGGGACAGAAGGATTCACTTCATTCTGCTTGCCTCCAGAAGGCAGAATGACAGGCAGTAACATTCGGAAAATCATGTTCATAACAATTAGAACTAACCCAAAATGGAATGGACTGGGGAAGGGGGTTGATCTCATTTCTAAGTCTCCAGACTGGCTAGATGGTCACTTATCTGATACGATCAACCAAGGCTATATATTCAAAGTGTTCTGCAAGTCTTAAAATGCCAAATAAATGTCAGCTAACATTGCAAAGAATGGCTAACATTATTATGATGTAATATGAACATGGGTTGGACTAGATCAGTGGTTCTCAACCTTCCTAATGCTGCGACCCTTTAATACAGTTCCTCATGTTGTGGTGACCCCCGACCATAAAATTATTTTCATTGCTACTTCATAACTGTAATTTTGCTACTGTTATGAATCTATCTGATATGCAGGATGTATTTTCATTCTTACAAATTGAATATAACCCACAGGTTGAGAACCGCTGGACTAGATGGTCATTGAAATCTCTCTCAATTCAGAAAAAACTGTGATTTTTGTCCTGTAGTCATGGATCAAAATAAACTATTGTTTAATAATAAGTAATGACTTTTACTAGTTGTTTGCTAATAATAATTATGACTAACAATAATTTAATAATAAACTCTATATGGAGATCTAGTCCACAGCTGACTTCTAGTACTGTGTCCTAACCAGCTGGCCTCACCAGCCAAGGCTGAGGCATCAGAAGTCTAGGGAAGCCCAGATTCTGCTTCCTTGGCTTACACTCAAACCTCATGGACACAGGCAGCCTTGGACAAGTGTTACCTTTCTGAGTCTCAGTTTTCTTATCTATAAGATGATGGGACTGGGGCAGCTAGGTGGCGCAGTGAATAGAGCACCGGCCCTGGAGTCAGGAGGACCCAAGTTCAAAGGCAGCCTCAGACACTTAACACAAAACTAGCCGTGTGACCTTGGGCAAGTCACAACCCCAATTGCCCTCTTAAAAAAAAAGACCAAAAAAAGATGATGGGACTTGGCCTAATCCAATCAATCAATATTTATTAATTGTATATTGTGTGTCAGGCACTGTGCTAAGCACTGGGGGTACAAAGAGAGGCAAAAACCTGCTCTCAAAGAATTTAGTCTAATAGGGGAGACAACATGCAAACAAACGAATGCAAAGCAAGGTATAGGCAGGATAAATAGGAGATAAAATCAACAGGGAAGGCAATGGAATTTAGAAGGGTTGCAGAAGACTTCTTATAGGTGGGATTTTAGTGGGGTCTTAAAGGAAGCCAGGGAGGTTAGTAGTGGGAGTGGAAGAGGGAGAGCATTCCAGGCATGGGGGACAGCCAGAGAAATGAACACTCATTCCTACTGCATCTTAGAAGGTTTACAAAATGCTTCCCCCACAACAGCCTTAGGAGATAGTGGTATGATTACTACCATCCCCACTTAACAGATGAAAAAACTGTGGCTTAGAGAGTTGAAGGGGCATGGCCAGGTCTCCCATCTCCCTCTGTGTGCTGCAGCTTTGCCAATCCCTGGTTTTATAGCTCCCCTACATGCTCCTCAATATCTTTGCCCCAATCCATTGTGGTCACAAAAGTTGCTTGACATTCCAAGTGCCCAGCACAAACAGGATCTGTGGCCAAGAGGACCACATTCAGCTCTGTTTCCCAGTCACTAAAGCCTCTTTCTGCCTGGAGAGTGAATAAATGTATCTTTCAATCCAGACAGTGCCTCTTCTTGGGCCCAACAATACCTCGGCGGCAGGCGGGCGCGTTGGCTGTTGCCCTGAACTCTTCCTTAATAACTTGATTTGTTTGGAAGGCCAGTCTAGCTCCCCCAGGAGCTGCATGCTAAGTGCCCCCACAATCTCAATTAACTCTCTACCTGCCAACATGTTCTCAGCAGGCATCAAGCAAAGGAACACAAGATCTATTTGGAACTCTGAATCTTGACTATAAGAGATAGGTTGTATAGGATTTACTTTGATGGTCTTGCTATCTCTTACTACCATCGACCATCTTCAGGATACTGTCTCTCCCCAAGGTCCAGCTCTACCCATCAGTGGATCAATCAACATGCATTTATTAAGTACCTACTATATACCAGGCACTGTATGCTAAGTGCTGAGGGATACAAAGAAAGGCAAAAACAATTCCTGCTTTGAAAAGAGCGCAACCTAATGGGAAGACAACCTGGAAACAAGATGTATTCAGGATAAACTAGAGATATTCTCAGGGAAGGGAGCATTAAAGGGCACTGGGGAAAGCTTCCTGTAGAAGAGGGGATTTTAGCCAGGGCTTAAAAGCCAGGAGGCAGAGAGAGACAAGGAGGGAGGGCATTCTAGTCCCAGGGCCCGTCTCGTGAAAATGCTCTGAACTAGAAGACGGGAGCATCTGTGCTATGAATAGTAAGGAAGAGTTTCACTTGATCCTGAAGTAAGAAAACTGTCAAGGGGACTGCTTTACAGATCATGAAGGGCTTTAAAAGCCAAACAGATGATTTTCTATTTGATCCTGGAGCTGATGGAGAATTGCCGGAGTTTACTGAGTAGGGAGGTGACATGATCAGGCGTGCACTTGAGGAAAGTCAGTTTGGCAGCTGAGTGAAGAATGAACTGCAGTGGGGAGAGGCTAGAGGCAGGAATTCAGAGGCATCTCACCTCCACAAAGAGAATCTTCTGACAACTACAGCTTTCTAAAAATGGGTGTGTCTTAGGAGGCAGTGAGTCACATTAAAGCACGGTAAGCAAAGGCTGGAATTGTCCAAGATTTCCTCAAGTGGACTCCTGCTCAGATGGAGATCAGACTGGATATGTCCTGAGCTCCCACCCAGCTCTGAGATCTTCAGATTTTCAGTGGAGTTCACTGCCATACATCCCTCACTCAAATGGCAGCTGTCTTTTTGGGAGCTCTCTTGCACTGAGAGATGCAAACGACTCTTTGAACATAGAATAGAAGCAACGTAGAATGTATAAACGGGTATAAAATAGAACAGATAGAAAAGTGGGGTATAAGGTAGTACAAAATAGAAAGGTAGCCTGGGGCCAGGTTGTTAAGGATGTTAAATGTAGAGGCTGACAGACTACGGATCCGAAGTGTTGTATATGCTATCTAATGCAATGAGGTTGTTTTTGCCCAACTTACTAAAAAAAATTGCTGTAAGAGTTGAGCAGTGAGTCACATGATCAAATGTGCTTTAGGGTTGATTACTTTGGCAGCCTGGTAGAAGACAGGTCACAGAGGAGGGCAATGGGAATTCTAGGTATCTATCACAAGAGAAAAATAGTGGCTATTGCTGGACTTGGGAGTCATGCAGACTGACCCCTATTTGAGTCCTACTGCAAACACATTTGTTGTTCACCCTTCGTTCTTGAAGAGGACCAAGGACATCTCAAGCATGACATCTTTACTATTAAGTGAATTGGCAAAGGAAAGTTGTAAGCCTTACTCTCTCCTCCTAGTCATTGGGAGTCAGTGGGAAGACAACGGTCAAGATGACTGGTGATGGCCCAGGATGCAAGGGGTGGCCTTGGCTTTTCTCAATTAGTCTTTTCCCATCTCAGTTTGTCTGAGGTCATGCTCACTCAATGACTAAGGGCTGGGTAAGAAGTAAGACAAAAGATGGCTCATACCACGGAAGCTATCAATCTGCAAAGGGAAGAAACCCAGAGCTTCCTGCCAGAACAGAAAACAATTGTTATTTACAATCATTCTAAGCCATCAATCCCTGAACAATGAGCCAGAGAGACTCAACTGGGCCTATTATTGGCCATTAAGTGAAAGCCAGAATGATGTGTTTAAAAGCATAGTCAAGTAGTTCCACTTACAATACAATGGGCCATTTAAAAAGTCTGTTTTTCAGAGCTACATTTCAAGAAATAAAAAATGAAGACTAAGAAGGACAAAAGAAAATCATCCCAGATTTTTTGGGGGGAAAAATATTGGAGAAAGTAGAAGGGGGGAGAGGTAAGGATGGTGGTTGGGCCCCCAGAGGGCAGTTGCTACTACTACTCTCAGATAACAGGATTGTAAAGGTAATGGTAATTTGAATATCTTCCCTGCCCTTTAATTGGCCAAATGTAATCACATGGAACTTGTGGTGGGAGGAGTTTGCTGAATGGGTGGAGCAGAGTCCAGAGGAAGTTGGGAGTCAAAGCAGCTAGCACTGGTGGGAGAGAGAGGTCAAAGGCAAGCAGCTAGACTTGTGTTTGTGGAAAGCCTAAAGGATGGTGTGGCTCCCTGCTGTGTTATGGTGTACTAACTTCTTTGTTCCTATGATAACTTCAGTTTTCTGGTGTTAGGATTTGGCTTTCTGGTGTCTGAATAAATGTTTTGCTTCTGTCTTCTATAAGGAGAGTCTGTTATATTTTGTAATTCAGAACTCTGCCAGCACATTCATAGTCACCATAGATGCTGTGAATATTGCCTTGGTGATACAATGGGAAAGACAATACAAGAGCTTCTCCCAAGACCCTGGTTGGCTCCTTCCCACAGTTACACATAGCATCCATGGGAGGAGTAGCCTTAAACACAGATCATAACAGTAAGGAGGCACACACATAAGAAATATGTGACAAATTTTAATTCACATCACCTGCTCTGGAAGTGCTTTCTCTCTGCAATCTCTGGCAAAACCCTTGTCTTTCATTCTTGAAGACATCAACACTTGAAGATGATATCACAAGCTTGTTATCTTGACTTGTGTGAATTGGATTTGAGTAAGGCAGAGGCTGTGCAAAGTCCTAACACATTTACTTTCTATGTTGTACAGTCATTTCATTTCTCTGATTTTGACTCCTTATGAAGAGGCAGCATTATTGTGTAGTGTCTAGCACACTAAACTTGAAGTCAGGAAGATCTGGGTTCAAATCCCACAATTTATGAACTATATGACCTTTAGCAAATTATTCAGTCTCCCTTGTGCATTAAGGCACTGGGACCACCCCCATGCCCCACCACACGTACTCACCACTGCTAGGCTAGGCTTGAAAGGGAAAAAAGGGGGTTTCAGGATCACCTTCAAATAATCAGAAAAATTCACAAGAATTCTCAGTTCTGGAACATCCTAGTTATTCAAGGTCTTCATATCTGTGAGGAAATGATGTGTGGTACAATGGAAAGGATCAGAGGCTTTGGCATCAGAGGAGCTGGTTCACATTCCTGCCTGTCTGCTGACGACAAATGATTCTGGGCAACTTATTTAACCCCTCTGAGGTTCAGATTCTTCACTTGTAAAACAAAGCGGCTGGACCTTCTGGTCTTAAAGTTCTATTCCAGTTCTAGTTGTAATCCTAAGAGCCTTAATGGCTCAAAGGACTTTCTATTTGTTACACACACACACAGACACACACACACACACACACACACACAGACACACACACACACATGAATGCGTGCGCACACAAAGAAGCAGGCTGGACACCAAAGAGCGTGTTGTTTTACAATTCTTTTAATAACCAGGTTTACAGTAACAGTCACTTGGATGAACTTTTCTTCAGCTAAACTCGAAATACTGTTTTCTTTATGGTTCAAACCAAACAGCTCTTCCACACAGGAGGTGCTTCATAGCAACCACAGACCACAGGAAGGCTTACTTGTCCTTTCTTTCACGTTCACCAGATACAAGAACTTGACACCCACAAACCATACGTCAATAGAAGGAGTTTAAGGAGAGAGGGGGAAATATACAATAAATGTTGGCTGCCCACACAGCCAGTGAGTATATCTGGGAATCCAGCTTGGGTCTTCCCATGGAGAAAGCTTAGATGACCCTTGGCAGTATAGTGAAGTTGGAAACTCAACCTGCCGGGCATGTTATTTCTGGGCTACAACAACCCAGCCTCACAGTAAGATCAAAGAAAAGGTACCTGTGAGGTAGAAAGATGGAGAGAGCATCCATTTGCTCACTTAAAAACACTGCCATCTTACTTCAACTGAATCTATAGTGGTGGGAAAGGTCACAATTTCATCAGCACCTGCTTCCACCCACCACTCCAAGAAAAGCTGACTGGCTATCTAGGACCAGAGGGACTGGAACAAGAATGAGAGCAGGGCTGTTCCAGAAGTCACAGGATCAGAGATCATAGGGCTGAGGATAAGGGCAGGATGGGGGATGGCAAACTAAGGCTGAAGAAGGCCATCTGAGAGCCCTGCCTCCAGGAGAAGAGGGCTTAAAGAGAGAGGTCTACGGTGTGTTATATGTCATAATGAAAAGTCTGGCAAAACCTTCAGAGCCCAGAGCTCTCATCTCTACAGGTCATGCTGTGAGTCATTTCCTTCTCCTCCATTTTACTGGCCACCTAAAGGAGAAGCCTGATGAATTTTTTGGACAGTAGGGTATTACTTGATGTCATTTTCGTTCTTGCTACTGTTCAATAAGAAACCCAACCATTTAAAAATAAGACATAAGACTCTAAAACCCAAGTAATCAATTCTGTGGAAGCAAAACTCAGCAAGGTGCTGGAGATTTATTTTTCACCTAGAATTGCTGGGTTTGGCAAGATGTTACCAAAGTGAACAAAGAAGAGATCTTCCTTTTGATCTTTTGGTCTGGCCCCGCCCCCTCCCCCTCCAAGATAATCTTTACAGATCTTAGGCTTAATCTGCATGTGCAAATTGAAAGGTCTTGATCAATATCTTCATCCTAGAATCTTTCAATAACAAGGAAGGGCATGGTTGAGGTGGATGGACAACCATGAGAAAAGAAAGATAATACAGAGGGCTTGCTTGGGCCATAAGTGGGTGGCCCTCTTCAAGAAGAGGCAGAAAGGCTAGGGATTTTTAATTCTTTAATGTTGGCGCTATCTTGTGGCCGTGGCTTGAGATTACAACAAAGCCTTGAACCAGCAAAGTATTTATTCTCAGCACATTCACTGTAAATGCAAAGGGCCAAAGGTCTACATCTGGGACCAGTGACCCCAATCGACATAAGCCTCGTTCTACCCCTTCCCTCACCCCAAGGATGAAACAAATCTAAAATGCTACTTCCTCTTAGCCTTAACATCTAGAACTGATTCAAAACAGATGAAAAGATGTACAATAATATGCCAAACAACCATTCAAGGCAGTTGTCACTAAATGGTTGGCCCTCAGAAACACAAATCGGTCTCCACTGATAAGGTGCCTGCCCAGGGTTGGTGCATAGATTTAATTTCATGTTCTCTCAATACTAGGGTTCTTGGTCTTCATTCATTCTACTTTCTCAAAGTCTTACAATGTAAAATTTCAAAGATGAGGTTATCACACTAAATGATTTTAAAAGAAATTTCAATTCATTAAAATTCTCCCTAGTCATTTTCAGTCTGTTCTGTTTTTTGGGTTTTTTTTCCCCATCTCTGGCCTGATTCACAACACAGACCAGCAGCAGGTATACTTGGTTTGATGGCCCTGATATTTCCTCAGGCAAAAAAGGACTAGGGACACTGTGCAAGAAGGGAAAAATGGAAATATACCACCATCTTCAGTTCCCAAAGGAACAAGATGGAGCACTGAGGAGACCCTAAAAAACATTGGGAGCCCTCTTCCCTGCTCATCTGGGGTTTGTCTACTCAACTAATTGCCCTCCTCAGGTCATAAACCTGAAAATGAAAAACATGTTATTAGTGTAAATGCCTCAGAATCTCCTGGTTTGGGAAAACTATGACCACGTTCTGTTCCTGCTCACAGGTACGCAAGAGAGAGTCTGGGCTTGCAATGCACATTGCAAGAAAATGATTAGCAGTAGACAATCAATGCTTGAACTCAGAAGACAAAAGAAGGTGTATGCAAGACTCCACTTTCTCTAACTCTACCTCACTAGCAAACTCTGGTCCTACGATCATGGGCTTAAGCACTCAAAGGAACCTTCGACTATCTAGTCCAACACCCACATTTTGTTAAGGTGGAAAATAAGGCCCATCCTTTCCTGACCTTTACAAGTCCTCATAAACACAACAGGTTTACTTCTTAATGAAGGATAAAATGGATCAGTTACAAATGAAGAAGAAAACATCAGTGAAAAAGTCTTCTCTGGATCCACAGGAGATGAGGTTCCTTAGTGTTAATTAAAATTTCAAGGGATACTTAGGAAAATGCTTGCCAAAAAACAAACAAACAACAACAACAAAAAAAATTCTTCCATCCAATCTGAAGCTGTAAGAGCACCAAGAAACTAAGAAAATCAACTGCCCAGGCCCACTTGGCTGGGCTTCCCCCAGGAGGCTTCATAGAACCTTTGTTTTGGCCACACCCAACATAAGAACCTGATTTTATGCATTAAAACGTCCTTGGGATTCTTTCTCCTCATCAATATGCAAGAAGGAACCACCATCCAGTGGGCAGTTAAAGAGCCACTCTTTGTAAGATGCCACTGCCATCTGGAGAATCTATGCTCTGACTCCCTGGGTCACCTCTCACCAGTCACCTAGCCAAAATAAATATATATGGCTGAGGACACTGGCAGGAAGGGAGAAAATGGAAGCACCTTTCTCTGCTCAGGCCAGAGAGGAAGGGGCTAGAGCGGTGAAGAGGCCTTGAAAATAACTGAGCAAGAGACCAAAGAATGGGGGCGACCAAGCAGGTGGAGAGAAGTGATTGCCTTTCGTTTTTTAATAAAATGTACAAAGTAACACAAATCAGATTAAGAGGCAATGTAACAAAGGCTACGTGACAGAAATTGCTCGCCTTCTCTGGAGGCCCCGTGGTACCGTGATGTGAGGAGGTGATGATGGTGGCCGTGCCCAACCGGCTTCATCAGAAACAGAAGTACTCAACACAATACACAACATCCCCTTTTCCTTCCCCTGGCCCACCCACCTCCCGCCCTCAGCCCACCCGCGGCCCCTCTGCCAGGGCTCCCACCACCCTTCCACCCCAAGCGGCCTGTTTCCCTCTCATTCTATCTTTCTGGTTCCCTGTCCACCCAGCTTTGTCTATCCCCCGTCTTATAACTCAGCAGTACACAAGCGCGCAACATGTATGTAGGTTATAGACTCTTAATTTAGTGACTCATCTTACTGCATGCATGTAGAAGAGGAAAAAAAACTCTCAAGGCTATGCAAAAAAACCCAACAGAAAATGAAGCAATATTCTTAAAGCTAGGCAAGCGAGTAGCACTGGGAGAAAAAAAAATAAGGCTTGAAGGCTTATTGATTCTTCAGATTGGAACTGTTTGGATTCACTTTCTTTCTTTCTTTCTTAAATACCAATGTACCATTTTGGCTTTGAAAAATCTTTTCTCGTTTCTCATCCTCTTTGGGGCTACTTAACTCAGGGACGTTATATTAGAACGGCCTCCAGGAGGCGCCACGATGCGCTTGCTGGCAGAGCGGACGCCTTCATCCACCTGCGTACCTGCAGGTGCAAATAAGAAAGTGAGTAACGTCAAGGGCTGAAGATGCTGAGTGGCTTCCCAATTCTAGTCTGCCATTTGCCAAAAATACACATCCTTCACTTTGTCCCTGGCTACACTGATCTTCTCATTGTCTCTCCCGATCAACCCATGCTCCATTTCTAGGTTTCTTTTTCTTTTCCTATTTTTCTCTTTATCTTCTCCCTTTCCGCCAATTCACTTTTTTGTCTGGTTTGTTTTGAAGTGACAGGGGTTAAGTGACTTGCCCAGGGTCACACTGTTACTAAGTGTCTGAGGCCACATTTGAACTCAGATCCTCCTGACTCCAGGGCTAGGGCTCTATCCCCTGGGCCACCTAGCTGCCCCTCCAATTCACTTTCTCTTTTTTCCATTTCCTACTCTGCCCTGTAACTTGGTGAGAATATGTAATTAAGTGTGGTATGGTTTTTAATTAGGTATTTAAAATATTTCCGTATTTTAAAAGTGTCTGTCATACTATTATAATAACCAGCACTCTTAACGTTTTCCAAGGGCTGTACTCTTCACAACCCTGTAAGCAAAGTGCTATTATTATCCTCATCTTAGATGATATGACAGTGACTCATATAGGGTCATATTAAGTATGTGGGGCTGGATTTGAACTCAGATCCTCTTGACTCCGAGCACAGTGTTCTTACCCACTGCACCACCTAGCTGTCCCAAACTGAGTAAGACTGTATTTCCCTGCTGCTCATTTTATAAAGTAGGAGGGTAGTAGAAATCATACATTGGAAAGAACCCTGGACAGAGGCAAAGGGGGCCCAGATTGGAAAGTTAGCTTTCCTTCTAAACCTGGCTGTGGGATCTTAAACCACACATGTCACCTCTTGGGATCTCAGTTCCTGCATTTGTAAAATGTAAAATTTAAAAATGTAAATTGTAAAATTCTAAATTTAAAAAATTTAAATTTTAAAAAACTTCTAAATGTAAAATTATAAAATAAGAAGCATTAGACCAGAGGACTAATAATGTCTCCCACAACTCGTCATGCCCAGCACTCCTTGGTGATTTAAGACACTTTCTTGTTGTCCTCAGAAACTTTTCCCTTAAGAAACAGAACCAGCAAACTAGATGACTTTTCTGTTTCTTAAGACAATCATCCAGCCGTAGGGCCTATTACCCAGATTTTCCAGGGCATTCATTGTTATTAACATATGTTATTATTGTGGCTTTATTTGATTTTTCAATTTTCAGCCTTGTATTTCCCACCAAAATCCAGGCACAGAAGTCCAGCCTTACCTGACAGGCTAAATCCTGACTGATGAAGATTTCTCACTGGGGGAGTCTGGCGAGTGGGCGACCCCCTGGTGGAGCCGGCAGGGGTGCCTCCTTTGGGAGTGGTGGTCAAATCAAACACTGGCCCATCATACATGCCCCTGGGCACAGCATGCATTTCAGCCATCTGCCACAAGGGGAACAAGTGTCATTAATTCATATCAACAAGCAACAATTACTGAGTGCCTTTTGTGTCAGGTGTTATACAAAAGTGAAAAGTGCTTGAACTCAAGTTCACAATCCTCTTAGACACCAGAAGTCAGCAAGCCTGGGCTTTGTGCTACTGTGTCTGACACACTGGGCCCTACTCTGGTTCCTTCACGGTGGCCACTGCTTTCTGCTATCCACTGCTAGGGCCTCAAGGAGGCAGGGGCAGTGAACTCACTGGTGACCCTTCTCTGGCAAAGCCAAACAGTGTAGCAATACCTAGTCTAAGCACACACAGGCACCGAGGGTCACCAAGTGCAGACTGTCCCAACATTTCCACATTAACACACCAAGGACACGTGATTTTACGATAATGACTCAAGCAAGTGTGTACAATGTGGAGATATCGTGATCTTCTTTCTCTTCTGCTCTATTTAACTTCTAGGGATGTTCCAATCATAGTGAATAAAGGGATGGCCACCAACCAATCCAATAAGCCTCTTTGAAGTGCCTATGGCATGCCAGGCATTGGGTTAAGCCTCAGGAGGATACCAAAGTAAAAACGAAAATCACACCTGTCCTTAAAAAGCCTACAATCTATAGGACCATATGTCAGTGACTAAACTTGCAAAAACTAGGCTGCAACTTATTTGGGTCATAAGACCACAAGGCTAAGCCCCTTCTCCTATGGGACATCTCTCAGTCAGAGACATGGTGTCCTAACATTTCACGATCTTCTCAGTACCCCAGTGAGAAAAAAGGCCTTGCCCCGAGCCTTTCAATTCCCCTATCACTGACTTCTACTCTATTTGGGTTCAGTCTCCTTCTTACCTTTCTCCGAGCTTTAATGCGCTTATAGACAAAGTCAGAGAATGGGCTACAGGGGATGAAGCGCCCAGCCCCCTGGGTCACATGAAGATTGCCATCCTCCAGCATGATCTTGCCCTGGCAAATGACCACTAGGGGTGCTCCTCGCAGCTCCATCCCTTCAAAGATGTTGTACTCTGCAGCCTGTAACACGTGAGAAAATTTCACAAGGAATACATAAGAAGTAAAGTAGGATCTTTGTGGATATTGTGACCTGAGTCCCCTACCTGTCTCTGGCATCATAAGGGACTGATACACCATGAATAAAAGACAAAAGGAAAGTCCAGAATGCCCCCAACTTCTTCTAGAAGAATATAGTTGTCATTTTCTCTAACAAAGTAAATGGTCTTCATAGCAAGAAGACCACATAGCCATAGTTAACTTCAAGAGAAGTGAGAAGATGCCTAAAGAATCCTTGACCTCATTGAGTTTAAGTCACCAAGGGTGGAAGAACTATATTGCAGAAAACTGAAAAAAAAAACTTGCTGGGACACTGATTTCTGGGGGGAAAATGTGGGGAACACAAAAGGTATTGAAGAACTAGAGAATGAGCAAATATTCTGATTTTCTAAGAAGGTAGATTCTTCAGAGTGTAGGTTATGGAGCTTGATTTTACAAGTGCAAAGATTTTTCCAGAAAACAAAGGGATGGGTAATTTGTGAGCTTTTGTACAGGAGAGTAGGGGTCACTATGAACAAACACAGGTTCATGAAAAATAAAACATACCAGACCAAGCTCACTCTTTTTTGATAGAATCACCACATTGATATAACAAGGTAATGCCGCAAACATAAGATATATGCAGTTCAACCAAGGCACTTCTAAACTTTCTCATGATATCCTTGTAGACAAGATGGAATGGTAAAGATAACAGTTATAAAAATAACAGGCTCAATGATTAGAAGCAAAGAAGGCTGACTAATGGATTAATGTCTAGTTAGAATAAAGACTGCTAAGTAAAGGCCAAAGGGCTCTATCCTTGGTCCTGCTCTGTCCAATGTTTTTTATCGATGACTTGGATAAAGGTATATGTGGCATGCTCATAAATCTGGAGATGACTGTATATATGTGGCCATAAAGCTGCGAAGAAAGCTAATATAGCAGATGACAGAAACAAGATCCAATAAAATCTCAACTGGCTGGCATTAAGGATTGAATCTATGTAAGATCGAATTTAGTAGGGATAAATGAAATTCTACACTTGGGTTCAAAATGATCAGTAGTACAAGCACAAAATGAGGAAGTTGTGTCTTTGCCATAGTTCCTTTAAAAAGGAATGGGGGCAGTTAATAATGGTTAATAAGAACGGTTAATAAACTGCAAAGGCAATGTGATTCAAAAGTTTGGTTTGGTATGTGCACACACACACACACACACACAGAACACACATATATGCATGCAGGAATAAAGGAGAAGATACACAAAGAAGGGTGCCTACGAGAGAGGGAGGGTGTACTAGACAGAAACCATGTCATATAAGGATTATGTGGAAGGAGTAGGAATCTTTAGCTTAGAAAAGATGACTAGGGAAATCAGGACAGCTCTCTTCAGATACTTAAACAGTTCTCAAATGGACCCCAAAGGGCAGAATTAAGAGAAATGGGTAGAAGTTTCAAAAGCAGATTTTGTCTCAACAGAAGGAAAAACTTTCTAATACTTAGAGATATCTTTAGAACATAGTCATCCACCCTGGCAGGTAGTGAGAAGGCCTTCAGAGAAGGTCTTCGAGAAGAGGCTGGATGGGTGACCACTCCCTGGGAACAGTGCAGGAGGGATCCTCTCTTAAGCCTACATTAAACGAGATGTCCTCTGAGACTACTTTCAACTTTTAAGATGTTAGAATCTGGAGGCTCAATTTCAGAATTAATCTTCTAACAGAACTGCACAACAACAGAATGGGCTGCCTCATTTGGGAAACAGAGAAATTCAATGACAGCTAGATAACCATCTGGTATAGATTTTGTAATAGTGTTTTCTGCACTGGAATGAGAAGGTGAACCGTATGAGTTTTGTTGGTGTTGTCTCATTGTTTTAGTTATATGTGATTCTTCGTGACTCCATTTGGGGTTTTTTTGGGAAAGATATTGGAGTGGTTTGCCATTTCCTTCTCAAGCTCATTTTACAGAAGAGGAAATGGAGGCAAACAGGGTTAAGTGACTTGCCCAGGGTCACATAGCTGGTGTCTGGGGCTAGATTTGAACTCAGAAGATGAGCCTTCCTGACTCCGGGCCAGGTGCTCTGTGCACTATGGCCCAGACTATATGAGGTAGCACAGTATGGTGGAAATGATGGGAGATTTGGAATCAGGGAGATGAGTTCAAATCCTAGCTCTGCCACTTACTGCCTGTGCGACCTTGGGCAAATGTTAACCTTTCTGGACTTTTTTGTAAAATGAGGGGTGGGGACTGTATCCCAAAGAGATGAAAAACGGCAAAGGACCAAAAAGAGATCTCTAAGATCTCTTCCATCTCTAAATCTATAGGCCTATAAACCTCAGAAGTTCCTTCCAATTAAAGGCTGGATTTTTTTTAAAAAGAAAGGGTCCATTATAGTGATGTAATGGACTTCAGTTATTATTTTTTGTACGTGAAATTCTTCCCACATAAATTCTTCCAGAGGAAGAAAGCTCTATACATAAATCTTGGGAAAGTCACTTAATGTCCCTGGGTCTCAATTTTTTCCTGCTCTAAAAATTAAATAACCTCAAATGTTTCCTTCTACTTTTAAACCCCATGACCCGCCCCCTTCCCACCAATTCCTCAGCACAACAAGCCTTACCGACTGATGGTTCTTGGCTGAAACAATCTTCACAGCATCCGGATCCCAAATGACCAGGTCACTGTCAGAACCCACAGATATTCTCCCCTTCCGAGGGTACAAGTTGAAGATCTTGGAGGCATTGGTACTTGTCACAGCTACAAATTGGTTTTCATCCATTTTCCCAGTGGCCTGTTCAGGTGCAAACAGTCATTCGTCAGTGTATATGCCCCTCACCCATAGTCAAGTCAGGACACGGTGACACGGGTTCAGATGGCCGAGTGCCCTCCAGCTACGGCCATAGAACTTCAATATGGTAAGCCTCAGGATTCACTGGGGAATGACCACTGGACAATGGAAGGTTGGACATGGTTATGATCATTTCTCAAGGAAGGCGACCTACCCACTGAATGTAAGAGTCTTAGACTGGGAATCTTTAAGTTATCAGTCACTAGACAGTGACTATTTGGTACAATAATAAATAGATTCAGTACAGGTCAATGGCCCCCAACCCCAATTTTTCAACCACTCAAATCCATCAACAAACATTTATTAAGCACCTACTGTGTGCTGGGAATTATGCTAGGTTCTGGGGATAAAAAGACAAAGAATGAAACAATCTCTATTTTCAAGAAGCATGCATTATATATACCCACTAACACCACTATTATTCAATATCATCACACTAGAAATGTTAGCTTCAGCAATAAGAGAAGAAAAAGGAATGGAAGGAATTAGAATAGGGGATGAGGAAACAAACTACCCTTCTTTGCAGATGCAATGATGATATACTTAAAGAACCCTAGATAATCAACTAAAAAACTACCTGAAATAATTAGCAACTTTAGCAAAGTTGCAAGGTATAAGATAAACCCATACAAGTCATCAACATTTCCTTATATGACTGAAAAAGCCCTGCAGCGAGAGGCAGAAAGAGAAATTCCTTTTAAAATAACTAAACAACATAGAATACTTGGGCATCTACCTGCCAAGACAGAGCCAGGAACTGTATGAACACAATTACAAAATGCTTTTCACACAAATAAAGTCGGATCTAAATACTTAGAAAAAGATCAGTTGTTCATGGGCGGACTGAGCCAATATAGTAAAAATGACAATTCTGCCTTCAGTGCCATACCAAACCACAACAAAATTATTTGAGACTTGGAAAAAATAACACAATTCATCTGGAAGACCATAAGGTCAGGAATATCAAGGGAATTAATGAAAAAACACACCTAGGAATACTAGATCTCAAACTGTGTCATAAAGCAGTCGTCATCAAAACTATCCGGTACTGGCTAAGAAACAGAGTAATGGATCAGTGACATAATCTAGGTGCACAAGACACAGTAGTCAATGAACATAGTCACCTAGGGTTCGATAAGCTCAAAGACTTGAACCTTTGAGATAAAAACTCACTACATGACAAAAACTGCTGGAAAAACTGGAAAGTAATAGGACACAAATTGGCACAGAAGAATACCTCACACCTTATACAGATAAGGTCAAAATGGGTGGTGCGTGACTTAGACATAAAGGGTGACACCATAAACAAATCAGAAAAGCAAGGAATAGTGTACCTTGTCAGATCTATGGGGAGGGGAAGGATTTGTGACCAAACAAGAGAGAGAGAGCAGCACAAAACATAAAACAGATAATTTTGATTACATTAGAATAAAAAGCTTTGGCACAAACAAAACCAATGCAACCAACATAAAAGGAAAAGCAGAAAGCTGGGGGACAATCTTTACAGCAAATGTCTCTCGTGAAGGCCTCATTTCTCAAATACATAGAGAGCTGAGTCAAATTTATAAGAATACAAGCCATTCCCCAATTGATAGATTGTGAAAGGATATGAACTGGCAGTTTTCAGATTAAGAAATGGAAGCCATCTATAGTTATATGAAAAAGTGCTTTCTAAATCACTTTTGATTAGAGAAATGCAAATTAAAACAACTTTGAGGTATCACACTTCACATCTATCAGATTGACTAATATGACAAAAAAGATAAATGTTGGAAAATTGGGACACTAAATGCACTGTTGGTAGCGTTATGAACTGATCCAACCATTCTGGAGAGCAATTCAGAACTATGCCCAAAAGGCTATAAAATTCTGCACACCCTTTGATCCAGCAATACCACTTCTAGGTCTGTATCCCAAAGAGATGAAAAATGGCAAAGGACCAACATGTGAAAAATATTTAGAGAAGCCCTTTTGGTGGTGGCAAAACATTGGAAACTGAGGGGATGCCCATCAATTGGGGAACAGCTCAATAAGCTGTGGTACGTGAATGTAATGGAATACTACTGTGCAATAAGAAATGGTGAATAGGCAGATTTCAGAAAAAGCTGCAAAGATTTGTACAAACTGATGCAAAATGAAATGAGCAGACCTAGGAAAACACTGTATGCAGTATCAGCAACATTGTGTGATGATCAACCATGACTCAGCTCTTCTCAGCAATAAAATGACCTAAGATTAGTACAAAGAAAGGACTCACGAAGGAAAATGCTATCCACATCCAGATGGGCTCTGAATGCAGACCAAAGCACACTTTTTCACTTACTTTATTCTCTTTTGTGTTTTTTTAATCTGTTTCTTTCACAACTGTGAACAATCTGGAAATACGCTTTTTACATGATATATCTAACTACCTATCATTTTTAGAAGAGAAGGAAGGGAGAAAAATTTGGAACTCAAAATCTCGTAAAAATGAATGCTAAAAACTAACTTGATATCTAATTGGGAAAAATAAAATACTATTAAGGAAAAGCACACATTATAGGTACATAAAATGTGTACAAAATAAAAAGTAATTTGGGCAAAGGCACTTACAGTGTTATGTGGAGCAAGGAGAATCAGGACAGGATTCAAACAGAATACGAAAACGGAAGACTGAAAGAGGTAGACGTAGTAAGGGAGAATGGGCAAATGTACGGAGATGGGACACAGAATATCACATGTGAGGAAAAGGAAGATGTGCAGTTTGGCTGTGCCATCAAGTGAACTAAGGGGAATAATTGTGGAAATAACGGGCCAGGGTTTTTAGTGCTGACCAGAGGAGGGGGCTTCACTGGATCCTAAGGGTAACTGGGAGCCAATGCAGTTTGCTGAGCAAAGAAATGACACAGTCACAAGAGTACTTTAGGAGTATCACAGAGTGAACATTATCTCAGAGTAAACACAACTAACATGCCTTAATATAACATTTTTAAGAAAAGGGTGAGTGTGCGCAGTAGGAAATCAAACAAGCAATGTTCCACGAGTTATCCAAATTGGCATTTAGTCTCTACTCAGTCAATCAACATTTATTAAGCTCCTACTATGTGCCACACCTAGGAAGGTGTTTTCTCACAGGATGTTCTCACACACCTCCATGACGCAGCATGACAGAGTGGATAAACTACAAGAAGATATGAGGTCAAATCCTGCCTCTGACCCTTACTAGTGGTGGGACTTGAGCGGGTCTCTGATCCTCAGTTTCCTCATCTGTAAAATACAGATGCTAATGCTTATAGGATGTACAGCAGGGTTACGGAGGCTCAAATGAGCACTTTTAAAAAAAATTTTTTTTAAATTTATTTTTATTAAATTTATTTTTAGTTTTCAACATCAAATGAGCATTTTTAAAACAACCTCTGAAGTTCCAGAAAAGCACTTTGCAAAACATAAAGCATTTAAAAACGTCACTGTTAGTGAAAATGATGGTGGAGGTCAATGGTTAGACTAGCGCCAGAGGGACTCAATTTCAGCAGGTCTGGGGCCTTCCAGAAATGCTTCCTGTACCTAGGGCAGTGTCTTGCAGACACTGTAGGTACTTAATAAATGTTTATTAATTGATGACAATGTTAGGAAGAATTCACCAGACTATTTATGCTTAGGGGCAGAAAACTCTCATAGCTTTTCTTTTTTTCTCTCCAGTGCTTATTAGCAAAGTTAACTGATAATAATTAATTGTTGTTGTACAGTCATGTCTGACTCTATGTTACCCCATGGACCACAGCATGCTAATGCTGTCCACAGGGTTTTCTTGGCAAAGATACCAGAATGGTTTGCCATTTCCTGCTCCAGTGAATTAAGGCAAACAAAAGTTAAGTGACTTGCCCAAGGTCACACAGTTACTTTGTGTCTGAGACTGGATTTGAACTCAGGTCTTCTTGACTTTAGGCCCAGTCCTCTATCCACTGAATCATCTAGTTAACTCAATTAATTAATGCTCCTTTCTTAAATCATTCATCCTATCCTGAATTCCAGTTCTTAAACCTCATCCTGGGCTCAAGAGGGGGGTCAAGTTGCCCTTTCCCCATTTTCTTACCACAGCCTTATCCCAGATGACAGACATGCGCTCTTCCACCCCATTTGTGCCCTCGGGGATGGCAGTGAAATTGTCCTTCCCAATCGCCTTCTGAGCTGTGCTGAATGTGCAGTGGGCGCTCCCAGCAAGATGCAGGTCCCCACTGGTGGGAGAGAAAAAAGATTCAGGTCAGGGAAAGAAGGTAGAAGAGACCTCAGAACAGCCTGCTTCCTAGGAGAGACGCCCTTTCATGGACAGGGAAGTACAACGGAAGAAGCGAAAGGAGCTGCTTCAGGCCCTCCACTTCTCGACACACAACCTTGCTGCAAGTCACGAAATTTCCCTGGGCTTCACAGGCAGGAATAATAGTAACATCTAACATTCATACAGCATGAAGGTGCTGGGAACTGTGCTAAGTACCTTATAATGATGAGGGTAACTATTACAATAAAAATAGCTAATATTTATGTGCCACTTCTGTGTGTACCAGGCCCTATGCTAAGCACGTTACAATAATTATTTCATTTGACCCTCACAACAACCCTGGGAGATGAGTGTTGTTAGTATACCTATTTTCCAGATGAAGAAACTGAGCCAACAGAGGTTAAGTGACTTGACCAGGGACACCCAGCTAGTGTATGTCTGAGGCAGCATTTGAACTCAGATCTTCTTAATTTACACATAACAGGCATTCCACTCACTGTACCACCAAGCGGCTAGAGACACTTAGAACCTCCCTGTTTGAGAGGAACTGACGGGATGAGTGGGGAGGCAGTTACCCGCCCATTCCTCGTCTGTGTCTGACTGCCCCCGTCCCGACACTTGCTCCATGCTATCAGGGTGAACACATTGTTCGATGATCCTCCTGCATTCATTCTTTTTTCTGTTGTTTTTTTGTTTGTTTGTTTTTCCCCCTGTGGTACACTGAGTGTAACAGCTCAGAGCCCTACCTTATCGTACCTTCTTGTGCCATGTGAACAGGTTCCTTATTTGAACCAATAACCTATGAACCAGGATTCCCGTTCAATCCATTTCTGGGGTTCCAAAGTGCTAAAAGTCTATTTAAATTCTTTTACAATTGAATTTCTGAGTCTCAAAAGCTCAGGAGGAAACATATTTCATTTCATTGCTATTGTTTCTGTTCACAATAATATCTTTCTAATGATAAATTTTTTTTAACAGACCAAAAATATTTGTGCTACCTAATTACGGAGGGTAGTCTTTTGCACGGCAGCCCAAGGAATAAGCCATCTCAGGGCCGCTGAGTCCGGGACACAAATTCTAACTACAAGAAAATCTGAGGACTAGGCACGTTATGATGAACAGAGAACTTGAACACCTGAGAGATTAAGATTCAAATACATCCATGACATTCTTAAAAAAACGTAAGAGAGAGTACAGGAGAAAGTTCCATTGCCATTCATTCCAGTGCCGGCTCTAAGCTGTGTGGCCTTGGACGTGTAAAATCCCCTCTCTGGGCCTCAGGCTAGTTTCCATACCTCTATGCTAACCTAGGCCTCTATAAAATAAAATAAAGGGCGTGGAACGGCTACTTCTAAGGTTCGTTCTGGCCCCAATATTCTGCAGATTTTGGGAAAATATGAGCACAGCAGAGTATAAATAACACTGGATCTACAGGTAGAGAACAGCGTTTAAATCCCATCTCTGATGTTACTGCCTGTGTGACCTTGGGCAAGCCCCTTAACTCTCCAGGAGCCTCAGTTTCCTCACCTGTAAAATGCAAGCGGTGAACTAAATCTGGGATGCCTGGTGGAACTGGAGGCTGTGCATTAATAACACTTGCCACCAGGAGGCAGCAGTGAACAACTCTAGTGGCCACTAAAAATGACCAGAGACAGCAGTGTAATGTTGGTGGTGATCCCTTTACACTTGAGACCCTTTTGATTTAAATATAAGCCTTACTCCTAAAACCAGATCTCTTTAAGAGGAAAAAATAGGAATGTAGTAAAAATAATTACATAAAATTACGGTATTTTAAAGAATATTTACAGTGAAAGGTTTTCGATTTCAACCTTTCTTTCACATCAGGATGCTTTATATTTCTTTTATTATCACCACTCTCAAGCTTTTTCTCTTCTATCCTCATTCTCTTAGAAAGGTGACATAATATAGCAGACAGGGAATTAGATAGTAAAGCCAAGACGTGG
>CM053581.1:313517925-313537564 GCA_028627135.1 Pseudochirops cupreus | reverse complement strand
TTTCAGCTTATCTCTAGCTTTAAGGCATTCTTCATGTTTATTGGAGGCCCCTGGTGGGGGTGCTGTGGCTGTGCTCTCCTCCTCCCTCTCTCTCCCATGATCTTTCTTTACCCCAAAGAAGGTATCAAGGATTTGGGAGCTGTTCTTACTTTGCTTCTTATGCTTATTCTTACTCATGGTTCTTCAGACCATGATTTTTTTTTTAAATCTCTGTGGGGCTCTGCTTCTAGAAGGGAAAGCTCTGTCCCAAATCGCTGGGGTCCTCCCGGCTGCAGTAGCTCTTAGAAAGAGGCTGGGAACTCTTCCTACATACTTCTGGCTGACTGGATAGCGAAGACTCCAAGACCGAGGCCCAAGACGGTGATCCGTCCAGGCCGCTCAATGTGAGAGCCCTGGCCTTACTTCAATCGCTCAGTCCCCCTGCTGCCTGCAGGCCAGGGCGGGAAACTGCAACGCGGAGGCGGGTGCAAAACCTGTGCCTTTCGCTTTTCCACTCTGGAGGCCTTCCAGCCGGACTGCTTATCTCCCCCTTTCACAATTCCCATTCACAGCTGCCGCTAATCTGCTCACCTGAAGCTCCTCAGCTCCTCAGCTCCTCCGCTCCTCCCGTCCAGCCGCCCCCGGGGCACAGCCGCGGCTTCAGGCCAGGCTGGTTTCGGTTGGCAGTGCTGATATGGTTCCTCCTAGCCTAGCTGACTTTAGTGGGAAGTATCTTTGTGTGCGTTTTGGAGTTCTGGGATTGGTTTAGAGTCCTATTTTATGGGCATTTTGGGGTGGCTATGTGAGAGCTGCGATATGTTGCTGCTACTACGCCGCCATCTTGGCTCCGCCCCCAGAACTGCTCTTTTTTGTGTCCTCTTTTATGCTTCTTTATTTTCTTCTGTTTTTGTTCTGAAAAACGTTTTATTGACACTTTTTGAGGGGGGTGGTAGTCTATCACTTTAGAGTTTTGGACTTGGAGTCAGGAAGACCTGAGTTCAAATCCTACCTCAGATTCTTACTAGCTCTGTGACCTGGGCAGTCATTTTAGGTTGTGTTTCCTCATCTGTAAAACGGGGATATCAATAGCATCTACCTCGTGTGATCATTGTGAGTTACCTCACCTAAAGCACTTTGCAAACCTTTAAGCACTGGATAATTGCTAGCTGTTGTTTCTGTTACTGATTATTGTTACTATTACCCACGAACCTACCCACTTCTCCTCCCACATTGGAAACCCTTCCTCGGGACAAATGTGTACAGTCCAATAAAACAAATCCATCTATTGGCCATATCTGAGAACACATCTCATTCTCTGTCGCTAGTCCATTAGGTTGCTCTATTCTTCATCCCAACTGGCCTTTACTTGGTCGCAGTGGCGTGGCAAGGTACAGGGACAACAAGAGGCTCCCCTAGCAGCCATATCGTTTGGTTCTGGAATTCTTCCCCTGTTGTCATTGCGTTCACAGAAGGGGGCAGGGGGTGTCCACAAGTGACCCTGCTGGGTTAGTTCTTGTAGCTTCTGTTGTAGTTTCAAGGCCCGCTGACAATGTGCCCTACAACTGGAGAAGACAGAGATGCCAAAGGACTGTGGGCAGATCTTGTCCAGCATTGACTGTCTGAATAGTATCGGCTGAGCTTGATCCAAATTCCCCAGTGTAGAGAAGAGTGGCCAAGGTGGGCATCAAGTATCCATGAACACAAATAGAAATGTGATTCCAATTATTTGACATGCCTCAGCTGCCCCCCTTCTGTTGATCCATGTGGGAGAATCCAGATCCATTTCAACGAATCAAAGCTTTGCCCACCAGTCTCAGTGTCCATCTCTCCTTGCTCCTCCTCCCACATGGGATAAGTTAAGCTTTACCATTTTGGGTTGAGATAAGGGACTATAGTTTAAAAAGGATAAAAATAGAAGCAAATAATGACGTTTTATAGTGTGCTGTTAGTAAATATAATCCTGGCCATGTATAAAGTCTATACATCTATACAGCTATGAAGGGGAGGGAACAGAAGGAAAGAAGGAGAAAGAGAATGAGAGGAAAGGAAGAGAGAGAGGGAGAGGGAGAGAGACAGAGACAGAGAGAGGAAGAGAGACAGAGAGACAGACAGAGAGAGACAGAGAGAGACAGAGAGACAGAGAGAGAGAGAGAAAGAGAGAGAGAGAGAGGAAGAGAGAGAGAGACAGAGAGAGACAGAGAGAGAGAACAAAGTCCTATATGGATATTTCAGAATCAGCCATGGCCAGAGACATAATTACCCCTTAGGCAGATTTAGGAGTATGGTGGGGTGGTTAGGTGGAAGGCTAAGGAGGACTAGGATGGGGCAGTGCTGTGGACAGAACGCCTTCTCTTTCTCTGCCTGATGCATTATCAAGACATTTCTCAGGCAAATAACTTAGAAAGTGGGTCTTTAGAGAATTTTGCTTGGTTAAATCAATCTACTTCTGGTCTGTTTCCACAGGCTGTACAGAATTGTGTCACTGTCACAAGGGTATAGAGATTCTGTATCTCACAGAGGTATCTGTGACTCTTGCTCTTATAAAGAACAAACAAACCATACCTGTTTTCTGTACCTCATTTCTGCTTTCTGACTTTGTTGCTTCTGATAAGGGTGCCCCCTGAGTTGGAGGCAATCATTTATAGAGGAAAAGCCAGGAATTCTTCTGCCTGAGGCAAAAATGGTTGGGAGTGGGATGTGTGTGGCTTTTTTATGCTTTGAAGTGTAGAAGACTTCAGCAGCATCAGGGACAGTCTGATGGAGAGAACAGTGATTTTTCCCCTCTACTGGAGTTGAGTCTGTGTCATTATGGAAGCTGTCTTGAGTGGGAACATGGGTGGAAGGTAAGTTTTGGGAGAGGGATACCACAGGGGCTAGGAAAGGGTGTGTGTGTGTGTGTGTGTGTGTGATATACACACAGGTGGGCAGAGGACCTCAAGGTGGCCCAAGGCATGGAAATAGTGGTTTATAAGTCACTACTGAGGGGAAAGGATGGAGGAGTGCTTCCCATGTTTGTACCCTCAGACAACATCCAGGCTGCCTTGTCCTACTTGCAAGTCTCACTATCTTCTTTTGGTAGCATTCATTGCCTTCTCTTTTCCAAGCAAACAAAATTATCCTTCCTTTGAAGAGCAAAACCCAACATGCAATTTGATAATGGAAATATTCAAGAGTAGAGGCCTTATTTCTTCAGGGCAGAACAAAGTATCTGGGAAAACTGGGTGGGGGGAATTGAATAATTACACTTAATTGCAGTACTAAAAAGCATTACTTAGACAAAACTAATTATCTAAGAAATGATTCTAAATTTTTCTTATAACAATGGGTTTGTTGAAAAAGTCCCAAGTCCCTTTTAACCAGTGCCACAGAAACAAGGCCTTTAGCAGCAAGTTCATTTTTTAGGACTGGAATACAGCATTTTACCTTTCTCTGTCTCCATAAATGCCCCTTCATATAGGAGGTATTAGATCCATGGTTCATCCAGTTGAGTGTTTTCAGAGAACAAGTAGGAACTGCATAGGACCAGCATCCAGGGACGAACAAGGCACAGGTGTATCACACTCACTAGATGGTGGACATGCAATATAATTATGGGCCAAGGTACCACTGGGTTGTTGGTATAAGATTTGGTTTCAACCTGTTTGGATCATTTTCAGTTTAGAATAATCTGACAAGCTGACTTGATATCCAAGATGTCAGTGCTGTCTCTCCTCTGTAAATCCAGCCTGTGAACGTTCAGTTCATTCTATTCTGAACATGTCCACATTTTCTTGGAAATGAGTATTTTCGTGCTTATCTTTGTTTGGTTTATCATTTATATTTCATTTATCTGAATGCATGGCTAACATGTCTGTTTGTTTATTTTTTTAAGTTTTTAGTTAACATGGAGCTGGCAGCATCTGTCTCAGCCCATTTACAAAATGGAGGCATGTGGTAAATACAGAAATGGATGAGCACAGCTCTTACCTAGGCAGGTAGGTGGAGTGGCGAATAGTGAGCTGGAACTGGAGTCAGGAAGACCTGAATTCAAATTCAGTCCTCAGATATGTACTTTCTGTGTGACCCTGGGCAAGCCGTGGAACCTCTGTCTGCCTCAGTTTCCTCAACTGTAAAATGGGGGTTATAATAGCACCTGGTGTTATGAGGCTCAAATGAGATATTTGTAAAGCGCTTAGCATAGCTCCTGGCACGTAGTAGGTGTTTAAGGTGCTCATTCCTTTCCGCTCACTTCATTTGGGGGTCAAATGATCCATTATCCCTCCCTTCAATTCACAATTTTTTTGTGGTTTGAGGAAAGAAAGTAGTGCAGCTAGTAGATAAAGAGCTGTGTTTGGGGTTGGGAAGACCTGCGTCCATATTCTGCCTGTGACAGCACTGGGGATGTAACCTAGGAAAGGGTGAGCCACAGCAAGTCTTATTCCAGGCAGGTGATAAGGGCTCAATAAATACTTGTTGCTTTGCCTTGCTCTATGATCTACATGGAGAGAGACCCTCTACTCCGATTCCATATAATTCTTCTGTCTAAGTTCCCTGCAGCAGTGAAATCACAGGTCCAACCCCAAACAAAATGGAACAATAGAGAAAAAGGCTGGATTTGGAGTCATAAAACCTGGGCTTAGATTCTAGCCCTGACACATTATAGCCTTAACCAAGTCACCTCTTGTCTTACTATGTCCCATCTGTAAAATGGGGATAATAATAAATCCCCTACATCAGAGGGACACGGTGAAGAGAATACTGTAAAAATTAAGGTGCTGTAGAAATGGACTGGGGCAGCTAGGTGGTACAGGGGCTAGAGCATCAGCTCTAGAGCCAGGACCCGAGTTCAAATCCAACCTCAAACACTGACTAGCTGTGTGAACCTGAGTGAGTCACTTAACCCTCTTTGCCTCAGTTTCCTCATCTATCAAATGAGCTGGAGAAGGAAATGGCAAATCATTCTAGTATCTTTGCCAAGAAAACCCCAAATAGGGTCACAAAGAATCGGACAAGACTAAAACAACTGAAGAACAACAAAGAAGAAAAATGAGTTAATTGATAGTTGTAGGTTCTAGACCCCGAGTGGGGCTCCAGTGTTGAGAGGTGTCACGTAGCATTGGGCAGTATGACATCTCCAGACTTAGTGCTGGAAAATTTAGCCTGTGATTTCCATAGCTCGAAGTTGAATGTGTATCTGAAAAGTTCAGGATGACTTTTCCTAAGATTACTGTATAAATAATATGGAGAACTTCGACAATAGTCTGATATAAATTGATGCTTCCCAGCTGGTCCCTAATGGGCATTATTAAAAACAGTCTCCTTGTTAATGGCCTCAGCTTCCTTTGTCTTCAGGCACTAAGAAAGATGCAGGAGAGGTGCATTGGCTGATCTAAGACTGTATTTTGAACAGCAGCCCATATTTGTTGTGGGTTCTCTCTTCTTCCTTGCTAAGCTTCCCCCAAACCCCTCTACACTGGCTCTGTCTTCTCCTTTTCTCCGGTTTCTGATGAAGGGATGGTAGTTCTTCGGACTTTATGAACTTTGCCGTCATGCTTCCGTTGCCTCTTATACTGGAATTTCCCTCAGTGACGGGGGCCTCCTCACTCTGACACATGCATGTGTCCATGCAGCCTTCTTCCCGGGGAGCACTCCTGTCCCCACCCCCTGCTTCTAGCCCCCTTCTCGCATTTTGGTGAAGGCCCCAGTTTGGCAGCTTTCCCTTGCCTTCTGGCTCTGTCTGACTTTGCAGACACTGACACCATGTTCCTGGGCAGTATCTTCCCTGCTCCCAGCCCCCCACTTTTCAGCTCCCTTTGGTGAGCTTTTTTCACCATTAAAAGGTAAGCTCCTTGAGAGCAGAGATTGTCTTTCTTTTGCTTGGATTAGTATCCCTAGCACTTAGCATGTGCCTGGTACACAGAAAAGGCTTAAAAAATGCTTGTTGCTTTGCCCTGCTCTTTTCTTGGCCCAAGCAAGCCCGGGCCCTTGGTCCTGTCCTCTCCTCTCTTCTCCAGCATCTTGCCCCTCTGATCACTTTCAGGAGTTTCTGAGAAACTTTCTGTTTCTCACCTTTAATGTCTTCCTATGTACTGGCTCCTTCCATATTAAATATGAACACACAAAGTCTCCATCTTTTTTTTTCTTTTTTTTTTTTGCTTTTTGGAGGGGGGAAGGCAGGGCAATTGGGATTAAGTGACTGCCCAAGGTCACATGGCTTGAGGCCACATTTGAACTCAGGTCCTCCTGATTCTTTGGCGGGTGCTCTATTCACTGTACCACATAGCCACCCCCAAAGTCTCCATCTTTAAAGAAGAAAAAAAAAACTTTCACTTGATGCTGCCCTCCTTTTAAGGTGCTGTCCTGTACCTCTCATTTCTTTCACAGCCAGACTTCTACGTAGGGTGCGTGCTGTCCAGGTATGCATATGTCCATATATGACATATATAATATATAAATATATAGACAGCTTGAGAAATGTCATAGACAGATATCTCTGGAATATTTCCTACTCCTCTCTAGGAAGAGAGCAGGAGGCTAGTTATTCTGTTCTCCTCTGACGGCTTCTAGAATTTTATCTTTCTTCTCCCCTGCATTTTGTTGGTCTAGGGACACAGTTTTTAGGTTCAATGTTTCCTGGCTGATCATTCTTAATGGGGGAGGGTACACCAAGCTTGTGTCTGTCGGTTTGTCCCCTTTTCACTAAATACTAGTAATACAAAAGACCATCGCAATTAGTAAATAGTGAATAAACCCATTTATCCAAGCAAATAGTGAGCAGAAATCAAAGTTCTATACAAGATAATAAGTGAGAAGTAGAAAGAGAATGAGCTCTTTGGAAGGGAGCAAGCTGAGATCTCATTCCACTGAGGCTCCAATATCAACCAAAGGGAAATTTCCTGAAGCCTCCAGAGGTAAGCTGGAAATCAAGGACATGTTGATGGATTGGCTTCCCCTTATTTGTCTTCAAGAAATTATTTTTCTTTCTTCTCCCTGAATTTGATCCTAAAGAGACCACAAATGTCATCTTTTGAATCAAGAATAAAGAGTAGCTCTCCTCTCCAGAGTTCTCAAGCCAATTCTGCTCTACTTGAAGGGATGTAGTATAGAGTTGTCTATCCATTAGGCAAATCATATGTAAAATGCTCTAGGTTTGACTAGATACCCTGGTTGAAGCTAGAAATATTCATCTCTCGATAGATAGATAGATAGATAGATAGATAGATAGATAGATGGATGGATGGATGGATAGATAGATAGATAGATAGATAGATAGATAGATAGATAGACAGATAGATAGATAACATATATCTATATCTACATGTTTTTGGGAGATTAGGTCTCCGTATCTTTCCCAGGCTGGTAGTAAATTGGTCATTTATATGCCTGATCTCACTAATGATTATCATGGGAGCTTTAATCTTCTCTGCTTCCAACCTAGAATGTCTTTTCCTTCCTTAAGCAGTCTGATCTAGCCCTCCTGCATCCCCCATTCCCCACATAGCACTCCTCCTCCCAGAATCTCACCATATTCATGCCAGACTTCAAGTGGACACCTGATTGAGTCAGCTTTACTGCTGCTCAGAACTTCGGAGCTCAATCCTCCACCAGCCTAAGTCTCCCCAGCAGTTGGGACTGCAGGTATGAATTACCACACTCAGCTCAATTATACTTAAAACTTTTTTTTAGGGGCACAGTGAATAGAGTACTGGCCCTGGAGTCAGAAGGACCTGAGTTCAAATCCGACCTCAGATACTTAACACAAAACTAGCTGTGTGACCTTGGGCAAATCACTTAACCCCAATTGTCCTTAATTCCTCCCTCCAAAAAGAAAAAAAAAACATTTTTTTTAAAAAAAGTTAAAAAGCATTTAATTTTTCTACTCCCATCTTCCTTCCCATGGGAAAACAGGAAAGAAAAACTTAACAAATATTTATATTTTCACATTGAAAATGTGCAAATTCCCCCATTGTCCATGTCCAAAGTAAAGTCATCTACACTTGTTGCTTATACTTCCTTGCTTCCCACCCACTTTGAAATCCATATCGGTCTGGCTTCTAACCTCGTATCTCCCCTGAAAATGTACTCTCAGAAGTTACCAATCATCTCTCAAATGCCAGTGATGGTCTTTTCCCAGTCCTCATCTTCACTGACTCTCTGCAGCCTTGACATTATCAGCCACCTCCCCGAAAAGTTCACTCCTCTGACCACCATGATGTTGCTCCTGCATGGTATTCCTCTTTACCCCTTAAATAGCTCATTTTCTTTTACTGTCTCCCAAATGGGAGGGTCCCCAAAATGTTGTCCCAGGCCCTCTTCTCTTTTCAAAAGAATATGAACATTTCATCTAGGTATGTTCCTGAAAAGGATAAGAAAGAACCCAACTGTTTACCTAGGTTTCCCCTTTAGGCAATTGATTGGATGGAGGCAATGAAGGATTGATCACTTGGCTTCTTCAATTCAATAGGCATATAAAAAATTGGGGTTTCAAAGACATTGACAATACTCTTGGAATCACCACTGAGTTAAGTCTGGGAGCTAAAACATGCATGAATCTGAAGTAAGATTTATAGTTATGTAGAAAAAGACACTGACATCTGTAAGCCCAAGCAAAGTGGGATTTTTGTTGTTTTCTTTTTGGAGTTTAGTTTCCCAGGCTAAGACTAAATTGTGAAGGAATTTCTCTCATTCTCTCTGATTTCTCAATTGTGTCTCTATATTTCACATCAATGAATTCTTTCAATAATCTCATATACAATTCATTTGAATCTTTATTCTTTAATTCAGCAAACATTTACTGAGACACCACTAATGCATTGGTAGAGGGAGTTTCCTCAATTATTGGTAGTTCTTTCTATCAATGGGAGGTGGCATTTCCAGTCGTCCTGATCTATATCTTGCCATTGGACCCAGATGACTCTGGAGGAGAAAGTGAGGCTGGTGACTTTGCACAGCCCACCCTCACTTAAATCCAACTCACTTGCAAGTCATGGCTTCACTTTCCTGATGTCATTTTCAAGAATGAAGAACAAAAAGCAACAATAACTTTCTACCAATGAAATCATAGTCTAGTACGTATTTCCTAATATATCTATTTTATGTATTTATATATCTATATCTACGGAGACATATATTTATATATGGGTTTAGATAGATATCAGTAACTATCTTTTTCTATATATATAACTATCAATATGTAAATATAGATAGACATCTGTCTCTATGTTTCCATAGATATAGATATCTATATAGTCATATCTCTCTTTCTGTCTCTCTCCCTCAGTATTACTAGGGATCAAATCCAGTTGTATAAGACTCTTCTCATTGGTGGATATTGACTGCTTTGTGCTCCAAGTCTTCAAGAGGAGTGGAGTTGGTCAAAGCTTGGGAGGGGAAGAGACCCTGGTTTCTATCTTTGAGAAAGAAGGCATTGTAATTACAGGTTCTCTTCAGGAATCTGATGGGAGAAAAAGACTATGGGAAGAGGTTATCATGGTAAAAATCAATCTCTGCCAATAAAAAGAGTCTTATGCAACAGAGCTTGAGCCCCTAGTTACATTCATATACATTCATACATGTATGTATAGATTATATGTTATATATGTGTGTATACACACATAAAATCAGATTCCTAATTTATTAATTCTTTTAAAGTTTTAAATAGATATTTTCAGAATTCAAAGGCAAGTCAACTTATTAATTAACTGTTGATATTAGAAATCTAAATAAGAAATGATAAACTATGTCAACAACTTACCTGAATGTCAGAAGATAAGCTATTAATTTTAGTTCTTATTAAACATGAAAATATTTTTTATAATACAAGTCACTAAATATATACATATTCATCCATTCATTGTGTGCATCTCATTTTGACAGATTTCTAGTTTTCTCTCTCATTCTCTCTGATTTCTCAATTGTGTCTCTTTATTTCACATCAGTGAATTCTTTTAATAATCTCATACACAATTCATTTGAATCTTTATTCTTTTACTCAACAAATGTTTACTGAGCCACTACTAAGTACAATTCACTGTGACATGTCTGAGGAGTACAAAGTATGAAAGTCCCTGTCCTCAAGAGAGCTTGCCATCTAGTAGAATAGGAAAGACATGGAATCCCTTGTACTAACATCTGAACAAAGAAAGTACCCTAAGGGAGATACAAGCTTAATACTACAATAGACTAGGAAAGGAACCACTTCTTGGCTGAGATGATCATAGAAGGTGTCACCAAGGAGACAACACTCAAGGTAAGACTTTTACATTATAAATCTTTGCAAATGGGACATCATTCCATATGTAGGAAAAAACTCTTACAAAACACATGCAATTGGAGGTTACAGCATTGCAGATAAAGCAGGACCAAGACCAGGCCCTTCCTCCTCACTTTTGGAAGGGGTGGTAGTGGTGACTTTTCAGGCTACTGTGCATTCTACGTTTTGGCCACACGATGGGAGCATTGCTCTAAACAGTCAAGGGCGTTGGTTGGGCGGAAAATTTGAGAAAGGGTGTGAAATTTCCTTTATGAGGTTCTGTATCCCCAGTTTTCACATCTCCGCATTATTTTTTTCCATCCCTTGTCCATATAAAGGATGTTTCCTTGGTCATTCTTCTCCATTTCCTACTCCCCCCCCCCCCAAAGACTTACTTGGGTAAGAGATCTTCATTTTTCCAACAATTTCTCATGGACTAGCCTGGGTTCTTGCCATCTCCTAGACAGCAAATGAATTTGCAGATACAAAAGGCACAGAGAGCCTTGGAGCCCAATTACACAGTCTCCTAGCAATGCAGACTCACTCTGGTGACAGACAAAGGAAGCCAAAGCAGATGACCTGAATCACTCCCTCATCCCCAGCTCTCAAGTACTTTCTCCCCAGGGAGGAGACAAGAGAAGGAAGGCAGCCATACTATCGTGTCTGGAGGTTATCTTCTTCCCTGACTGCCCTTGACCTCTTGATTTAAAGCATCCTCACCAAGACATTTTATGTTCCTCCTCTTTGAAAATATGAAGCACGCTTCTATTTGTCCTTCTAAAGTGATTTGTTGATGGAATTTGTTTTAAAAGAATACACACCCCCTCCCTGCAACAAACTCATAATTCAGTCTCCCATGGTAGATAGTCTTCCCATGTTAAAAGACATGGCCAAAAAAACAAGAAAGAAAGAACCCACAAAAGAATGATAGCATATATAGCCTTAAGCATCAGTAATTTGCTGTTTGTTCAAAGAAAAGAGAGATGTATGCTTTACCATTACTAAGTGAATACTGATATTGCCCATTTAAAAATTATGTTTGCCTTTAAAAAACACCTTACCCCCAAAGAAGAGAAGATGACAGCAGCTTTCTATAGCTTCTATGTACAGAAGTAAACAATGAAGGATTAGGGACTATACTGATGGTTTCATTGGTATAAGAAACTCCTTGATCAATACACTTAACTCTACCAGTGTAGGATGGCACTTTCTATGCAACTTCTAGTCTCGAAGACTTGTTCATACCACTGAAAGTTAAAGGACTAAAGCTTATACCATTTACATGCGATAAAGGTGGGACTTGAATCGGGTCTTCCTAGCTCCAAGGCTAGCTCTCCAAGCACAATCCCATACCATCTCTGAAAATCTTTCCCCCCACTCTGCTACTTTTCCTAATTGTACCTCATATACACAGCATCCTCCAGTTCTGTGTTTGACAAGGGACCCAGGATGCTGTCATTGGACCCAGGAACAGGAGAGTTCTGATAGAGGCATTAATTATATTGACTCAGCAGGAGCCTTGGTGCCACCACTCATTCTGATTACAGATAAATGTATGAAGAGACAGGCCTTTCCTGGAGTGGTCTCTTCATCCCCATGCATCAGTCCCGCCGAGAGTTTCATTTGGCTGGACAAAAGACTAGACAGGATGTTCTCCAATTCCCAGCCAGGCCAGTCTTTCTACCCCTGCCATCCTGTGACACAGATCTTGGTCAGGAAGATTGAACCAGTCACAGCAGCATTTCTGATGTTAAGTGAATAAAGAAGGCTCAGGGTCTCTGGAAGGGAAGCCGAAGCTGGGTAAAGGACACTACACTTTCTGCAGGAGTGCTAGGATCTGGAGGAGGAGCTTCCAGATACCAGGGCAAATGGCAGACAAAAAGAAGACAATCAGGAGATGTGGAGAACCCTGGTTTAATAGCTCCTATACAGGCCACCATACAGGTAATGCTTAAGGATAGACTGATTCTTCAACACTCTTGACTTCAAAATCAATTGAGAATTAACTTTTTCATTGAAACAACAATGATGATGGACAATGCGTCTTATGGTTTACAAGGTGCTTCATGTGTTCTACCCCATTTAAGACTTATGTAGAAGAGGTATCATTTCCCCCATTTTACAGATGAGGAAATTGATGCTCAGAAGTAAGTGATTTGTCCATGATCACACAGCTAGTTAGTGTATTGTCCTTGTGATAGAGACCATGGCATTCAGCTCTGTGGTAGCTCACAGCAGATTTCCATAAATAGTGCTTTTAGGGATTAGTAAACTGTTTTGTGTCATGAACCCCTTTAACAATTTGATGAAGCCTATAAATAAAATTCTGGTTACACATGAATGCTAGCTAGAGAGATTGCTTTTCTTTTTTTTTTTCCTCTCTTTTTTTTTTGGAGGGAGGAAGGCAGGGCAAGTGGGGTTAAGTGACTTGCCCAGGGTCACATGGCTAGTAAGTATTAAGCATCAGATCTGAACTCAGGTCCTCCTGATTCCAGGGCTGGTTCTCTATTCACTGTGTCATCTAGCCACCCCTAGAAAGATCACTTGGGCAGCTCAATGGAGGATAGATTGGAGTGAGAAAAGACTTGAAGAAGAGAGAGACTAACCAAGTGGCTTTTGCAGTAGTCCAGACTTAAGGTTGATGCCTACATCAGTATAGCAGCTATGTGAGTAGAAAGAAGGGCATTGTATTAGTTGAATCAAGACTAGACACACTACAAAGCTTCCTCCATGTAATCCATCCTAATTCAAGAGACTGGTTAATCACACTATAAAAACGAAGTGGATGCAGAAAGAACACTTCCTAGACCAGAGGTGGATATCAAGTGGGGCCCTTGGGGACTTAAGGGCCACATGTGGCCTCGAGGTCACAGGTTTCCCACCCCTGGCTAGACTCTGGAATCAAATCATGTACCATGAAACCTCTCTCTCTCTCTCCCTCCCTCTCTCTCTTTCTCCCTCCTTCCCATCAGTATCCTAGTGATTCAGAGAATATGGCCAGAAGTCCATATTCCAAGTATATCACATTCTATACAAATGTCCTCTCTTTTCCCTATAGCTAATTACACAAGTTTTGACTAAATAAAAGAAGTTGGGTTAACTCAAAATGAAGTGGATATGCATTCACGGAGCCAGCCATGCCCACAGCCCACAAACTAAAAAGCTTTTCCTTTGAAGTACTGGCCTAAACCATGACTCTAAACTAGCAAAGAAATATAGACTCCTCTCTAGTTTTTAACTCGAGGAGAGCAGCTCCACTTTGAGGCGGGGTCCCTAGAGTTCAGTCTTCCCCACTTTATTCCTCCACTTCCTCACACCTGTTTCCTGTCCCTGTCCTGTCAGTCTCAGGCCTACTCAGCCAACCCTTTCCCATCTTTCTCAGGTGCAGCTCATTAGCTTCTGGCTAAGGAAAGAAAGGCTTTCTCAGAGCTTGAACTGCTGTCTATCAGGGGAGAAGATATTTCAGAATGACTTCCCTTATTCAGACCCCAAAGCCACAGTTCACTGGAGACGGCTTTTTGGACAGCCACACCAGAGCCAATGGAGCCATTTGGTGCTTGGCCTTGAAATCAAATTGTTGTTTTTTTCTTTTAACTAAATTGCAGGCTTGAATTTATCCATTTCCTGCTGCCAGCGATCATCTTTGCTGAGAGAGGACTTATTTCTAGTGCCAGAGGGCCAAACATGCAGACACTGACACAATTAGTCTCCAAACAGCATTAACCCTTGGGGAGAAGTTTCTCTTGCTCCATGAGTAGCTTCTTCATTTCTGGAATTTTATAATTAGTTCTTGGCTGTATTGAAACACCTGGAGGTTTAAATAATACTTTTCTCTTAATATCTACATTTCCCAATGGCTTATGAATAGCAGTTTACATATTTTATTGATTTATGGTGAAAGGGAAGCTAATATTCATGAGTCTTAACTTTTCTCTTTTTGCAGAATTTATTTCATTGAGGATCCCAATGGACCATAAAGAGCCAGCATGTCTTTATTACCCTGAAAAATTCCAAATGGGCAAATATACTTTCATTATACTTTGTTTACTGGCGATGTTTTCTTAAAAATACACAGGTAACATAATTTCTCCCTTGACATATTCTATCTCCCCATCTGGAAAAGTGTGAGGCTTTGGGGTGTGTGTGTGTGTTGTGTGTGTGTGTGATGTGTGTGTGGTGTGTGTGTGTGTGTGTGGTGTGTGTGTGGTGTGTGTGTGTGTGGTGTGTGTGTGTGTGGTGTGTGTGTGTGTGGTGTGTGTGTGTGTGTGGTGTGTGTGTGTGTGTTGTATGTGTGTGTGTTGTATGTGTGTGTGGTGTGTGTGTATGGTGTGTGTGCATGTATGTGTGTGGTGTGTGTGTGTGTGTGTGTGTGTGTGTGTAAATCCTAGTGGAACTGAGATACAGGCTATTTAGATCCCCACTTCCTACCCCAATCCCACTCTCCATGCCCATTCTGTACCTTCCCTGTGGTCAGATGCTCCCTTCCATATACCTAATCAATTCCTACACTCAGGTCATAACCAAGAACAAGAGTTTAAAATGATAACCCTTCTAGAGAATTTATGTTGAAAATCATTGCCTTCCTGTGGGGGGAAATATTGTTAATAGGCCCCAAGTGGGAGAAAGACCTCCAAAGAAGGCTACCCATATCACAAGGAAAATTGCAGGAGAGTAATGAGAGAAAAATCAGATACGTGTGGATCTGGCAGAAAGAATACTAGACTAAGACAAGAAAATTGGATTCTAGTTTTAGATTGGCTATTTATAATTGCGTGACCTTGGACAAGTCATGCTACCACTTTGAATAATAACACCTCTCACAAGACAAGGGTAAAATGAAATAATGTGGAGGATGGTGTGATACAATAGGAAGATGGGTTTGGACTCAAAACCTCCGGGTTTGAGTCCTGTCTCTGTTACTTATTGTACGACCTCTGACTTTGGGCAGGTCACATGACCTCTACCAACTTCCCCCTCCCCAGCTTTCTCATATATAAAAGAGGGATTGGACACCTCTGAAGAGGGATGTATTGGTAAATGTTTAATAACTGGGAGTGGGGATGGAGGGAGGGAATGAAGGCAGCACGCACTTTTAAGTTTAACCTACATTGTTAACACTCACTCCATCACTTTCTTAATTCTAGATAATCAACAAAACAAATCCAGCCCTGATTTGTAACACTTGCCGATTTCTGTGACAGAAATAATCACGCTGAAAATTTAACAACTGGTTCTTGCAAACTAGGACGCTAGGAGGCGCAGTGGAGAGAGCGCTGGGCCTGGAGTCAGGAAGACTCGTCTTTATGAGTTCAAATCCTCAGACACTCACTAGCTGGGTGACCCTGGGCAAGTCACTTAACCCTGTTTGCCTCAGTTTCTTCATCTATAAAATGAGCTGGAGAAGTACATGACAAACCACTCCAATATCCCTGACAAGAAAACCCCGAATGGAGTCACAATGAGTCAGACACCATTAAAAAAGCACAAAACCCTAAACAACAACAACGACAAAATGCTCACCCTGAAAATTTAACAACTGGCTCTCGCAGACCTCTGGCACACCCCAGTGCAGGAAGGACTCTTAAGAGTCTAATATCCTGTGATTCTACAAGAAAGCACCTTATAAACCTAAAAACATTAAACAAAATGAATTATTCTCACATATCTTTATAATAGGGAGAATGAATTATAACTCTTCCTGTGGTCCAGAACTTCTCCAGGAAGGCCAATACTCCTTGAAAACAAGTTTTACTAGGACAGAAGAGAGAGAGAACAGGAGAGTAATAAGTACCTGTGAGAAGAGGGAGGAAGAACCGTGTGGAATGAATTAAATTCCGGCTTTTTAGTGACTTTGGATTAGTCTTTTCTTTGCTTGAGGCTTCAGACAAGGTGGATAATCTCTAAGGTCATTTGCAGCTCTGTTATGCTATGAATTTACACAGAGGGGAGGGAAAGGTACTTCTGGGAAAGAGTGTAGAATATCCTATCTATTCCAGGGATGATAAGCATGATTTGGGGGAAACACAGATATTATGTAGCCACCAAGTACCCTTTACAAAGGGGTCATTGCAGAGCAAGTTTAGATGTCACATCCGTGGCGTATTGCCCGTTTCTAAACCAACTAATCTCTTGGTAGTTCAAATCAGCAAATTCTGAAGACCTCGTGGCTTTGGGTTTCAAAAGAACAAACAATTAGAATGAAAGGGTATTTTGATAAGTGGGTTCCAAATTACCCAGACTATCTTGATGAGGGAAGTGTACGTGAATTAGAAATGCAAGGAAATATTTAAAATCAGCAATTGCGTTATCAGCCCTGTTGCACTAAAATGCCACATTCAATGACCCAGTTATGTTCTCCCAAGCCCTAGACTGAGAAATGAAAGTACAGCATGTATAAAAGGACAGAGTGTACGGTGTGCTCTGGATTTTGCTATTCCCAAAATGTGCATTATTGTCTTGGGTTTAGGCTTCGGAAAAAACTAAATCATGGTTGAGATCATCTAATTTTATTGGAAAGGATCTGCTGTGATGGATATGACTTCATTTCCTTCTATAGAAACGTTTCTCTGTCGCTCTGTCTCTGTCTCTCTGTCTTTCTCTGTCTCTCCTCTCTCTGTCTGCCTCTCTGTCTCTCTGTCTTTCTCTGTCTCTCTGTCTCTCCTCTCTGTCTCAGTCTCTGTCTCAGTCTCTCTGTCTCTCTCCTCTCTCTGTCTCTCTATTTCTCTGTCTCTCTCTCTCTCCCTCTTTCTCTTTCTCTCTCTCCAGATTCTCTCAAATGTGAAATCCCCTCTTCTTTTACTTTACAGGGAAATGACTTCCCAGCCTGGGCTTAAATTCCACTGGTGAGGTTCGGAATCGTACAGCAGCTACCAGGAGAAAGTCCCTAAATTCCCCTGCTCTTGGATAGTTCCAAAGGTGTTTATCCAAAGCAGTTAGAGCCTTTCTCTTCCCCATCCCCCAAATCCAACTCCTAGTCCAAGTGCCAGAATGGTGGTGGAGGGGGTCAGTATCCAGGGGTTTTTTTTCAATCTTTAATCCTTCTCTATCTCTCTGCAGTATTTGCCATTGTTTATTTCCCTCTTCTCTGGGATACTCCTTCCTTTCTGAGTTCTCTTCCTAACCGCCTGGAAACAACTCAGTTTCCTTTGTTAGATCATTATTCATGTCCCACCCTCTATTTGTGGGTGTAGCCCATGGCTGGGTCCTGGGCTTTCTCTTCTCTTTCTTCACTCTTTCTTGGTGAGAGAGTTCCCATGGATTCAGTGAACATTTCTATACAGATGACTCACAGATTTCTATGTCATCTTGCCTTACAGTCCTCCTTAGCTCTCGTCCTGTCCTATCCGTTGCCTTTTGGGCATTTCCAACTGGATCTCCTGCAGGCATCCGGAACTCAATGTGTCTAAAACAGAACTTGTTTTCTTTACCTAACATCTTTCCCTAACATTTCTTGCATCTGTCCCCTTCTCTCTTTATTCACATAATCACCACCCTGCTTGAGGCTCTGATCTCTCCACTCTTGGTGTATTGCAATAGTTCAGCGGTTCTCAAATTGTGGGTTATGTTCAATTTATAACAATGAAAATACATCCTGCATATCAGATATTTACATTACGATTCATAACAGTAGCAAAACTACAGTTATGAAGTAGCAACAAAAATAATTTTCTGGTTGGGGGTCACCACAACATGAGGAACTGTATTAAAGGGTCGCGGCATTAGGAAGGTTGAGAACCCACTGACATAGTTTCTTGATTGATCTCAAGTCTCTCCCATCTCCAATTTATTCTTCACATAACTGCCAAAGCAATGTGCCTAAAGCTCAGATTTGATTATGACACTTCCCTACTCAATAAACTCTTGGTGTTGTTGTTGTTATTCAATCACTTTCAGTCATGTCTGACTTATCATGACCCAATTTGGGGTTTTCTTGGCAGAGATACTGGAGTGGTTTACCGTTTCCTTCTCCAGCCCATTTTATAGATGAGAAAACTGAGGCAAACAGAGTTAAGTGACTTGCCCAGGGTCACAGAGCTAGTAAATGTCTGAGGCTGGATTTGAATTCAAGAAGATGGATCTTCCTGGCTTCAGGCCTGGCACTCTATCCACTGTGCCACCCAGCTGCCCTCCCCCCCCAAAAACTCTAGAAACTCCCTATTGCCTCTAGGACCAAAGATAATCACTTCTATTTCACATTTAAAGCCTAGGTGATAGTCTGATATGTAATAGATATAATATATGTATATGCTATATTAATGATATATAATAATAATAAATAGTTTGGTTCCTCTAATTTTCTGAATTTATTATACATTTTTTCCCAACATGCAATCTGTTTAGCTAAATTAGCTTACATGCCATTCCTAGTCCACACTTTATCTCTGGTCTCTGTGTTTCCACCTAGGCTGCTCCCGATGTCTGGAATATATTCCTTTCTTACCTCTGCCCCTTAGACAACTTGTCTTCTTTCAGAGTTCTTCTTAAGTTCCATGGCCCACATAAAGCCTTTCCTGATCTTTCTGGATGCTAGTGCTTGCCATGGTTATGTTGTATACATTTTGTATTTGCTTGTGGGTACGATGTTCCCTCCACTAAAATGTAAGCTCTTTGAGGGCAGGGATGATTTCATTTTTGTCTTCATTTTCACAGTACCTGGTTCATAGTAAGGACTCAATAAATGTTTGTTTCAGATCAATAGATTCTGTCTACAAGCAATCCTGTTTCTCAGTTCATTATTCTTTGATCTTATTTTCTCTCCTAGTCCTACTCAAGATAGTAAAAAAAGGCTTTTTTGTTGTTGTTGTCAGAGACATAATGTGCTCTTTTCCTTTTTTCTCAATTAAAAAAATTTTTTACTTAAAGTTTTGAGTTCCAAATTCTATCCCTCTCTTCCTGAGATGGTAAACAATCAGATATGGGTTATACGTGTACAATTACATAAAACAAAACATATTCTTTTCAATGGTTCTTTTACCTAGTATCAAGGTGGGTTTGATGGGAAGGCCAACTGTATTAGAACTCTAATACCCCTCCATATCAGCCAATGGCACTGCCAGACTTCAAAAGCCAACTCTGCTTCTAACTCCTCCAAAAAGCCTTCTCTGACAGCCTCACATGGTGACCCAATCAATACAGTGCCAGACACAAAGTGAGGGCTTAATAAATGCTTGTTGTCTGACTGACTGATGTGTAAGTTAACGCTCAGTAATTGGCACCAGTGCAGGACAGGAAAGGTACAGACACCATCAAATAATGGCTAAAGTAAAATTATCAATCTATGGCAAAGATGGCTAGAAATGATAATAAGAACAGCTCCCATTTCTATAGACTTTTAAGGCTGGAAAGTCCTTTCCTCACAAAGGTAGGTAGTGCTAATTTTAGGTAGAGTCAGTCTTATTTCCATTTTACAAGAGGAAACTAAAGTTCATC
>CM053581.1:313496714-313517425 GCA_028627135.1 Pseudochirops cupreus | reverse complement strand
AGGAGTTAGAGCTGGAGGGAACATAGGTCACCTCCCTGTACCATACCCCAAAGTGGCCCAAACCAGATTAAAATGTAATCGGGAAACTTTAACAGAGTAAATAAAAACACGACGTGACATAGATGGTGTTAATTTGTGATTTTCTAAGTCAATACGTCACTCAAGGATCCGTGTCCTTTATTTGTTTATTTTCGTTTTCAACATTCACTTCCATAAGATTTTGAGCTTACATTTTCTCCCCATCCCTCCCCTCCCCCTCACTCCAAGGCGGCGTGCAATCTGATATAGGTTCTGCGTATGCATTCACATTAAAAATTTCCTTATTAGGCATGTTGTAAAGAAGAATTAGAACCAATGGGAGAAACCCTGAGAAGGAACAAAAAAAAAGGACAAATAGTATGCTTCAGTCTGCATTCAGGCTCCATAATTCTTGTTTTGGATGAGGATAGTGTTTTCAGTCATGAGTCTTCTGGAATTGTCTTAGACCCCAAGGATCCATTTCTATTTTTACTTAAAGGGTTTTTTGGTCTTTTTGGAGGAGGAAAGGCAGGGCAGTTGGGGTTAAGTGACTTGCCCAAGGACACATAGCTAGTAAGTATTAAGTGTCTGGGGCTAGACTTGTACTCAGGCCCTCCTGACTCCAGGGCCAGTGCTACCCCAAATCCATTTCTATTTGAGTTTGATACCACTGAACTAGACTAACTCAATCATTTTATTAATAAGGAGGGGGGAAGGTAGGGCAATTAGGGTCAAGCGACTTGCCCAAGGTCACACAACTAGTAAGTCGAGTGTTTGAGGGCAGATTTGAACTCAGGTCCTTTTGACTCCAGGGCTGGTACTCTATTCATTGCACCACCTAACTGCCCCAAGAAATTATTTCTACACACACACACACACACACACACACACACACACACACACACACACACGCTGGTAGTAAGAAATAGAGTTAGAAGTTGAATGCAGGTCCTTTGATTTTTTTTTTCGAGGCAATTGGGGTTAAGTGATTTGTCCAGGGCACACAGTTAGACAGTAAAAAGTGTCAAGTGTCTGACTTCAGATTTGAACTCAGGTCCTCTGACTCCAGGGCCAGTGCTCTATCCACTGTGCCACCTAGGTGATTTCATAGTGCTTTCCAGCATCCCAACCTTTTCTTATGGGCTTAATGACAGCGACACTCATATGTAGCTACATAACACTGAGCATAAGAAGGAAATCTGAGTAGTTTCATCACCTGTCTGGACATTTTATTTCCAGTCCTCCAAATATTTAGATACTTAGAAATGAGAAAACTGAACATTTTAATTTCCATCTAGATATTTAACCAACAGGCCTCCATACAAGTATCCTTGAGCTCATGTTCTCACTTCCCTTCTCAGCCACCGTCCTCTTTAGAATAAACCCTATATAATTAGGGATGTGGTGAGTGAGGAGCGTGCCTATGTTTGTGTATGGGGCAGGACATGATAGTGGAAGACAGCAAATAGATGCTGGGAATATCTTGAAAACCCAACGAATTATAGCCAAAATGTTTTTGCTACAGGAACCCAGTGTTGTAACAAAATAACTCCTCAGTCATAAGGCTATATGATCCTACTAGTTCATCAGGTTTCCTTGCTCCCAATTTCCCAAAACAGTGAGCTCTGAGAAAAAGAAAAAAAACCTCAATGAACAATTCTTTATTAAAGCATCTACTATGTAATCAGGTACTGTGCTAGGGTCTGGGAATATAAACACATTGTATAACTCGTTAGGATGTAAGCTCCTTGAAGGCAGGGCCTGGTCTTGCTTTTTCTTTGTATTCTCAGAGTTTAGCACAGGACCTGGTATATGCTAAACACTTAAGAAGACCTATTGAATGGCTGATTAATTGAAACTGTCCCTGCTCCTAAATGGCTTATGGGCCATGACGTTGGAGCAGTGCCCCACATTTTCAGAACTGTTGTATGGAGCCTACCCTACCTCTGTGGCACGAAGAGACCCCATGGAAGCAGTGCAGCTATCAAGAGACATCTAGAAAGGCCAACATAGCAAAGGACCCCAAGGATGAGACCTGAAGCACGACCTCCTCCAGGGTCCAATTACTCCATTATTCCAATGTGCTCAATTTTTGCAGATGCTCTAAATCTGAATCCCTGGCCCAGGTAAGATTCTCTTACTGTAGTTGCATACCATGAAGCTCTGTGCTGGGACTGAAAATATTTCATACTTCTCTGTATTCAGAAGTTTCATTTTTGAAGGTAATTTTAACCTAAAGCCATTGGAAGGACAGTTAGGTGGTACAGTGGATAGAGCGCCCAGCCTGGAGCCAGGAAGATTCATCTTCCTGAGTTCAAATCCAGCCTTAGACACTTACTAGCTGTATGACTCAGGGCAAGTCACTAAACCCATGTACCTTCATTTCTTCATCTGTAAAACAAGATGGAGAAGGAAATGGCAAAAAACCGTGTCTTTGCCAAGAAAACCCTAAATGGGTTCACAAAGAGTTGGACATGACTGACAATGATTGATCAACAACACTGGAAAAAGAAATGTATCTGGCCCAGGGCTAAATGGAAAAAAAGGAGATAGGGATAGGGCAAAGAAAAGGAGAAGGGGGGCATATACAAGCAAATAGGGATGATATTTAAGGTTACTTAGATCCTCGCAAAGATCGATAAAGGTGTGCTGGCTTCAGAGTGTGCATAGACCCACTCTTGTACTTAAGTGGTGGGGTATAGATGAAATAGGTTAAATTCTTTTGTTATAAAACACCCCAAGTCACTGTATTCTTATAACCATGGCAGGGTGAAGAGAAATGGCAGTTGAATTAGAGATAATACTACACACCTGTTGAATTGAATGGAAACTGGAAGGCCAGAAAGATAAAGACATCTGCGGAGGGATGAAGGGAACTCTTTGAATGTTTGTTTCTTCCCAGACAGCTGCAACAGTTTCTGCCCAGACAAAGAGTGGACCCATCTTGGCCCATTGTGCATCCATCATTGAGAGAGCCAAGGGGACCACAAAGGGCCTATGAAAAGGGAGGGAGAGATTGACCCAAGTGATGAAAGCCTCCTCTGTGCTGCTCTCCTTCCAACTCTAACTCCAGTGAATGCCATTTGTTTGAATCCTCATCTGAGCATAATGGACTCTCTGGGGTTGTCGGGAGTCCATCAGTTCTGCCTGATGGCTGAGGGGGAAGAATGATTGTGATCACAGCTATGATCATTGTTTGCCATGGACCTCCCAAACCCAAGCATTGCACGACGATTCAGGGAACTCTAGAGCTATGGAGAGTGTAGCAGAATAGCTATCAAGCTGGACTGAAGAAAAGACTTGGTTGGAGGGTGTGCTGTGAGTGCTGAAGAGGAACGACTCCTAGGCTCCTGAAAACCCATGTCAAGAACTTCTAGGGAATGTATTTGTTGCCTTATCTTTCTTCATTCCACCTGAGAGCAAGACAGGTGTGACAATGACTTTATTTTCAACACTGGGCTTTAAAAAGAAAATTAAGCCCCAATTTGGCACGTCTCATAGTCCCACTCAGTCTTCTTTCTGCCAGGTCTTTGCTATCCTCATTACTACCTCTAGAAACTTCTTGAATCTCCAAAGGCTGATTTAGGGTTGTAAGGAACCTTAGAGGCTGTTTATTTGAACTCCATCCTTTTACAGAGATGGAGAAAACTGAAGCCCAGGGAGGTCATCCAGGCAATATGTGGTAAGATTTTTTTTGGCTCTTTGACATAATCTATTTAAGAGATTCTCTCTTCCTCCAACTTTCTAACCTGGCAGAATCTTTTTGAATTTTGACTCTGTCATTGCTGGCTGCAGACTTGATAAGTATGCTATTTAATAAGCAGTCTCTTCCTACCTCTTTCCCCTTTTGTATATCTTATTATTCATCCTTCTCTAGTCCTATTACCCCTCTCTTATCCTTCCCAACTGTCCAGAGATCACAGATTCAACAATATTATCTTTCAATTCTTTCAATTCTCTGGGATGTAGTATATTTGGGCCTAGTAAATTGGGTTCATCAAGGGCTCATAGGCCACATTCTTTATTATCTGCATGCTTATCCTAGGTTTCAATTCCCCTGATTTTTGTTCCGGTCTTTCAATTCCAAAGTTTTTCCCAAATGCAAAGAAAACAAAAGCAAAACTAGAGTTCAGTAGATCTACCTTCTCTCCGTCTCCAATTGTCATCCTCCCATCCACCTGAAGCAATGGTTTGGGAAAAAACAATTTTCCTAATGAATATCGATGCAAAAATGTTAAATAAAATACTAGCAAGAAGATTACAGTAATAGATAACAAAATTCAAACACTATGACCAGGTGGGGTTTATACCAGGAATGTAGAGCTGGTTCAATATTAGAAAAATTACCAACATAATTGCCCATATCAATAACAAAAACAACAAAAGTCATATAATTGTCTCAATAGATGCAGAAAAAGCTTTTGATAAAATATGACATACATTCCTATTAAAAACTCTGGAAAACATAGGAATAAATATAACTCTTTAAAAATAATAAGTGGCATCTATCTGAAACTATCAGTAAGAATTATCTGTAATGGGGATAAGTCAGAAGCTTTCCAAAAAAAGTCAGGGGTAAAGCAAGGATATCCATTATCACCAGGTTATTCAGTATTGTACTGGAAATGCTAGCAATAGCAATAAGACAGGAAAGAAGAAACTGAAGGTATTAGAACAGGCAATAAAGAAACAAAACCATCCCTCTTTGCAAGTAATATAATCAACTTACTTAAATTTATTTAATCAACTAAAAAACAAATTGAAATAATTATTCACTTCAGCAAATTTTTAGAGTATATAATAAATCCACATAAATCACCAGCATCTATACACTGCCAACAAAGTCCAGCAGGAAAAAATAGAGAGAGTCCATTTAAAATAACTGCAAGCAATATAAAATGCTTGGAAGTTTATCTGCCAAGATAAACTGAGGAACTATATGAACACAATTAGAAAACACTTTTCACATTAAGTCAGATCTAAACAATTGTAGAAATATTAATTGCTCTTTGGTAAGCTGAGCCGATACAATAAAAATGACAATTCCACCTGAATTTATTTACTGATTCAGTGTCATACCAATCAAATTACAAAAAATTATCTTATAGAACTAGAAAAAATAATAACAAAATTCATCTGGAGGAAATAAAAGACCAAGAATAGTAAGGGAAACAATGAAAAAAATGTGATGAAAGATGGCCTAGCAGTAGTACATCTCAAACTATATTACAAAGTGGTAATCACCAAAATGATCTGGTACTGGCTAATAAATAGAATGATGGATCAGTGGAATAGATTAGATACAAAATACACAGTAGTAAATGACCATGGTAATCCAGTGTTTGATAAATATAAGATCCTAGCTTTTGGGAGAAGAACTTACTATTTAACAAAAAATTGCTGGGAAAACTGGAAAGCAGAAACTAGGTATAGACCAACACCTCACATTATATACCAAGATAAGGTCAAAATAGGTACATGATTTAGAAACATAGGGTGATATCATAAGCGGAGCATGGAGTTCTTTACCTGTGAAATCTATGTATAAGGGAAGAATTTATGCCTGAACAAGGGATTGAGAGCACTATGGGACATAAAATGAGTAATTTTTGTTATATTAAGTTCAAAATCTTTTGCACAAACGAAACCATTGCAGCCAAGAGTAGACAGAAAAAAGGAAACTGGGGGAAAGGTTTTTTTATAGCAAGTTTCTCTGTTAAAAGTCTCATTTCTCAAATATATGGGAAACTGAATCAAGTTTATAAGAATGAATTATTACCCAGCTTATAGATGGTCAAAGGCTATGAACAAGAAGTTTTCAGATGAAGAAATCAAAGCTACCTATAGTTATATGAAAAACAAAGTGTTCCAGGGCCGCTAGGTGGCGCAGGGAATAGAGGACTGGCCCTGGAGTCAGAAAGACCTGAGTTCAAATGTGACCTCAGACACTTAACACTTACTAGCCATGTGACCTTTGGCAAGTCACTCAACCCCAATTGCCCTGCCTTCCCCCTTCCACAAAAAAAAGTTCTAAACCACTATTGATTAGAGAAATACAAATTACCTATCAGATTAGTTAACATAACAGAGAAGGAAAATGACAAACGTTGGAGTGGATATGGAAAAATAGAGACACTAATGCACTGCTGGTGGGGTCGTGAACTAGTCCAACCACTGTGGAGAACAATTTGGAACTATGCCCAAAGGGTTATAAAACTGTTATGAAACTTTGATCCGCAATACCAATAGTCTCAACGATATTAAAGAAAAAGAAAAAAGGTCCCATATGTACAAAAATATTCATAGCAGCTTTTTGTGGTGGTAAAGAACTGGAAATTAAAGATATACCCATCGAGTGGGGAATGATTGACCAAGTTGTGGTACATGATTGTGATATAATACTATTGTGCTATAAGAAATGATGAACAGGATGCTTTCAGAAAAATGGGGGAAAGACTTCCATGAACTGATGCAAAGTGAAGTGAGCAGAGGCAGGAGATGATTGTACACAGTGACAGCAATATAGTATGATGATCAATTGTGAATGACTTAAATATTCTCTCAGCAATACAATGTTCCAAGACAATTCTGAAGGGCTTAGGATGAAAAATGATGTCCACTTCCAGAGAAAGAACCAACAGAATCTGAACATAAATCAAAGCATACTTTTTTTTTTAATTTTAGGAGGCTGGGGAATGTGGAAGCTTTATTGGGGTGGGGTCAATCTCAGATGAGATCCATTAGGATGTCCTCCTCCATGGCGCTGGGGGGCTACAGACTGGGCTGTTGGACTGGACCCCCTGGGGTTCAAGAGCATCTGACCTGGTAGAGGGGTCTGTGGGGAAGCTGTCCGGGCCAAGGTTGGGGGGGGAGGGTTGCAACAAGGGAGGGCTCAAGGGTGGCTGGCCTAAGCCCTGGTGTTGGGGAGGCAACAGGGTTGGGGCTCCTGGAGGCTGCAGGTGGTGGGGGGTAGTGAGTTCAGCAGGAGCTTCTGCAACTGGGAGTTGGCAGGGTTCTGGAGCTATAGGAGAGGCCCCAGAGGTGCAGTTCCCAGAGCAACCCCCTTGGAGGGGGCTGGGAGCCTGGGGGAGGCTCAGGCTGTCAGTCACCCCTACTCCTACCCTGCCTGGGGGCTGAGGCTGCTGGAGCTGGAGCAGGCTTTGGGGGGCTGCTGTTGCTCCTTCAGGAGGGGGCCCAGTCCTGGGTGTCTGTATTCCCCCCATCCCACACGTTGGTGGTAGGCTGCTGCTGCTGCAACTGCTCCAGCTTCTCCTGCTGCACGTGCTTGTGGTTGGTGATGAGCTGGTGGGTGTCACTGATAAAGCCACTCTGGTTGTTGAAGATCAGCCCCATGAAGATCTTAAAGGAGTAGAGGAACATGAGGATGTGCACCTCCCAGGGCCTGTGGTGGAAGGTGTGGTGGAAGTGGACAAAGCTGGCAAAGCCATTGCCCAGGATGTGGTAAAGTCCTTTGAGAGATTCCAGAACCTTGTCGGTGAAATGAAACTGGACTCTTCGGGAATTCGTAAAGAGGGGACCCAGTATGGTCCGCAGCTGTGGTGGGATAAGCTATGTGATCAGCTTCTGGGGCCACTGCTCAGTCTTCAGGTTCTCTCCTTGGTTCACATAGACCTGGCAGGGCAGGGGTCACATCAGCTTTGTGTTGGCATCCACTGAGGCTGGTTTAGGCTTCTCCTGTCACTCAAGGACACCACTCTATGCCAGGACATTGTTGGTGCCTGACTGCTGCCCAGCCCAAGTGGGGGGCTTGGACCACTCACCCCCGCCGCATCCACGGGGACGGCCGTGGGGGGCCCTCCAGGCTGGGCAGCAGTGGCCAGCCCAGATCCGGGGGCAACTGCTGCTCCCAGGCTGGGCTGGGAGGTGGGAGGCAGCTTGGGAGGCCCAGGAGGTCCAGGAGGGAGAGGAGGGGCTGGGGTCTGACTGAACGCGGACCCCTCCTGGGGCCACTGCCAGCAGAGGGATGATGGGGGAGAAGCGCAGGCCCAGTCCCACCTTCTGCTTCTTGGCTGCATCTACGGCATTCTGAGCAGCCACCTAGGAGGCACTGAGGTTACTGGACACCTGGTAAGGCTGGGAGACTGGGGGCAGCAGCTGGGGAGGGAGGCGGGGAGACATTGCCAAGAGCATACTTTTTCAATTTTTTTTTTGTTTTCTGTTATCTTTTTTGGTGTCTGCGCTCTCTCCTGAAATATGGCTAATGTATTTTGCATGACAGCACATGGTAGTGGTGGTTGTTGTTCCTTGTTCTCAAAGAGAACCAAAATGGCATCAACGGGCTAAAGTCAAGTTTCAGTGTGTCCCACTGTGATCAAACCAACACGAGCTGGGAATGCTCTGCCGCGGGTCTGGCACAAAAAGTCCTGTGAACGTTTGGGATGGATTCTCCAAATCTGCACTTTCTATGCTTCCTTTGAGTTGTTTTGATCCTGCTTTGCTCACAGAGCACAGCACCTTCTCTGATGTGGGCATGCCATGTTGAGCAGTCCTCTGCCACTGTCTCCCATGCCACACAATCAGTTCCAAAGTTCTTCAGAGAGACCTTGAAAATGTGTGAGTTCTCCATAAAATAATCTTTTTGGCAAGCCTACCCTTTGCGTTGGAACAACAGGGGCCAGCCTCCTGGAGTTGCACTCTCTGAAGCAGAGTTTTAATGCTTGGCAGTTTAGTTCAAATAAGGACCTTAGTGTCTGGTACCTTATCCTGCCAAGTGATCTTCAGAATCTTCCTAAGACAATTCAAATGGAAATGATTCAGTTTCCTGGGCACTGGTAGACTATCCAGTTTTCACTGGTGTACAACAATGAGGTCAACACAAGGACTTTGTAGACCTTCAGTTTGGTAGTCAGTCTAATACCTCTTCTCTCCCATACTTTCCTTTGAAGTCTCTGAAACCAAGGACCTAGCTCTGGCAATATATGCACCAACCTCATTATCAATGTGTACATCCCTGGAAAGTACACTACTAAGGTAAATGAACTTATCCACAGCATTCAGAACTTCTCCATTTGCTGTAAGTGATGGTTCCCTATATGGATGGCGTGGTGGTGGCTGATGGAGCACCTTTGTTTTCTTGGTGTTAATCATTAGACCAAAATTAGTACAAGCAGCAGAGAACTGATCCATACTTTGTTGCATCTCAGCTTCAGAGGCTGCAAAGAGTGTACAATCCCATGGTGGATTGAGCAGATGAGAACAATTTGTTCCAACAGCCTTGAAGGCAGCTGAAGCAGTCACTGCAGATTGTAGAGGGCTGAGAGCTTGGTTAGACATGGAAGACCAAGGTCATCCACTGCATCTTGAGCCATCATCAGGAGTCTTGATTCTGTCCTGCCACAACATATATATAATCTATAACAAAATGCTCACCTCCTTAAGGAGAGAGGACGGGTGGGGGAAAATTTGAAACTCAAAAATTATGAAAAATGTTAAAAATTGTTTTACATGTAATTGAGAAAAAATAACACAAAAACATTTTTTAAAATTTAAAAGAAAAGAAACAAGGCAACTCTTTTAGCTGCCTTTAACACTCCTTGTCAGCTTTATGCTTCTTTTAGAACCTTGCCATTTTTTCTTATTAATCCTTAGTTTATCCTAGATTATAGCTTCAGAAAGTCTTTTTAAGTTTTAATTTGTCAGAGAGTTCGCTATGAATTTATACTTGTGCCTTTCAATAACCACTTTTCCTCCTCGGCAGAGATTATTTCTCATTGAAGTTTTTGAATTTTGTTTTTGAGAGCTTCCAATCCCACCTGGGTTTACTTTTCCTTGTAGAATTTTAGGCCATGAGATCCCATCTATCATATTTGAACTAGGAAGAATTCTAGGATTAGAAATAAGAAATTTTGGGTTATAATCTTGGTTCTATCTTTAACCTGCTGGGTAAAGCCATCCCTTTTTCTGGACCTTAGCTTTTTCCTTTGTTAAATAAGAAATTGGACTAGATAATTTTTTAAAGCCATTTCCATTATATTTTTGCCTCTGCTTTTATTCCATAATATTTAAAAAAACATTTGTAACCTATCTTTTGACTTGCTCATTATTTTTGGTGATTTAAAATGTTTGTTTATGTGTTTCTGGCAGTTTTGCATGAAGAGGAAATTTTCATGGCTAGTTCTTAATTTTCTTTCAATATTTTATGTTTTTATATCACCTTCATTTCTGAATCTCTCTCTCTCTCTCTTTCTCTCTCTTTCTCTCTCTCTCTGTGTCTCTCTCTCTCTGTGTCTTTCTCTGTCTCTGTCTCTCTCTCTCTCTCTCTGTCCTTTACTCAGCAATCTGTCCCTCTCACTATTTCTAAAGAGGATTTAAAAGATTTAGGTAGGTTACCGAAGCACCTCTCATTCTATCACCTTCTTGTAAGTTCTAAGATTCTATCAAGCTCTAATGATCAATGACCTTTAAAAAATTTTTTAAATTAATGTCTTCTGCTTTTCACATCATCATAGTTTTTCCCAGTATTTTTCCCTGGAACCATCCCAAAGAGACATCTCATCTAGGCAATAGAAGTTTTCAAAGACAGAAAAGAGAAACAACCAGCACAACTGATCAATACATTGAAAAAGTTCACAAATGTATGTAATATGTGATGCCTGTGAACCTTGCATCTCCACAGAGGAAGTAGTTTCAGGGTGTCCTCTCATATCTCTCCATGTCAGTCATTTTTATCTTTATATATGTTTTACATTTGCTTTTGATTTTTTAAAATGTGTGTACATGTGGTCATTTTTTCCATTTACAACGTGGTAATTATTCAGTTTATTTTTTTTCTTGTCTCTGTTTACTCCGTTTCAGTTCATGTAACTTTTTCCATGCTTCCCTTCTCTTTCTATGCATCACATACATCAATTTCTTATAACATAGTAAACTTCTTTACAGTCAGGTACCACAATTTGTCTAGCCATTCTCCAATTGATGGGCATCTGCTTCATTTCCAATTCTTCGATACCACAAAAAGTGCTGTTATAAATATTTTGGTATATATGGTGACTTTCTTCTATCAATGGCTTCCTTGGAATATAAGCCTAGTAGTGGAATCTTTGGGTCAAAGAATATGGATGTTTTAGTCATTTTATCTGCATAATTTCAAAATGCTTTCCAAAGCAGTTGGTACCAGTTCACAGCTTTACCCGCAACATATTAGTGCCTATCATCCCACAACCTTTCCAACATTGACAGTTGCCATTTTTTGTCATCTTTGCTGATTTGCAGGGTTGTTTTGATTTGAATTTTTCTTGTTATTAGTGATTTGGAATCTTCTTTCATGTGGTTATGAAAGCTTTATGATTCTTCTTTTGAGAATTGTTCCTATCCTTTGACCGCTTATCTATATTGTGGAATGGCTATTATTCATACACACACACATATGTATACATATATATTGAGCTATGTGTGTGTATATAAATATGTATATATACATATATGTGTATTCATTGTTTATCTATGTTGGATTCCAAACCCTTATCAGAAGAACTTGACACAAAGATTTTTTCCCCAGTCACCCACTTTTCTTCTTATCTTAGTTGCAGTATTTTGTCTGTGCAGAAGCTTTTCAGTTTCATGTATCTTTTTATCTTTTGTAATTGCCTCTATCTCTTGTTTGTTTAAGAATATATTTCTTACCCATAGCCATGAGAGGTATATGATCTAATTTCTTCTAATTTTTATAGTATGTATTTTTTATACATACTATAATATATAAAGTATATACATATGTTAATAGAATGTATTGTGGAGTATGGTATAAGGTGTTGATCTAAGCTTAATTTCTGCTAGACTGCTTTCTAGTTTCCCTGACAGTTTTTGTTAATCAATGATCTTTCTAAAAATCATTAAGAAATTGTATATTACTTGAATGATGGTTGTTATTTTAGGCATGGAATGGTGATACTAAGTGCAAAACAATTTTTATGCTTCATTTTTTTTTGTTTGAAGGAAAACAGAGAACTAACATTCACTATGAAGTTCTCGTTGTCTCTCCCTTTATCAGAAGGGCTTGAAATCTGAAGAAGTCTAACCAGGATGTTGACATCTCTCCCTCTCTGACGCCTCACAGTACCAGATTTCAAACTATACTAAGAATCAGTAATCAGCAGAATGATTTGATAATGGTTAAGAAAGATCTATTGGTGGAATAGATTAGGTACATAACAGAAGCAAATGAACCCAGTAGCCAAGTGTTTGATAAACCCAACAACTCCAGTTACTTGGGTAATAACTTAGTATTTGAGAAAAACTCCTGGGAAAACTGGAAAGCTGTGCAGCAGAAACTAACTATAGACCAATATCTCACACTGTATATTAAGCTCCAAATGGACTAATGCTTTAATGGTTAAGGATGACATCATAAACAAATTAGAGAGTCAAGGAAGAAATTAGTTTTTAAATTATATATATTTAGGGAGAGTTCACGACTCAACAAAGGACAGGATCCTAGAAGATAAAATGGACACTTTTGACCACACAAGATTAAAAAGACTTTGCAAAAATAAAATCACTACATTTAAAATCAGAAGAGAAAAAGTTAACTAGGGGGAAAATATCTTTGTAGCATTTCACTGATAAAAGTCTCATTTCCAAGATACAAGAAAGTGATTCAAATCTATAAGAGTAAAAGCCATTCCTCAATTAAGAAATGGTCAAAACACATCAACAGGAAGCTTTCTAATGAAAAAATTGAAATTATCAAAAGCTATGTGAGAAAATATTCCAAATCACTAATAACTAGAACACTATAAATTAAAGTCACTCTAAGGTTCCACCTCAAGATTGGCAAGGTTGACCTAAAAAAAGGAAAATGACAAGTGTTAAAGGAGCTGTAGTAAAAAAGACACATTAATGCATGGTTGCTGGAGCTGTGAGGTGGTATAGCAGCCATTCTAGAAACTATAACTATACCCAAAAAGCTATTAAATTGTGCATACCCTAGAAGTGATATAACTTTTAGGTTTATATCCCAAAGATTTTCAAAGAAAGGAGAAAAGACTCATATGAACCAAAATACTTGTACTGGTTCTTCTTGTAGTAGAAAGGAATTGGAAATTAATAGGGTATCTATCAATTGGGGAATGGCTGAACAAATTATGACATATGAATGTAGTGAAATACCATTGTACCATAAGAAATGATGGATTCAGAAAGATCTGAGAAGATTTGTATAAACTGACACAGAATGATGTGAACAGAACCAGGAGAACAATAACAATAACTGTTAAAAAAAGTAATTTTGAAAGTTGTAAGTACTCTGATCAATACGACTAACCATGATCTCAGAGGACTGAGTATAACACATACTATCTGCCTCCTGATAGAGAGGTGATAGATTCAAGGTGTAGAAGGAGACACATATTTTTAACTTTAACTTTGATAGTTTGGTACTATTAACATTGTCCACTGTGATAGGATTGCCATTTTTCTGATGCAGCTTCCTTGATGGCCCCATTTTCCCTGACTTCTTAGTGTGGAGACATAAAAGGTCCCAGTCCCATATAGTTAGGGTCTTTCAGACTTGGTAGGTGCTTGAGACCTCATGAGTCACCATAATCTTACTATTGGCTTACCAGACACATGTACAGGTGGAGAGGAGGGGATATGTATGTCCAGAGAAGCTATGTCACTCTCTTCTTACTGCATATTTTTGTTGTGTTAGGGCAGAGTTAACATCCTTTGTTAAATGTTCAGAGTTCAATGTTCAAAGCACTTGTACTTCATTTCCTTCTAGAATGGAACCTGAACTAAGAGGGTGCTGGAGCCTGAGCCTCTAATACCTGCCCCAGTTCATAGGAATTCGTTGCCCTTTAGTGTTGACTTTACTAACGTTGCTACGGTAATTTTGTGTATTATTCTTTTGCTTCTGCATTCTTTATGCAGCAACACTTCATAGGAGTATTCCCAAAATTCTTCATATTTTTCATTCCTTACAGTGCAGAAACATTCTGTTCCATTCATATGTTGTGGTTTGTTTCAGCCTTTCCCCAACCGTTGAGTACACCTTTGTTTCCTTAGTTTTTATAATAAATAACAAAGCTATGAAAATGTTTTCCACTGCATTTTCTTACTGTGAATATCTCACCTGAGGGTCAATGGGTATTTATAATTTAGTAAATTTTCTTACATAATACCAAATAGTTTTCCAGGATGGTTGAAACAATTCACAGCATTATCAGCCTGTCTTCCACCATCCCCTCTAACCACAAATTTCCTACCTTTGCTAATGTGATGGGTGTGAAGTGATACCTCAGGGTGGTTTTGATTTGCATTTTTCCAACTGCTAGTTATTTTGAATAATATTCCAGACGGTGGACCTTTTTATTTTTTCCATTAAAAATCTTTCATCGAATCTTTTAACCTTTGGTATTTGTGGCATAGCTCTGAATATTATATCACTCTTCTGTAGATTTGGGGTATCAGACTTATATTAGAGATATTTAATGTGTATTTTCCTTCAATCCACATACTTTGTTTTGATTTTATATATCTTTATTTTGCTTGTGCAAAAACCCCTTAGAATCTTATATAGGCAAAATAGTACATTTTACCTTTCATTCACTCTTTCCCCTGGCTTGCTGCATTGCCACCCTGAGAAACCCATGCTCTGAGGCCCTCCTCTCCTGATTGGTCATTCCTTCCCCAGGATCAATATTTTAGGAAGGGTCCCAGCCACCCTTCCTTTCCCTCACGCCTGAATTCTCTCCAAAACCTTCCTTCTCCTCGCTTGCTAAATTGCCATGGGCACCTTTCCCCTACTTCTTGCCCCTTTCCGCTTCTTTTTTATATGTTATCTCCTGCCATTAAAGTGCAAACTCCTTGTCTGTGATTAGGAATTGACTTGCCTACAGGATTTTTATCTCCAGCATTTAGCATAGTAATTGGAACTTTATTTATTGTTTTTCAGTCGTTTTAGTCATCTATGAAACTCTCTTAGTGATCACATTTGGAGTTTTCTTGGCAAAGATACTGGAGTGATTTATTATTTCCTTTTCCAGTTCATTTTACAGATGAAGAAACTGAGGCAAACTGGGTTAAGTGACTTGCCTAGTAAATGACAGATCAGATTTGAACCCAGAGATGAATCTTCCTGACTCCAGGCCTAGAGCTCTATGCATTGTGCCCCATAGTTGTCCATTAATTGGCATGCAGTAAGCACTTAATAAATGTTCTGTCTATCTATCTAGCTATCTATTTTTGATCTGCCTTTTATCATTAGCTCTATTTCATTGGTGCTCAACAACCTTTCTCCTCTCCATGGTGGTAAAAGATATAACCATACTTTTTTATGATATAACTTTTTATGTTTGTATTATTTATTCACCTGGAATTTATTTTAGTATATAGTATAAGTTTCTGGTCTAAATAATTTTTTTTACTAGATTTCTTTCCAGTCTCCTTAGCAGTTCTTTTAAAATTAAAAAATCCTTTCCTCAGTAGTTCGTGTTCTTAGCTTCATCAGATGTCCCCTGCTCTGTGCATTTGTTTCCAAGCCTTTCTTATTCACCTTATTTAACTGTTCAGGCCTAACAGGAGAAGATGGTGGCCCTGCAGCCCTTCCCCAGCTTACTAATGTTGTCAACACAGTACCTACTGTGAATAAACAAGTCCTCCCCTCCTCAGGAAGTGAGGTACACGTTCAGTGTGTACCTCAATCAATCAGATTTAAAGATGCAGGCAGTGGCTATGAAGCCAGTGGAAAGAGGCCGCTCCTAACCATGCGGTAGGCCAATGCAGAATGTCCATCATACCAGTGCCAGTCTTCCTGTGTCCCAAAAGTAGGACCCAAGCATCTTCCAAAGTGTTTCTCCTTCTTAGGTGGTCTAGGCATATGCCAAACTCCTGTTGTATAGGACTGATGCATCCTGTGGATATTTGATAAAAATTAACCTGTAATTTCATCTGGAACTGGGTGTTTGCCTTTGGGAGTTCATTTGTGGCCTGCTCATTTTTGTTAATTTGTTTAGATTCTGTAGTTCCTGTTTATTCATTTATTTTATATTTTTGTAAATAGTGATAATGTCAAGATTAATAGGATTCCATTCCTCCAGTAGAATGTCCAATGGAATAGCCCTTGGACAAGAATCTTAGCCTTGGGAGAACGATAGCCAAGTTATAGTTTGTAGATGGTCTAAAACTATGACTCTTAGCATGCCATGCTTCCTTTCTCATCACGTTGCTGTTGTTGCTACAGAAGCAGAAAGGGGCCACACAAAGACTGAAGGCCATATTGTATTTTTCTTTGTTTAATATGTTACTATGAGCAAAGAATTCATCACTAACTTCTAGATACCTCTGCATTTAGTTAGGCTAGTCCTTGGAAAACTAAATCAATCTCTGAATAGCATTGCACTCAGAGCCTTTTCAGACTGGTAAAATCTAACAAATTGTATTCTGCTAACATAACCTTTGGCAACCAAAGGTTACCTCTCAGAATGACACCTTGGAGAAGGACTCCAGATAATCCAACTTTCAAATGTTAGCTCACCTCTATCTTTCTTGATCAAATTGGTTAACAGTTTGGCTTTTTATGTTCTATAAATGATGCATTAAAGATATTTCTGTCTTTCTGCATTTGAGTATATGCCCCCAGCCTATGATCAATTTTTTTCTTTTAAAATTTGCAATGTGATGCTGAAGAATAAGCATATTCCTTCAAGACTAATTATATATAGCTTTTCCAATAGTCTGTTGAGATCTGTAATTTCCTTCTTGCTTCTCTTTCTGTTATACATTTGTCTGTATTTTTAAAAGACACATCTACAATTATTGTCTTACTACCTATGTATTTTTTTTCAATTCAATTAGTTTTTACATGAAATACTTGGATGTTATGCTATTTATTCCCTCCATCAAATCCTATAACATTTTCTTATTTGCTTGAAACAAATCAGTCTCAGTCTTCTCCCTTTCCTACAAATAAACTTCCTCTTCCTTCCCAAGTCATATCCAGATGACTGGATCATACCTTTTTCTTTCTTACCTCTGACACTGGCTATAGACCGTAGGCAAATCACTTAATATGCTGATGGGCTTTCCTCCAGATATCTTGACATTGTGTGAAAAGATACAGCTCTATCAGGGTGAGTAGGGCTTTGCTGAAAGGCACAGACATAAGGTTGGGGGGGGGGGTAGTTTGCAATATTTTTACACAACAGTCTACCTCCTCTGTACCTTGAGGTCTACACTATGTGGCTTATGCTATATGACTCAATCACCTCCCTCCCTCAGATCTAGGACATTGCCTCCAGGGTCATTCAGCGATGGCACCCAACTCCCAGAATGCTCTTTCCTTCCAATTTCTAGAGGCACATGGACTATTCTCTCTGAGGTAAGATTCACCCCCTCTCCCGGCTCAGTTGTACTCGTGGCCTGACTGTCTTTTTGCTGCTACCCACACCCTTTGTCCGGGTTAGACTATCTGCTGAAAGCCTCTTCACCTGTCAACTGCTTTTCCCCTCAGGCAAAAGGATTACTAATTATGTTTTTGATTGCATGGATACCCATGGAGATGCAAGGTGTCTGTCAGTTATGCCTAATTCATACTACATGACCAGCCCACTTCTTGTTCTAGTCAAACATCCCTCTGGTGTCACCTTTGCATTACTTCTCCCATGTAATTCCTCCTTGATCATATACGGTAAAGTACTCATGCTTACCATGTACCTCTCTAATGTGCACACTATGCAGTATGTTTGGATAAATAGCTCATAAGCCTACAAGTAGGCAGTTAGATTACACAGAGTATAGAGTGCTGGACTTGGAGGCAGGACGACTTGAATCCAAATCTGACCTCAGACTTTTCCTAGCTGTCATTCAACTTATGTTTGCCTTGGTTTCCTTATCTGTAAAATGGGGATAATAATAACATCTATCTCCTCGGGTTGTTGGGAAGATCAAATGACTTAATCATTGTAAAGCACTTAGCACAGTGCCTGGCACATAGGAAGCATTATATAAATGACAGTTATTATTATTATTGTTATTGCTTTTTGGAGGGGGGAAGGTAGGGCAATTGGGGTTAAATGACTTGCCCAAGGTCACATGGCTAGTTTTGTGTTAAGTGTCTGAGGCAGAATTTGAACTCAGGTCCTCCTGATTCCAGGGCCAGTGCTCTATTCACTGCACCACCTAGCTACTCCCAACATCTATTATTATTAAGTAGGAATTTAATGCATTTTATATCACAGGTTTGGTCCTCTCCTTTAAGGAAGAGGCAGCAAAGCACTATCTTGCATCAGGTAGGTAGTGAAGGGATAGATTTTGCCCTTCTGCAAAGCTTATATCAAGGTTCCTTCTTGAAATTGCTCACTCCTGCCAGGCAGCTTAAAGGACAGTGACTGGGAAAAACACTTTATAGAAACCAAAAAACCCATGCCAAGAAAAGCCAGCTCATGGCTTTATAAAGGAGCATGGAACACAGAAGTTGAATCCTATCCCTAGATTTCCTAGGATTGAGGTTTTTCTGCAGGTGCAACAGGTTCATGTAGTCCTTTTACTAATAGTATTATCTCACCATATGTAAGAAGGAAATTCGTTTTTCCAGCCTTCCCTCCCCTCCATAGAAACCCAGAAGACATCCCATTTCAAGTCTATCCTCTCTATTGTGTCCCCCTCTATTTCCTGACAACAAGGATGATCTGGTGTAATAATTTTTAATAATTTATCTGTGCTGAGTATCTGAAAGATTCTGGGAACTTTGACAAAAAAAGTTATAAACAGAAAGATAATATTGTGCAAACAAAGGTCCAGTTCTCCAAATAAAGCAAAACAAAACACAAACCACCCACACTGCTCAGATAATAGCAGAATAACACTGTTTATAATGGTAACAGGTATTTATACAGCACAGAACCACAGTCTCAGAGCTGGAAGGGACTTCAAGAGGTCATTTGGCCTAGGCTCCTGCTTTCAAGCCGATTAATCATCCAAGACACATGGGTGCCTAACTTTCTCTTAAAGTATTTCAGGGACGTACACTTTCTAAACTGTGGTTACTATTCCAATTTTAAAATTGAGAAGTCCAAACTCAAGCAGATGTGCATGTTTTCTTAAGTTTCAGTGAAGTCTTTTGTGGGATATAAATGGATTACTTTTTATTAAGTACTCTATGGCAGTGGTGAACTCCTAGTTAACTGTCTTTTCATAAGTTTTCATACAAACTTAAAGTTTATAATGTCTTCCCATAAGCTAATTCTCTAAGTAAAACCACTAGACATTTCTAATTTTTAAAAATATATTAAAAGCTCTGTCACTAATTAGCAGACTTCAGACTAGTCACTTCTACTTTTGGCTCATAGTTTTCTCATCTGTAAAATTAAAGTAAGATGTTGGAGCTCTAAGGTTCCGTCCATATGTAAAATTCCATGATTTTAATTCCCAATCCCTCTATCAAAAGGCCTTCACTATTTTCCCCAAATACTAATGCCTTCCCCTTTAAAGTTACCTTCTGTCTACTCTGCATGTATATTGTAAATGCCTAATTATGTACTTATTGTCTCCTTCATCTGAAAGTAGGCTCATTGAAAAGAGAGTTTGGTTTTTCTTTTTCCTTTTTTTTTGTATCCCTAGCATTTAGCAAAGGACAAGGCACATTGTAAGTGATTAATAAATACTTTTATGTCTCCTCTCTCTCTCTCTCTCTCTACGTCTCTGTCTCTCTGTCTCTGTTTCTGTCTCTCTCTGTCTCTCTCTCTCTCTCTCTCCCTGTTTTTCTCTCTCTTCTCTCTCATTTCTCTCTCTCCCCTCTCTGTCCTCCCTCCATGTCTTTCTGTCTCTGTGTCTGTCCGTCCGTCTGTCTCTCTCCCCTCCCCGCCTCAGAAATCTAATACTTCCCTGCTCAAAAACCTTTCAGCACCTATCCTATCTATTGCTTCTTGGGTAAGATGTGAACTCCTAAGCCAGGCACAAGTTTAAGGCCCCCCACAATTTAACGCTAACCTACTTTTCCAGTCCTCCTTCATATTAGTTAGTTCCCTCCACACCACACACATTCCAGTCAAAAGTAACTATTAATTGTTCCCTAAACTCAAGATGCCGTCTCTCCCATCTCTGCGTGTTTCTTTCTTTCATTGTATTTGTATCCCCAGTGCCTAGTATAGTGCCTTGCACATAGAAGATGTTTAACGAATACATATGATTTATCGGTTGACTTGCACAGACTTTCCTCCATGCCTAGAATGCATGGGGTAGGGATGGGGGACATTCTCTCTTTGTCTCTATCTTTCGCAATCCTTGTTGTCCTGCAAAGCTTCCTTACATGCCACACTTTCCATGTAACCTTCCTTGGAAAGGGATAGGGACTGGGTGGTCAGGTGATGAAATCCCCTCTCTCAATGCAGTTTCACATCTTCTTTGCAACTTATAATGTCAGCCAGTAGCACAGAGAACTTAACCATTAAGTGACTTGTCCAGAGTCACACAGTCACTGTACGTAAGAGGCAGGTTTTGCATTCAGGAATTCCTGGCTTCAAAGGCAGTTATTGGTCTAGTAGTGGACTATCATTTGAGGATGAGCTTAACCAAATTCAGAGGCTTATCACTGTAACAGCAAGCACCCCAGCATACCTAGGGCAGCTACTAGCACAGGTTCTTAGATCTGCTTTTCTAAAGGAAAGCAACTCAAAATGGGTTAACAATCTTACTTTAATCAATCAAATATCATTTACCTAGTTCAGGGGGAAAAG
>CM053581.1:313442744-313496214 GCA_028627135.1 Pseudochirops cupreus | reverse complement strand
TAGAATACCTTTAATATTTATATATAATACCTTTTGCACACATATACCTTTTATGTACAATATAGAAATATTTTAATATGCTATATAAATAATTACACAATTATTTATATCATTTATCATGTAAAGAATGATTTAATTATAATTATATCCTGTAAATAATTATATAATTATTTATGCCATATGATATATAAAGAATTATTTATGATAATTATGTTTTGTATATTATAAAATATTATGTAATTGTTTATAATTATTTTTATCTCTGCCTTATCTCAGGAGGGGGACTAGATGACTCAACAAAGACCTTTTCAATTCTAAATCCTGTGATCATGGGATCATGGTTCTAGAGTTGGAAGCGACCCTAGAGACCACCTATGGGAAACTGAGGCCTTAAGAGGGGAAGTGACTAACTCGGAGTCACACAGTAAGTCGCAGAGCTGGGATTTGAACTCCCAGATCCTCCAATTCCATTTCCAGCGCTCTTTCCCTTTTACCACAATCCCAAGATCCTCTCAGCAGTTCTCAACCTGTGGGTTGCACTACCCTTTCACAGGGGTCACAGGAGTCACCTAAGACCATCAGAAAACACATGTTTCCGATGGTCTTAGGAACTGAGACACTGCTCCTCTATCGTCTCCAGGAGAGTCTGCCCACATGCAGATACGCCCACATACAAGTATTAAAGGGTCACCGCATTAGGAAGGTCGAGAACCACTGCATGAGGAAAGGATCCTGGGTTACTTCTTTTATCAGTATCCTCCTGAGGGCCTACCACATGAGTGTTTGCTAGACACTGCTAGAATTGAACTGCATTTGAGCCATGGATGATTCCCATGACAGCGTCAGGGTCAGAATGGGGGGCTGATAATAGCCATGGACATGCAAGGTCAGATCCATAGCTACAAATTATTGTCCCTAGGGAAAATTCAGTCAAATAGGCAAAGTATGGGCAGTAGCAAGGCATTGGACTATTTAATTGGAGGTATAGTTGTGCAAGGGGAAGAGATGTCTCATCCCCTTGTAGGAGCTGGTTTGTCTTGTTATAAAGGGTCTGGGAGGAAGGCAAGCTCTGGGAACAACATCCTGGAGGTGGCAGCCTGAAGACATTTCTGGGGCAAAGTGAAGCATGGTCGTACTGAGCATCAGGGAAGAAGTGTATCCCCATGGAAGAAACAGATTCCCACAGAGTATTAGTATCCTGGGTCAAAGCTCTAGCTATCCCATGCTAGTTATGGTTCTGCATATGGCCTTTATGTATAGAAGCTAGAGAGGGGAAGAGTCTAGCCAGTCAATGAGGGAGATCCAGTTAACAGTTAACCTACTGTATTCAATTCCATTAAAATCATAGCAAGTCAGTGGCCTCTTGCTCTAAGACATAATTTTGGCCATCACCTTTGCATTAGCCCCAGAGCTGTTGCTAATATTCAGGACATTAGCCCAATGAGTTAATATGAATTTTTCCACAAGAGGAGAAATTGAGGAGGGGCATAGCAACTGTCACCTGAGCCCTGGGAAAGTCCCAACAGCCTGGAAATTGTGGCAGTTAATCTAACCTGATTTGGAGAAATTGTCCCACCCTGCCTACATCCTGTTTGTCCATTTTCCACTTCCCTTCCCCTTTTGTCCCAAACCTACCCCTCCCCTGGCCTATAGTGATTCTTGAAATTCCATTAACCATACCTTAAAAGCAAACATAGGACTAATAAAAAAATAATGGTACTCTACATCACCACAGTGTTTTAGATTTACAAAACACTTTCCTCACAACAATCCTGTGAGGTGGGTAATATAAGTATTGTTGCCCCCCTTTTACAGGTGAGGAAACTGAGGCTTATAGGCTCAGAGATGTAGAGCTGGAAGAGACCTCAGGGGCCAATATTGCTCTGACCCTCAAACCTGGGCTTCCAGGAACTCTTAGTTCATTGTAGAAAGGTTGACACAAGAGGCAATGAGTGTGGTACAGTGCAAAGAGGGATTTGAAGTCAAAGACTTCTTATCTTTGTGATCTTGGACAAACCACCTAGGTTCTCTGGGCCTCAGTTTCCTCACATGTAAGATGAGAGAGTTTGACCAGATGACCCCCAAAGGTCTCTTTGAGCAATGATTCTATGATTTTCTCCTTTTCAGCCTACAGGTCACACGCAGAGATTTATTCTCTAACCTCATCATATAAATAGAATAGCTTCTCACATCTGTGACCTTTTTTCCTAGGAAAAGATAATGATGGTTGGATGTGGAAAGAGATGCATTTAAAATCTGGCTCTCAGGGGTCATTGGTTGAGAAAGCAGTAAAGATAGCCGCTGGTGTGATGACAATATTCAGAAATCAAGTATCTTTTCAAATAAGTCAGTCAATCAACATTTATTAAGTACCTCCTAAGGACTAGGCACTGTGCTAACTGAATGCTGGGAAGACAAATTCAAAAAAGAAAGACAACCCCTTGCCCTCAAGGAGCTCTATTGGGGGAACATAGCACAAGAAAGATGAAAAATTTGGGGTAGGCAAAGGGAGGAGAAGATATCTGGTATGGAAACATGACGGAGGAATTCTGAGGAATACAGCCAGATGGGAAATGAAGAAATGGCTTGCCTGAGACCTCTCCTTAAATGGAAATTTGGAGAACTCATTTCCCTGACCTTTAAACAGAAGAACAGAGGATAATGATGTTGCGTGAGTATCAAGGCTGATGCAATCTTGAGGGATGATGAGGTTCATGGGGATATGATGGAAAAATTCCAAGGAGTGCAATCAGGTGGGAAATGAAGGGAAATAAGCACATCTTGCAATCCAGTCTGTCAACTCTTGAGATTCATCGAGTGCTCAGAACCATGTGTCTCTCAGATGGTATGTTAACTCAAAGCCTGATGGAAGATTCAGAAGCATCCATCCAAAGAACCTCACCTATGATTGCTGCTATACTGTGATATACACAAGCAGACCACAGAGGCTGCTGCTTCTACACCATGCTACAGATGTCACTTAATGTCACATAGCAGAGTCCATCCTTTTCTTCATGAGACTTTTGTTCTCTGGATCCAGCAATGGCCCTGGTGACATGTCAGGTGTACCTACTGTGAGCTGTTTTAGTATTTGGCCAAGGTTAGGGGTGTAGTTTGTGGCCATGAGATAGCATGGTATGGTAAAAAAGAACACTGGCTTTAGAGTCAGAGAACTTGGGTTTGAAACCTTCCTCTGCCATTTATTGTTCATATGACCATGGGCAAGAAATACCACCTCTCTGGACCTCAGTTCCCACATCTATAAGATGAGGGGATGGTAGTAGATGACCTCTAAGGCCCCTTCCAGCTCTAGATAAATGATCCTAAGTTAGGAAAACTAGTTTTAATACCATCTGTAGCACAGAATCATAAAACATCAAGAGTTAGAATGAATTTAAGAGATCATCTAGGACAATAGTTTTCAACCTGTAGGTCGCAACCCCTTTGGGGGGTCTAATGACCCTTTCACAGGGGTCGCCTAAGACCATCAGAAAACACATATTTCCAATGGTCTTAGGAACCGAGACGCCACTTCTCCATCCATCTCCAGGCAGGTCTGCCTACATACAAGTATTAAAGGGTCGTGGCATTAGGAAGGTTGAGAACCACTGATCTAGAACAACCAGAGTCATAACTAGCAATTTTAGCGCCTAAGACAAGCTTCATGAAACATGCTCAGGGCAAACAATTTGAAACAGACCCTTAAAATAACTTTTTAAGACAAAATTGAAAGGAAAGGGAGCGATCTTAGGACACCACCCCATTTGGGGTGGGCAGAGACTCCAGAACACTGGTCCTTAGTAATAATGATTTTGAAATCTTCTAAATCTTAAACATCTACTTGAATATCTACTATTGAGGGTGAATGTGTGTGTGGGGGGGGGGTTAGAAGGAACAGAGTGGTCCTAAGCCAAGGAGGGAGCTCAAGTGGGGTATGGTCACATGGGTGGGGGGCATTCTATTTCATAGCTTTCTATTTTAACTATTTATTCTTGCTAATTAGGTATTAACTAGCTGTAAAGGAGTGTAAAGGATGTCAGTGCCCTCTAAATTTCAGTGACCTAGGGATGTTTCCTAGTCTCCCTTTTCTTGTTGCGGTGACTAGTTAAACCTATAATCCCCTCTACAATATTCTTGGCAAGTAGTCATCCATCATTTACTTGAAGACCATTTGATGGACCCATATTGCTAGTACCGGATCGTCAGTTGGTGTCAGAGTAGGGACAATATGTTGAGTAGCAATCTTTTCTAGTTGATCAGCATGTGTGTTGTACTCATGTTCTGGCATGGTAAGGGCCATGTGAGCATCTACATGAGAAACTGACAAATTAGTAACCAAAGACAAGTCCCATAATTCTTTGCCTTAGACTTGTTTGCCATGAATTTCCCAATTGTGATTTTTCCACATGGGCATCCATGTAGCTAACACATAAAGGGCTGGCTGAAACAGGAAGGAGTTAATGCCATGTGTATATAAGGAGAAGCCCCTGCTGGGTCAGACAGAACTCTTTGGGATAAGCCTCGTGGAGGCAGAAGCAGCTACTTTTGAGGAGGCTAAAGAGGAAAAGCCCAGGTCGGAGAGAGTGATTTTGATTTTGGGAACCTGGATGAAATTATTTTGATTCTGGGAACCAGCTGGAGCTTCTGTTGGGGGGCTACCAGCTTCTCCTGGGAGCTGCTAAAGACTGAGGAAGCATAACTGTGATACTGGTACTTTGTATGAACCTGTTTGTGGCTTTGTTAAGCCTTGACTTCCTCAGGACAGAGACTGTGAAGGATTTGGGGTTGATGATGCTGTGGGCTTCAGCATGGAAGAGGAACAGCATGGAGAGCTGAACAAGGATCTGGGAACTGTCTGCCTTTGAACCCAGGTGACAGTTTGGTGAATCTAGGTAGGACCTGGGACCATGGAAGGAGATCAGGGAATCAGAGAGACTACCTTGAGTCAAGCTGAAAGAAGACTTTACTTGGATGTTGTGTACTGACTGAGAAATTGTTATTTACTAATGACCTAGGGGTAGAGGGCTTGTGTATTTTCTGATGATTGAATAGTGAATGATGACTGAATAGCAATTGATTTATAACCTGGTGTGCCCTGTGAGTGGAGAACTTTGACTGTTGTACTTTGTGTCCCTTAAGGAGACAAGCCTCCTTACTAAACGACTGAGTGATTAAATGAATGTACTTTGTTCAAAACTTTGTGACCACTGTGGTGAAAACTATGTGGCCATCTTAGTAATAAGTTGTTGTGAATGCTGTATTTTTATTTTCTGTGATAAGATGTAACATTGCGAATGCTGTGTCTTGATTTCTGTGAATATTTTGCTCTGATTTGTTATTGAATAAATAGAGTGTTCACTATACTGTGTAATCAGAACCTTGAAAGCTGTTCACAGCAATAGTCCTCTGGAAAGCTGCTCGTGCTTGGCTTTACATATATATATATATATATATATTCTCTACATCCCATCTTTCATACTGTCCAGACAAGATTATTCCATCTAGTGGTAGCACTCCTGCCTCAACATATTTCTTTATAGTATTGGTAATTTCTTCTTGCCTACTTGGCACACAATACTGCTTTAAAGTAATTACTTCAGAAGGTTCAAGTAAAGTGATTGGGTTGATTTTTATTTTTCCCATGAAAATTGTATTAATTCTTATCATCCTTACTGCAAATTGGTATCTCCTCTCAGGTAAATTTAAAGTCATACCTCTCAATATATCTATTCTAATGATGTATTCAGGAATTGGTACAGTTACTACAGTATATTCCTTCTTAGGTAATTGTCCAATTTTCATCTTTAGTTTGACTTGTCTGACTGATATTTCAGCCCTTCCTAGTCCTGTGATGGTAATGAGAGTTCCATGTTTGAATTTCTTCAGGTTCCCATATATAAAGGAGGCCTCTGCCCCAAGCAACTATTCATGCCCTGGTTACAATATTTGCGATCCATTTTTCCAATTAATATGGGGTCTGCAATCCCATCTGTGTATTTCTTTAATCTGAGCTTTAATTGGGTTTGGCCAATTTCCTATTCTCCCTGAAGATGTGACAAACTTGAATACAAGGATTCTATAGGGGCAGCTTTCACCTATTTATTCCATCCAATATTAAGCCCCTTTTCTTGGTACATTTTATGTAGTTCATTAGTTGACATATTCTTCCAAAATCTACCCCTGCTCTCAATAGAGAAGTAAACAATTCTTTTCTTGTCAATCTATTCTGACTTTGAATATACTAGCTATTTACTCTTCTCCCTCAGGGAAACTTATATTTTTCCCATTCCCATTCCCAAGTCAGTTAACTGTGAAATCTTACTCAACATCTCCAAAAGAGGGTGCCCTACCTCCCCAATTAGTAGAGTCAGAATTAGGTGCTTATAAGCAGAAGGAGCTATCTTCACTATGATATTTCTATGAGAAACTGCTAAGGGGATACCATGATATGCATTTGTGTCTCTGACCACAATAGCAGTTTTCATTACCTCTTCCTTTAACTTTCTCATACAGTCCCTAAGTGAATACCAGGGTCTCTCTCCACTAGGCCATATAGAATCAGTGGGATACATTTTATTGCATCCCTCTGGAGCTAAAACTAACAGATTAATTGTATTATTGCCTCCTAACATCTGATGATGCCTAAAAGCTTGTTGTGCAAAAGAATTCTGACTAATACCTATAAATTTCAAGCAATTCATGTTATCAAATGATACTCCTCCATCCCCTTCATCATTGATTCTCACTATCCAAGATACCAACAATTCTCTCATCCTTTGGGTGAATTGACTTAATATATCAGTGACCTCCTGCTGAGTAAAATCCTCAATTATCTCTCTGAAGACTGTGTTTCTCCCTGGTTCTCCTGCTTTCTTCTTGGTATGGGACCAACTTCTGCCTGAGAAGCCTCATCTAACATTGTTTCATTTTCCTCCCACACATTCTTTTGGCAGTAATCGTCATCAGGGCAACTATGCTCAGCCTATGCCAGAGCTGCATGTACCTTCCTTTTGCTATTTTTTCACTTCTTTCTAGGTAAATGAACAAAAAGATTCTCATACAAATCAGCCAACTCCTGAACAGTAGTTTGTTCTTCTACCATCTGAAAACCTTCAAGTTGCTCTTCTAAGGGAAAGCTCACTTGCTGTTAACACAAAAAGTTTCTCATGCAAGTCAACTAACTTCCTTTCCATCTAAGCTTTCTCCTGCAGCAGTTTGTCTCTGCTTATAATATAATATATTATATATATATAATATAATATGGTCATGTGTTAGTAAAACCCAGCCTCTTCTATATACTCCTGCCAGTTCTTTCTCTGATTTTCTTTCTCTCTTATCTTTTATTGATATTCCTTGCAAGCCTCTTTCTAAATCTCTAGATTCTCCCTTCTGTAGCCTTGGTTCCCAGTTTTCACAGAGTCCAGTGCTTCTAATCCATTCTCTTACTAGGGAGGAATAAGGTAAATCCTCCCATCCTGGGATATCGATTTCTTCCTCTAAAGTCCTTCTGCCTTCAAATAGAGATCTGATACCTTGCGATCCTGTTCTTGACACCAAACATATTGCCAAATCAATATTCACAGCACTGACAGCAACTATGAATATGCCAGAATAGTTCTGAATCTCAAAATATAACAGACTCTTCATATAGAAGACAGAAGCAAAACATTTATTTAGACACCAGAAAACGGAATCCATCACAGCAACAAAGAAGTTAATACACCTTATCACTGCAAGAAACAATACTGTCCCAAAGCCTTCCCCTTGCTCAGGCCTTCCCACAAACAAACACTCACAAGCCTAACTGTCTGCTTGCCAGTGTCCTCTTCTCCCTCTATTCTAACTGCTCTGACTCATTTCCTGCTCTCCCCCTTCCTGTTCCACTCATTCATGAAACTCCTTCCATCACTGGTTTCATGTGATTATATTTGGCCTATTAAGGGGCAGGGAAGATCTTCACATTCCCATTTCCATTACATAGGGTCTCAAGGCCCCTCACTATCCCGATTGCCTTCGCCTGGATGTTTTTCCAATTTATCCATGTCCTTTCTAAAATGTGATGTCTAGAACTGATCTGACCAGGGCACTGTATAGTTGGAAGTATCATCTCCCACATTTTCTGTAATGTTGAGCAATTCAGCAGTATTCTCTGGACCTATTTTCTGATTTGCTAAACAAAGAGATTAGACATCTAGAATATTTTATTTAGCTCAATGCTCCATGTTTTAATAAGGACAGAGGTAACATGGAGCACATCTAGAAGAGATGTGCTTTGATGGTGAGAGCACCAGAGACTATGCTATATGGAAATCCATACTGTGCTATCAGGAGAGACATTAAGAGAGCCAAAGAAATAGATGAGTTGGGGGGGAGGCAAAGGGAAGCAGCTTCTGGGAAGGGCAGTACATCTTTGATAAATCTAGTTATGTGGGTGGTTTTCTCTTTGTGTTTTATGTTCCCCTCTTTCTTGTGTGTCCTTGAGGTGAGTGTTGGACAGAGGTTTTCTCTGTCCTAAGTACATGATACACCAAAATGTTTGGGTTGGGATGACAAGCTCAACTCATTTGCTTACTTGAAAACAGCCTTCCTCGGTCTTAGACAAGAGTTTACAAAACCTTGACCATGAGTAATTTTTGTCCGTGTCTTTCTGTACAACTTCATAGACTATCTACCACATACAATGGAGACTTTTCTCTAATTCTTTTAAAATTTCATGGATACCAGAACTACATTGGAATTGTAAATATCTTATCTCTCACTCTTGCTATGAGACTGGACAATTTCCTTTTCTAGTCATACATGTGACATAGTAGATAGAACCCTGGACCTGGAAGCAGGAAGACCAGAGATCAAATTCTGCCTCAGATACAGTTATCCCTTTCACATTGTGACTTTCCCCATCACAGTTTCAATATATAACTGGTCAATATAAGAAATTAAATGGGGGAGTGGCTAGATGGCACAGTGAATAGAGCACCAACCTTGGAGTCAGGAGGACCTGAGTTCAAATCCAGTCTCAGACACTTAACATTTACTAGCCATGTGACCTTGGGCAAGTCACTTAACCCTAATTACCCTGCCTTCCACCCTCCAAAGAAGGAAGAAAAAGAAAAGAAATTAAATGGGAATTTGGGGGGAGTTTTGCAGAAGCTGCAGATGACATGCCAACAGACAACACAGAAAAAATTTAGAAACTTAGAAATACATAAAATACATGTAGAGTATGTATAATGTCAACATATTTTATCTCTTAATACCATAATAATTCAGACTTCTTCTCTGGTGTGAAGGTAGGGCTAAAATGTTTTACGTGGATTTTCCAGATCTCAGGGGGCACCACCCCTCCAACTCCCTCAATGTGGAAGGCATAACAGTACTTAATAGCTATATAATCCTGGGCAAGTCTCTTAACTTCCATCTGCCTCAGTTTCCCTAATTACAAAATGAAGATAACAATAACACCTACCTCCTAGGGTAATTGCAAATAAATGAGATAATATTTGTAAAGTACTTTTGAAAATATTGAAAGTGCTCTATAAATAGTATCATTAATGACCTCTTTTATGTCACACTTCACATGAAAGGGATCATTGGTAACACGCCACAGTCTACCTATACCTCCCATAAATCTTTCTTCTTTTCTTTTTTTTTTTTCTTTTTGGAGTGGGGAAGGCCCCAGGGCAGCTGGGGTTAAGTAACTTGCCTAAAGTCACACGGCTAGTAAGTGTTAAGTGTCTGAGGCCAAATTTGAACTCAGGTCCTCCTGACTCCAGGGCTGGTGTTCTTTTCACTAACCCACCTAGCCACCCCAATCTTTCTTATTTTCAAAAAAATGTTTTATCAATTTTTTTTGCCAATGTTACTAATTGCCTAATATTGATCAAAGTTCTGAAATTTTTCAGTGGTGTTTTCCTTTTCAATACTGTTGTCATTGTGTAAATTGTCTTCCTGGTTCTTTTCCTGTTACTTAGCATCAATTCATATAAGACTTCCCAAGTTTCTTAGAATTTTCTATTTTGTTATTTTTATGACATATTAATATTCCATCACATCACATACTATAATCTGTTCAGCTATTTCCTGTTGGTGTGAATTTCCTATTACAAAAAGTAAGGCTATAAATATTTTTACTTTTTAATATATTTTTGTATATATGGGATCTATCCATCTTTCTTTGACCTCCTTGATATATATTCATGCTCTTGGTATCACCGTGCATCTTTCTGCAACCTTTTTTGGCTAACCTCCTGTAATAGTAATGAGAATTTGAAGATCTTCCCCACCCCTTAATAGGCTCAAGGGAATTTGAAGATCTTTCCGCTTTGAAGATCTTACCTGCCCTCTAACAGGTCAAATGTAATCACAAGGAGCCTGTGGTGGGAGGAGTTTGCTGAATGGGTACAGCAGAGTCCAGAGGAAGCTGTGAATTGAGGAGGAGAGGATGGAGGCAAGGAGACAGCTAGGATTGTGTCTGTTTGTGGAAAGGCTAAAGGATGCTGTGGCTCTCTGCCATGTTATGGTGTATTAAGTTCTTTGTTCCTAATTCTCTGGTATTGGGATTTGATTTTTCTGGTGTCTGAATAAATGTTTTTGCTTCTGTCTTCTACATGGATAGTCTGTTATATTTTGTGATTCAGAACTATGCCAGCATATTTATAGTTGCCCTTGGTGCTGTAAATATTGCATTGGTGCTACACCTTCAAGTACAATTCTTCTAAGATTATAGTGTTTCATAATGTGTAGACATGAGACATTATTGGGAAGATATTGGCATTAAAAAGAAAAATACAGTCTCTTTGAGCACAGAGAATTTTTGTTTTTGTTTTTGTGCCCCTAGTGATTACCATGGTGCTTGTGGACACACAGTAAGTATATAAGATTTAACAAATGCACATTGAATAGAATTGAAACAAGATTGGTTTCTGTAGAGGTAAGTAGTTTTAGATTGTTGAAAGTATGAAAAAATACTATTCAATTTTAAGTGGAGATCATTGTATAGAACCTTTCCAACACACACACATACACACACACACACACACACACACACACACACACACACACACATGGGCGTGTGCATGCACATGCACACACAGAGGAACCAGTTTGAAATGCTTTACAAGAGCTGATTATTAAATTTTCAAGTACAAATCTACCTCAGAAACCAGCAAAGGCTGCAAATCAGGGTTTGGCATTGTTTTGTTAATTGTCTAGACATAAGAAAGTGTTAATAATATAGATTAAACTTAAAGATATGATGTACATTTTTTCCTGTGAAGGGACAGTTGGTAAACATTTACTAGCATGCCTTTGCACATACATGATGTTATAATCATTTTATAATTAGATGTTATAATCAGTACACTATATACTTTTTATCCACATGGTTTTTCTGGCGTGAATCATTGGGCCAGTTACTTTTGAAGACTGTGATCTCATTGAGAGAGGCCTACAATGTTCTAAGATTAGATATAATTGGCGCAATATAATTTATAAGTTGGAATTCCTAGAGAGTATCATCCATCACAGAGACTCTGCTCTCCTTGCTACATCCTCTATGACACTGGTAAACACCTCCTCAAAACCTAATCAGCAAATAGAAGCTTGTGGAATGCTTCTGCTTCTGAAAAACCACCACTGATGGTATATGTCAGTCTTTATCTAATTCAGAACCTTTACTTATAGATTGTACTGTGAAAAATGGTCTTTAATACTCATTATCTTGGAGATCCAGAGCTTCTCCCAACCCCTTTCTTCCAAAGTCCAGTTTTTCTTCAGAATGACATCACTAATGATGAGATTATATAGACTCTCCTTATCCTGGTCAGACTCCAACACAAGTTCACAAATAATTTAATATAAGATACAGAAGCTCCAGTGTGTTCTGCTCGGGCTTGGTGGAGACAGATTCTTTTGCCTAGATAGATCAACTCCTGGGGGTAGTCTGATAGGAGAGGTATTTCCTCTGTCCAGAAATGAACTGATGATGAAATGATGTCAGTCCCTGTTGGGTTTAAAAACTGTGCACCCCAATTCCAAAGAGAGCCCAGTTCCAGACTAGCTCCCATACATGCATGTCACCAGCTTTGAGAGAAGTAAAATGATGGATAAAACGTAATCGTCCTAATTATGATTGTCTTTCTTAGATCAAACTCTGAGGCTGACAGTACACAGCTGAATCATTTGTATATATGGCTGTGTCACTTTAAGTATAATCAATAACAATCATTTTAACCAATGTATAAATCCTCTCTTTACTGCATTGGCTGTCTGACCAGCCAGAACTTTGCAAACAATTCTGTAATGAAGCTCAATTCTGGTAGGAGATGGGAGGCAAGGTGGAAGGTAGGGGGAGGATGGATGGTCAGACCCCAAGTGAATGGTGACACAGGGCTCATCACTTATTCAGCTTGTTCCGTTCAGCCTGAGGTGGTAGCTGGCTACCTGTGATAGCTCCAAGCTGGTCTTGGCAGGAGTTATTCAACTTTTCTGGATTTGGCAGACTGGTGAAGCCTGTGGACCCTCTCTCAGAATGATGTTTATTGCCTACATTCCTAATTAAAGGAAATGCTAAATTTCAATGAGAGGTTTAGTAAAACTAAAGATGTATTTTTTCATCCACATTCATTTCGCATGGTCTATAGACTTTAGGTTAAGAACTATTGCTCTATGGAAATAAATTTTTTTAATTTGCAAAAGACAACAAAAAGAAACACAGAAGCAGACAGAAATAAAGCAATTTTGTTACTACCTTGTTAAATTTAGTATACGCTTCAAAATACGTAACAAGTCAGAGTTTCTCATGTAATCCATATCTTTATTTAAGAAAATGTTTGCCGATAATTGTTAAATTCATAATTTTTAAAAAAGGAAAGGAAAAAGGAAGCATAGGGTAAGGATTAGGGGTTTTTAAATTGTGTCAGTCCTCATATCCCTGAAAGTAGCAAGAGGAAGTGCTGACAGTATCTCTTAACTATTTCCGGGCAGACAAAGTAGCTTAATTGTTAGATCTCAACTTGCTCATTATCCAGCATGCCCCAAATAGAAACACTTAGTACAAGACAGGAACATGTCAATTCCAGATCATTACACCACTAATAAGGGCATTAATGCCAGGAAAACAGTCACAATCCCCACCCAGCCCCCCTCTTCACCCTCATCTCTCTCAGACATCTATAACGTGGTTGACAGAACCACAATATAGGTCACCTACTCCAGTTTCTAAATTTCTCTTGCCAGGTAGCACACATCTTCAAAACTGCTATTATGCCATTTATGAAATCATACCCACCTATTCCATTTCTCTCAGGAAACAAAATTAAAGGGAATTGATTCATGATTTGGAATATGTTGGCCATGAAGAATCTAAAAATAGAAGGCATTTCCCTAGACAGAAGATGATTTGGGGACCAGGTGGACTTCTGGAATGTTCTGCTCTTCCAGATGTATGCCTTTTCTCCTCTATTTTGTTCAGGCTGTAGGAGGTGTGTGTGTGTGTGTGTGTGTGTGTGTGTGTGTGTGTGTGTGTGTGTATGTGCTTGCTCAGGCAGACACAAGTGTGCTTTGCCAGCCTAGTGAAATCTGTGGCACCCTTCTGAGAATCACATTTTTAAATGCATAAAACAAAAATATGGGATTATAAAGAAAATCAATTATATTGAAATGCGGTTATCCAGCTATTAAAAAAAAGTTTTGTTTTGTTTTTAAATAACAGGATAAGAACCTGCTCTTCTGGTTTCTGCAGTTATCTCTACTGGGTGTGACTCTGATGCAAATCCATTTGTTCTCAGGGTGGAGGTTTCAGGAGGGCAAAGATGAGGCTATTTGACTATGTCGGGTGAAGATGGTACCTTTGAGCTTTGCAGCATTTGAATGCTTTGTAAAATGTTGGATTCAGCATCATATGCTTCTCCATCTGAGGTTTCATTTCCTCTCCTTTGTCCCACTAGAAGCACTGGAGGTCCCAGAATACTTTAGGTCCAAGAGAAAAATCTGTATTCCTATCACAGGACAATGTTGTAATAGAGTAACATTTCTAAAGGACATTCTAATGGTTACCCATGGAAATCTCACTCACTTCTGCTCCTGGGCCCAATACATAAGGGAGTTAGGAAAAGATCTCCTCTCTCTTCCCCTCATCCTTTTCATAAGCTTGTCACATGATTCCCAATGCCCTGTCTTGGCACTGAAAGGAGATCATATTTTATTTTAATCTAACATGTTAAATTCAGTGTTGACATGTGCTTGAATGGCATATTCATAGGAATCATAAGTGGTTTGAGTTTTAATGAGTTTTTTGTGTGTGAGGCAATGATATATATTTAGTCACTTGGATATTTGACATTTACTCATTTCAGATTATGTTGAGAAAATATTCTCAGCTTTGAATTTAGCTTTTTTTTAACTCACAGTACTATTATTGATTATAGCGACAGTTCTCAATAACATAGCACTTTGAAGTCTACAAAAAGTGGTTTTCTCAGAATAACCCTGTGAAGGAGTAGAAATGTAGTCCCCATTTCACCAGTAAGAAAACTGAAGCACAAGGAAATGATGTAACTTGCCTAAGGCCACACAATTAGTGTCACAGGCAGGATTTGGATCCAGGTCAGCTGACTCCATATCCCAGAGTCTTTCCACTACATCACAACTGTCTCACACAATTACTTGAGGTATTGACTCACATGTCTGTAAAGTGGATTTACAAATGTACTCCCTCATTGTCAAAGGGGCTGATGGGAAGTGTAGATTTTCCCTGCTCAAGGAGGGACTGGAAGTTAGTGGGAGGGTATACAGAGGAAGTTCAGGGACTTTTGCTTTCTCAATAGAGACGAGACCATCAATAAGCTAATGGTGAGAAAGGGTGCTGCTCCCTAAAACAATATAATCATGAGCAGTTGGAGCCTTGCCTGTCTTCCTGATTCATTTGAGGAGTGATCTATCAGCACAAATTTGCTCTTTCCCAGATACACTTGCTTGCCAAACTGTGGGACATAGTAGAATTATCCCCTCTCTACTCTCCCTCCCTTGTCTCAATCAATGCCTGGCCAACTGGCATCACTATGTTTGGGAGTTTCCTGATCTCTATTCCTTGTTTATTTTCTGTCTGTACTTTTATAAAAAGTTTTGTCTCCAGACAAAGATAAGCTGATTTTTGTTGCATTTTGAGGGAAAGTCAAAAGGCAACATAAGACCAGCTGCCTTAGACTGAACCACCAGCCTGTATGTAATGAGCTCTCAGAGAAGGGGCTTCGCAAAGATCTCTCTCCCCCAAGTATTATCTACAAATTAGGTGGTGTAAGTTGTGGAAGAAGTGGGTGGGGAGAAATTATTTACTTGAGTTTGGGAAAAACATATTCTCCCCCCCGAAAAAGTAGTCTTAGGGGTCAAAGAAATGGGTACAGGATTGTTTGAAATAGAGGCCCTCAGACTGGCTAGGGCAAGATGACCTTGAATTGATACTGTTTTGAAGGGAAGCTTCTAACCAGCTTGAAAATTTACTACCCACACACAACTTTCTAATAAGACTAACTACAGAGAATACTATCTCACAGGAACACACCTGGTCTTGGACAGTTCCTAAGACTCTACAGTTAATACATTCTTCCAAAATTGCCTAGCATCCCCTTCCCCATTACTCAACCTCCTAAATATGGAAAGGCTGGGCAGCCTTACCTGATAAGCTAATTGACCTTTCCTCTTTGTCAAGTGGTGTCCCCTAAGATTAAGTAAAAAATCTGTGTATGTGTCTGTCTCCCTTGGCTCAAGTCTTAGTAATCCATCTGGCAATTCTGATGTTAATTAAACTTTTTATCATCTAGCCTTGAATATAGATTTAATCACCCCTGGTCAAATGGAACAATGTGGGAGGAATTACTCTCAGTGAAGGTTTTAGTACTTTTGTGTTCTGGAATTCCTCAATGAAGTCAGTTGACAAGGACCTTCTTTTCTATAACTCTGGAAACTGAGACCCAGAGTCCATGGTACTTGGCCTGAGGTATCTCTATCAATTAGCTTTTTTACAAATAAAAACGCTGAAGATCGGAAAGGTTCATATCCAGCTAGTAATCAGTGAAGCTAGATTCAAACCTAGTTCTTCTGATCTCAAATTCAATGCTGTTCCCACTACACCATGCTGACTTTCTATAGAAACAGGAACAAGGTAAAATGAATATCCTTATCTACATTTCCAGCCTATCAATCCTTAGTCACCTCCTCCCCTTAAAATCCCTGGCTTCCTCTAAGACTCTGCTCAAAGACTACCCTATGGGAAACCTATCTTTCTCTCCCCAGTTATTAGTGTCTTCTCCCCTCCAAATTATTTTATTTATGTCTTGCACATATAAAATGTACCAGTATGTATACAGTTTTTTCTGGGTAGAGTGAATGAAAGCTCTTTGAAGGTGGAGACTAATTTTTTTATGTCTTTATATCTCTAGTGCACTGCACATAGCAACAAACACTTTTTAAAAAAAACGCTTGTTGAATGAATGGGTGAGTCAACCCATACCACTTCCTTTTCTTGGAATTTCCATCCCTCTCTGATACCAAATCAGTTCTCAGACCAAATTGTGATTCCTAGAGTAGACTGAGCCTCTTTCATTCATGAATCAACCAGGCAACAAGCATTTGTTAAGGGGTTCCTCTGGGCTAACAGGCATTGTGTTAGGTGTTGGGAATACAGTGAACTGTCCCTGCTCTCAAGAAGTTTGTGAATGTAAGAAGGGAGCAGGGGAGATGGTGCACACAAATACATGGGCAAACACAGAATATGTTCATGAACATAGTATAGTTGGGAGATGGGGTGGTGAAGAGGTAGGAGGGAGGGAGGTAGATCAGGAAAGACTTTTTGTAAAGAGCTTGAGATGAGTGTGATTTTTTAATTTGTGTTTTGTTTCAAGTCCACACGCATTTATTGAGTACTTACTATTTATAAAAAGTGAAAACCACTGGTAACTCTCTTAAATCTGACTTCCCTGAAAAGTTAATTGGTCAATCAATTAGCATCTTAAAATTTTTTTAAATATTTATTTTTATTTTTCAACATTCACTTTTATAAGATTTTGAGTTTTAAATTTTCTCTCCTTCCTTCCTATCCCTAAAATGGCATGCAGTCTGATATAGGCCATAAATATGCAATCCCATTAAACATATTTCTACATTTGTCATATTGTAAAGAAGAATTAGAACCAAAGGGAAAAAGCACAAGAAAGAAAAAAAAACAAAAAAAGGAAAAATAGTATGCTTAGATCTGCATTCAGACTCCATAGTTCTTTTCTTCAGTGGGGACAGCATTTTCCATCATGAGTCTTTTGGAATGGTCTTAGGTTCTTGCATTGCTGAAAAGAGCTAAGTCTATCAAAGTTGGTTATCACACAGTGTTGTTGCTGTGTACAATGTTTTCTTGGTTTTGCTCACTTCTGTTTAATGATTTATTAATGTTTAAGGATGATTTCTTAATGTTTAAGAAGTCCAAGAGACATAGTTTCTTGGTGATTAATAAATTTATTAATAAATAATTATTAATAAATAATCATTTTATTAATAAAAGCTCAGTGACACTCTGGAATACCAAAGATCCCTCATGGAGCCCACTTAATGTTTATATGCCTTTGGAAGGGCAAGTGATTCTGAGGGTGGCAATTGACTCCAGTTGCTTAACAAGTAATGAGAAAGAATAAATATTATAATGAGAAGTGGGCTTATTTCAATGAGGTTCTCGAGGTGTGACACTGAGCACCCAAATTTTGGTAAGAGACTTATCAATTTCCATATCATCTCTCTGACAAAAGGGAATATCCACCTTTTTCCAGACCTGTCTGATTAAACACAGCAAGCAGGAATCCACCCATTCCCTATACTTGGAATACTTAGAATTTGATTAGATATTAGCCTGGGTAAAACTTTGCCCAAGATTTCCCACACTGGCTGATTTCTGGATGAGAAAGTAGAAAAGGCATATTACCTTGGTCCTAATTCAGTAATTAGTTATTAAATACAAGAAAGAAATAATTTCTCTCATGAGTCAGAGAGGAAACCAGAGGCAGAAGCTAAAAAACAAATGCATTCCAAGCAAGGGGCCCAAGGTAGTTCAAAAGAACAGTGTTGGGCTCTGGAGTATTCCTAGATGAGAAGCAATAAGTAGAGATTCAAGGAGATCTGAAGACCAGATCTTCTCCTCAGAAGCAAGTCTTTTACATTTAGAAACAGGCTAGTGTTTAAGTAATTTTGCCTATTGCCATTCAAGAAATGGACTTGAGATCTCTCGTCCAAACCAAACTCCCTTTCTGAGAAATGCCATTGAGTGATTCCCTTAGAATTCTGCATCTTGTCAGTCTTTTTTAAAACAGATAATTCTTAGGCGTGGAGCACAACTATGATTTAGGTAACATATTGTCGCGGTATGTAAAACCAGCTGGCCATGTGAGTCTCATACACTACAGAAATGCATCAGCAGGGCCCAGCCCATGGAAATATGTGAGCAGACAGAAGAAAGAAGACTTCAGGGAAGCTAACAGCCACAAACCATAGGATAGCCTAGGGCTAAGGAGATAGAGAGAAGGGGGAAAAACCACTAACAAAAAAGCCAGAAACCAATGGAGACTGCACAAGTAATTAGTCTGGGGTCACAGCCAGCAAAAGCTTGAGAGTTAATAAAGCCAAAGACTGAGATACAAGCCAGGAGTCAGAAAATAAAGCAGGCATCAAAGCCCAGTAGAAGTCCCCTCGAGGGCAGTCCACCAGAGACTGGTGAAGCAAACAGAGCTTCTTTGTTCCCAGTCTCATTCACAGGAATGCATCAGCTAGGCCTGTGCCCTCGGGGCAGGGGCAGCCAGAAGCCAGACTTGGCCTGATTCAGCATTCGCACCTGCTTTATTGGATCTCTGAAAAGTTATGGTATTTGTGACCTTGTAATGAGGCAAAAAGGGGGACCTGAGTTCAAGTCTCAGCTCAGCCATTAACCAGGTTATTGTTGTTCAGTCATTTCAGTCACATCAGACTCTTAGTGACCCCATTTGGGGTTTTCTTGGCAAAGATACTGGAGTCGCTCACCTTTTCTTTCAGCTCGTTTTACAGATAAGGAAACTGAGGTAAATAGGGTTAAGTGATTTGCCCAGTGTACACAGCTAGTAAGTGGCTTTGGTCAAATCTGAACTCAGGCCTGGAGCTCTACCCACTACACGGCCTTGCTACTGGGACTCCCAGTTAGGCACCCCTACACTAGGGGGACTAAAGAGATAGATAGAATGTTGTGATTGGCAATGCCCAATCTAGTAGTCAGAGCTTGAGTGCATGCTTCTTGGGTGACCAAAATAACCAGCCTGTTGTTTATAAGTCCTTTAAAATTACGTCCGGAATGCAGGAAAACCTGAATTTTAGACCTTTCTTCTTTGCTTGGGCAAGATGTCTGGATTTTTTTTCCTGTTGTTGGCAAGATCAAAGCGGACTGAATAACATTGGCTCAGCTTCTTAGTTAACCTTGAGCAGGATCTGGTAGAGAGCTAGGACTCTCACCCTCATTTACAAAGGAATCCCAAATATTTCTTCATTGTAGAGCTTTTTATTATAACTGCTTGGTTGATATTGACATTCCTCTGAGCTCAAGCAAATGTCTCAGAGCCTCTTTATCTTGACCACTCAGATGATGGGTCTATATTTTTTAAAAGCAAAATACCCAGTGTTATCTGATTGCAGCTTAAAGACATAAAGTACACTGGGGCAGGTGTGTTGATTCTGGATGAAAGGATTTGTGAACAGATCCTTTCAAACTGAAGGCTGTGAACTCATAAAATATTTGAAGGGCGAGAGATCTTTTTTCAGACTATGACTACTAACCCCAAAGGATTTTTCTAAAATAACTAAGAGATTAAACCCAAGTCACAAGCCTCTGGACTTTTTCTGCATCTTTGCCTTTTTAAGGGTTTCCAGTGCTTTTATTTGTATGCAAATGAAGACCCTCTCCGTTATAATCAGGCTCTTCCAAGTCACTCCTCACTGGAAACAGTTGGATGTGACATCCCCATGGACTTCATTTTGGTGGTGCAAATACTGAGCTGTGACTTCTGAATGAATGACTCTGGTAATGAGATGAGGCAGATGGCAGGGGAGAGAGCTTCAGCCCCGGCATAAATATTGTGCTAATCACTGGCAGTCAAAGGAATGGGAAGGCAGCTAAATCAAGAATCTGATGAGCTATGGTGCAGTCTTTCACGATGGTGGAAGGAAGCTGCCTATAATTAGTTTAACAGTTCACATTGCTAAGGCTTTGTAAAGTTCACAGGAGCATTTTCCTCACAATAGCCCTCTGAGATAAGCAGTACTAATATTATTATTATGCCCATTTTATAGATGGAGAAACTGAGGTTCAGAAAAATAAAGGGGGAGGGATTTGGAGGCAATCTGGTACAGGGCTAAGAGAGGGTCAGTTAGAGGACCTAGGTTCAAATCCTGCCTCTGACAATTAGTACTTGTATGACTTGGCCAATTCACTTCACTTTCCTGACCTCTGCTTCCTGTTGTTTTTCAGTCATTTCAGTCATGTCAGAGTCTTCATGATTCCATTTTGGAGTATTCTTCACAAAGATACTGGAGGTTTGTTCTTGGTTTGTTTGTTTGTTTTTTTGCCATTTCCTTCTCCAGCTCATTTTACAGATGAGGAAACTGAGGCAAACAGGGTTAAGTGGTTTGCCCAGGGTCACACAACAGAGGGTTCTGCCCCTGCTCCACAAAAAATGTTTCCAAATGTTCATTTCCAATCTGGTGTCTTCAGGTCAAATACCATTTGTCTGTCCATAAATCAGGTTCCCACCCTTTTTTATCTTTACATTCTCCCTGAGTAGATATGACCCCATAAGGGAAGAAACAGTTTGAATCAACAATACAGTATGCTTTGAAAATGCTTGCTTTGTTAAGCCATGGATTGAATCATCCCAACTGGTATTGTCTGGAATGAAAATTAGTCCAGATGTTCCTTCTGATGAACTTGTGAGATCAGCGAACAGCAATCCCATAGTCTGAAGGGTGTGTAAGTTAGCCTCTGAAGAATTGAACAGAGCAAAAGTTTTCAAAGATACATAAATCAGTGAGAAACATTTCTGACATCCCTGCCCTGAACATTACCCCATTGTATCTCACTGGGCTCAATGTCAGCATGAGCACAGGTGAGGGGGGCTCAGAATTGTGAAAGAAGGAAGAATCAAGACCATGAGTTCTGTATGTCATGGGCCTTCTTGGCATTCTGGAGAAGCCTAATGTGGTTGGTTCAAAATTGAAGGAAATTCTAAATTTCCTTTAGAAGTTGGTGAAAATAAAGAAGTCATTTTATCCCATCCAAGCTAACAGAACACCTTGAAATCTATCCATAGACCAAAAGTTTTATTGTTGTCATGTTTGACTCTTCATGACCCCATTTGGGATTTTCTTGGCAAAGATATGGAAGTAGTTTGCCATTTCCTTCCCAGGTCATTTTACAGATGAGGAAACTGAGGCAATCAGGCTGAAGTGACTTGCCTAAGGTTACACAGCTTATAAGTGTCTGAGACTGGGTCTCACAAGTTTACTGGAAGGAACATCTGGACAAGTTTTCATTCCAGAAAATACCAGTTGGGATGACTCAATCTATGGCTTAACAAAGCAAGTATTTTCAAAGCTTACTATGTTATTGATCCAAACTCTTTCTTCCCTTCTAGGGTCACATTTACTCAGGAAAAATGTAAAGATAAAAGAGGGTGGGAACCTGATTTATGGACAGACAAATGGTATTTGACCTGAAGACACCAACTTAGAAATGAACATTTGGAAACATTTTTTGTGGGGCAGGGGCAGAACCAGCGGTTGAGTAACCCTGGATAAATCACTAAGTCTGTGAGCCTTAGTTTCCTCATTTGTAAAATGAACTGGAGAAGAAAATGGTAAAAAGCTCCAGTATTTTTGTGAAGAAATTCTAAGAAATTTGCTGAGATTCTACCTTAATAATTATATACCCACACCTTGTGTAATTTCTGTACCAAATGCAACTGTCTGATGTGTCAGACAGTTTCTACTGGTGTGAAAAACAAAACAAAACTAAAACACCAACCATAGAGCTTGACCAGGAATCAAAAAGGCTGAAGAATAAATCACAGTCTCCATTAAAGCCGAATAATTCTCTGGAAGATATTCCTTCTCATACCATACTTGTACTACTACTCATAGTAGTAGTAAAGTCTTTACATTTGTAAAGGACTTTAAAGTTCACAGAGTACTTTACTGGCATTATCTCATTCTATCCTCATAAAATCCTTATGAGGTAGACAATGTTAGTTTTATAGTGTCCATTTTACAAAGAAAGAAACTGAGGCCCAGAGGGGTTAGGTGACCTACCTTAAGTCACACAGCTAAAATAGGGGCAGAATCAGAACTTGAATCCAGGTCACGTGACTACAAATCCAGAGTTTTTCCCATTGAACCACACAGTGGGAGGTGGCTTCCTTGTTGCATGGGCCTGTGTAACACCAGTGCAATGCCCACAGCAGTTGCTATGAATATACACATGAATTTCCAGGGCAGATTTGCAAAATATAATAAACTCTCTTCTTCAAAGGCAAAACCAAAATATTTTTTTAGAACATTACTATTAGGATACCAGGAAGTAAGATTTAGCAAGGTACTCATCACTAATCCAGGAAGTGTGGACATCTTAAGGATTCTGTCAGACCTCCTCACAAACAAGCACCACTAGGCAAGTTCCTTCCTTTGCTCTCCACTCTGCCTCTCCTGCTCAATTTTAGTTATTCCCCTGGGCAAGCTCCTCCCACGACGGCCTCCATGTGACTCACACTGTACCATACCTGTGAGCTGGGCCACAGCTCAAAGCAGATTACATAGGCTTATTAATGGGTGGGGAAAGTCTTCCTGTTCCATTAACATTACAGCCTGTGCAGTAGCTACTAGATATGCTGATCAAGCTTCTTCTGCTTCCCATTGCTGTAGTTATTGAGAGCTTCTGAAAACAAATCTATTGGTTTCTGTCCTCCTGGCTTCCTATACATCACAGTCTCTTGAACCCTGTTGGAATTTCTGAAAAGAGTTCTGCCAATAAAGATACCTGTATCTAAAAAAAAAAAAAAAAGCAAAACAGCTAAGCATCCTGAATACCTGTGTGACCTTAGATAAATCATGTAACCTCACAGAGATTCCTCTGGCATAACCTTCAAGAATGCAAGTACCTTCATCCATACTGAAGCATCAGAATAGGATTTAATGATGGTCAGATATTCATTGAATAATAGAACAACCAATCATTGTGCATTAACTTGTTACGAATCTCTAGCACTGTGGGAAGCATGTAAATAGTTTAAAAGACTAACTGGATTCGATAACCTCTGAAGTCCTTTCTAGCTCTAAACTTACATTCCTAATATGAATCGTTTGCCTTTCTATATATATAGGTGCTGTACTTTGGGGTAAGTGACTTGTCCAGGGTCACACAGCTAGTAAGTATCTGAGGCCAGATTTGAACTCAGATCTTACTGATTCCAGGCCCCATTGCACCACCTAACTGTCCATAAGATGCATTAAGGGTGTTATAAAGTCTGGTACAATGAAAGTGATATTCCCCCTATAGTCTCTTCTCATCAGACAGAGGATTATATTTGATTCTGGGAGCTACATTCTAGGAAGGATGTCGGTAAGCTGGGGAACATCTATAGGAAGTCGACAAGGAAGGTAAAAGACCTTAACTACTTTGTACTAAGTACAGTGCTTACATGCATTTAAGATTTACAAAATATTTTTCTCACAAAAAACCCATTTAGCATGAAGGGGAAGTATTTTTATCCTCTTCCTTTTACAGATGGGAATGCTGAGGCTTGTGGGAGTAAAGGGCTTTGCCCAAGGTCACACAGCCAATTTGTGTCAAAGCTGAGATTCGAAGGTGGGTTTCCCACCTGCATATTTCTCATTTTCAATTCAGCATGATTTCCTGCATGCCACACTGCCTTTCCTTGCCCACCTGTGACAAAGGAAGCTTCCTCTTGGTTAATGGATGTCCTCTCCTTTTGGAGAACATATCACTTTGTGACTAATACTTTTTCTCCACATTAACAATTCCATTGCTGGAGGTGGAACTCAGGCTCAGTCAGCTTGATGCTATTACTTCCCAGAATTCCACAGCAACATGACATTGTGTGTGACTTTTTTTTCCCCTCCTGATCCAGTTGTCTCCCATGGGTATTCTGGAGTCATCTATTCTCGACAGACATCCTGCCTGGTAGGGCTGGCTACGCAAGTCAGGTTTTTGCGTATTTTTCAGGTTTTTGTGTATTTCCTCACAGTGCTGGGTGTGCTGAATAAGTTAATACACATTGCTTGCCCTGCTATTTAATTCCCATTTGAACACCATGAAAGATGAAACATCAGGTGGTTGGGTGGTGCAGTCTTTAGGGCGCTGTACCAGGACTCAGAAAGTGCGCACTTCAGATCTAGCTTCAGCACTTACTAGGTGGGTGATCTTGGGTCAATCACTTACCCTGTTTCTCTCAGTTTCCTCATTTGTAAAGTGGTGATCAGGTGGGGATAAAAATAGCACTGACCTTCCAGAGTTGTTGTGAGTGTAAAATGAGATAATATTTGGAAAGTGCTCTGTGAGCCTTAAAGCGCTACACAAATGCCAACTGTTATTGTTATTATTAATATATAATAATAATTATTATTATATATAATATAATTATATGTTATATATTTATTACATGTTATATATAAATATATAAATAATATCTATTTATTACATAATATTATATAATATATAATAATTATCATTAATTATTATTATTATTATTACGAAATCCTATTCTGTCTAGTCATGGCATAGAGATAACCCTGGTGTGTATGTCAATAGAACACGAGCTCCAGGGGGAAGCCATAGTCTCAGGAAGTATTAAAGGAAGTTCACTATTAAAAAAGCTTCGAAGGCCACTATTGTTATTATTGGTTTTCATGATCTGGATGGAGGTTTCATTGATATAGAAAGTGATGTGGAAACTCCTTTCACCAATGCAAAACGCTTAGCTCAGTGCCCGGCATTATAGAGATGTTAGTTATTATTGTTTTTGATTAATATGAGTTCCTGAAAATTACTAAGAGCATTTTGAAATATTCTTAAAGAAATTTAGGGGTGGCTAGGTGGTGCAGTGAATAGAGCACTGGCCCTGGAGTCAGGAGGACCTCAGTTCAAATCCAGCCTCAGACACTTTATACTTACTAGCTGTGTGATCTTGGGCAAGTCACTTAACTCCAATTGCCTTGCCCTCCCCCCTCAAAAAAAAAGCAAAAAAAAAAAAGACATTTAAAAAGAACTCATTTACATGAATTTCATCATTAGGTTAAATAAGATTGAGAAGTGGAAGGTACATTATGTATCATCCAGTTTGATCCCCTCATTTTATAGAAGAAACAGGGCATGAAAGATACCCAAGGTCACACAGGTGCTACCTTCAGGTAGTGGGGTTAGGAAATGGGATCCTGGATTTTTTACACCAAATCCAGTGCTCTTCCCATAAGACGATATTTTCTCACTGCAACTTTATTTACATTAATTTTCTAAACAAATTGCTTTTTTTGAGGCTAATGCAAAGGTAAACATTAGCCTAGCCACATTAAAATCTTTGTGAATTTAAAATTAAGTTATTTAAATTTAAAGTCCTAGGTGAAATTGAACTTTGCTTTTGAACTTGACTTTATAAACTGTTGAGCTCCTGCTTGCTTTTTCTGTGCCATTACAATGACAGTTACTAGCTGTGTCACCCTGGTCCATTTGCTTAACCTCTCTGTGCCTCAGGCTACTCATCTGTGAAATGGGAAGATTGGACTAGATTTCCCCTGAGGTCCCTTCCAGTTCTAAATCTATAATTCGCCAAGTATAAAGCAATGTCTAGGATTAGGGATGGATGCCTTCTACCTTCTGTAGGGCTAGAAAAGACTCTTAACAGCCACTCCTCATTCTTAGACATGCAGCATTGATTTAGATGATCAGTCTGTTGATATTATGGCAATATCTGGCAATGTTAGCCCTATTGGATACTGAATTATACTCAAAGTTCTTTTGATCAGGCAAAGACTATTAAACTGTAGCTAACAGAAGAGAGAAGACTTTAAGGAAACTAATGACCGTAAAGTGAAGGCATAACCTAGAGACAAGGAGCAAAAAATAGGAACCAACAATAATATTTTTTTTGGTCTTTTTGGAGGGGGGAAAGCAGGGCAATTGGGATTATGTGACTTGCCCAAGGTCACACAGCTAGTAAGTGTGTGGGTCTGAGACCGAATTTGAACTCAGGTCCTCCTGACTCCAGGACTAGTGCTCTATTCACTGTGTCACTTAGCTGCCCCCCAAAATAATCATTTTAAATGTGAATGTGATTTTAGGATGCATTGTTGGTCAGTCATTCAATTGTGTCTGATTCTACATGACCCCATGGACTTTGTCCTTGAGGTTTGTTGGCGAATATGCTAGAGTGCTTTACGATTTCCTTATTTAGTGTGTCCCCATTTTATAGATGAGGAACTGAGGCAAATAGGGGTTAAGTAACTTGCCCAGGGTCACACAGCTAGAAAGTGTCTGAGGTCACATTTGAACTCAGATATTACTGACTCTAGACCCCATGCTCTATCCACTGCATCACCTAACTGCCCATAGGCTGCATTAAGGGTGCCATAAAATCTGAAACAATGAAAGTGATAATCCTGCTATAGTCTCTCCTGATCAGATAGAGGAATTGCATTTGATTCAGGGAGCTACATTCTGGGAAGGATGTTGGTAAGAAGACGGGCATCTATAAGGAGTCAACAAGGAAGGTCAAGGCCCTCAGGATTATGGCAGAGGAGGATCAACTGAAGCAAGCAGAGACATTTGGCTTGGAGAAGGTCCAGTGGAGCAGTGAGAATGCACACACACAACATTTATCAGTTTAGTTCACCATCTTATATGGATGTGATTCATAATGCCCCAAAACAATTACAACAGTAACATCAAAGATTCATGGATGATAGCAGATATACTAATAATGAAAAAGTTTGAAATATTATGAGAAGTACCAAAATGTGACACAGAGACACCATGTGAGCACGTGCTATTGGAAAAATGGTGCCAATAGACTAGCTCAACACAGGATCGCCACAAACCTTCAATTTTTAAAAAACAAGCTTGGTAAAGCTAAGTTCAGTAAGATGAGGCGTGCCTGTACGCAGCAGGACTGGGGGCTGTAATGATCAGAACAAGGGCAGACACAGGCACACTTGGCAGCCACCAACTCTGAAGTCTACTTTACTGTTTTTCCTCTTAGATGAAGCCTATGGTCGCTAGAAGAGCCAGCCCTGGATATGAAATAGCAGGAGGTTTCTCTTGGTATTTTCTCATCTCCTTTTCTGGCCCTTCGGCTCCTTCTCAGAACCTTCTTCCTCACTCCCTGTCAAATAGTTGATTTCCTAATTTTTCAGAGTTCTCCATAGGAGCATTGTCTCTTAACCTGTCCTATTACAGGCATTGAATCATTCAGTTGCATTCAATTCAATTAAACAAACGTTTTTAGCTATGATCTAGGCCAAGGGTGGGGAACCTGCAGCCTTGAGGTCACTTGTGGCCTTCTAGGTCCTTGGGTACCACCCTTTGACTGAGTCCAAGTTTCACAAAACAAATCCTTTTATTGAGGGGATTTGTTCTGTGAAGTTTGGATTCAGTCAAAGCGCCACAGTTGAGGACCTAATGGGCCACATGTGGTCTCGGGGGTGTAGGTTCCCCACTTCTTCTAGGCTCTATAGTAGGATGACAAAGGAAAAACAACAATATCTGCCCTCAAGGAGCTTACATTCTACTGGAGACAACATGAACACAGATTTGTGTCCAAGAGAGTTTTGGGGGGATCACTCACAATTTGGGGCATTCAAGAAAGTGTGTAGGATTGTACTTGAGCTGAACGTTGAAGGGAGCTAGGAATTTCAAGAAGGTTACAAATTTCAAGGTAAAAGGAATGTTGGAGAACGTCACATCCAAAACCTCCATTTTGTATATCAGGAAATCAAGCTTAAGTAGCTGGTTATTGGACCCTGGGCCTTTCATCCCAAATCCAGCACTCAGAATACCATGTTACCAAATTACCTTCCTTCAAACATTGATGGAAACTCCCATTTCCTCAGTACCATTCTCTCTGGCAACCTTAAGGAAGAAAAGGGGAAAAAAAGATCAGATTTGCTAATCCATACAAAGGAATTAATGACTTATAGAATCTTACAGTCTTATTCCTCCCAGTAATATCAGCATTTAAAAAAAGAGGGAGGCTATCCACAATGTCTCAGTGAAATAAATATAGTATGCTAGAATTATAAAACTGCTATTGGGTCAGAGAGGGAACCTTCCTGGAAAGGTTGGCAAATTAAGCCATGTAGGAGACTACTAGATTCCACCCAGTGTGACTGGGTGTACCAGATGTTATAATATGGACCTTGGAAATGATCTCGGGATTTTCTTTCCCATTGTCTCTTCACATCTTCCTAGCAACCACACTTGACTCAGAAAGGCAGTGAAGCTTGTATTCCCTCATGAGAACAAGGAGCCAAGAAATGTCACTCTGTGACATCCTCAACCCTAGGATGCCTCATGTCTTCAAAAGCCATTTCAAAAAAGTTCAGTATGACCATGGAGATGTAACAAAGGATAACTCATCTTCTTCTTAGTGCATGACTGGGTGAGATGTATTGAGAATTTCAGCTGTGAATGTCAGATTTCTTTTGTCTTACTCCACAGGACTGGCTCCTTGCTCCTAGGAAGCAAAGACAGGGGGAGGGAAGGATTACGTGCCTAAATTACATCAGCATTCCTAATAATGTTAGAAAGGGCCGAAAGAGGAACAACCAGACCACCAGCACTGAGGAGGACTCCATCATTCGAGATAGTTTCAGTGACTCAGTCAAGCCTTTATCAAGAGCTTACTATGTACCAGCCACTTGCTAAGCACTGGAAAGCCAAGGAAAAAGCAAAACCAGGGCCTGCCATCAAGGTCTAACATTCTAAGGAGGGGAAAACATGTTGTTATGGTTTGTCCTTTGTTCTTGAAGAAGACCATGACATCAGGGGGGTGATGCCAAGACATGCAAGTGAATTGGATTTAAGTGAGGGAGGGCTGTGCAAAGTCACCAGTCTCACCTTCTCCTGTGGAGCCATCTGAGTCCAGTGGCAAGATGTAGATCAGGGTAAAACATGAATAAATCAGAACATAACAAGAGAGATACAGAGTAGGCAGAAAGTAACCTTAGAGGGGATGGTACTAGCAATTTAAGAGTTTCTCATTTCACTTTTCAGTAGCTCTAATTGTTAGGTCTTTTCATGAAGTTAGCAATTAAGTCAACAAGTCAACAATTTAGCGTTTTCAATGTATCAGGTTCTATGCTAAGGACTAGGAATACAGATACAAACAGAAAGACAATTCCTGACCTCAAGAAGTTTACATTCTACTGGAGGAAGATAACACATAAAAAGAAGGGGTTTAGAGGGATACCTGCACTAGGGAATGATAGACAAAGTCAGAGGAGTGCAGCCTGGAGAGAAATGGAGATATGGCTGACCTGATCATTTTAAATGGACTTTCTGGGAGGAGCCAGACAATCAGAGGAAGAAGCCTCAGAAGTGGAAGTAATTCTAGTGTGAGAAGTCCAGGACTGAAATGAACTTCCAGAATGAAAAAGTTTCTGTGGCACATATGATAAAGTCTGGAGAGTCAAGTGTGCAGCCCTAAATCTGCTCCTTTGCAATGAGTACCCACTGTTCATACTTTCATCCTTTAGGACCAAACAGAACAAGCCAACTCCCAATTCCACATGTTTTATTCATTTTTTTCAATCTTGTCCAGCTCTCTAAGACCCTCTTTGGGGTTTTCTTGTCCAAGATACCAAAGTGGTTTGCCGTTTTCTTTTCCAGCTCATTTTACAGAGGAGGAAACTGAAGTAAATGGGGTGAAATGACTTGCCCAGAGTCACACAGTTAAGTGTTTGAGGTCAGATTTGAACTCAAGTTTCCTTGATTCTAGGCCTGGCATTCTATCCAACTGTGCCACTTAGCAGCCCTTTAAATACTTGGTGACAACCATCATGTCCCCCTTATCCTTCTCTTCTCCAGGCTCAGCGTCCCCAGTTTCTTTATCCTATCCTTATCTAGCATGATCTTGAGACCAGTCACCATCCTGGTTACTCTCCTCTAGATGTGCTGAAGTTTACCCCTCTCCTTCTGAACATGTAGCGTCCAGAATGGAATATCAAACCCTGGAAGTGGCCTGAGCAGTGTGAATTACAGAGGCACCACAAGCTCCCTGGTGCTAGACTCTCTGCTTCTCCTAGTGCTGTTTAATATTTTTTGGTTTGCCCTATGATACTGTTGACTCCTTGAGTTTTCTGTCCGCTCAACCTCTTAGATTTTTTTTTTGGATGAACAGCTAACTAGTCCTTCTCCCTTCCTTATCTTGTATTTTTGAAATCAGATTTTTGAAATCCAAATATGAAACTTGACATTTATCCCTTTTAAATTTCTTCTGGAGAGGTACATGGCATAGTTGAAAGAGATCTGGCCTCTGAATCAGGTGTTTAATTCCTGCTACTAATAGAGTTCGACTGTGTGACCCTCCGATTTCCAATTCTTTGCCACCACAAAAAGAGCTGCTATAAATATTTTTGTACATGTGGGTCCTTTTCGCATTTTTATGATCTCTTTGGGATACAGACCTAGTAGTGGTATTGCTGAATCAAAGGGTATGCACAAGTTTATAACCCTTTGGGCATAGTTCCAAATTACTCTCCAGAATGGTTGGATCAGTTCACAACTCCACCAACAATGCATTAGTTTTCCAATTTTCCCATATTTTCTCCAACATTTATCATTTTCCTTTTTTGTCATGTTGGCCAATTGGATAGATATGAAGTGGTAAGCCATTATCAACACAAGGTAAATAGCACAAGGCCCGGGGTAGATCTTTGAGTGCAGGAGTTGTCTTTCCAAGTTGATGTCAAATATTGAACACTTACTCTTTGGGTTTGGCCATTCAGCCCAGTCTATGATCACCTAAATGTACTGTTTATTATTATCTGTCCCACTTCTCCCCATCTTATATCCAAGAACAATGTGAATTTGTCAAATGCTCCCCCGCATCATTTTCAGATGACATGCTATCCAGCCATGCCTCCCTTATCTTGTAACTTATTATATTATATTTTTGTAAGCAGATGTAAGATTTTAAGGTATCCCTATTAAATTTCATCTTATTAAAATGTTGGCCCAACGTTAGTCCATCAGAATCTTTTGGGATCTTGACTCATTCAATGAGCTTTGTGTCATCTGCAAGTTTGATGAACATGCCTATATATTTTTATGTTCAAGTCTGATAATAAAGTGTTAAACAGCTCTAGGCCAAAAATAGATCTCTGAGGCACTCCACTACTGAACCTCCTTCTGCCCCCCACTAAGTTGAAATTGAATCATTAATGACTACTCTTTGAATCTGGTCATTCAGCCAGCTCTAAATCCATATGATTGCGCTATTGTCTAATAGCAATACTGTCACACTCAAATAGAAATTAATCCCTGCTGGTGGCTGATTGACTTAGAAAACCACAAATTAACATTATCTTTGTTTCATTTTTATTTATTTTGCTAAACATCTCCCAAGTACATTTGAATCTGGTTCAGGTTGTACTCGGGAGCCTCTGCAAGTTTGACACCTCTGGTTTAACCCACATCTTTCCAGTTTTTCCACAAGAAAAATATGAGAGATTTTGTTAAATGTTTTGTCCAAATCTGGGCAAAAATATATCTATAGTGTTCCTCCCTTCTACCATCTGTGAGTCAAAATCTGCTCATTAGCGAGGTCCACCCAACCTCTACCCCTAGATTAGTCTGGCATGATTGGCTCTTTATGAAGCCAGAATGGCTCTTTCTAATCATTTTATTGTCTAAATTTTAATTAACTTTTCTTTCAGTCACATATTCTAGTCTTGCTCAAGGAACCATGGATTACAGACTTTATACTCTTTCTTTTTTGAGAGACTGAATGACAGTCATGGACCCCCAAGCACAGATGTGTATTCTGTCTACCCATAATCCCCTCTATCACACTGACGTGCTCTTCCCACCTCCTCTCCCTATCTTAAGATGATAGATCAGTTAAGGCTCAAATCTCAAGTCATGCCCTTTTATTCCCTGAGTATTCCAGATCACAGTTATCGAATCATAAAATCACAGAACATGTAGTTGGAAGGAAACTCAGAGGTTATCTTGTCCCAGCCTTATTCCTCTCTACAGCATCTCAGACAAATCATTTAGCCGTTATAAATCTCCATTGAAGGGGAATTCATTACCTTATGAAACCCCTAATTTTTCCCCTGAGCCACTCTAATTCTAGGAAATTAGTCTTCACATTGAGCCAAATTTTGACTCTTCAATTCTATATTGCCCCTATCCCTACATTTCCCTTAGTTTTGCCCTTGCAGACCAAGAATGAATGAATGAAAAAAAAATACTTAGTAAGTGTTTACTATGTGCCAAGTATTGTGCTAGGTACTAGAGATAGAAAAAGAAGACATTACCTATTGTCCAAAAGTTCATGCTATAATTGGGAAAAAGCACAAACAGGAAAGCTGAGGGCCAGATAGGAGGCTGTAGGTCCCAAGAATAGTACTTCTCTTTGGACCAGTGGCACAGGGTAAGCAATTTATTTCATATTCTTCAAATTTTCTTGTAATATTTCTCTTTATATCTAGATCATATATCCATTTTGACTATATCTTGGTAAATGGTATAAGATACTGGCCTATACCCAGTTTCTGCCATACTACTTTCCAGTTTCACCAATAATATTTTTTTACTAAATAATGAATTATTATCCCAAAATCTTAAGTCTTTATACTTTTCAAATACAAGGTTACCATATATAATAAATATAAATAAATATATTATATAAATATATGCAATATGTAAGATAAAATATATAAATTTAGGTATAAAATAAATATTTGCTGCTATAAATTGCTTGTCTACTCTGTTTCATTGATCTACCTTTTTATTATGTATATTTTACATACACATATTTTTGTCTAATGGTAGCCACCTTGGGGAGGAGGATGAAAAGGAAAAAATTTTAAAAAAGAAAGTTACATGATAACTTCATTGTATATTTAAAGGAAATGGCAAGTTGTGCATAATAGATGTGCAGTTTCATGTGCCATCATATTTTTTTAAAATTGTACTATGTGGTAGAAATGCTTGTTTTAGTTCATAAATTAAAAATAAAATAAATAATGTTTTGTTTTTTTTTACGAAAAAGACTATATCAGGGTTTCCACAGGAGCAGCCCACTACCATTGGAGAAGGGAAGTGATGTGGTCAGAATAAAAAAAAAAATCTAATAATTCTGCAACACAGCCTTCATATGGCTACCCTGTGACCTTAGTTCCTCCTTGACATATTTTCTAATCTTTTCACCATCCTTTTCACTTTTTTCTGTACAAGCTCTTTTCTACACAAGTTTATCAATGTCAGTGATTTTTCTCTCTTCTGAACTCCAGTCACATTCATTATCTGTACTCTTCATGTAGTAAATAGTCATATATTGCTTGGTTTGAGGCTGGAACTCTTAGTTAAATTTCTTTGTGGTGTTATTGCTGTTGTTTTTGCATAGCACCTACTTTCTACTACAATGCCTCATGCATAGGGGCATTCGATAAATATCTGTCAGATGAATAAACCCATAAACCTCTTCAATGAAGATATTTCTCTACCAAAAATGTCGACATTACAAAAAATTTTATGTCAAAGAAACATCAGTCCAGTGTTTTCAGCTGTTGTGATGTCAGAATTGGATCATCTATATATCTGATCCAAATATTGCAAAAAAAAATCACTCATTAGATCACAGAGTTTGAATTGGAAGGGATGTTGGAGGTCATCCTGTTCAACCCCCTTCTTCTAGAGGCTAGTAGAAGTTAAATGACTTGACCAAGAGCAAACAGGTAGTAGGTGGCAAAGCTTGTATTAGAATCAGTTCCTCTGACTGCAAATCCAGTTCTGCAACGGATTGTCTTCCAGGGCCAAATCAACGGCTCTTTCCAGGGACCCTTCTTCCTCGTGAGATACGCAAAAGTATTACACTAAATCCAAAAATTGACCAATCCAGTGAGTGTGCTTAGACATAGCCTTAGCTGGAGACCACATCCTTCTCAGCAGGCTCCGACTAACCATTAGGCCAGAATAACTTTTAGTCTTTGTGCCAGCGTGGAGAAACGGGGATGGTATTAGAGAAGAGGAACACTTTGTACTGCACTAACATTCTACTTGTGGAGTACTTAAGTCATCAAAATGATCCCATTTCTGTAAAATCACAACCATGTATGTTTTCATTCTTCTAATTTCCTGGCTGATTCTTTTTTTCCCCTAAGAAGCTCTTTGATTTACAATAATATAGTAGGGTTTCTTAACTGGTCTCATACTTTTATACAATAATTCTACTTAGGAAAAAGCCAAAAGATTGTCAATGTAAACCAAAACTGGGAGTTCATTCTCTGGGCACCAAGGATAAACATTATCCTTATTTTTGTTGCTTTTTTTGTTACTTTCAAACACTTTGGGGAATGGAGAGGGAGATGGGGAACAAGCATTAAGTACAACATTTTCTTACAGCTTTTGGATTGGAATTAAAGTGCTTGGAAATGGACTTTTGGACCAATTGTTCTCTGTACTGAAATGGGAAAAGGCTTTGGGTCATATTTTGTCTGTATTAAACTATTCTGGCCTGGGGTGATCCTCCCTCCAGATGGTGGGATGGAATAAAATGCTCTTGCTAACAGAATGAAGGATGTATATTATCGCTGGAGGTTTTTGCTGTTTTGATGACCTTGAGATGACCCAGGAGAGAAGCTTCAACTTTAGCCACTTATGAATGGTAGTAAAGGATAAAATGTTGGCCTTTCTGTATCAAATCACAGTGTGGGAGCAGAAACTGACCAAATAATTGTTTTCCATATATCACCCCAAACAAAACAATATCAATTTTGAAATAAAAATAAGACATTATTATTTTTATATCTTTCAATTCTGCTAGATGAAAGGAATGAAATTGAGATTATAAAGATGTGATTTCACAATGCAAGTTCTTTTGACATTTATGCCTAGTACCAAAGTTTGGGATCAAATCAGTTTTAGTAATTTTGGCTGTTTGCAAAATCCTAATGTAGTCTAACAACAACCTGAGATTGGAAAACAAGTTGGTTGGTTGATTGAAGAGGACCAGAATGACATCACTATCTTGGGGTCAAGGTATAGTGTGTCTGACTGTAGCTAATCAGACTAGCTATCTCAGAAAGCTCTACCACAGGTTAGGCACAAATAGTCCATATGAACATTTGGAGTGGAGATATCTCTAAATTTGCACATCCCACATTTCTTTTGAGCTACTGCAATTCTGCTTTGCTAATAGAACACAGTGCCTTCTTTGACTTGGGCACACCATGCTAGGCAGTCCTGTGCCAGTGTCTCTCATATCACACAAATGATTCCAACTTACTTCAGAGAGATCATGAGTTCCTCGTATCACCTCTTCTGACCTCCTGTGAGTACTTGCTTTGTGCAAGTTCTCCACAAAAAAAGTCTTTTAAGCAAATGTACATTTGGTATTCCAACAACATGACCAGACTGTCAGAGTTGTGCTCTCTGCATTAGTTTGAATTCTTCACAGTTTGGTTTGAGAAAGGATCTCAGTGTCCAGTACCTTATCTTGCCAGATGATCTTCAGTATCTTCCTCAGACAATTAAAATGGAAGCAGTTCAGTTTCCTGGCATGGTACTGGTAGGCTCTCTAGGTTTTGCAGGCATACAACAATGAGGTCAGCACAATGGCTCTGAATGACCTTCAGTTTAGAAGGCAGTCTAATACCTCTTCTCTCCTACACTTTCCTTCAGTCTTCATACACTGAACTAGCTCTGACAAATGAGTGGGTCAAGCTCACCATCTTTGTGCACATTCTTGAAAAGTATACTGCCAAAATAAGTTAACTTATCCACAACAAGGGACTTACTGTCAAATCATTTTATATAATTCTAGTTAAGCTGGAAAAATCTGGAGATGGAGGTGTCATTGAGAAATGGAGGAGCCTAGAAGGATAAGAAAATCTTTGGGAATCTAGAGAGCCCAATCAATTCTGGAAAGCTAGCAAAGCAGATAAAGAAAGCTTAGCAAGATCAAAATAACCTCACCACCTCCATTTCAGGACCTTTCTCTCCCCATCCCAACCATAGTCAGTTAAGTAATCGAGCAGTCAGTGGATGGAGCAATGCATTCAGAATCAGAGGCCAGATTCCAATCCTATCTCTACCACCTACTGCCTGTGTGAACTTGGACAAGGTCACTTGATATCTTTAGTCCTGGTTTCCTTTTGTATAAAATGAGGAGTTTGGACTAGATCATCCCAAATGTTCCTTTTAAATCTATGGTCCTCTGATCCTTCGATCCTAGGGTCCAAGCACAATGCTAGTTGCTAGGGATAAAAACATGTAAATCAAATAGTAACTACCCAGAAAGAGCTCTCATTTAAGAACTAGAGAACACACACACACACACACACACACACACACACACACACACACACACACACACACGCACACGCACACACACTAAATAAAAAGATGATTCTTTTTTTGGAGGGGGCAAAGCACTCTCATGTGGTGAGATCAAGAAAGGCCTCGTGTATGAGGCGGCATTTCTGTTGAGTTCTGAAGGAAACTAGTGATTCCTTCTAGTCTAGGCCATTGTTCATCCTTCGTTCTTGAAGAGGATCAATGACATCAGGAGGATGACGTCTTGACTTGCAAGTAAATTGGCAGCAGTGTGAAGGGAGCCCATCCTTATTTATTGTCCCACTCCCACTTCTCCCAAACCTAGGCCTTTGGAACAAGTATAATCCTCCCAAAGAACTCGATACCCCTTTCCATCAGTCACACTTCACAAGTCTACACAGCTTCTCTCCAAATGTTTTCTCCTCAAAGGCTTTCTAAGTTTTCTTCACAGAGGTATGGTATTAGTAAAAAGAATCCTTAGAATTCCTATGTTTGAATCAATTCTACTTCTAATGTCACCTCAGGCAAGTCACTTTCCTTCTCTGGGACTATCTCATGTGCAAAATGAAACTTGAATTAGGCAACCTCTAAGTACCTCTTCCAGTTCTGACTTCCTATAATTGTATGTATGATCTATGAGTTCACTTTTCGCCATCTTTGTTTCTCATCAGTTGATTCCAATGCTTCCCCATTCATCCCCAACCAAATACACATCTTTAGAATATAAGCTCTCCATGAGTAGAATTGTTTCACTTTTGTGTTTGTATGCTTCTTCCTTAGCACAGTGCGTGGCACGTAGAGGGTACTTAATAAATACTTATTGTTTGATTGATGACACCTCTGATGCTGCTTCTCCTGTACAATTCTTCATTAGTAATTTGTTGCAACCCACTAATGTCAACCATACACCTCTCCATGGCCCTTTGGGTGACTCTCAATAGTAATTCTTTGCAGACCGTGCCATTCTGTGACTTGAAGCCATAGTGCATCACTGGATGTATACTGTTATTTTAAGATAAAGTTGTGCCATTTCCCAAAGACAATTCAGCCTGCTCTCCAGCTTATGGGCCAAGAACAAAGTACAGCACCAGCTGGACAACATGTGTGTTCTGCTGGTATCCACATAGCATTGAGAGAAATAGAGGAAGGTCTTCACTTTGTTAAGTGGACTGCCTATGGAGGACTTTATGTGAGGACATTGACATGAGCTATCCAAGATGATGGATGGGCTGTGACATACAGTGTTGGAGTGAGTACCTGCACCAAGGAGATCATGGATCCATCAAAGTATTAGGCTATCTCCAATTGGCCCAGTGGGGCAAAGAAGAGTAAACAAGAGAGAGAAGTAGATGCAGGGAGAATGATAAAAATCAAGAAGACAGAGAGAGAAACAAAGAGGTCATTCAGACACACAAGTTCATCCAATTGAATCTAGCCAAAAAAAACACCAAAAGGTGGACTCAGATTATGGTTGCTTCTTTAGGTGCTTACATGGTAGATCTGGTTTTGCAAAATTTTTTACTTTTCAATGATCTTTGTTCATACTATACAGAGTTAGCCAGAAGTAACTGAAAAGATACACATTTCTTTGAGTTCCCTCCCTATCTCTAAAAGATTAGAATCTAAAGTAATTTCATTCTGCAGTAGTCATTTGCTATTATAGGACCACAGAGATATGTGTATTTAATACATTTTTGACTCAGTCTTTATTGTCTATACTCTCCTTCAAAGCCAACATCCCAAAGGGTTAATGATTCAGCCAAGGAAGGATTTCAGAAGATGCAAAAAGAGCATGTGATAATCGATCAATTCCATAGGATAGAAACAAGGGACCCATTAACAAAGTTCAGGGAAGAATAGGAAGAAATCAAAGGAAATTTGTCAATTTCATATGTAGGACATTAATGACCACCAGGGTCATCCAGTAAAAGATGGATGGAACTCATAAAAGTGGTGGATAATGTTCATACTATTTAGAATCTTTTCATGGAGAAGAATGAACAACTGTCCACTTTTAAAGGCCATTACTGAATCACCACAAGGTTAATGAAAAAGCAAGAAACATTCACCCACTCCTGCAGTACTATATAACTGGTTAATTCTATTTTATTATTTAAAAATAATTCTATTAATATTTTTGTTTATATGCTGCTTAAATCTCTCCAATATTCTTCTTCCCTTTTAGAGAGCCATCTCACGTAATAAATAATTTTAAAAATAATTATTGGAGGAAGAAAAGAAAAATATCAGCAAAATGAATCAATGTATCAAAAAATCCAACTATATATCCAATATTCCATATTAGTGGTTCATTCCCACCTCCATTTCCACAAAAGAGTAGGGGAAGTTTTTTTTTCTCATATCTCTTCTTTGGGACTCAATTATTCTTTGTGAATTTGCAACATTATTTTTTCAATTTTTATGGTCATTCTTTCCGTTTATACTGTTGTAATCACTGTAAATGGTTTTTTTTAACTCTACTTAACACCAATTCATATGTCATTCACCGCTCTTCTGTATTCATCATTTCTTACAGCATAATAATATTCCATTTTATTCATGTTATGCAATTTGTTTGACCATTCCCCAGTCCATGAGCATCAACTTTATTTCCAGTTCTTTCCTACTATAAAAAATACTGTTATAAATATTTCTATGTATATGGGGATTTCTTTTTCTCAATGAACTTCTTGGGAGTATATGGATTAGTTCTATTTTAAATGCTTCTGAAATATCCAGAGCTAGATATCAATATGATTTTTTAAATTAGCACTATTAAGTTGAATCAAATTAATACAGCAGAGAGAGATCATATTGCCTCTTCCTTCCTTCCATCCTCTCTTCCTTCCTGTTAGAGGAGAGCAATGTGGTACAGTGGCATGATCGATGACTTTAGAGCCTGAGGATTTGGGTTCCAATCCCACCCCTGATGCACCCTAACTTGCATAACTTATTTTGCTTTCTTGGATCTCAGGTTCCTTATTAGTAAAATAAGGGGCATGGATTACAGGACCACTGAGTTTTCTTCCAGCTCTAAATCTAGGATACTCTTCAAATGATCAATCTGTTTGTCATTTGTCTGCTTTTCTTTACTGGTTGCCTGATGGCTGCTATCAGAACAAAGTGCTTTGTGCTGAGTAAACAGCACCAAGGATTTTCACTTATATGGTTTCCTGATGTTCCCACTCACATGTCTATTCTCTATCCAAGCCCCTGTGATAGCTTCCATTGTCATAATTTTTCAAATCCATTATCCCTATGACGGCTGCCAGGAGATATACTTTAATTGGAAACCACACAGGATTTTTCTCGTAATAAAGAGCAGTAATAATAATGGTGGTGGTGGTGCCAGCAGCAATAGTCACTCATATTTATATAGCTTTTAAGGTTTGCAAAGTACTTTACATGTAGCTACATTTCTATCATCTCTGACATCATTGACTTTTTCTCTTATTCTGTTCCATATTGCTCCTGGCCTTTAGGGATGACTGATAATTCCTTGAATATTTTTGGCTCTTGTGCCAAAATATTGCTATGATTATATTGCATCAAACAAAGAAGTTGTTGTTCTGATGTCTCTGACTTATTGTGACCCCATTTGGGGTTTTCTTAGCAAAGATACTGGAGTGATTTGCCATTTCCTTCTCCGGCTCATTTTATGGATGAGGAAACTGAGGTAAACAAGGTTAAGTGACTTGCCCAGGGTCACACAACTAGTAAGTGTCTGAGGTCAGACTCTAGGCCTGGTTCTATGCACTGTGCCACCTAACTGATTAAATTATTAACAAGTAGCCAAACTACATTATTCAATTCACCCACCCCTACCTCAATTGACTCTTCAAACTGAATTATTCAATTAGGCCCTATGAACCTGTTCATCTGTCTGTCTATCTATCTATCAACCTATTTTCTTCTTCTGTCGGTCAGTCAACAAGTAGTTATTAATCACTTTTGTGCCAGACATTGTACTATCTGATGGAGAAGCAAAGAAAGTTAAAAAAAAAGAATGGTGTCTAATCTCAAAAACTACACATCCTAATGGGAGAGACAATATTATAATAACTTGGTACATACAAGATACATACATATACACACACACACACACACACACACACACACACAATACATATCCACATGCATACATATATACACACATGCACATGTATCCCCTATATATTTTCATATACATATACACGTCTACATATATGTCTATAGAAGATGAGAGGTATATGAAAGGGGGAGACATTAGCAGTCACAGTGACTCCTGCAGAGCTGGGGTGGGGGGAAAGAAAGTGGGATTTGAACTCAGTCTTGAAGGAAATCTAAGAAGTAGAAGCAAGGTGGAAGGCATGGGGACAGCTATTGAAAAGGCACAAAAACAGAAGATGGAGTATTCCTGTTCAAGGAACTATAAGCGCACCAAAAGCACCGATTCATAGAATGAATGAAAGGGAACAAAATGTAGGAAGACTGGAAGAGTAGGTAGGGGCTAAGGCATGAAGAGCTTTAAATACCAGAGGGCCCTGGAGATGATAGGGAGCACCTGGAGCTCATTAAGGGAAGGGGCTGCTTGGATATGTTTTTTTTTAATCACCTTGGCAAAGAGGTGGAGGGTAGATTAGAGTAGGGAGAGACTTATAGTGAGGAGACCAGTAAGAAGGCTATTGCAGCCAACTGAGTGAGATATAATGAGGGCCAGAACTAGTGTGATAGTTGTATGACTGGAATGGATGGGATATATGCCTGCATGAATGCATGTATACACATATATACATATGTGCACACATATATAGGCACACATACACATAGACATGCATATGTTTTATACACAAATTTATTCCTATATATGTGTATGCTCATGCATATATGAAAAATGGTGCAAAGGTGGAAATGACAAAATTTGACAACAGACTGGATTTGTGAACTAAGTGTGAGATGCCACTTTGAAATGTCCAAGAGACAATTGGAGACATATGACTAACTCAGCAGAGGGGCTAGGGCTAGTAGATACATAGATCTGAGAATCATTGGCATAGAGAGGATAATTGAGCCTATGGGTGCTGATGAAATCACCTAGTGAGATAGCATAGAATTGAAAAAAAGGGGGCCCAGGATAGAACTTCAGGGATCATCCATGGGTATGACATGAATGAAGAATAGGAAAAAAGAGACTGAAAAGGAGCATTTGACCAGAGAGGAGGAGAATAAGGAGAGAGTAGTGAAATGAAAACCAATGGGAGGAAAGAACATTGAGGAGGAGATGATCAATGGGGTCAGATACTTCGGAGAAGTCAAGGAGGATCAGGATTGAGAAATAGCCACTAGATATGGCAATTAACTGTGAATTCTTAGGTGTGATGAACTCCTAATCATGAAACACCTTCTATCAATGCAGATCAGCAATTCCTCTGCAACTTTCCCTCTTACAGTGTTGAGGAGGACACTGAGAGGTTAGATGACTTGCCTGGGGTCACTAATCTGTGTCAGAGGCAGATCTTAAAATTTTCTCCACCACAGACTCCCCTACACACATACACACATACACACACACACGTACATATATCCCCTTGCTAATTACAAAATTCCACTTCCTTTAGTACTACCTGTAATTATACATTAGTCTAGTTTGAATTATTGCTCTGATCTGGTATTGCTGACCTTTTTTGTCTCTTGAGTTTCCATCAAAGTTAATTTGGTTCCCTAGTAGAGATCACAAGTCAAGGTGCTGACTTTAGACTTCTGGTGGTCCCTGTCCACTTCTACAGTATGGGCACTTCCCAAACATAGCCAATTTCTTTCTCACCCTGCTAAGACCTAGCATATCTCATCCCTTCATTCCAGTCTAATGAATTTAAGTAAGCTGATTCTTAAAAAAGAAAAAAAAAGGATTAATTCTGGCAAGGCAGACAGCTTGCCCTCTTTGCACAGTGAGCCACAACAGTCCACTTACAGTAAGTATATGATTCATATTCCAGATATGTTCTGAGATTTACAGTAGAAGCTGAGGACTAAGTCATCTGAACTCCTTCACATGATGACTTAACTAGATGAATTTGTGGCCAGCCAATGCTATGGCTCTTATTGCCACATCTTTGGGGAACAGATCCCATTTCTCATCTCATCCCCACTTGTATTCCTCCTGGGTGTCACTTAACTTCACCTTAGGCCTGTCTTGCTCCACATACCATATCCTCAGTGCTTGCTTCTTGGTCAAACAGCATAGGAGAAGAAGGCGCCCACCAGGCCTTGGCTCAGTAGTCAGGTTTGGCTAGCTCATGCCCCTTTCTCCAGTGTTACTACCTTGTACCTCAGCATCTGATTCTTGTTAGTCAATCAATCAACCAAAAAACCCTCCACTTATTAAGTACCTACCATGTGCCAAGAACAGTGCTGGGGATTGCAGAGGAAAAAAAGTAAGCCAGTTCTGGCCTGGAAGGATTTTCTAGATTCTGATAGCCACAGTCTTCTCCTCTACTTTCTCTCTGTAGTTACTCTTTGGGGCTGACTTCGGACTCTTCTGGCCTGTTCTCTTAACAGGATTTATTCAGTCTCTCAGCATCTGGATGCTGATTGCTACGGCCCAGGTTCGCTGCCAGCATCCTGAGCTGCAGCTCCAGTATCCTTAGGCAGCATTCCAGTTCTTGTAGCCCAGTCCTTCCGTGGCTGAGGTTCCCATTGTCGGTGTTGTACTTTTCCGTCACAGTCGCTGACTCCTTCCCTGGCTCCCTGATAACTGCTTTTGCAGATTACCCTTTGTGATCTATTTTGCCTTGACTTGCTTGCTGTACCAGGAGACTTTTGATCATGCCTTTCCTCCTTGTGGCTCTAATCCTACCTAGTTCTCTTCTGCTTGATTCTTTCTCTTACCCTATTTCAGAGTCTCTCCCTATCTGGAACCTGCTTCTTCTTTCAGTCTTTCATTCCCATTTGAATTTCCAAAGACAGGGCTGGTTTTACTTAACTGAATGTCATGACCTCTCTCTTTTTCTAGTTTAAATGGCATTTTTCTTATGTATCTTTTTAATATTTATTTATATTGTTTATTACAAAAATAAACAAAATATAAAACAAAGAAATATTTCATTTCAATAATTAAAATTTTTAAACTAAAACATTTTAAATAAGAATAAAATAATAAATAAAATAAAAATTATATTTATTTTATGCATATAGTCAATTCCAGGCAGTAGCACTCCTAGGAAACAGCACAAAAGTAGAACAAACAAACAAACATGAATGTTAATACACTGAACCTATGGGAAATAGGGGGTTAGATTCCCCCAACCACCGCCAGCCATAATCATTCTCTAAAGTTTGCGGAAAATGCACACTAATGTATATAATTCTTTACAACAAAACACTAATTCTGATAACACTATAAACATGAAATAATGCATCAAATGCAGTCCACAAAATAACATTGGTTATTTTGCAAAACACTTTTTCTCACTTAGTAATTCCCTAGAATTCTGTGACCTTTTGTGCTAACATCTCAAAAAATAATAATATATAACAAAACAAGCCACATTGATTTCAGACAATGCTTTACCGCTGTTAACTTATCTACCTTGGCTATCCTTTGACAACCCAGGGAGAGGCTGCTAGAATTTTAGTCATTGCTATGGGTAACCTCCAAGACTGGTGAGGCCAACACTCAGAATGAACAGGGAGCTCTTTACAACCATAGAGTGAACAAGGCCAGTGAAGCACCTAGTAGGATACCACCCACTCCACACACTGTTCATGCATTTTACCTCTCCTTTTCTCCCCTCTATTGTGCCTAGCTGCAAATGTGCACAGTTGCCAAAGTGAAAGCAAAAATAAGGTTTCTAATAAAATTATGCGAATGCTTGAAGTCATGAGAGTTAAATGTGCAAATGTTAAGGACTGACTATATTTACATATATTTAGTTTGTATAACATTGTATTGGGACCAGACCTATAATGTCATCGATAGAGGGAACTCCAGTGAAGGGACTCCCTTAGCCAATGCATCTATTCTACAAACTTATTGTTTTAGAGAGTTGTTAAGGGTTAACCTAGAGTTAAATGATCTCCCCAGGCTCACATAGCCATTATGTGACAGAGGCAGAACTTTGAAAATAGGTCTTCTTTATTCTAAGACTGTCTCTCAATCAACTATGTCATGTTGCTCCTCCCAGTCCTTAACTACCCTCCTGATTATCACTGACTGCCTTTGCCCATACAGAGCCCTGGGCTCCATCAACACTATTAGCCTGCCCTGGTCCTGTTTTCCCCTAGCCTATACCCTTCTGCCTCGATCATCAGGAGTGTGAGACCAAGAGAGGCTTTGTATTTAATCAGATAATGCTCTTATCTAACTTCTCTTAAATCTTTCTCTTCCAGTTATTAGCGATTGCTGGCATTCTCCAGCTTTGGGTGCATGGTAGCCCATGAGACACAGAAGTATATGAGCCAAAGCATTAGTTTGCTTTGCCTGTGGAGAAGGCGATAGGAATGATTGAACTAATTAAAGTATAATTCCTTGATGTCCACTTTGAATGGATTGTGAATGCTCCCTAGAATTAATTTTAAAAGTCAAAATTAGATGCTCACCCTGTGAGGGGCTGTGCAATGCCTCATCCTGACTGTCAGACCTTGAGAGCCAAGGCCAGAATGCATTCATCACACAGCCTTGATCCAGTCATAGCATTATAATGTAATAATTTGGAAACAACTCACAGCCCTGATTAGCAGCGTGTGAAGCCATTACCATTTGAAATTGAGAACTCTGAATACACTAAGGATTTTCTTCCCCAGCAGTGGACCCAGATGAAGAAAAGTCTGTCTGTCAATTTCCAGGCCCCACATGACACTTTCATGAATGCAGGTGTGTGAAATGGAATAGGCTGATGTGGTGCTGAAGATGTGGTTCATCTTATTATTATTTTTAAATGTGCGTTTTGGGGAAATTTTTATTTGTATTTTTTTAACCTAGAACATTGCAGGGAGGGGAATGAGGACATGGAAACCTTTTGGAGTCAGAAAGACATAAATGCATTGATAATGATAATAGGATCACAGTTCTTGTCATCAGTCCTTCCTTTTTGAAGAGGACCAGTGACATCACAGGGTGCTATCTTAACTCAGGTGTGAATTGGATACGAATGAAGCAGAGTTGCCCAAAGTCTTCAGCCTCATTCTCTTTCTCTCTCTCTCAGAGTCATCAATGTCCAGTGGCAAGACAAAAGTCAAGCTAACTAGGGGCGGCAAGGTGGCACAGTGAGGGACGGCTAGGTGGTGCAGTGAATAGAGCACCAGCCTTGGAGTCAGGAGGACCTGAGATCAAATCCAGTCTCAGACACTTAACACTTACTAGCCGTGTGACCTTGGGCAAGTCACTTAACCCCAATTGCTCTGCCTTCCCCCCCCTCTAAAAGAAAAAAAGCAAAAAAAAGTCAAGCTAACTGGTGATGGCCCCAAATGCAGTGGATGACCTTGATGTCTTTGATGTCTGACCAAGCTCTAAGCACTCACAGCACATGCTTCACTCTCTTTCATGACCATTGAAACAAATTGCTCTCATCTGCCTATTCCATCAAGGGAAGTCTTCACATGCTTGGGGTAGACATCATCCTAACTCACTGATGGGTTTGAGGCCAATCATCTAACCCAACCCCCTATTTTACAGAGGACGATACACTACAAAAAAAGTATATTAAAATTCAATTAAGTTCTGAGATTATGGAACTCAGAACTAGAAGGAACTCAAAAGACATCTAATTCAACTCCGTTGTTTTATAACCTGCCCCCTGAAAAGGTGGGTAGTAAGAAACAGAGCCAGAATTTAAACATGGGTCTTCCTGTTCCATATCCATTGCTCTTTCCACAATATCATATTCTTATGAATTAACACGCAAGTTAGAAACATGGACTAGAGTTCTCGGTAATCAGCCAGACTGAAATAGGAACAGGATTCTCAGGACAAAGCTCAAAATAAGCATCAAGAAACACAACCAAGGTTACATTGCTTTATGATCCATGAGGCAGGAACAACTTTTAATTTTAAATATGCATCCTAAATGACAGATACAATTACTTACATCCTATTGGTGCTCAATAAGAGCTTACTGATATGAGTGTCTATATAAGGGCAATATACATACATACATACATATAAACATATGTGTAGAAGGAAATATAAATGTGTGGGTGTGCAGGTGGCACAGCGGATAGAGCACTGGGCTTGGAATCAGGAAGACTCATCTTCCTGAGTCCAGATTTGACCTCAGACACTTATTAGTTGTGTGCCCCTAGACAAGTCACTTAACTCTGTATGCCTCAATTTCTCATCTGTATAATGAGCTAGAGAAGGAAATGGCAGACCACTCCAGTATCTTTGCCAAGAAAACCCCAAATGGGGTCACAGAGTCACATACAACCGAAATGACTGAACAACAATGACGTAAGACCTCTAATGTTTATTACCTGTGAGATCTTGGGGAAGCCACTTAATTTCCACTGTTTAGCAGTTTTCTTCATCTGTAAAATGAGGAAATTGATCTAGATGCCCTCTGAGGTCCCTCCCAGTTCTAGATCTACGATCCCATGATTCAGACTCTACCTTCTCTCCTGGGCAGTGAGGTGGCACTGTGGATAGTACTCTGGGCCTAGACTCATCTTCCTGAGTTCAAATCTGACCTCAGACACTTACCAGCAGTATGACCCTGGACAAGTCACTTAACCCTGTTTACCTTGGTTTCCTTGTCTGTAAAGTGAGCTGGAGAAGGAAATGATGAATTACTCCAATACTTTTGCCCAAGAAAACCCCAGTTGGGGTTATGGAGAGTTGAACATGATTGAACAACAACAACCACATGAGACTAGCCTTTATACCTCCAGCTATTAGTACCCACCCCGTCCATTACTTGCATGTATTTTGTAGATATGTTGTGCATATGTGCATATATATATGTATATATATGTATGTATATATATATATGTATATATATGTATGTATATATATATATATATGTATATATATATATATGAGACATCTATATGTATCTCCCTAGAAAAATGTAAATTCTTTGAAGATGGATTTTCACTTTGGTCTTTGTATCCCCAATATTTAGCACAGTGACTGGCAAATAGTAGGTGATTAATAAATGATTATTGACTAATTAATTGCTTATAACTTTCCTGTCCTAGCTCTTTTCCTCTTTACCACTCCTTTCAACCAAGGAAGACCTTCTTCCTGTAGACTTTGCCCCGTCCTATCTCACTCCATCTTCTGTTTATAGTTTCCTTTTGTAGAAGTCCTATGATCCTATGAACACTTCCTAGAAAAATTTATGTGATTAGAAGTCTGATTTCAGTCTCCCACTTTTAAGCTACCACCTTTCCTCAAGAATCTGGTGTCCTTTGGATCTCTCTCTCTCTATCAAAACCTACTTTGACAGACTGCCTGAAACTCATTTGTAATGGAGTACAAAAGGCCTGGAAAATAGTAATACCTCATGTGTATACTGCTCATTGTATGTTACAAAGCTGGAACATCTGCACTGCAATAATAATCCAAACTAAAGAAATGACATTCAGGGTCCCTACCAACGGATCTCAAGCCACAAAGAAATAGACTTTTTGTTTCCCTGCTAAGTTTTTCTCTCACCACGTAGAGAGAATGGACCAGATATAAACCATAGATTCATAGGGTTCAGAGCTGGTTGGAACCTTAACGATCACTAGTCCATCTCCCTCCTTTGACAGATATGTACACTGAAGACCCCACATGTTCAGTAATTTGCTCAAGGTCACATAGGTTGTAAATAAGAGAATGAGAATTAAAACTCTGGGCCTGAAATTAGGAAGGCTTATCTTCCTGAATTCAAATAAGGCCTCAGACACTTACTGTGTGACTCTGGGCAAGCCACTTAACCCTGTTTGCCTCAGTTTCCCCATCTGTTAAATGGACTGGAGAAGGAAATGGCAGATCATTTTAGTATCTCCATGAAGAAGAGCACAAATAGGGTCAGAGTAGAACGTGACTGAAAAACGACTTAACAACAACAGCCTCTGACTCTAAATCTAGTGCTTTTCCACCTGCGCTAAATCTTTTTAGTTTCTTAGTGAGTTTAGGCAAAGCAGTGAACAGAATTAATTTTGTAAGTAGAAATAATTGACATGCTATGATTTGAGGAGTTCTCATGCCCTCCAAATAAATCCCCCTTCCAACCTTGTTACGACCCTGGTGCCATGTTGCCTGACATACCACTGCTGAACTAAGCTTAGGTTAAGCTTAGTGTGAATACTTTTGTTAGATCACTTACCTCTGCAAAAGGAGGGACTCCTGGCCTCAAGAGAGGAGGAGGAGGAGGAGGAAGAGGAGGAGGAGGAGAAGGAGGAGGAGGAAAGTGACTATTCTGTTTCTAAGAAGCAGGAAGTGAAGGGCTCTGAGGACAAATGTTGCCTACATGATAGTTCTGTGGAGGGTCGGTCCTGGTTGGTATGTTAGATAAAGTGGTCCCTGTAAGAGTTCAGTAGCCTACAATAATCTGCAGTGGGGAATGAGGTATATGAGGAAGCAGGGTATGAGAAAGGTGGATCCTGATCATAGAGGATTTGGGACACTAGGCTAAGACATTTGCACTAAATTCTCTAGGCAATGGGGATCCATGAAAGGTCTCTGAGCAGAGGAGTAACATGATCAGATTAGATCTGTTCTTTAGATAACTGAATTTAGCATACCTGTCAGGATAGACTAGAATGAAGAAAGGGAATAGGGATGGTAAATAGTAGGCATAATAAAGGCCTGAATTCCTATGGTATTAGTGAAGATGGAAAGGCGAGGACATTTCCTTAGAAAATCTCCAATGATTTCAAAGATAAATAAAAAATGGACTTGCTTTCTGAACCATGAGTACTACTGTGGTAGTCTCTGGTATCTGGGAAATGATTTAATGGAACCATTGAAATAGTAACAACTTTAACAGAAGCACATTTGTCTTTCCCATAGGGATTTAACTTCTCTTCATGTTGCTAAATTGAAAACATCTCAGGATCCAGATGTAGTCGATCATTAGCTATAATAATCCAAATTGTCAAATTAACTCTTATTATACAATCCCATTCAAAGTTTTAATTACTGGTTATTTAATTTTGGAATATGCCAACCACTGTCAAAAGTCAGATCCACCACTACCAATAACCCAGAAAACACAATTATACTTTCTTTATTCTCTAATTTTTTAGAAAAAAAAATTGGCTTTATATCACAGTCATTTCTAGGGGGAAAAAAACTCTACTTCCCTCCCCAATAAAATACTAGCTTGTGACCAAAAGTAATGAATTTTTTGAATTTTGATATTTTTTTAATCTTTGTTTTAAAAATTTTTGAGTTCCAAATTCTTTTCCTCCTTCCCTACCTTCCTCCTTCCTTGAGAAAGCAAGCAATTTAATATAGATTATACATGTGCATTCGTGCAAAACATTTCCATATTATTCATATTGCAAAAGAAAACACAGACCAAAAAAAATAAATAACCACCACTGAAATAAAGAAGTTTTTAAAAATGTATGCTTCAGTCTACATTTAGACTCCATCAGTTCTACCTGCAGAGATGGGTAGCATTTTTCATCATGAGTCTTTTGGAATTATCTTAGATCATTGTCTTGATCAGAGTAGCTAAGTCATTTACAGTTACTTATTATACAATATTTCTGTTACTCTGTAAAATGTTTTCCTGGTTCTGCTCATTTCATTTTGCATTAGTTCATACAAGTCTTTCCAGGTTTCCTGAAAGCATCCTGCTTGTCATTTCTTATAACACAATCACATACCACAACTTGTTCGATCATTCCCCAATTGATGGACATGCCCTCCATTTCCAATTCTTTGTCACCACAAAAAGAGCTGAAAGAAATATACTTTTTTCCTTTTTTAAAAAATCTCTCTGGGATACAGACCTAGGAGTGTCATTGTTGGATCACAGTTTTATGGCCCTATGGGCATAGTTCCAAATTGTTCACCAGAATGGTTGGATTAGTTCACCACTCCACCAATAGTACATTAGTATCCAAATTTTCACATATTTGTTCCAACATTTGTCATTTTTCTTTTCTGATAGGCGTGAGGTTGTACCTCAAAGTTGTTTTAATTTGTATTTCTCTAATCAATAGTGATTCAGAGCTTTTTTATATGATGATAGATAGCTGACAAAGAGTAATAAGTAGGCAAAAGCATCTGCTACAGTGACCACATCTGACAACATATATAATGTTCTGTCCTAGTAGTGCCTTGCCTTTTTGTCTTGAAGACATTGGCTGTTTTCTAGGACTTTCACCAGTTTTCCAGATTGAGAGTCTGACTTCCTTTTAGATATTTTTTTTGCTTATATTGTTGCAGTCATTGTCCATATATATTAATTTAATTTTATATATTTGTATTTATTTCACTAAATATAGCCCAATTACACGTAAACATTTTTAACGTTCATTTTTGAAAATTTCAAGGTCTAAATTCTCTCCCTTTCTTCTCCCTTCTTCTTTACCTATTGAAAAGGAGAGTAATATGGTATTGATTATATGTGTGAAGTCAAGTAAAACATATTTCTGTCTTAGCCATGTTGCAAAAGAAAATACACACATACATGCATGAAAAATAAAATTAAAAATGTATGCTTCGATCTGTACTTAGAGTTCATCAATTCTCTTTCTGGAGGTGGATAGCATTTTTTTTTATCATGGGTCCTTTGGAATTGTCTTGGATAATTTTCTTGATCAGAGTAGCTAAGTCTTTCATAGTTGATCATGCTTACAATATTGCTGTTATTTGCTCTTCAGACTCTGCTTACTTCACTTTGCATCAGTTCATATAGATCTTCCCAGGATTTTCTAAAACCATCCTGCCCATTGCTTCTTATACCACAATAGTATTCCATCACAATCATATACTACACCATTTCCAAATTGATAGGAATTTCCCCATCTATATGTTATAAATGTTATTGTACAGATTGGTTCTTTTCCCTTTTCTTTGACCTCTTTGGGATTTAGACATATTAATGGTTTGGCTTGGTCAAAGCCTACACACTATTTTATAGCCCTTTAGGCATAGTTCCAAACTGCCATCCAGAATGGTAGGATCAGTCCACAACTCAACCAACAGTGCATTAGATTCTCAATTTTTCCATATCCCCTCCAGCATTTGTAATTTTATATATTATTTTCAACAAGAGTTAGGCCACATAAACCAGACCTTCCCAAATGTTGTACAGACCTCATAGAGTAAGAATGCCTCCTCTTTCAAGATTTTCTCTCAAGAAAATCCTTTGTGTGTCTTGACTAAGAAGAACATTTCAGTTTAAAATGAAAAAAGCAATTTTTTCAAAGATATATGAGTGTACTAGATAAGTAACAAAATCATTTAGCTAAGAAGAAAATATGTAATTTTGGGATAGTACTTTGAATACTTCCTTCTTATGTTTTCCCACATCTTTTACATTGCTTGGATTTTAGACGTTCATAAGTTCTGGAAGTTTATAAAAATAATTATTGCTTATGCACCAACATTGGTTGCAGACAGTGAAGAGGTAGAGAAATTTTATGGAGAACTCATTAAGTTGCTCCAGATTAAATGAACACACATTTTTATGCTCAGTTACTTCAATGCAAAAGTAAGAATAAATGAGCCTGGTGAAAAATCTGTTTGAAAATATGGATCAGAAATGAGGAGGCCAAAGACTTGTAGTCTACATATAAACCTCATGACTGAACGTCATAAATATATATATTTTTAAAAACAGAATTAGAATATATTGGTCTTGGTGAAAATTGCATAGCATCACAAAAATGTACTTCATTTTTAAAAAAATAGATAAGACCTTCATTTTTGATGTGGGAATTGTTACTAAATCAATTATCTATGTAGTCAGATTGCTACCTTGTTAGAGCAAAGATTAAAAATTTATACAAATCTAGAAGGAAGAATAAAAATGAGAAAAAGGTATGGCATACAACTAAAATGATTCCAACCTGACTTATTTAAGCAAGTTACTGATGCCAAAACAATGGGACATGGATAAAAGAAAGTACATAGACATTGCTTATAATAATTTCATACAGAAGTTTTACTGATGTAAATCAGTTGCCATAACAAGGAGACCAAAAGAGCCCAAAGAGTGCCTTGGTTAACAGATACTTTCTGTACTTGTCCAGTGAAAAGACTTGGCAACAAAGACAAACAGATTTAGAATGCAACCCAATTTGTAAAACCTTATGGGAAAGGATAGTGGAAGGTTATGAGCAATAGTGCCTCAGAAAACAGAAGCAGGGAAGGGTGAATCTCATTTAAAGAAAACTCGATGAGAGACTCAACTAAGCAAAGTAATTCCAAGGTCATATAAAGAGGAAACCTAAAGAAGGAGAACAAAGATAAAAGACAGAAAAGATTTACGAAGATTGTCATAACGAACTCTTCAGTATCAAGGACTGTGGAGCTACCGCATGTGAATTCTGTTTATTTTTATTTTTATCATTTTTATTTTTTGCTTTTTGAAGGGCAATTGGGGTTAAGTGACTTGCCCAAAGTCAAACAGCTAGTAAGTGTTAAGTGTCTGAGGCTGGATTTGAACTCAGGTCCTCCAGACTCCAGGGCTGGAGCTCTATTCACTGCACCACCTACTAGTGGCCAGCTGTACCTATGAATCCTGCACGTGTGAATTCTAATATCACAATCCCATATGAATTTACAGCAGAGGTAGAAATGGTACTAAAGAGAACAAATCACCCAGACTAGGTCAAGTGTACACATAAGAGCTCTGTGCTGGAGGTAACACAATTGTGAGGTTGTTGAGGATTGAATCATGAGGTGTCTGAAAAATGAGAACTTAT
>CM053581.1:313407263-313442244 GCA_028627135.1 Pseudochirops cupreus | reverse complement strand
CTCCAGGCCCAGGGGCTAAAGGAGGAAGAGAGCCATTGATTTTTGCCTTTGGTCCATGATGTCATTAAATGTATGGATTAAGATGATATAGACATGCACCAGGAGCTTGCAGCCTGGAAGACCAAGTTCCAGGTTATGGAAAGCTGTCAGCTCTATGCCTGAGTTATCAATTTCAGTCTACAAAAGCAGCGGCAGCAACTCCAGAATCTCCAGGAACAAACCAGAACCAAAACCAAACCTTTGCAAAAAACATAAGAGCCTTTCTGCATGTTTGAAACCCCCAAAGGATAGATTAAAGTAGTCTTGCTATGGTGACAAAAATGGAACCAAAAGAGCATAAATTAATTTTCTTTTCCCCTTCCCCATCCCTTCAGTTCAAGGGTGGTTCTGTCTGAATGCCAGTGATGCATTCTATAGAGCAGCTCTTTTTATACTTCTTGGTTTGCTGTGCCAGGTGGTGATGGAACTGGGACAGATTGAGAGGGGAGAGGAAATACATACATACCAGCATTTTTAGGTGTGAATTAAAGTCCCACTGAAGGGGAAAAAAAGAAAAGGAAGAGCTGGCCGTGTGGTGAGAATGAGTGATAACTGATTGACAATCTGTGCTCTACTTCTTTTAGAAACGTCAAATGGAAATAAGGAATTGCCCAAAAAACCACAGGCGGTCCTGTTATGGGAAGCCAGCAGCAAGAGTCACACAGGATGAGCAGGTATGGAGGGGTTACAGTCTGCATTGCTGGAAAGACTCCTCATCATAGCTAGCATTAGCATAACACTTTGAGGTTTGTTTTGTTTTGCTTTACAAATATTATCCTCATTTTATCATCACAACAACCCGGGGAGGTACGTCCTGTTATTATTTCAATTTTTATAGATGAGGAAAGTGAAGTAGAGAGGTTAAGTGACTTGCGTAGGGTCTCCTGACTCAAGCCCAGTGATCTCTCTACTGAACCCCAGGTGCACATTATCAGAGCTCCATTTGTTTTTGTTTTTTTTAATATTTGACTACTCAGGTTTAAGTGTAACTGCTGGGACTGCAGCTGTTTCTATGGATTGCAGTGGTTATGGGAGGGAAGGAGTGCATCGCTTCCTATTCCCCCCTTGGTGTTTTAAGAGAAGAGTGGGGTCATTTGAATAAACCTGACCAGCTGCCTCAGGAAGAATTTCAGAGGATTGGGATAAAATTGGAAGAAGAGAGTCATGTTTTGTTTTTTGCCCAGAGCCGTTAGCTGTGGGGAGCATTTATACAGTGCCCACATGTAGCTCTGTACAGTGAGAGATGTCTTACCCAGGGGGAAAAGGCATGTCAAACTGTGATGTCACCATAAGACAACACTGAATTGAGGAATAAGACCTGGTGTTAAGGTAGATGGGAAGGTCATTCCTCTAAGTCTCTGGGAAAGGGAAAATTTTTATATGAAGGCTGTGAGAACCACAGTAAAAATGGTAGGTGTCAGAGGACCTTTGCACTTCCGTCAGGAGACTGGGTGTAGCCCATAAACATACTCTGCTAAGAGAGGGGCTCTGGATTGCTGTCCCTCTTTGGGGCTGAAGTACCCTCAGAAAACAAACACCCAGCAGCTAGGTGTCTCTTGAATCTGGAGGACCTCAGTTCAAATCCAGGCTAAGACACTTACTACCTATGTGACCTGGGGCAAGTTTCTTAACCTCTGTCTGCCTCAGTTTCCTCAACTCTGAAACAGGGATAACATCCACATCCCAGGGTTGTTGTGAAGATCAAATAAGATAATATCTGTAAAGCATTTTGCTCAATGCCTTGCATACAGTAAACATGATAGAAATACCAGCTATCATTATTAACTACCATCATCTTCTGGGAGCTGAAAAAGACCTGCAGGAAAAAGGTACAAAGAAAGACTTCATAGATAGCTTTGGATGGGAATCACAGTCATGGAGGGGAGGGTCTGGGTATTCTCAGCCGGAGCCTAAGGAGGCTCACACTAGAAAACCTCTGGAGATAGGGTTGCTCAGTCAGAGGACAAAAAGGTTTCTGTTTAAGTTTTATGTCCTGTACCTGGTAAATGTACCTGTTCCTCCTTTAAGCCTTGTGTCCCTGCATGCTTATAAGGGGAGCAGGTGAGGCAGTCTCTCCTACAAGGAGAGCTAACCAGATTATTCGTACTTTTGGTCTTCAGCACTTATCACCTAGGTTTTTATAGGCACAAATTTTTAATGAAAACTTAGTTTTAAAGATACAATCAGTTATCTGTTTTCTGAGCACTAGAATCCCCTCTCCAACACTGCAATATTTCTCAGATGAGAAACATTCCAAAATCTTCTATTAAATTACTAACATAATAAGATGCTAACATAGCACTAACATACTAACACAATATTAACACAATTACCAACATAATAAATTGCCGCCATAATAATTAAGACTCATTGTCACATTGATCCACAGTGAACAGTATATGTTATGAGGTAGTCAAAGGCAGTATTTAATAATAACTAGCACTTATATAATAACTATATTTATGGCTAGCATTTGTATAGCTTTGGGGCTTGCAAAACAGAGAGTAGGTGCTATTATTACCCCCATTTTACAATGAGAAAATTGAAGCAGACAAAGGTGAAGAAACTTGCCCCAGGTCACACAGCTAGAAAGTATCTGAGGCTGGATTTGAAGTAAGGTCATCCTGCCTCAGGTCCAGTGCTCTAGCCACTGTATCAGCCCAGTAAAATCATCTGGGCAGGTGGGCTAAACCAGATTGAGGGTAACCAACAGGCCTCAGACTCATCAGTGAGTTAGGGGAATGTGTGCCCCAAGCATGGAAAGACTTCTCCTGGTGGAATGGGTAGATGAGAACAATTTGTTCCACTTGCCATGAAAGTGGCTGAAGCAGGCACGGTGGAGCTCTTAGAGCTTGGTCAGACATCCAAGATGCTGAGGTCCTCCACTGCAGACTGGTCCATTGCCAGTCACCCTGACTTTTGTCCTGCCATTGGACTTCAGCGATTCTGGAAGAAAGAGTGAGGCTGATGACTTTGTGCAACTTTGCCTCACTTAAATCCAATTCACACATCTGAGTCAAGATATCATCCATGATGTCATTGGTTCTCTGTGAAAATGAAGGACAAAAGACAATAATATAATTCATTATTTGATAATCATTTTCAAATGGGTGTATTATCTGTTTCTTAGGTCCTAAGTAATTTTTGGATATGTTTAGGATACTCTTTTCTAACACGGTTTCTAATTTTTAATAAGATAAATGTAAACAGACAAAAATGTAAAATTGAGATGAAAAAAATCAGCTTCTGAGGGACAAGATAGGGGAGGCACAACCACACAGTAACTCATCTGAAAAAGAAACAAAAACTAGGAGTTTCAGTAGACTGCAAGTTGTATGTGAGTCAGCAGTGGGATAAGCAGTCCAAATTGATTGCGAAACTTTTGACTGCATTAAAGTACAGCGTACAGGCTTGGGTAGACTAATAGTGCCCCTACATTCTGCCCTGGTCGGACCGCATCTAGAGTGTTTGTTGTGTCTGGCCTGGGTATCCCATTATAGGAAGGACATTGACAAGATGGAAAACAGAAGAATGCAACCATGAAAAAGAAGATCCAGAGTTCTGCCATATAAGGATCAATTGAAGGAGAAGAGAAGGCAGAGAGGAACTGATAGCTTTCTTCAAGAATGGCAAGCGTAGTCAGGTGGAAGAAAGATTCTATTTGTTTTGCTTTCCTCAAAGGGCAAGATCTAGGAACAATGTATAGAAGTTACAAAGAGGAAATTTGAGGCTTGAAGCAAGGAAACATTTCCTAATGATTAGAGGACCCCAAAGTGGAATTGACCACATCAGAAGGGAGCAGGTCCCCTCTTTAATGGAAGTCTTCAAGCAAAGATTCAAAGACCATTTGTCTGGTATGTCCTAGAGGAATTTCTTTTTCTTTTGATTATAAATAGTATTTCATGTTTTTCCAATAACACGTAAAGATAATTTTCAACATTCATTTTTTATAAGATTTTGAGTTCCAAATTGTTTTCCTTCTCTTCCTCCTTCCCTCCTCCTCAAAATGGCAAGCAATCTGATATAGGTTATACATGCGCAATTGTGTTAAACGTTTTCATATTATTCATGTTGTGAAAGAAGAAATGAAACAAAAGGAGAAAAAAAAAACCAAAAAAACCCCCCAAAAAACGAACAAAGAAAAGTAAAAATATTGTGCTTTGATCTGCATTAAGACTCCATAGTTCTTTCTCTGGATGTGGATAGCACTTTCCATAATGAGTCTTTTGGAATTGTCTTAGATCATTGTTTTGCTGAGAAGAGCTAAGACTATCAAAGTTGATTATCACACAATATTGCTGTTACTGTGTACAAAGCTCTCCTAGTTCTGCTCACTTCACTTAGCATCAGTTCTTATAAGTCTTTCCAGATTTTTCTGAAGTCCACTTGCTTATCATTTCCTATAGAACTGTATTGCATTACATTTATAGACCACAACTTGTTCAGCCATTCCCCAATTGATGGACATCCCCTCTAAAGGAGGTTCTTATACAGACATGGGTTGGATTACGTCAGGGGTGGGGAACCTGCAGACTCAAGGCTTCATGTGGACTAGCTGGCCACCGAGGTATGTTCCAAATCTGAGACTGGGGCTCATTCCTGTGATCATACTGTGATCATGTAGACAAAAACCTGGAAAGGTTCAGAACAATCCTTGGGTCTCAACAAACATGGAAGGTTCCATTTTTGCTTCTACTAACACATGGTAGCATAAAGGTTGCTTCCTTCTTTCTGACTGAGCATAAGGGCAGAACCTCTGTACGAGAAGCAAGGTGAGCTAACACTGTTGTTTAGTTGCTTTTTTCAGTTGTGTCTGAATCTTTGTGACCCTATTTGGAATTTTCTTGCCAAAGATACAGGAGTGGTTTGCTATTTCTTTCTCCAACTCATTTTATAGATGAGTAAACTGAGGCAAACAGGGTTAAGTGACTTTCCCAGGGTCACACACAGTGTCTGAGGTCAGATGTGAACTCACGAAGATGAGTCTTCCTGAATCGAGCCCCATACTCTATCCACTTCACTGCCTAGCTGCCCTGAGCTGACATGGCCTATTTTAAAACAAAAACAATACTCTACCTACCTATTTAAAAAATTAATCTTTCAGATACTTGAGTATTTTACATAGCAATGGGGTTTTGGTTTATACAAAATGCTTTCCATACATTGTCTTATTTGATCTCCACAACAACCCTATGAAATAGAAGGGGCAACTATTTATTAAACCTAAGCAACTAGGAGTGTTGACCTGGAGTAAGGAAGATCTGGGTTCAAATCTAGCCTCGGGTGTTTATTAGCTATTAGTTATTATTTGTAACTTTGGGCAAATCACAACTTCTGTCTGCCTCAGTTTCCTCATCAGTAAAATGGGGATGTTGATCACACCTACCTCCAGAGTAATTGTAAGGATAAAATGAGATTATATGTGTAAAGTGCCTTGCAAATCTTAAAGCACCGTATCAATATTAGCTGCTATTATTATTATTTCCATCTTAGAGCAAAGGAAACTGAGGCTCAGGGGGGGACAAGTGGTTTGCCTAATGTCATACAGCTAGTGAGTAACCCAATTGGGACTAGGCATCAAATTCCCTGACTTTAAATTTTGTGTCCTTTTCATGAAATCTCTCAATGTGACGTCCCCAATAAGTCAAACAGAAAGTGCAACCTAGCTCCCCAGCAGAAAGGGACGTCAGAGCCTATCGAGGTCAGCTCTCTCCATTTACAGATGAGGAAACTGAGGCTGGGGGGCATAATATATACAATATATTATATTAATAATAATATATAAATAACTCACCCCAGGTCACTCAGGCAGGTAAGTGTAAGATGTGGGATTTGAACTCAGGGTCTCTTGATTCAGAGCCATCGTTCTTTCCACCATATCCTTCTGCCTCCATGTAACTGGATGGAAGACTAGATCATTCCGATCATGATCAAGAGAAATCGAGTGTTTCTGACAGGAGTTCAAACTAGTAGCAACTTTTTATAAGAAAGTTGACATATGTTGAAAATATTCTGGTCAGAAAACATTACCAAGGCATTTTTGATTCTTTCCATGACCAAGGTTCTGGATGAGAGGCTCCCTCCTTCTCCGTGTCCTTCCCACCATACCCCGTTATCCCCATAGCTCATCACTTTTATTCACGTGACTAAATCTGGAGCCAGGATATGCCCCGAGTATTGATGCAGCCAGCAAATTTCTGCCCAGAAGTAAAGATGCTTTTCTTGGCTGATAGTTCTTTTACTTGGCTCCATTTTGAACGGTTTAATATTTTGCAGCCTGATAGAAATTAGAATAGGAGGCAGGCTGTCACAGTGATCAGAGGGCCAGTTTTAGAGTCAAAAAGATCTGCCTCATAATGTCTGTGAGCAAATCACTCCACTACTCAATGCTCCAAAAAATTCTCACAGTCTCTAGGTTACATAAAAGTTACTGATGTGGATCTTGGGCAGGTAGGTGGCACAGTGGATAGAGTGCTGGGCCTGAAGTCAGGAACACTCATCTTCCTGAGTTCAAATCTGGCCTTAGACACTCACTAGCTATGTGACCCTGGGCAAGTCACTTAACCCTGTTTGCCTCAGTTTTCTCATTTGTAAAATGAACTGGAGGAGGAAATGGCAAACTACTCCAGTAGCTTTGCCAAGATAACCCCAAATGGGGCCACAAAGAATAGGACACAACTGAAAAATGACTGAACATCAACAAATGCATCTTCAAGGGAGATTCCTCATCAGGACTTCCCCACACAGCTGAAATAACAGTTATGGACCAAAAAAGAACACCCCTCCTCAACTAAACTAAATCAGCTAAATCAAAACAAAAGAAAGAGATGTTAGAATAACATTTTAAGTTTCCTTTGCATTCCCAGACTTTGGAAAAAAGTAAAATAAAACCCATTAAAGTATGCTCATCAGTAACCAGCAACGCTTACTCAGAGCATTCATTACAGCTTAGTCTGCTCTGAACAGAGCTGGTGTTTCCCAAACCACTCACAACAGGGTCATCACATAGATATTCCCCTACTGGAACTAACTATATCCTGTCTGGGATTCTGTCTCTGAATGAATACATATCATCTGCCTTAGAAGAAAGAAGCAGTATGACCTATTGGAAAGAACCCTGGATTCCAGAATCAGGAGACTTGGTTTCTAGACCTTTACTTTTAACTAGCTGTGTGACTCAAGAACCCATCTTGGCTTCCTTTTGCTTATTTGCAGCTTTCTAAAAGGGTCCATGATACTTGGACTCTCACAATAGACAGCTCAAGCTCTATGCCAGCCATTCTTCAAACAAGGGAGAGTTTTGGACTTTGAGGTGATTGTTTCATGCTGTGAAGCATTAGATTTGATTACCTTTATTTCTGTATCAGAATCAGAAATGTCATTACTGCTCAGAAAGTCATTTAGCTACCACAGCACACTGGTCTTCCAATGGAACAGGGGCCTTCTGTTGTTCATTACGGACTAAGGGTGATTCCAAAAGCCAAATGATTTCAACATGGACAGTATTTCATCTGGCGGGAAGACAAAGGGAAAAATAAACAAGCTCCTGATTGGAGGGTATAAATGTTTAATATAGCCGATAGGAGGAAGAATTGTTGTTACGATTCTCTGCCTTTTGTTTTTTTCTTTTTCAGCGATTCATATCACCCTCATCCTCAGAGAACATTAAAGTAATGAAGTTAGATACTCAAGAGAATAGACTTCAAGTTATTTTTTGGGGGGGGGGGGGATAAATGGTGTTAGAAATGTGCTCATATAGACAACACAGGTACTTTTTTTTCTCCATTAATTCTGTGATTCATTTCATGTCTGTCCCTTTCTTTGGAGACGTTGAGGAGATAGAATTCCACTTCTGAGCCTGTCTGAGTGAAGCACAGGCCTAGACATCATGCCATCTTAGCATTTTCAGAATGAGTAACTAGTTTATCTTATCAGCCAGTTCATATTTGTTGCTGTGTCTTTCCTATTTCATAACGAAAAGGAAACTGGGGGTTGGAAATTGATGCCATTGCATTTGAGGCCTGCCACATAAAAGAAAGGAAAATCCGTGTGGTGTCTAATGCACAAAAAATGAAGGGGGGAGGAGGGAAGCTCACCTCCATATAGGTAGTCATGTCTTATCTTATTAACTAATCCTTTTGTGGAAAGGGATTTACCTCAAGGACATTTCTAAGTCCCTGTCTCTCCCCCTCCTTCATGTTTATCCTTCCTTATTCCAACAACGGTTTAGTTTCTTTGCAAAAGAAAGCTCCTGGATGATGTTGAGAGCCCAATCTGACTTTCTTTAGACATGTCAGTCAGTCCATAAACACTTATTAAGGACCTACTATGTACTAAGGATGGGGATGTAGAACAAAGGCTAAAGATAACCCTTATTCTCAGGGAGTCTACAGTGTAATGGAGGAGACTACATGCTAACAGCTGTGTATAAACCAGCTACAGACAGGATAAATTGGAGATAATCAGTAGAGGGAAGGCACCAGAATTAAGAGGGATTGGGAAAGGCTTCCTGTAGAAGGTGGGATTTGAGCTAGGACTTGAAGGAAGGCAGGAGGCAGAGATTAGGTGGGAGAAAATTCCAAGCATGGAGAAGAAACCGAGTGATTCTGTTACATGATAGGAAGATGACAGTTTGGTCCATTCTTTGCTTCCTTTGAGACCTCTCAAGTGCCATCTCCTGCAAAAGGCCTTTTCTGATTATTACCCCTCTCTCCCTCCTAATATTACCTTGTATGATTCTGTAATGTACTTGGTGCTAATTTATCTTTGTACATGTAGTGAGTCCCCAGTAGAGTCCACGTTTCTTGAGGGCAAAGGCTATTTTGGCTTTATTTGCTAGCCAGGTGGTGCAGTGGCTAGAGCACTAGGCCTGGAGTCTAGAAGGCCTAAGTTCAACTATGGCCTTAGACCAGTGGTTCTCAACCTTCCTAATACCGTGACCCTTTAATACTCGTATGTGGGCGTATCTGCATGTGGGCGGACCCGCCTGAAGACAGATAGAGGAGTGGTGTCTCGGTTCCTAAGACCATCAGAAATATGTGTTTTCCGATGGTCTTAGGCGATCCCCCAAAGGGACAGCGACCCACAGGTTGAGAACCGCTGCCTTAGACACTTAAAAAGCTATGACCTTGGGCAAGTCATTTAACCTCTGTCTCAGTTTCTTGAACTATAAAAGGGGGATAATAATTCTAACTGTCTCCTAAGGATATTGTAAAGATCAAGTGAGATAATATTTTTAAAGCACTTAGCACAATGTCTGGGACACAGTGGGCTCTATGTAAATGGTGACTATTACTGTTGCCAGTGGCTAGCATAATTATGCCTCATACATATAGACACTTAATAGATGTTTGTTTTTATCAAATCATCCGTAAATGCAAACATGCTTTGTAAATGTAATCCTAATTCTTAATTGATATATCTTGGATTTATGTCACCTTAATTTTCAAATACATCCCTCCTCCTTCTTCTTCCTAGTGAGCCATCCCTTATAATAAATAATTTTGAAGACAGAGGGGAAAAACAGGTTAACAGAAATAACTAAGACAGCAACTGAGGGTGGCATATGGAACCTACGCCGCACTCCATACCCATAATCCCCATCTTTTGCAAAGTCGGGAGGCAAGGGCACTGTAAATGTGCTTTTATAGAATTGACACTATACCCACATTTAGAAACCATTTTCTATGATTTCTGACAGTATATCAACAACAAAATATTGTCTTCATTTTTTCCATATCTCTCATACATACCTGATTCTCAAAAACTTAGCTTCTTTTGGCGAGAGAGGTGACTGGCTCCACACAATTCTGCAGAACTGAATTTTTATACGACCTTTCAAGTGTAGTGGAACTGAGCTCATTGTCAAACACTTTGTGACATTTAGTGATCATTTAAAAACTGATTTTGGGGAATAAACACAGGCTTTGCAAAGCTAAGCCTTGAGTTCCCCCCATCTCCAGGTCAATACTAGCAAAATGAGGTAGAGGGTAGAGGCTGTGATTAGATGGTTCAGAACCTATTCCTTTAATTTTAAAAAGTGTTTTCTTCCTTCCACTCTCTCTCTGTTTCTGTCTCTCTCCCTGTCTCTTCATCATAGTATTCCTGTAGATAGGTCTGCCTCTTTCTTTCTTTGTCTCCCCCATGTTCAATTGAACCTTCTCTTGTAAGGGATATATAATTAGAGGCAGCTCATGTTGAGCTCTAGAAAGCCAATCGTTAAATTTTCTGTGTCAGCAGCTACACCACAGAGATTGCCTTGCACACATTTTTTGAGAGTTTATTGTTAAATAGCACACAGCTGTCAGTTGTTTAAAAAAAAAAGAAAAAGAATGAAGCAAAACCAACCAACACAATGACTGAGTCTGAAAATGGATGCAACACTCTGTCCAAGCAGACCCTCACCTCTCAGCTAAGAGGAGGAAGCTATCCAACCCTTTCATGGAGTCAAATGGATCCACATTAGCTGTTTGCTCAGCCTAGATTACTTGGGGGATTTCTTATCTTGCTTCTTATTTTGACCTCAGAGTCTGCCAGAGTTTTTGTCTTGCATGGTTTTTAGTTTTACAGGCATGTAGCACAATTTGTTTCTGCAAGGCAAATCCTCCATACAGCTACCTCAGAATGAGGACGGCTTGATGCATTGTGCTTAATCTCAAGGGAGCAACTACATTCAGCTGAGCTGTATGCAATGCAAGAGACCTTGGCAAAAAGCATCCTCAGAGTTTTAATCCAATACACTGCAGGCACATGTCTCAAGTCATCTTAATATGGAAAGACTTGTCTGTCGATGCTGAGTCACATGGGATACAAACTGGGTTTCATGTAACCATCCCGACACTAACCTTTGTGAAAGATGTGAATTTGGTATTTTTCAGTCCATAGCAATCTCATACTATTTGTTTCAACACTGATTTCCCTGGCTGACTGTGGAGCAGTTGAGAGGTCTGATTAACAATATTCAGAACTCTCTGCTCTTATTGGGTTTGTCATCATCAGACACTGAATCACACAGATTCATAAATTGACCTCACTGTGGAGAGAGGCTACTGATTCTGAGAAAGTCAGTTTCAGGTTACATCTGCACTGAGCAAGCCCTGTCTCACTTTGGTGACACATCTTCCAATAAGATTGGTTGACTTGGACAGAGAAAAGCAACGTGAGAGTTTAAAGTGATTTCAGTGATAACCCTTAGATAGAGCTTTCATGCTTTCACAGCTATGACTTTATTTGTTCATGGTCACTTTGCCTATCTGGGCCTCAGTTTCCCCACCTGTAAAATGAGTGTTGGTTGTCCATGGTCCCATTCTGATTTAAATCCTATGATCTTCACAGTAAATCTGAGAGGTAGGTAAGGCAAGTATTAGTATTTTTCACTAAAGAAGACTGGCAGACAAGTCAAGTGATTTGCTTCTGGTCACACAGTCATTAGGTGACAATGCTGTGATTAAAAGTCAGAATTTGTGGCTCCTGGTCTAAGACTCATTACACTAGATTTCTAATAATGAGCACAATTAATCTAATTCCTTAATTTTACATATGAGCAAATTTAGGCATATGGCAATCCTTAACTTAATCTCAAAGAAAATAAGGAGTTGGGATACCTAGAAAAATTTAGGCCTAAAAGAGAATAAAAGGCTTGCCTGAAGTCATTCAGGGATTAAAATGTCAAGTCAGAATTTGAATACAGGTCTTCCTAAATCCAAATCGGTCCTTTTCCCACTCCTCCACTTTTCCCCCTCTACCTAGACTGATGTAATCTTTGTTTGTTAAAAGTAACGTTGTTCCTTTTTTCATGTCTCCCTCCCTGGATTAGTTATGGGACAGCCGTTCCCAACCCAAGAGAAATATCAGGGAAAGTTTCATTTCACAGATTTCTGAAATGAAATATCTTCTGGGTTCAACATCAAGCTCTTATCAAGAGGGCAGCTTCCCAAAGGCTATCTTGGCAAATTACCAGTAGTCTGAGGGCCAACAAGTCACGTTCAATTTGGATAAAGCTTAATCATTTGCAGCTGCCCTCCTCTTCACTGGGTACTCCCTTTGTACATGGCAAGCTTCAACATGTGGAGCTCCATCTTTGTTCCCAGTTGCCAAGGCCTGGCTAGCTTCCACCCCCTTCACCCAGCACCATTCCCAATGTGCCAACATCCTACTCTGCCAAAAGGTCAGACTGCACATTGAGTCCCCAAAGCACAGACTCCTAGAGCTGGAAGGAACTTTGAAGGATATCTGATCCAACTCATACATGAACTGGAATCCCATCAACAACATCCCTGATGGAAGTCCCTTGGCTTCTTCAGCAACGGGGGTAGAATCTCTTACCAGCTCCTGTCTAAGGCTGACTCTGCAGTTTTATGGTCTTTGGGTAAAGGCCCGTGGATAGTACCTTTGTGTGTGCAGTCAATGTGCTCGTCTAGAACTGTCATCTAGGGAGGGGACTAGAAATTAAATTGGAGGGTGAGCACAGTTTTGAAAGAAGACTTGTATATGCACATATAGACAGCAATGTCCTCAGTTGTGGAATATACGGTCACAAGGCAACACATGGGGTTGTGTATCTGCTTTCACATATGTAAGGCAGAGCCTACACATGCATACCTATGTGTATACCTGTGGAATTGATGAAGTAGAAAGAATTGTGGGTTTGGAGATTTGAATCATGGGGTCACAGATTTCAAGCCAGAGGGCAAGTTAGAAATCATTGGCTCCAATCCCACTATTTTATAGATTAGGAAACTGAGACCCAGAAAGGTTAAGTGAATTGGCCCAGAGTCACACAGCTTATAAGTAGCTGAGTCAGGACTTGAACTCAGGTCTTCCTGACTCCCACCATCACCAGCTGGCTCTATCCCTATAAACTCAGACTAGTCACCCATTTTCCCTCCTGAACTTTATTTAGTTATCTTGTCTGTGGCGAGGTTGAACCTGGGTTTAAGTTCTGCCTAGTCAGTCAGTTGGCTGGTACAAACTATTAATTAAGCTCGCCAGATGCCACAGGTAAGAATATTTCTCAGCTCACCTTCTAACACAAATTCACTACCTGTGTGACCTCGGGCTGGTCGTTGCCCTCCTCCGGGGCTCAGTTTCCTCATTTGCAAAATGTGGGGGGGGGGGGAGGGGAGGGTTGGATTAGATGACCCATAAGGTTCGCTTTTCCAGTTCCACGAATCTGTGGTCCTTCCAGCTGGGAATTTTAGGATTAAGAGAGGCAGCGTGTGTGTGAGAGGGCAGTGGGAGGGGCAGCAGAGCAGGGACAGACAAGTCGTGGCGCTGTGTGTATGCAAGGCAAAGCCCGGGCATACGTGAGCTTGGGGCAAAGTGGGGACCAAGCGTGCAGCGCAGGGCTCCTTCGCATGTTGCGCTGTTATTTTGGGTCCTCGCTCTTGTCATGGGACTAGAGCAGAAATCGGGGCTGCACTGCCACCTCTGGTTTGCAGCCTTATAAACCTCGTCTCACTTTGGCTCCAGTCGCTCTTGCTCCCCGCACGCGCCGGCCGCTGCCCCTCTCGGTCTTGTTGGGAAAAGAGTGCCTCCTGCTACCCAGGGAAGCCCGCCACTCCCAGTGGAGCCATGGCATCGGGCAGGAGGGGTTGGGACAACAGCCGCGAGGATGATCTGCCAGTCTACCTGGCCAGGCCAGGTACCACGGACCAGATTCCCCGGCAGAAGTACGGGGGCATGTTCTGCAACGTGGAGGGCGCCTTCGAGAGCAAGACGCTGGATTTCGATGCCCTGAGCGTAGGGCAGCGAGGGGCGAAGACCCCAAGGAGCGGCCAAGGCAGCGTAGGCGGCGGGGGGAGCCGGCCGGTGGCAGCCGAGCCAGACACCCCCCGGAGGAGCCAAGCCCGGGAGGACTGCCGAGATCCCCCCGCTCCAGCCCTCAGCGGGGTGGAGATTCGCAGTGCTTCGGGCAAGGAAGTGTTGCAGAACCTCGACCCCAAAGATAAGGTAAAAGAGTGCCCCCCATTTCAGCCTTGCTTCCTCCTCTTCCCACCCCTCCCTGCAGCGTAGCCCAGCCCGGGCGCCGAAGGCTGCGTTGCAACTTTCTCTGTTCACTTTGCACCCGACTGGGGAAGGAGGAGATTTTCTAACTACCACCCCTTCTCCCGTCTCCTTCCTCCCCCTTCCAATTCCGGACCCCCAGCTCGAGTTTCCGTTCGTTAGTATCTATTTGTGGGACAGAGCAAGTGGGAATACCCTCTACCCTCCTCAATCGGGCTTCCTGTCCCTACTTATTAGAATCCTTTCCCCTCTGCCTCCCTGCCCTCTTCGCGATCTCCTCATTTCTGGATGGGTGTGGAGGGCTGGATTGTAAAGGATCTAGCTAGATTTTATTCTGCCCATAAGAAAAAGTCCACTCTTCCTGCTCTCTCTCTCTTTCAGAAATACTCGCCCCAGACAGGCACCTTCAGATCCCGAAAAGGGATGTCTAGGACAACATCAGACGAGGGGAGCTGGGGAAAAGGGGGGGCTGTCACTGGGGTCTAACGCAGCAAAAGAAGAGCTCTTCTGTAGTCTGGAGGAACAACACAGGAGAGAGGGAAGTTGCCCTCCTCCCCATGCTCCGACCTAACACACACCCCAGTGCGGCTGGAAGCTAGCAGCTCAGCCATCCGCCCCACTTGGGAAACTTTTGTGTGTGAAACAGTAGACTTAAACACCGTCCAAGACTATTCTGCTAACCTCACAAGTCTTAACTGTCATTTTGTCTTAGATTGTGTTTGCCTGGGCCATATGTGTGTGTGGGCCAACTCTTGAACTCTAAAGTGAGATGATACAACCACCTCTCTGGATGCGTCTTAGTTATTTAAAAATAAAGACACAATTAAGGGTTTCTTAAGAACAGTTGCAGGTCAATCCTTCTCAGCTGCTCACATGTGTACCAAAGCCAAGTAAATGTGTGTGTGCGTTTCCCTCTCCCCTTCAGAAACTTATATGGCTGAAGTCACTGAAGAGACCTCACTTCACATGGGTTCCTTGTTTATTTTGTTGGTAGGCAGGTGTCCTGAGAATGTGGGCACGGGTAGAAGTCCAGAATTTAAAATGATGCTTAAGAAGGCAAAAAAAACAACAAAAAAAACCACCACATATTCAGATGCTCTGGCCCAACAGAGCTTTATTTCCTGTTGTCTAGGTGTTGGATGAAAGAACCAACTGCATCTATTATTCTGCATTAATATTGTTATGAATAATCACTTGAAATGGAAATTGGCTCCTTGGAGGAATTGCAGCCAGTGCCCACAAAGACTCCAGACTTTCATTAAAACACATAGTTAGCCAATAGGAAGGACTAGGGCCTTTTCTTTGGGTTTCATATATGACAGGCTCACAGAAAAGCAAAGATGCAAAAGAAAAACACAAGGAAAAGGTTATTTATGGTTGGGATTGTTCAAAGTAGTTATTGCAAAAACAGGATGTCAATGTTACTTGAAATCACAACTGATGATTGTAAATCTATATTAGGAGTTCAAAGCACCTTTCCCCTCTTCCTGCTGCTCTTTAAAATCCTGGGATTTTCCCAGGATCCTCCCTCCTTTTTCCTTTAGGGAGGGAGGAAAGGAGGAATTGAGCCTCTTATGTTTGGAAAGGTTTCAAGTTGTTTCTAGATGGAAAAGTGGGCCTTGAAAATGGGTGTTCCTTCTCTTTAGGTCTACTTTGGCCAGGAGTGAAAATGTTCACTTCCTGACTGCCAGAAATGAGATATGTGGTGGATGATGTCAGTAAACTATAGTTAACATTATTCCTTTGACTACGACCCCTCTGATTTGAGCCAGACTTTTATGGTCAATCTGTAATAATGATGAATGGTAACTAGAGGAAAGAAAAATGTACTCCTTGTAATTGCAAGAATTCTTCTTCCTTCCCCCTTCCTTGCAAACCCTGTACTTTTGGTTACTAATTGAAAAATAATGATATGACATAAGTATCAGCAAGATATACAGTGCTCTATGGTTATTCATCGGTCAGTCTTCAATGTTGTTGGCAGTCTGGACAATGCTGTATTATTATCTACAATTTCATAGAGTTTCAAGGGACCTTAGAGGTCACTTGGGTCTGTCTGCCTTTCAGTGAAGGAATCCTTTCTGTAACATCTCTGACAAAAGAATATTCAGTTTCTGTTTTAAAAAACATTCACTGACAGGCAACTCACTACCATTCATTGTTGAACAGCTCTGTTAAAAAAAGAAAAGTTCCCCCCTATATTCATTTGGAATCTGCCTCCTCTTGTTACTTCTATTCATTGGTCTTAGTTCTGCTTTCTGAAGGTACTCAAACTAAATGTAATCCCTCTTTTACATACCAGCTCTTTAGGTAGTTGAAGATAGCAAAAACAATTTTCTCTTTCCTTGGTTAAGCAGTTCCATCAACACTTCAACAGGATCTGTCATTTCATTGCTTTGGGTAGTCCTTCCATGACTTTGCCTGACACTCTGTCCATGACCTCTCATAAATTTTCCATACAAGGTCCATCCAACATGCAGAAAGCCTGTCTTTTTTCTCTCAAAATTATTTAGATCCCACTGGAGGATTTGGGCTACTCATCATGTATCTGTTTCTCTCCCTAGAAGATCAATTCCTCTTTTTCTCCCCAGGCATACATGTCTCCAATGACATCTCCTACTCCTCATCTCTTGCATAGTTTCTTGCTTGTGGCATATCTCACCATGGTGCCTTCAACCATTCTTCATAGCATATGGCTTCAAAATCCTTCATTCTCTTGCTCTTCTTCTTCTGGAAACACTGTAACTGATAAATGCACCCTTTAGGATGTGATGTCCAACACTACATGCAGTTCTCTTAAAGTATTCTGACAAGGACAGAGCACAGCAGAGCAGTCACCTTCCTTCTTGATATTTTATTAATGTTGCCTAAAATGGCATTAGCATCTTTTACAGCTGTATCACTATGACTCACGGTGTGCTTATTGTTAGGTAAATCCTCTATGACTTCACCACACAAAATGCTGTTAAAACTAGGTCTTCCCCAAACTGTATTCTTGTAGTTTTTCCCCCCAAGTACAGGACTTTACATTGACCCCTATTAAGTTTCACTTGTTGGTTTCAGACCATAACACCAAGCTATCCAGATATTTTCAACTTGTGATTCTGTTCTCCAATGTATTAGTTACCCCCTCTCAGCTTGATGTCATCAGCAAAGTTGATAAACTCACCTTTAATGTTTTTCTCCATCATCAATAAAAATGTTGTACAGTATAGGGCTGAGGACAGAGCGTGTGTGCGTGTGTGTGTGTATACATGTATGTGTATATATACCCATATGTACATATACATATGTGTGTGTATAGATATAGATATAGATATGATGCCTTTTAAAGATTGCCTTTCCAGGCTGACAGTCCCTTAATCAGCATTCTTTGCATTCAGTTTTCAGCAAGCCACATGGATGTTCTCACTCAGCCCAGTTTCTTCATATTCTGCTGTAAGAGATTTTGTCAAATATCCTGCTGAAATCCAGATATTTTGTCTATGGCACTGCCCTGAGCAACTAATATCATCAGAAAAGGAAGTTAGCTTAGGGTAAAAATAAGAGAACCCTAGAGGAGTCAAATCACCAAAAAGCCTTTGGTATATTCTGGATCTGCAAATAATAACAATTGACAGTTACAACACTTTACCTCTATTATCTCAGTTGAGTTTCACGTTGTTGTTCTTCCTTCATTTTCAAAGAGGACCATCAGTTTCATGACAGCACACCAAGGTAGGCATTATTATACCCATTTTATAGATGAGAAAACTGAGACACAGAGAGATTAAGTGATTTGGGATAATATAAAATAGTAAAGCTAAAAGGGACCTCAGAGATCATCTAGTTCAACACCTTCATTTTACACATGAGGAAACTAAGGCTCACAGAGGTTAAGTGAGTTAGATTCACAAGATCACGGACTTAGGACCTAAAATAACCTTAGTGGTCATCTGGTCTAATTCTCTTGTTTAACAGATGAGGAAGCTGATGCCCAGAAGTTAAATGGGTTGCCCAGGTAACTCAGCCATCTAGTGGGAAAGCCAGGATTTGAACTCAGATTCTTTCATTCCAAACCCAGTTCTCTTTCCTTGCTCATGGTCCTACATGGCAGCATTTAAATCCATGTCTTCCTGACTCCTAAGCCCACTACTCTGTCACAATGCCTTGTTGCCTCTGTGACTCAGAAAGAGATCCTCTTCATCTGACTTGTATCCAGGACACTGGTCTTCTGAATGTTGTAGGAAGAGCTGGGCACGACCCTCGAGATAATCTGGTGCTTTTTCTCTCAGGTCTCAGCAAAAACATTCATACAAACACCACTCAGATTTTCTTTGTTTATAATTGCTTACACCAAGTGCCCAAAAAAAGCAATTCTAGATGCAAATCGAACATTTATCTGCATTTCTTGCCAAAATCATAGACATTCCCTAATAGTGAACAGATTGTAGAAAGGGGAGTGTCAATACTTGGCTGGCTTTCTTAATCACACTTGAATTGTACTGCTTCTACAAAGAGCAAGTGATGCTGGGAGGATGCACACTGAAGGAGCATCTAAAGGCATTGTCACCACAGAGATAATCTTCACCAGTTATTAATTTTCACAGGGACAGGAAGGGGACCCATAATCTACAGTTCTATGTTTCCTATTCCACACCCCACCCCATCCCCTGGGGTCGCTTCTGTGTAAAATTCTCAATTTGGTGAGCCCTCTCAGGGATGAGTTTTGGACAAATATGAGCCTGGCCCTGAGTTCATATGCCCATGTCCTTTGACTTTCTAGGGCAGCACTTAACGTTTTCAAAGTGAATCCAGTAGAATCAGAAGTCCCATACTTTCCTGTACATGGGAGAAAGCTAATGCACGAGGTGAATCTTTTGGCTCATAAAGGCCCATTTATTTAATAGCATCAAAACTCTTGAAAGACAAAATTTCTCAGTATCTCTCTGGAGTCTTTGACCAGCTGAGCTTGCACAGTGACCAGTGAGTGATCTATTTAAGGAAAGACTCCAGGCTCCTTAACCTTCAGGCCACCCTCAGATAAGGTCTCATATATCTCTTTTCAAACTTTATCTATGCATGATTTCTTCCAGGATTTGATTTTCAGTGACAGGATGTATTTGAAGGGCGTAACCAATGTTTTTTTTTAAGTAATGCTGTGGTTGGCAATGTTCCCTCAAATTAATGGTCCCTGGAGGTGGTGCTTTCCCCCCTCTCTCCTGATGATTCTGTAAGTAATGTTTTACAATATCCAGCTTATTGCCTGTGATGCTTTTCAGAGTCAGTGATCTTATAGCTGCTTCTTCTTGTAATGCATTCTTTAGTTAGTGTGTAGAAATAATGCTCTCTTGAGACAATGAGTAAAGCTCCCCAAGAACAGAGAACCCAGCACAGGAGGACAGCATTTACTGCCTGTGGGTGTATACTACATGGTATTTGATTTCAGGGAGAAACAGAGAAAACAGAGCATTGCTTTCTTGTCGAGTGAACCAGACTATCCTAGGAAGATTTCTAGGAAATTTAGACATTTCCTAGAAACTTGTCTATGAAGTTACATGGAATCATGGGGTTGAGGGTACAGTTGTTCTTCATCTGATCCAATTGATGGCCCTATGTGATCTATTCCAATTGTGGTCAGGTAGGTTATGCACATAGTAGAATCCTCAATAGAGTGAAAGTTCCTTGAGGGCAGGGACTGTTTTGGTTCTTTTCTTTGTTTCCTCACAACTAGCACCTTGCAGACTGTAGATACTTCAAAGATGTATGTTGAATGAATGTGCTGTTGTTCAGTTCACCCTTCATTCTCAAAGAGGACCAGTGACATGATGAGGGTGATGTCTTGACTTGCAAGTGAGCTACACAATGAATGAACAAGGATATGAAGGTAGAGATTCGATAAGGCTCCTTTCAAGAGAGGACTTGTTATGAAAGTCTAGTATACAAGGGATATAAACAAAAATCTTCATAGAGACACTGTGATAGGAACAGTCACCATAATGTGAGTCCTTGGAACACACACACACACACACACACACACACACACACACACACACACACCGCTATGTCTGTCTATCCATCTGTCAAGATTCATACTACAAGAATGAAGAAGTTCTAATTTGCCTTTAGGTCATCGATGTATTTCAATGCAATTCAATTTAACTACATTGAAAAATTAAATTAGAAAGTTAATAACCATTAATGAAAATAATGAAATAAACATCTAAAGTACAAATGAAATCTGGCACAAACCCTTACTATTCCACAAAGCAGATACAAATGAATTAATGAACAACCATCTAGCCAAAGCTTGCTTTTTTCAGCAGACATTGATAAGAACCTGCAAGGCATGAAGCACAGTGCTGGATGTGGGGGACGTAAAGATGAAAAACAGCACAGACCTTACTTTCAACAAGCTTAAAACCCAACACGGAGATGCAACATATGCATAAATAAATGTGGTACAAGGCAGGGTGTTTTGGGGAGAAAGGAGAGAGCCAGATAAAATGCTCTATGAAAACTGGGAAGGGAGGGACTGCTGTCATCTGGGGAATCACCTGAGCCTTGAGATAACAAATGAGTTTTAAAAGGCAGGGAGGAGACAGGAGGCTGTTCTAGGCATGGGGACAGGATGGCCTATGCCACAGTGGGGAACCTGTGGTCTTGAGGTCACGTGTGGTCTTCTAGATCCTCAGGGGCAGGCTTTTGACTGAATCCAAGTTTTACAGGACAAATTCTTTTATTAAGGGGATTTGTTCGGTGAAGTTTGGATTCAGTCAAAGTGCTGCACTTGAGGACCTAGAGGGCCACATGTGGTCTCAAGGCCTATACAGATGAACAGAGGCAGGAAAGGGTAGCATGAGATTGGGCAACACTCAGTTTGAGTGAAACTCTGAAGGAGAGAAGTGAAAGCTAAATCTGAGAAAGTTGGTTAGAGCCAGATTATGGAGGTCCTTCAATGCTGGGTTCAAAAGCTTATATTTTCTCCTTGAGGAAATCACGTATGATGTCTTTTGAATCAAGTTCCAGGAAATTTATGTTCAACATTTTGGGAAAATTTTGTAGTAGCTCTCATGCCCAGGAGGTACTAGTTAAAACTCCAATTTGTATAGAAATAAAACTGTTAACCCTAAGTGCCTGAAAAGCAATTTAAATATCATTTTAATGGGGCCAGATATGACAATATGCTGTACAATGATGGTAAGGTTGGTTCAGAGGGGTAAACTGAAGGCCAGAAATCTTTTTCCTTCTGCTGGGATATGAGAAGAGTTTATTGTAAATGGAATGGGAAGTCCTGGTAAGCATTACAGTTAGAACTCAGGGTTTTAATTTATTCAACATATTTATTAGGTGTCTTCTATGTGCAAAGCACCATGCTAGGCCTCAGGATAGGTGCAAAGCTGAGTGAGATGGGCTCCCTCCCTTCAACAAATTTAGAACTTGGCAGTGGATTAGGTCAAACATGCCATACTTCAAACTTTCAGGTGCAGTAAAGGACAAAGTAGGAACAGAATTTTGTGTGGCCTATGTGAGGGTTATTAACAGAAGATCCTTGAGACAATACTGATCAATAGGGATGTAGTGGATAGCTCATTGATCCTTAAGTCAGGAAGATCAGGGTTCAACTCCTGTCTCGCCTGTGTAACCCCAGGCAAGTGACTTAACCTTTCTGTTTCCTCATCCGTAAAAGGGGAAGGAAAGGAAACTAAAGGGCAGCTAGGTGGTGAGGTGGACAAAGTGCCAGGCCTGGAGTCAGGAAGACTCATCTTCCTGAATTCAAATCTGGCCTTAGACACTCACTAGCTGTGTGACCCTGGGCAAGTCACTTAACTCCATTTGCCTCAGTTTCCTCATCTGTAAAATGAACTGGAGAAGGAAATGGCAAACCACTCCAGTATCTTTGCCAAGAAAACCTCAAATGGGGTCATAGAGAGTCCCACGTGACTGAAGACATTGAAAAACCACAACAAAAGGAAACAAACTTTTATTAAGTACTTACTGTGGGCCAGGCACTGGTGCTAATATTGTCTCAGGTGAGCCTCGCAATAATGCTGTGAGGTAGGTGCTATTATTATCTCTATTTTACAATAAAATGATTTGGTTGGGCTCAGTCACCTCTAAGGTTCTTTCCAGCTTTGTACTGACCAAACCTGATTTAGTGGAGAGAAGACAGGTTCTGGGATAGGGAACATGAGCTTGAATCCTAGCTCTGCTCTTTACTGTCTCTGACCCCAGGGAGGTCACTGAATCTCTCTGTATCCAGCTGTGAAATGAAAGGGTAGAACTAGGTGATTTCCGAAGGCTCTTCCAAGTCTAAAGTGATCCTAGGTTAGACTGAGGGGCCCAAGAGAACCAACTGAAGAATAATACTATAAAGGGAGATTGAAGCAGAATGAATGGATGGAAAGGCATTTATTAAGCACATATTGTATGCAAAGTTCCCTGCCAAGCAGAGATACAAAGAGAAAGCCAATCCATCACTGATCTCAGGATGCTAATGTTTTATTAGGAGACAAATATTATAGGAGGTCTCAGCTGCAAGTCAGATGGAAAGTTCAGACTGCTTTGGTGTATGGCAGAAAAGCAGATGGTAATGCGTCGCCTTTACTATTCTTTCCATTGATAAAGGACATTTGGAGAAAGATGCTGTCTGCATCCAGAGAAAGACTGATAAATAGAAGCATGTAGAGAATAATTTTGCACATATATATCTATTTGTGTCTAATGGTAGCCATGGGGGGAGAGGAGAAAAAAAGAAAAGAAATTTACATAATTTTGTTCTGTATTTGAAAGGAATAGCAAGTTGTGCATGATAGATTTGCAGTTTCATGTACAATCATCTTTTTTGTTGTACTGTTATGGAAATGCTTGTTTTATTCCATAAATTAAAAATAAAAATATAATTTTATTGACAAAACTGTATCTGTTTCTGATGTTGAAGCGTTTGACAGTGCCAAGACTTTAGTGACTGGGATGCTAATGAAATCACATCTCCACAAGGGCTGCTACCCAGGCTGATGGCTAGGGGTGGGAAATAAGGAACCAGGCTGGAAGCAGGGCTGGTACTGGGGGGGGGGGCGAATGTGGGGGAGTTGGGGAGGGCAATGCTGCTCACTAGTCTTGCCTGACTTTTGGTGGTTGCTGGTGGTGGGCATTTGGTGTTGAAGTTGGAGGGATCTTCATAGGGGGTTTCTCCCTTTAATAAAGGATTTGGGGACCAGGCTAGAAGCTGGGTTGGTGAAAGAAAGTGAAATATTCAAGGAAGAATTTTCTATATTTTACATCATGGTAAAGAACAAAAAGAGGAGATTAAAAAGGAAAGTAGAAGGAGGAAATGTCTACGTATATTTAGAAAAATCAGGGGACAGGCCCTTTATCTATCATAGTAATTCTATCGGAGCACTGCTTTAGCAGATGTTCCTGAGTTACACAGCAAAAGGGTGAAGGCAGGAGATATTTAAAAGAAATTTATTAAGTTAAAAAAGGAGGGGTTGGCAGGCAGTTACTCAGAGGGGAAAGAGAAGGAATAAATAGAATTGGGGGAAGTAGTAATATGACAAAGAGTAATTAATGGATCACAAGTCTCAACTGCTTTAAGGTTAATAAAGTTTTTTCTTTCCAACAATTCTATGAAGTACGTATAACCATTGTTATTAACCCCATTTTGCATATGGGGAACCGAGACCTACAGGGGGTAGGTTACCATGGATACACAGTTAATAGGAAAATGAGTCCAGGTTTCCTGACTCCAGGCCCAGACCTTTTTCCATTGGCACCACTGTTTCAAGTCAAAAGTGCAAATGGAAAACTAGTTTAGAATTGGCCTTGAGGCCTGTTTAGCTTTTCTCCAGGATATTCCCATAGCTGAGCATAATTAAATGTAGAAAATAAGCATGTAAATTGCAGCCTTACAGAAGAAAATGGAGACACGAGTTATGGAGCCTTGAGAAAGGACAAACCAAATTTAGCTTATTTACAGGAGTAAAGATGGAAATAGAGAATGCTTGAGAAAGCTGCGTCTGGGTTAGAGACTCTTTCTGGCTCATAAAAGAAAAAGAACACACAGCCACCTACAGTTGAGGATGGGAGAGGAGGTTCTGTGCTAAGAGCTCTGTACTCAGAGGCCAAGGATCCCAGTTCAGATCTTGATTCTATGTCTTATCGCTTGTGTGACTGTGGACAAATTGCTTTCTTTTCTGAGCCTTGGTTTCTTCCCTCTGTAAAATGAGGGAATTGGACTAGATGATTCCTTAGGTGTATTCCAGTTATGGAACTAAAATTAGAAGATGTTGAAAAATAAATGGAAAGAGAAAAGGTTCTAAGAAAGGTGACTGAGTCCCTCGCTCCAGGGCAGGCCATCCTGAATGCCTTTTGTAACTGTTGTCCAAGGCAGGAAACAAGAAAATGATCTATGGAGTGAATTTTTTTAGACAGTAGGTAGTGGGTAGGAGATGGAGATGAATGATGGATGATAGGAGATAGTATTGAGAGAGATTTCACATATGATGAAAAGAGAAACAGTATAAAGAATAGAGATGATCTTTGTGAAGGAAAAAAGAGAAAGGAAAGAAGAAAGAACAAAAGAAAGAAGGAGAGGGAGAGAGAAAAAGAAAGAAAAGGAAAGAAGGAAGAAAGAAAGAAGAGGAAGAAAGAACAAAAGAAAGAAAAAAGGAGAAAGAGAGAGGGAGAGAGAAAAAGAAAGAAAATGAAAGAAGGAAGAAAGAAAGGAAAAGAAGGAAGAAAATATTAAACTCGTCAATATTCTGTCGTGCGTGGCATCGGGCCAGTGTGATCACAGTGGCAATCAGTTTTATAAAAGGGTCTGCTTGGAAGGGGTTTAACAACATTCTAAGCAAGTTAATCAAAAGGCAGGAAACATTGCTTCCATTTTAGTGTTTAAATTGATAGAAACTCTAGGAAGTAACTATAAATGTGAAAAGGAGTAAGAACAATCCATGGTATATACAAAGCTTAGCATCTATGGACAGAGACAGGAAAATGGTTGGAGTCGAAGAAAACAGGAATAACAATGACAGGAAAGCCCAAATGGGAAACTGGCAGAGAAAATCTAAATAATTGAAAAGGAAAAGACCAGGACAAAAATTAAAAAAAATTACCAGTGTTCTAGTAAAAGGAAATAAATGAAGGTTTGAATGGTAAAGATAGAAAGTAAACACAGAGCCATAAAACTAGTTAGAGATGGAGTGAGAACTCCTCTTGGAATTGTTAAGAGAATAAGAGATTGAGTAAAAAGTGGAGAACATTGTTGACCCCACCAACCATAAAATATTATTTACAGAAAGAGAAATTAGAGACCTATAAACAGAAATAATGGCCTGCAGATTTGAAATTTTGTTTGAGAACTTGTAGAGAGGGCTATTTGTCAAAGACGTGCCTACTTGGAAGTCTGAAGCTTCCTTGGGCAAACCCAAAATGAAGGTGTTTAATCTAACCGGGTGGAAGAGGCAGAGTCCTAATCAGCAATTTTGGCAACCAGAGCAAGTAGAAAAAAATGAAATGAAACAAGCAGCATAACTCGAGCTTCCGAAATGATTTAGTAATTTATGATGTGAAGATAATAAATGAAATAAGGCGAATTCAGTTGAGTCAGAGAGAGACAGACAATTGGTTAATGTTGTGGTCTAGCACCACGAGGAACACTGAAAACAAGAGTACAGGGTGAGAGTCTGCTTGAAAGAATTCCACCACTCAAACCTTCTTTCAATCCAAGTAGCGAATTTATTAAGACATCAATTGGACAAGATTCCAAATGAGTCTGTGGTATTTGTGACCCCAATACAAGTGGGCCAGATTCTAAAGAGATCTGCACATTTGATGAGGGTAAGATTGATATTTTATACAGAAAGACTACGGAAAAGATCTGGATGGGATTAAGGAGTGGCAGGTAACCTGGGGTGGGCCACTGGGCCAGGTGCAGACTATGAGGGTCACAATGAAAGGGCAGTTAAAAGGATTATACTGGGATGGGCTGAATGCCTCAGGCCAATGTCAGGGATGTGGGCTGCTGAAATTTGTGTGAAAGTTCCAGGACTCTTTTTTAGGGGTCACATTGCTCCATCAGCCCCATCATTGACTCATGGTTAAATTTTTGCACCCTCTAAATTCCCATCCCCTAGAGCAAAGCTACTGGGGCCCTGCCCTAGTTTATTTAGGTTCCGTCCAGAGGGGAAATGGAATAAAAATAAAGGCCACCGAGCACATGTTCAGGTAAAAGGTCACCAGTAATTTTTGGCCACTGACACAACCACAGATTATTAGACATTTGGTTTTTTTTTAAACACACACACATATATAGTCAGTTACCTATCATTAACTTACTCCCTCTCAGCTCCCAAATGGAAATCTCCATTACAACAAATAAACGTGCAAAACCAGTGAGCACTTTGGCCATGTCTGAGGTTTGCACACTTTTGGTCCATTATCTCTGTTAAGAAACACCATCAGTACCTCCATGTAAAGGAAAACTTTCTGGATCAACCATTTCTTCATTTCCAACCTGGCTGCACTCCTCTGGACTTCTCATCATGCACTTACCATGAGCTGGTACCTTCCATGCTACTCCCACCCCCTTTTAGCTTCCTTTTGTGTATTGTCTTTCCTCATTAGATTGTAAACTCCTCGAGGGTAGGAACTGTCTTTCTTTTTCTATTTGTTTTCCCAGGGCTCAGCACGGTGTCTACCACACAGCAGCTATTTAATGAATCTACTGACTTACTGAGTTAGCTGAAAGAATCTTATTAGAGAGGTGATAGCATCCAGGAGGACACCTGAGCCTTTAAAATATAACTGTTTAAATGGTAGGAGGGGTTATGAAAGAGTCAGTCATAACTGAACAGCAGCAACAAAAGATGACTTAGTCAAGTCTGCCAAAGGAGGGAGCTGTTCAGAATATTTAACAATCATATCTAATGGAAGCTGACATTTATGGAGCAAGGTTTGTGAAGCACTTTACAGGCATGATCTCAATTTGACTCTTGCAATAGGTTGGTATGCCGGTGTTGTTCAGTTGGGCCCAATTCTTTGTAACCCCATTTGGGATTTTCTTGCCAAAGATACTGGAGTGGTTTGGCATTTCCTTTTCTGGCTCATGTTACAGATGAGGATACTGAGGCCATAGGGTTAAGTGACTTGCCCAGGGTCACACAGCCAGTAAGTGTCTGAGGGTATGTTTGAATTCAGGAAGATGAATTTTCCTGACTTCAGGCCTGGCGCTCTATCCACTGGGTCACCTAGCTGCCCAGTGAGGTGAGTACTACAGGCTTTGTTATCTCTATTTTGTAGAGGGAAACTGAGGTTGAAAGAGATTAGATAACTTATCCACAGTCTTTATAGGAAGTTTTAGAAGTGGGATTCAAACCCATGTCAGAGGGAAAATTCCAATTCTAAGCCCAGTTCTCTTCTCACTGTGCTTTCTACAAATGCAAATTTCTATGTAAAATACTGTAGTGGTAATGGGAATTTGAAGATCTTCTCTGCCCCTTAATAAGCCCAAGAGAATTTGAAGACCTTCCCTGCTTTGAAGATAAACCCTGTCCCCTAACAGGCTGAATGTAATCACATGGAGCCTGTGGTAGGAGGAGTTTGCCGAAGGGTGGAGCAGACCCATAGGAAGCTGTAAGTCAGAGTAGCTAGACACGGTATGAGGAGAGGACACATCCAAGGGAGACAGTTAGGCTTGTGAGTAAGGGTTGGTGTTTGCCACCTGCTGTGACAGCTAGGTTTGTGTTGGTTTGTGGGAAGGCTAAAGGATGCTGTAGCTCTCTGTGCTGTTATGGCTTATTAATTTCCTTGTTACTATGATGGAATCAGCCTACTGGTTTTGGGATTCAGTCTTCTGGTGTCTGAATAAATGTTTTGCTTCTGTCTTCTATATGGAGAGTCTGTTATGTTTTGTGATCATGCACTATGCCGACCTATTTATAATGACTATTGGCACTGTGAATATTGCATTGGCACTACAGATACATGTTAGAGAAGGACTGGAAGAATTAAAAATAATAATACTTCTTATTTCAAGGACCTATGATTTTGTTGGTGATGCATCCAATGAGGCAGATCCCAAATCTTATGCCTCTGTAGTAAGGGGTTTTGGAGAATTACTGCGGCTAAAGCATACCTCCCCAAACTTAGGGTGGCTGGTCCTCAGATGATAGATAGACAGCTCTTCTTTAGCGTGGAGTTTGTGTCCTATTAGCATAGTCTTAAACTCCTAAGTCCCATCCAGTCTATGATCGAGTATTCTACTTCAGTAGAGTACCACAAGGTCATAGATTTAGAGCTGGGAGGGACCTAAGAAGTTACTGAGTCCAGCATCCTCATTTTACAGAAGGGAAAAAAAAATTAAGGAGGTAAGGGGAGAGAAGACTAGTCAAAACTAACATTCCTAGTCAAGTGCTATGGTTCATGGCTGAGAGATGTAGAGGAGTCAGAGGAGTCCAGGAGAAAGAGGAAAGGGTTGTTCCGGTATTATGGCTGCATTTTATCTCAAAGGCAATTCGTGTATTTCTGGATGAGGAAAATCACCCAGTCTTAAAGATTTAAGAAGATCATTTGGTTCAAATGGGAAAGGGTCACCTCAATGTTTTGATCAAAGTATCCAGAAAATATTCTTGAGGTTAGTGTTAGGAGCTGGTGTTTTCTCCTGTGCGTCCTTATTGTTTTGATGACTTCAAGCTTTTGGGCCAAGTTTGGAATGCCATGACATTGAGCCATAGGTTAAGTCACTTTCCCAGGGTCACAAGATAATAACAAGTCAAAGATTTGAACCCAAACCATCTGACTTTAATTCTGGTACTCTTTCCACTATAGAAATTAGTCTTTGGGGATAGGAGCAACCAAAGAACAGAGTTCATGAAATTTATGAAAGAGAGAGAAAAGTTTTGATAAATCAGAATGTGAGAAAACATAGCAGAGAAATTATTAGGAATTTTTATGCTTGGGGCAACTATCATGAACCAACCCAGGGCAAGTATCTTGTCCCCATATGAAGGACTGGAGGAAGAAAGAACTTCATCAAAACCTGTATGAGATTTGGTGCCTTCCTTTTAACTAATTATTCTTACTAATTAGGCGCTAAGCTCTGTTGTTTCTGCTTTGTTTGGTCTATGAGCACTGTCAGCTCCTTCCGAATTCTGCACTCTGGCTCAGAGCTCCAGCTGCCCAGACCTCATTACCAACCCTCACTCTGTTACTCAGGAAAGAGAAAAGGTGCTGGATAGAGATCCATAACATTCCTACTTTGTTGTGGTTACTGTATTTGACATCTAAGCACATGGGAACTATTAACGAACACCTATCTTGCTTTTCCTTAAATAGTCATTTTACCATCAAATTCCTCGCAAAGGACTTTTAGTTTCTTGAGAGTTCTGCTAACACGCCTTTCAAAACCAAATTTAATTTTAACCCATTAGATCAAGTGAAAGGAAAATCGAGGCAATCAGTGAAATAAGTAAAAAACCCCACTTTTCTCAGTTACCTATCTCCAGTGAAAGTGGGGTCTGCAGAGGTTTTCAACAGGGAGGAGGAGGAGGTGAGGGGAGCCTGAATTATTAGATGCTATTCCTGTTGTGCTCTGCTCTGGTCTGACCACATCTGCAGCTTTCCATTCTAATTTTATGAGAAGACACTGCAAAAGTGGCCGGAAGAGAATTCTTGGTACTGTTCGTGCAAGGGTAACGCTAACTTGTTAGTCTCAGCACAAGTGCTACTGATATTAAGAAAAGTGAAAAAGAGACAATTGTCTTGAACTAGGGATGTTTTTGTTTGATTTTGCATTTCCCGCTGTGAGCCTCATGTACTTTAGACCGCAATGGTGCGGCTCCACCAAAGTTCTAATATCATCATCATTTCCATAGTAACCTGCTATAAAGACACAAACAGAGGATTACACCCTCCCTCCTTGCAGGCTTAGACAGGAAGGCCAGATGGGTTATGAGGGAGGGAAAAAGCCCTTACTGAGACATAAATCTCTTCAGGAGAAGCCAAAGGAAATCATTTAAGGCAGAAAGCTGGTGGTGTGATCATTGCCCTAGGGTGACATTCCTGCTCAAAGCTGGCCAGCAATGGTGAGTGCCTTTCCAAGATTTAAATAGAGGACTCCAAGTGTGTGGTGAGTTACTGACAAAGCCAGCTAATGAGGCCAGGGCCATGCATGGGTTTGATTCCCCAATGAGGCCATTAATCACACGCCCTTCCAACGGACACAGGCTGCATATATCATGTCCAAGGGAGAGCTGGCTAGCTAATAAAAACCATCATCATCACTACATGTCAGTACAGAGGGCACACCCTACTGGTAGTGGGCTTCTATTGTGTCCTTCCTAGTACCAGATTAGGTAAGGTGGGTTGCAGTTCCCTATCTTTAATATGCTTGTGTGCTCTCCCATCTCTATGCCTTTGAACAGACTTTTCCTTAGGTCTATCGATGAGAGATTGCACAGTTGAGCCCGCAGGGTCTGGGCTACTCAGCAGTCTGTATCTTATACCTAATCATACTGTTTGTACTGGGTTTAGTCTTTGTGACTAAACACTAAATCCTTTCATTACCTGACCAGAAGGAGCCAGGAAGTTCTTCATTCCTCAAAGGCCCAAGGTGAGAAGGGATCTCTTCTCATGTTCATTGACTTAGTAAGTCTCCCATCCTGGATAGCCTGGGGCTATTTTAGCTATGGTAAATTTGATTATGGCTTATAAGTCTAAAAGGTTCCCCAAAATACAGGAAGTAAAGTAATGGTACTCAGTACACAATATGATTCAGATGAGTAATTTATCCCTATACACAAAAAGGAATGCAGGGTTTAAGGGAATTATACCATAAATTAACATAATTATTGGAATAGAAATCTGTACCACCTTGTAGCTATTACTATAATCTGCCTAGATATTTAGACCTTATTAAAACATAAGCAGTTTTTCAAAACTTCTACTCAGACAAATTACATTTCACCTGGATTCTGTACTGTCACTCTACTCCAAATCTGAGCCTTCATGCTCATCTGCTTCCACAGTCCACTGCTGCCTCAACCAACCCCTCCAGTGGCCAGCCCCACTGGTGATGATGCCAGTGGACCTACAAACCTCTGAACCTTTCTAACACATGGCCCTTTATTCAGGAGAGTAAATAAAAAATGCCTCCTGGAGGGGCCCAGGTGTAAGTTTACTTAGTCAAATTCAGATTCTACATGGGACCGATGGTGGGGAAGGGGAATGAGTACGACCCATTCCTCCTAACTCCTTGATAGAAGAATCAAAGCAAAAACAATATTACTTGGTACTTGAGGGAGAATGGATTCCTAGAAGCTAAGCCAGAAAAGGTCCCTTTTGAGCATGCAGGCTCCACCCCACCACTCACTGGGTCATCATTGGGATGGCCAAGGGGCTTACTGCTTAAGAGTTGTTCATGTCATTCTCTAACACCAAATCCTTTCATCACCTGGCCAGAAGGAGCCAGGAAGTTCATCATTCCTCAAAGACCCAAGCATTAAGGTCTTTGGACTTTGAGCATTGAGACTTTGGAGTGCCTGGAAGTTTTCAGGGTAGCTCTGGATGAATGTACATGGAATAGCCCTTAAAAGTTCATTCATTCAGTCTTCTTTGTCTTTGCCATTAGGATCTTTAGCTTCTGTCTGGTTCGGTTCAAGAGACTGATCTTTTCCCTCCCCTAAGTTTGGGCCCTTTTCCTCCTCTCATATAATTTATGTTTAATATATATGTGGAGAGAGAGAGTTTACTATATGTGTGTACATAGTTTCTAGTTGTATGTATGTGTATGTACATAAATATAATTTACTACATATGTCTATGTTATATATTTATAGTTTTTATAGTTTACTATATATGTGTGCATATATATATAATTTGCTATATGTATGTGTGTATATATGGTTTACTCTATATATGTGTGTATTATATATTTACAGTTTACTATATATGTATGGATGTATGGTTTACTATGTATGCTTGCTTATATATCATTTACTACAATGTGTATCAAGGGCATATATAGGTTACTATATATGTGTGTATAGTTTACTATACAAGTGTATACATATAGTTTAATATATGTGTATGTTGTTGTTCAGTTGTTTCAGTCATGTCCAATTCTTCATTACCCTATTTGAGGTTTTCTCGGCAGAGACACTGGACTAGTTTGCCATTTCCTCCTCCAGTTCATTTTACAGATGAGGAAACTGAAGCAAACAGGGTTAAGTGACTTGCCCAGGGTCACACAGCTAATAAGGGTTGGAGGTCAGGTTTGAACTCAGGAAAATGAGTCTTCCTGCCTCCCGACCCAGTGCTTCATCTACTGTGCCACCTAGTTGCCCATATATGTATATTCATATACACATATATTGTCTATATGCTTTCTATGGACAAGTTGCTCCTCCTCTTCTCTTCACCTCTTTGCTCCCTCCCCAAGCATCAGAGACTGTTTCTGGTTTTGTCTTTGTATCCTCAGTGCTTGGCAGAGTGCCTAGTACATGGTAGATATTTCATAAATAAATGTTTGTTGAATGAATTTTTCCTTTCAGGCTACTTGTACCTAGTTTTACTGATTTGGGGGCATTGGTTTAATAATACAATGAGGTAAGAAGAGCAGAGTAGATCTGTAATCACATGAACTAACCTGTCTATATTTTTAAATATGTTTCCAATACAGAGGAAGTAATGGCCAGAGTTTAAGAACCTTTACCCAAGGTATGTTGGAGCAGGGCAGATTGTTAAATTTTCAGTGTGAGCATTTATACTTTAGAAATCAGCAAATTTGTAAATTAGGGATTGATTTATTTTTTTTGTTGTTGATTGTCTAGACTTAAGAAAATGATAGAAAAAAATAATGCAGATTAAACTCAGATGTTTGTCCTGCCTACTTTTTTATGGAGAGAGATGGTTTTAAAATATTTATTAGCATACCCCCGCTTATATGAGAGGCTCTCTGGCCAGTCAGTTGCCAAGTCTTATGTGAGGTACATAGTGTCTCTCATTTGTCCCACTTTCTCTATTCACATGGCTATCGCCTTGTTTTCATAGCCTCATCATTTTTTTGCTGAATTATTGAAGTGTTTGTCTATCTGGATTCTCTACTTCTATTCTTTCTCATTTCCAATCTATCCTCTATCAAGCTGCCAAAAGCATCTTCTTAAAGCACAGCTTCCTGCTCGAGAAGCTTCAATGACTTTCTATGGCTTCTAGGATAAAATTCAAATTCCTCAGCTTGACATCTGAACTCCTTCAAAATCTGTCTCCAGCCTACCTTCCTAGGCTTATTCCTTATTATTCTCCTTCATGCACTCTGAGTTATAGCCAGGCCAGCCCATGGCTGTTCTCTAAAACTGGCATTTCTTTCCCCAACAATGTCCCTTAAACAAACTGTTTCCTATACCTAGAATGCACTCTTTTCTCACTTATATCTTTTAGAGTTCCAAGCTTCCTTCAAGATGCTCATGTATCATATTCTACAGAAAGGCTTTCTCAATCCTGCCGTTCTTCCCCTCCTCAAATGATCATGCGTAGCCCATATGAAATCTGGACTTACTCTTCCATCTTCCACTTGCCCTGATGAAGTGGGTCCCCAGTGCATGGATACTAAGTCCCCTCGGGCTCTAGGAATAGCCCTGAGGGATTGGGAGTGTCCCCATAGGTCCCCACCTGGAAATTGTCCCTTAACTACTTTAGTACTCGTGCAGAAAAGTCAGACCAGAAGTTGTGAGGTAGGGAAGTATCCAGGTCCAGGTCCGGGTTAGCACTGGAGGTGAGGAAGACAGAGTACAAAGATAGTTACAGTGATCCCTTCAGAACACTGAAGTCTTGGTCAACACACACACACACACACACACACACACACACACACACACACACATACATACACACACATACACACACACTCACACTCACATTCACATACACGCAGATATCACACACTTACAAGTATGCATTTATCTGCATGTGAACTCTGAAAACCATATGGCAAGAACTTGATTTTACTGCCAAAATGTATTAAGCACCTACTATATGCCAGGCAGCTTGCTTAGTGGGATGGATGCCAGAATAAAAGAATGTCCTTGCCCTCAAGAAGCTTTTAGCCTACTGGGGCATGTGACATGTACTCAAATAAATACAGCACCAGATGGAGTGCAATAGGGACAGAGGATCTAGACAATGCTCTAGAAAAAGTCAAGGAGAGAAAGAACACTTCATTTTATTTTATTTTTGCTTTTTGGAGGGGGGAAGGCAGGGCAATTGGGATTAAGTGACTTGCCCAAGTCACACAGCTAGTAAGTGTTAAGTGTCTGCGGCTGGATTTGAACTCAGATCCTCCTGACTCCAGGGCTGGTACTCTATTCACTGCACTACCTAGCCACCCCTAATACTTCACTTTATATAGAAGGATCAGGGAACAGTTCACAGAAGAGATGGCATACCTAAGTGGAGCCTTGAAAATAGAAAAGCATTTTGACAAGAGTGAATGCCTTTACAAGTTGGGTGATAGTCTGCATGGAGTACATGAAGGCAGAAGATAGAAAGAAGAAGCTGTGTGAAAGGAGCATAATTTGAGACAAAGATGGAAAAGGCAAGTGAGAATCAGATGATACTGGGCCTTGAATGCCAGGCTAACGAAATTATGTGTTATCCCAGAAGTAACAGGGAGCCATTCCATGTTATTGAGCAGTGGGGTGATGTGGTCAGATGTGTTAATTAGGCAAATTATTTTTACAGTTGGGCAGGTAGGTGGTACAGTGGATAGAGCATGGCTCTGGAGTCAGGGAAACTCATCTGCCTGAATTCAAATCTGGTTTCAGACACTTACTACTAACGGTGTGACCCTGGACAAGTCACTTAACACTGTTTGCCTCTGTTTTCTCATCTGTAAAATGAACTGGAGAAAGAAATGGCAAACCACTTGTAATAGTAATTAGTTTAGCAGGATACTTAGCACTTA
>CM053581.1:313384094-313406763 GCA_028627135.1 Pseudochirops cupreus | reverse complement strand
GGGGTCCATGATGCAGGAGAGAAGAACCTTCAGAACCTAGATGAAACCTAAAGTTCCTTTTAGTCCCAAGATTCTATTTTCTAAAATCCTTTCTCCAACCTTGATATTCTATAGTCTATATTCTAATTTTCCTTCCGGCACTGGCTCTCTATATCCCAAGGTCATAGGAGCATAGATTTAGAGTTGGAAGGAACTGAGAGAACATCAGATCCAACCCCATCATTTAACAGAAGAAACTGAGGCCTAGAGACCCATTCCTGAACCCTGGGCTTTCTGGAAGAGGTGCATGTTAAAGAAGGGAATTTTGTTGATTTTCCTCTGCCTTATGACATTCATCACACTTATTGGTGCAGCCATTTTATCTTCAGAGATTGCCATTTTTCATCCCTGCATCTCTAGCACCCAGCCCAATGCTGAGCCCATCATAATAGGTATTTAATCAGTGTATAAATTTGGATCTACAATCCTATGAATAAGTATTCCTTTTAGGAGACTTTTCTAGGGTGCCTCTTAGTCTTCATTACTAGGCAGATTCTGTCTTGAAGCAATAGAATTTTTATGTGTGGTTTTTTTCAAATTTTATTTCTATTTTTAGTTCTAAATTCTCTCCTTCCTTCCACCCCACCCCCACCCATTGAGAAGTCAAGAGATTATAGTATGAAATTATGACAAACACATTTCCACATTAGCCATATTCCAAAAATTAAAAGCAAGAAAAATAAAGAAAAAATATTCTTCAGTCTGCATTCTGAGTCCATCAGTTCTTTATGTAGAAGTGGATAGCATTTTATATAATAAGTCCTTTGGAGCTGTGGTGGCTCATTGGATTGATTAGAGTTATTAAGTCTTTCATGGTGGATTATCTTTACAATATTGTTGTTACTGTTTAGATTGTTCTCCTGGTTCTTCTCACTTCACTTGCATCAGTTCATATGAGTCTTCCCAGGTTTCTCTGACACCATCCCCGTCAACATTTCTTGTAATACAATGGTATTCTATCACATTCGTATGGTGTAATTTGTTTAGTTGGGTATCCCCTTAATTTTTTACTTCTTTGCCATCACAAAAAAAGTTGTTACGAATATTTTTGTGTATTTGAATCTTTTTCACTTTTCTTTGATCTCCTTGGGGCCTGGACCTAGTTGCAGTATTATTGGGATAAAGAGAATGCATGGTTTCATAGACCTTTGGGCATAATTCCAAATTGTTCTCCAGAATGTTTGGACTAGTTAACAGCTCACCAATAATGCATTAGTGTGCCAACTGTTGTAAGGGTGGTGTTGTTTTTTTTAAGTGGTTTTTTTTTAGCAGAATCTCAAATCTGGAAACACTTGGGAAGGAGTGTAAGAGCTATAGAACTTTGTGTGGTTCATTTAGGTTCACGGTTAGTTAGGACAGGGTTTTGGTACCAAAGTAATTAGAAGACTGAAATGATAAAAGCAGGAAAAATCAGAAGCTTAGTGGAGCCTATGATATTTCATGATCAGATACAGAGAGAGGAATAGAGATAGGTTCATTGCTGAAAAAATGCTTTCCAAGGGCAAAGCTATGGTATCAGAATACAGCTAAACTACATTTAGCCAGAAGAATGGAGTAATGTGTATTATTGTTGATTGTATATACTGGTTAGGTGAGAGGAAATGGAATAAGAAAAAGGCAGCTAGATTTTGAACTAGGAGACCTGGGTTTGTAGCCTACCAAAGTCACTATCTAGCTTAGTGACCACTGACAAGTCACCCAGTATTTCTGAGCCCCAGTTTCCTCATCTCTAAAATGGGGTTAATAATGCAAATACTGCCCACCTACTTTACAAAGTTGTCATGAGGAAAACTCTTTAAAAATCTAAAAATGTTGTGTAAATGTTTTGTTATTCATGGGTATCCAATTTTTAGAGAACTGGAATACAATAAAATATATTTAAAACGAGCACCATGGGGTGGCTAGGTGGTAGAGTGAATAGAGCACTGGCCTTGGAGTCAGGAGGACCTGAGTTCAAATCCAGCCTCATTCACTTAACAGAAAAACTAGCCGTGGGACCTTGGGCAAGTCACAACCCCAATTGCCCTGCATTCCCCCCTCCAAAAAGAAAAAAAAAACTAGCACCTTATATTGAGCACAATTTAATCTTTCTTTGATTATTCAGAAAGTCATTCTGGCTTATTTGATCATTTTGACTGCATGGATTCTGCATAAATGGTAATTTACTTAAATTATGGCAAAGAAAAGCTTGTTTTCCCACAGTTAACCAGGTAACAGGAAATACTGGGTTTGGAAGCTTGATGTTTCTAACCTGAAGTCACTACATAGCTGTCAACCTGTCACTTTACGTAATTTATAAGTGCAGTTGTGCTTCTTTCAGTAGGCATAGATGCATCACAGCAACAATTTCTATAGAAATTGGGCTTTGTACTCTGGTATTTTAATTTTTTTCCTATAATAATAATGGGCACATTTTAAGGATTTGGGGTCTGCAATTTTTGATATGGAGATTATTTGTGGAATAATACTTTCGAGCCATCATCCTCATTATTAGAACAGATTGAAATTCATCTCCAATATATATGTGTGCATATCCATATATAAGTATGTATACACACACGTATGTCTTTTCCTTTATTCGCCAGGGACTTTGATCTTTTACCTTTCCCTGGAATGGTCTCAATTTCTTTTTCCATTTGGCTTGTATTTGTAAGTTAGTTTTGGTGTGCTGCCATATTCCATTCTTTCAAGATGTTCTTTCCATTTCTTTAGATAATTTTCCATTTTATGTCCTATGTTTTGTACTCGAAATCTTTCTATTATGTCTTGAGTTATGATGGGCTTGTTGAATAAATCCTAGGAACAATCCCCCAAAAGGTATCGTTGCCATTTCTTTTTTCTGAGAGGCTTCTTGGAAACCCAGGCTTACTTGTGTTTTGGCATGTTGCTTTTGAGACATTAGTATGCCCTGTGTTAAGCAAGACCATTAAAGGAAAATCCCAGTTTATAAAACAATACATCAACGGAGGGATTATTCACTTTGCAAAAGGTTTTTGATTCATTAAATAATTGAGCATAACATTTCTTTTAACTATTTCAGTAAGCTATCCTTGCATACATAAGATACTTTACAGAAGTTCAATTTACATAAATTATTTTATAGGAATATAATGATTTTACAAATTAATACTTGTCTATAATTTTAATATGGAGTCTGTAGTGATTTGGATGTCAAAATTCCCTAAACTGCTTGATATTCAGTGTGTTATAGGTTAATAATTTAAATTTTATATCGTTGTATTGTGAAATCATCTAAAGTAGTTTAAAATATAAAAATCGAAATTGTGGTTGTTCTCATTCCTTATAAAAACAGTGCCGGGGAGAGGGCATAAGATGAAAATAGGCAAGGAATTATCATATGGATAGCTCGAGACAACACCATCCCAAATTTATGCACTACCCTTCATGGTCTGACTCCAGTTCATCTTTCTAGATCAATTGCGTGTTCCTATCTGTCACTTATTCTATATTCTAGTCAGCCTGGCTACTTAATGTTCCCTGAGTACAGCATTCCATCTCCTGACTGCATTTTCCTACCAACTGGCCCCCATGCTTGGAATGCCCTTCCTCTTTCTTGGTACCTCTAGCTCCCTTCAAGGCTCATCTCAAGGGCTTCCAAGAGGCCTTTTCTGATTCCTTCTGCTAGATCAGTGGTTCTCAACCTTCCCAATGCCGCTACCCTTTAATACAGTTCCTCATGTTGTAGTGATAAATTATTTTCGTTGCTACTTCATAACTGTAATTTTGCTACTGTTATGAATCGTAATGTAAATATCTGATATGCAGGATGTATTTTCATTGTTACAAATTGAACATAACCCACAGGTTGAGAACTGCTGTGCTAGATGGTGCAGTGGATAGAGCAATGGACCTTAAGACCAAAAGACCTGAATGCAAATCAGAACTCAGGTACTTACTAGCTAAATGATGCTGGGCAAGTCACAGAACCTCTGCCAGCCTCAGTTGCCTTATCTGTAAAATATACTGAGAGTTATTGTGAGGATAAAAATGAGATAATATTTGTAAAATGCTTAGTGCAGTGGTTGGCACACAGGTAGGCATTTAATAAACGCTGGTTTCCTTCCTTACTGTAAATAGGAATGACAATAATAGCACCCACTTCCCGGATTATCATGAGGATCAATTAAGATATTTGTCAGGTATTTAGCGCAGTACCTGGTGCATAGTAATAATAATGTTAATAATGTGTGCAGTAATAAATGTTTATTCTATTCCCTTTCCCTACTGTTGTCAGCATTACTCTACCCCTGCCACCACCAAAAACAATCTTGTATATATTTTGTATTTTCTTAACTGTGTATATGGTGTTTCCCCAAGTTTTCCCCAGAGAAGTCTCTGTTTTCAATTTTGTTTTTGTATCCGCAGTACACAGCACAACACTGAGCGTATAGTCAGGACCTAGCAAATGCTTCTGGAATTGAATGAAATAGGAGAATAGATTTAGAGCGGGAAGAGACTTTAAAGGTCATTTAGTCCAAGCCCCTCATTTTACAGATATAGAAAATCAGATCTAGAGAGGTGACCTGGCCTCAAGCTACACATGCAGTAAGCCTCAGGAATAGTATTCAGGATCCAAAAGGAACCTGCAGGGAGCTGAGGCGCTCCTGTAAAACAGTAGTATTTGAGGTAGGGGTGCAAAGGGAGAACACTCCAGGCTGAGGGATAGCCAGGGCAGAGGCTCTGAGCAGGAGATGGAAGGTTTTGCCGTAAACAGTCAGAATACCTATAAGGCCACAGAGTGGATGATAACCTTCCTAGGGGGTAGTAATTTCTAATACAGCTAGAAAAGTAGAATGTGGACAGCTGTTGAAGTCTGAAATGCCAAGTGGAAGAGTCTATATTTGAACAATTGATCAAATTTGGTATTTCTATTAAGAGGTAATAGGGAATCATTGGAATGCATTGAATAGGGAGTGATATAGTCAGAAATGAGCTTCAGGAAAATTGCTCAGGTGGCTATGTGGAGAACAGATTGGAGAAGGGGGAGACAAGGCAGAAAGATAATTATGAAGCTGCAGTAGTCTCAGTGAGAGGTGATGAGGGCCTATTCTAGGGTAGTGGTTGGAAGAGCGGAGAAAGGGGGAGGGGATTTGTGCTGGAGATGTTGTGGAGACTAAAACAAACAGATTTTTTCAGCTAATTCAATATGTGGGGTGAATGAGAGAGGAGATTTGAGGTTGATATAAAAGTTGTAAATCTTAGTGACCAGAAGGATGGTGGTACCCTCTACAATGCTTGTGAAGTTCAGAAGAGGGGGTAAGTTTCAGGGGAAAGATGATGAGTTTCTGTATTAGATATATTGAGATGCCTACAAGGTAGGTATCCACTTGCAAATGGACAATAAGCAGTTGGAGATTTAGGACTGGATAAGACACATCGGAGAGTCATCTATATTGAGATGATCATTGAACCCACGGAAGCTGATGAGGTCACCAAGACAGAGAGCATAGAAAGAGAAGAGGGCCCAGAAGAGTGCCTTGGGGTATATACACAGTTAGGGAGCATGATAGGGATGAAAATCTAACAAAAGAGACTGAAATGAGGTTGCCAGGTATGTAGGAGGAGAACTGAGAGAGAACAGTACCACAGAAACCTAAAGAGGAAAGAATATTCAAGTGAAGAGGCTAGTCAAGAATGTTAAATATGGTAGAGAGGTCAAGAAGGATGAAAACTGAGAAAAATGATTAGGTTTGGCAATTAAGAGATCATTGCCAACTTTGGAAAGAGCAGTTTTGGTTGAGTGATGGGGTTAGAAACTAGATTGCAAAAAGTTTAGTAGAGAGTAAAAAGATAAGTCAAAAGAAGTGAAGATGACTTTTTCAAGGCATTAGGCCTAGAAAGGGAGGAAGGAGGCAGAACTATAGCTAGTGGGGATCACAGGATCTAGTGAACATTTTTTAAGAATGAGGGAAATGGAAGTGTTTAGAGGCAGTGGGGCAGCAAGCAGCAGACTGGGAGGCATTGAAGTTTGGAGTGAGAGAGGAGGGATGATGACGGAGGTGATCTGCTAGAGAAGACAGGAGGAGAGAGCATGGTAGGTACATCTAGAAGGCAGCCTATTCCTCTTCTGAACAGTTCTGATTATTAGAAAAGTTTCTGTTATTTTGACCTAAAATCTGCCTTGCTGCAGTTTTTGTCCCCTGCTCTTTCTCTAATGTTCTGAGGCTCCAGCGCACAGATTTATCTGTTTTCTATATGACAAAACTTCAGAAATCCATGTATCTACCTAAGTCTTCTCTTCAGTCTGCCTCCCTTCTGCTTTCCCCATCCTAGTTCCTACAATCAGTCTAACATGACTTGGTCTTCAGTCCCTTTACTATCCTACCCCTATCCTTTACCTTACTCCAGTTTGTCAATGACCTTTCTAAAATATGACATTCCAGATTCTTCGGTTCTTATGTGGGATGCTCTGTATTTTGATTAGCTTCTAAGAAGAGCTGAATATAACCACCTCTGGGCCTTTACTACATGAAAGGACATTTCTCTTCAGACTGCCCGTACTGGCCAGTCCTATGGTAAGACTGTCAGGTGTATTCCAGACAAATGAAAGATTAGCTAGCCATGTGGGAATCGCAAAGAAATAAGCTTCAGGCTCTTTAACTCAATTCATATACAAAAAATGTTTGGTTAGCTATTGAAAAATATATTTTCATATCATATGGGTTTCTATTCTTATTTCTGTCTCTTCCAAGGAGAAATCAAAGAAGCTAAGATCACTGCTTTCCTACAATTTTGTCATCAGTTTTCTGGAGTTCAAGCATTCTTGAGGTGACTTAGAGGAGAGCCCTAAAAGAAAATCCAGGCCTTAGAGATGGACCTTTTGGTAACACAAACCTCAGATGCATAGCCATTGACTGAAAGCAATTATTTCACTCTTTCCATAAAAGATGAACAAAAACAGTGTTGGGAAAGTAGATGATAGATATACGGCTCTAGAAGCAGCTATAAGATTGTATATTAAGTCAGGAAGACTTGAGTTCAAATCCTAACTTAGCCACTTGCTAGTTGTGTGGCCCTGGGCAAGTCATTTAACCCCAATTGCCTCCCTCCACCCCCAAGCAAAACAAAACAAAACAAAACAAAATGAACAAAAAAAGATTATATATTAAGTGAGCAACCTTTGAGGAATATACAGCTAGGGATAAGAGAGCCCCTCCAAGGTCCAACCTCAGTGTTTAAAAAAAAAGAATTCAAGGCTGAACAGAAAAGAGAGGTTTGCATAGATGCACGAGCCAATTCATTACACAAGTTCATCCATCTGTAGATCTGGCCTATAACCCAGTCCTTTCTTCCACCCTCAATGGTGGTTTTAACCTCCTCTCTTCTTGGCTTTTCCACTTAAAACTGCCAAGTGTTTGTAATGGATAGAAAGAAGGGACATTGATGTCCAAGCCAATTTCTTGAGAAAAACAACAAAGGAAAATCACTTTCTTTGTGCCGATCCTCAAAGATTACACATGCCACATTGCTAAGTTTTATGGAGGAATTGAACTGCAGGTGTTTGGCCCTTTGGAAAAGAATGCAAGGACTTTGGTGTTTCCTTCCGACAATTTCCCAGCACATGCTATAAAAGAGATGCAACCCAGGACTCACTCAGAGATTGCCTAGATAGGAAACCTGGCAAGAAAGCCTTATGGGAGGTCTCGGGTGCTGAGGGAAAGTGGCCCTGAGTGGAAGGTGGTGGTGTGGCACCGCAGAATGAGAGCTCACTCTGGAGTCAGAGATCCTAGGATACTTCCTGGGTGGGCGACTTTGGGCAAGTCTCTTAACCCCTCCCCCTACTAGGGCCTCAGTTTCCTCAACTATCAAATGAAGGGATTGGAGTAGAGCAGGGGTGACCCTTTGACTGAATCCAAACTTCACGTAACAAATCCCCTTAATAAAAGAATTTGTTTGTAAAACTTGGACTCAGTCAAAAGGCTGCAAGGTTCTCTACCCCTGGACTGGAGGGCCTCTAAGGTCTCTTGTAGTAGTAGATCTATGATCCAGTGGATCCCACTAATTTATTCTCCTTGGCTCTAGGTCGCCTCTTCAAGGAATGACACTTACCTTTTTCAGTTGACTACAGTAAGACTCCAGGATCATAGGTCATCTCCCTCAACCATGCGTGTTCCCCTCTTCTCTTCTCCCTTCTTTCACCCCCAACCCTCATATCCAACCAGTTGTCAGGGCCTATTGATTTTTAACTTGGTAATATCTCCCATGTGTACTTCTTCTTTTCCTTTGACATTACCACCACCCTGGTGTAGGCCCTCCTCACCTCATGCCTGTACTGTTGCAAAAACCTGCTAGTGGGGTCTGCCTGCCTCAAATCATTCCCCACTTTAGTTCTTCTTCCATTCAACTTTCAAATGAATCTTCCTAAAGTACATGTTGCACGCGCACGCGCACACACACACACACACACACACATTGTATAAACTCCAGTGGCTTCCTATCACCTCCAGGACCATATATAAAAATTGTCTTTTTGGTATTCAAAGCCCTTCACAACCTTGCTCCTCTCCTACCTTTCTAGTTTTCTTATATCTTCCGCTCTGAAATGCCATGGCACTGGCCTCTTCGCTGTTCACCTCATGCTTCATGTCCAGGCTTTGGGCATTTTCACTGACTTTTCCCTGTGCCTGGAATACTCTCCCTCCTCATCTCCACCTGCTGATTTCTCTGGCTTCCTTCAAGTCTCAGCTAAAATCTCATCTTCTACAAAAAATCTTCCCTGATCTCCCTTAATATTAGGCCCTTTTCTCTATTGATCTTGTATATATCTTTTTTCTATGTAGTTGTTTGCATGTTATGTTCCTTCTTATATTGTGAGCTCCTTGAAAGAATGGATTATCTTTTGCCTTTTTGGGGTTATCCCTAGTGTTTAGGCTGGTGCCTGACACATATTAGGTTGATTTGTTGTGTGGTTTGTCCTTCCTTCTCAAAGAGGGCTATGACATCGGGAAGATGATGACATGACTTGCAATTGAATTGTATTTATGTGAGGGAGGGCTGTGCAAAATCACCAGCCTCACTTTCTCCTCCAGAGCCATCTGGGTCCAGTGACCAGCTATAGATCAGGAGGACTGGAGATGGCCCAGGATGCAGTGGGAGACCTTGACCTTTTTAAGCTAAGCTCATTCTGAGTTGTGCTTACTGACTGGCTGATTCCTTCCACATTCTTTCACTTAGAAACTTCATCAGCTCTCATGGGTTTAACTATTATTTCTATCCATGGTTGGTCGTTATCCTTTGATCTTGAAGAGGACCAAAATGACATAACTATGGGGGGGGGAGGTCAAGGTATGTAGCACCAATGCAATATTTACAGCACCCACGATCACGATAAATGCCGTGACTATAACTATTGCATGACATTTAATTCCATCATAGTACCAAAGATATTCAGAAGCCATAAGAACTCTGAGAGCTACAGCATCCTTCAGCCTTTCCACAAACCAATTCAAGATCAGTATTTACTCACAAACCTCTCTATCTCCTTGACTGAACTCTTCTCTCCCCCAGTGTCTGGCTCTGACTACCAGCTTCCTGTAGGCTCTGCTTCCCTTCAGCAAACTCCTCCCACCACAGGCTCCATGTGACTATATTTAGCCTCTTAGGGGGGCAGAGTTTACTTTCAAAGCAGACCTCCCTAGGCCTGTTAAGGGGGCAGGGAAGATCTTCAAATTCCCATTTCCCATTATGAGGTAACAATGTGTCTGACTGTGGCCAGTCAGAGTGACATTAGCCTGCACGTAGTTCATATAAACAGACCGTTTCTCCATGCACATGACTCCTACTTCTACATATTCAGCACCAGCCTCTCCCCTGACCTTCAGGCCCAGATCACTAGTTGCCTATTGGACATTTCAAACTGGATCAAACTCAATGTATCCAAAATTGAATTTATTTTCTTTGCACCCCCCCCCCAAACCCTTTTCCTCTTCCATCCTTCCCAATTTCTGCCAGTCTCCCTGACATATCCTCGGCTCCACATTCTCCCTCCTCCCATATATCCACTCAGTTGCCAAATCCCATCATTTCTACCTTCTTAGCATCTCTCACACAATTGCAACCTTATTTCAAATTCTTATCACTCCTAATTGGCCTCTCAGCAGGTGGCTGAGCCAGCACTGACTGTCTGGAGAGAGCCAACTGTTATATTTTCAGATATGATTATTTACATCTCAGTAATGTGCAGTTCAGGGCTTGATTGTTGTTTGGTGGATTGTCTAGATTTAAGAAAGCAGTAGAGACAATGCTGATAGTGCAGATGAAATTTAAAAGTATGTTGTCCAGAGAGTGGGTTGCTAAACATTTGCCAGCACACCCCAGTTGCCACCCCACCCCCAATTTCTCACCATTCCATTCCATTCTATACATTGCCAAAGCAATTTTTCCTTAAGTGTTAGTCTCACTAGGTGACTGGAAATCCAATGGCTTCCTATTATCTCTAGCATTAAATATGAACTCTTCCATTTAGCTTTTAAATCTGGCCTATATTATCTGGCCCCAGCCTGTCTTTCCAGCTTCACTGAACATTATTCTGTCTGCCATATTCTGTAATATATCCAAATTGGCCTTCTCTCTTTTCCTCATGGGGAACACCTCATTTCCTTTTTCTGTACCTTTGAGGGCTGCCCACATGCCTGGAATGCACTCCCTCCTTATTTCTGCTTCATCAAAGCCTTTCTTGATCTTCACAACTGCTAGTGCCCTCCTTCCCAAACTATCTTGTACTTGACTACTTTTATAGGTTTGTTACATATTAACTTTATTTTGATGTATTTATACATTTTATCTTATTTATATAGTTCGTATATTTATCCATCATATGTTCACTTCATATTTATGCTGTATATACTTTATATGTACTTATAATGTTTATTTAATAATTATTAATTTAATATTAACTAAAATTTATTTATATATTTGTGTTTATTATTTACATAATTACATTTTTATATGTACTTCTTTCTCACCAATTAGAATGTAAGCTTCTTGTGAGTAGGAATAATTTCATTTTCCGTGTCCCCAGGACCTAGCACAGAACTTGCCACATAGGCACTCCTTGGTGACTGATTGAAAGGTCCTTAAAGGTCACTGAATTCAACCTCTTCATTTTACAGAGGAAAATAAGGAAACGGAGGCCCAGGCTGGTTAAGTGATTTACTCAGACTCACACAGGTATTGGCAGAGGCAAGATTTTAATCCAGGTCCTCTGAGTCCAATGCCAGTGTTTTTTTCACCATACCACACTGTCCCTCAGTGTGGATGTATATATAACACCTCCCCACCCCCACCCCCACTTCCATATTTTAAGGGCAGAAGAAGCAAGGGGCACCTCACTCACTTCTAGTAATATAAAAATCAGTATTGAAAAATGGATCCATGTTAGCTCATGCATGAGAAGTCTCTCATAACTTAATAACTGTCTGAGACACCAAAGAGGAATGGAGATATATGGATGAGAGAGAGAAGCCAGAGTGTGCTGTGGAGACCCGTGGTAGAGCTGGTTTCATTTTCCATAGTTATTAATGATCTAGAAGGAGGCAAGGCACATGCTGTGGTAATTAAATCTGCAGATGATAGTAAACAGAGATGTGTGAGAGACACAAGTGAAGATCTGCAAGACATAATGCAGTGACCTAGAGAGAGTAGAAATATGGGCAGGAAATGGCCAAATGAGATTCATCCTGGGAAAAAAATAGAATCCTATACATCTGGGAAGGAAATAATTTGAAACGCAGAGAGCTAGACCAGCATAAAAGCATCAGTTAACAAAATGACCTGTGAATGTGAATTAGTGTTGAATATAAATTTGTCCTGGAATGAAAATTGACAATACCTTTTATCTGCATATAACTTGGACTTTTTTGGGAGGTACTATCAAGGGTACAAGTTATTTTGATCTTTGTGACAACCTGAGAAAGAAGGAGGAAGCATCATCATCTTCCTTTTACACAGGTAGGGACATTAAGATGTGGGTAAAATGATTTGCCCAGGGTCACACAGTTAGTAACAGAAGTAACATCATGGGACATGGGGATAGGTTAGTCTTGAATGGCTATTTATCAAATCCACTTTAGAGCTACCCTATTGGAATAGTCAATACTCAAGCCAGGACCAATGTGCTACCTAGCAAAGTTCCTCTGTTTATAAATAGATGTTGTAGATTATGTCCCCTCCTCTTCCGTTCATTCCCTTCCTCTAGATAGAAATATTTTCACTCTGCTACTCATGTTTAGCTTGATAATTTGTTATTCAGTAGTATCTGATTCTTTGTGACTCCCTTGGGGGTTTTCTTGGCAAAGATGCTGAAGTGGTTTGCCATTTCCTTCTCCAGCTCATTTTACAGATGAGGAAACTGAGGCAAACAGGGTTAAGTATCTTGCCCAGGTTCCCACAGCCAGTAAGTGTCTGAGGCCAGATTTGAACCCAGCAAGATGAGTCTTCCTGACTCTGAGCCTGCTGCTCTGTCCTCACTACCTAACTGCCCTGTTTTGAAAATACTTTGTTTATAAATAGCTCTTTCCCCTAAATAACCTTACACATTGGGGCCCTGAGGAATTTTACAAATATGTGAATTTGAAACACATCTTTTATTTTAATTTATCTGACAAAATATTAGGCAAGATGAACAGCAACTACTGATAAACCCATTCTGCAGAAAGGGTAACTAAAGATTAGAGCATTTTAAAGATGTTAGTCAAGGCAGAGCTAGAAATATGGTAAACATGAAATTACATTAGAGAGGGAACACTGTAATCTTCTAGGCTACCTAGAAGGGCTCCCCTCCTCTCTCATGGTCAGTGGACCATGGCCCTCTGCTCTGCAGCTTACCTGGCAAGAGACCTGGGTTCTAGTTCCTACTCTGAAAGTTACTGAGGGCTTTTCTTTATAAATGAGGGCATTAGTTAAGGTTGTCTCTAAAATTCCTTCTACTTCTTAGTCCGTCCTTGTGAGATTTCAGCTCCATGTGACCCTACCAAAGCTAAGTCTCAGTTTCAGTAATAATTGAGTGAGTGTTCCTGTGGTGACACTGGACAAGTTACTTCCCCCTGTGGGCCTTCCTTTTCTTCCTTTTTAAAGACTGGAGTAGGGCAGAGATCCTTAACCTGGACCCCCAAGGAGAAGGTGGATAGATTTCAGAGAATCCATGAACCTGAATGGGAAAATGCTCTAATCAATTTTACTTATCTCTGAAACTTTTCATTTTCTTAAAATATTTCAAAGCGTAATTCTTCTTTGCCAGACTGCCAAAGGAGTCTGTCACATAAAAAGGGTAAAAATTCCATATTAGAATCCCAAAGACCCTTTCCAGCCCCAGCATTCTACTTTGAGGGCTTTTTGGAGGGTAGAGGGAAGGAGGTTGATTTCAAGACCTCTTTCAGTCCCCTCCCCCAAAACATCTTTCTGTATGTTGTAAGGGTTACCATTTCCATTTCATCCCCCAATAGTCAGATCTGTTGGATGCTAAATGTGAAGAAACAACTGACTTGAGTACCTAATTTCCTGTCCCTTCTCAATTTTATTAAGGATAATTAAATAAAATGTAAAGCTGCCACGTGGTTCACTTCCTTAAAGTGGGAGCAGAGGGGCAGAGGTAAGTGACTAGGTAGTAAGAACATGGTAGGTATCATCCCCAGCCAGCTACATGGTACAGTGGATAGAGTTCTGGGCCTGGAGTCAGGAAGACTCATCTTCACAAGTTCAAATCTGATCTCAGACACTTATTAATTGTGTGACCTGGGCAAGTCACTTAATTCCCTGTTTGCCTCATTTTCTTAATCTGTAAAATGAACTGGAGAAGAAAATGGAAAACCACTCTAGTATCTCTACCAAGAAAACCCCAAATGGGGTCATGAAAAGTCAGACATGACTGAAAATGACTAAACAACAATGGTATCATCCCCAGCCTTGGCCTCATGGCATCCCAGGATCTCTGCCCATGGGAACTGATGTCTCAGGGTCCCTGTCTCCCTCAGAGAGTAGTATTCACCAACCCTCGCCCCTACCTGAGGCTCCCTTCTGTGCCTTTTGCCTCAAGTACAAAAAGTCATAGCTACTATTAACTTTGGTGAAAGATTACATAGTTTGAAGGTCTGCTTGGAATAGATCCATGGTCTTCCATATTTCAGTCTTGGACTCTAAATACTTGTTTTCACCACCTTCAGTGACAAAGGATGGCTTAGGAAATCAAAGTCTGGTCAGCTTCTTTACTTAGGGCTTTGTCAGCATTTGATGTCGGATTTCCTGAAGTGAGAGAGTTGGCCTGTGAGCCTATTTTAGCATGTAGAAGCAATCAGCCCAACAGGAAAGGCTTGTTTTCATTAACATGACCATCCCTTGAAAGAGGCAGCCCCATTCCTTCTCCCACAGCTCCTTTCTGTTCTTTGGCTCAAAGTAACCATGTCCCATGACTGCTGGATTGAATCTCAGCAGGAGTGTACATCTATTATTCCCACTACCCTAAAAGATGGGGAGGTGGAAACTGGTGAGCCCCTTTGGCCCCAGAGCAGTTGCCATGGATGAGTGCAGAAAACAGGGGGAAGAAACAAACCAAACAGCCAAGCTCCCCTCCTGGAGACGGGACTGAAAGCTTGGAAAATATAACGGGGGCTATTGCCTAGCACTTGCGGGGTTGGCATGCTATTGTGAGCCATCCTTCAGCTGGGATTGAGCTGTTATGCCATGCATGGGAAAAGCTGAATTCTATAACATGTGTTTCCATTCATTGGAAGAGTGAAACAGATCTTTGCACTCACCAGAAACCTTGCCTGTGGGCTGTGACCTCAAACGCATTTTTAAAAAGAAGGACAGGTGCCTCTCAGGTTCACTCCTGTGGTTTGGCCCCTGAAGGGGTCTAAGTTCTGATTGAGCAAATCTGTTGTTCCTCTATTTTTCACATTCATAAAATAATACTGTTAACTCCTCCCCCCAAATCCTGCTCCATTTCCTCTTTGTAGTATGGTGGTGGTTCTGTCTTTGTTAAGGCCATCCCTGGGAAGGATGAGTTGTGACAGAGTTTACTGAGCTGAAAAGTCTCCAGCGACAGGCCTGATGAAAGTCTATGTGTCTTGTCCAAGGACATACTTAACCAAGTGAATAGAGGTTCAACACCAAAACCTTGGCCATTAGATGATGAATTTGGGGGCCACTGTAACTACTAAAGATCATCGGCAAAGTCATAGACAGGGAGGAACGGGGAATGGAGACTGTACCCAGGCCAATGAAATCAAGTTCTTTTCAATACATTGAAATATACTTTGACTAGGATTACTCTTATGTCTTGATTTCATGGCCACAGCTCCTTCTTTCCCAAGTCAGTTTTATAGATTGAATTTTTCTGAGATTTCAATTGCCTGGAGAAATCCCAGGGTACCAGACTGAGGCAGATCATCAGTTTCTCAGATTTTTTTCTGTCTTTAGCATTAGATATGTCAGATTTTTCAGTAAAAGGAATGAAGAAAGAATAAGGTATCTTTCCTGGACCCGCAGAAAGATTTAGCAAATGCACATAAAAAATTTAAGCAGTAAGTGATGAGAGTTTTAATCTGGCAGTACCACTGATCGTGGACCTTGAGAAACAATTTTCAAAATGAGTCCTTTCATTTTTATTATTATTATAAATTTATTTATTTTTAGTTTTCAACATTCACTTTCATACGTTTTACATTTTCTCCACCTCCCTCCGCTTCCCTCTCCGCACGACGGCATGTAATCTGATATAGGCTCTACATATGCATTCTTATTAAACATATTTTCACATTAGTCATGTTGTACAGAAGAATTAGAACAAATGGGAGGGACTACGAGAAAGAAAAAACTAAACTAAAAAAGAGAGAAAATAGGCTTTGATCTGTATTCAGATTCCATATTTTTTTTTCCTCTGGATTTAGACGGCATTTTCCATCATGAGTCTTTTGGAGTTGAAAATGAGTCTTTTTTTAAACTGAGGAGGATAATACTTGCTTACCTTGTAAATCCACAATAATGAATACAAACAAACATATAGCCGGGTTACATATCACTGGGAACTCCTGAAACACATTAACTATAGGTCTATATGTGTATGTGTTGTATATGTACACATATGTGTATACAACACACTCACATACTGTTGTCCCAAACATCTTAGTGCAGGTTTAGGCTATTAAAAGGAATTTATTAGAATGTAAGTTCCTTGAGGGCAGGATGTCTTGTTTTATTATATTTTTGTTTCCAATACTTAGCACAATGCCTGGCATATAATAAGGGGCTAACCAATGCTTTTTCACCCGTTCACTATAGCACACTGCTTCCCGAGTGTTATAATAGGGGTTATTACTATGTTCCTCCCTACATATTTTAATCTCCAGGCTAATCTTAAGAAAACTCATCTTTCGTCATCCCAAAAGCCTTAGTGTAGTTTTAAGTTAACAGTACTAAGATTTTTGGGATGTCCTGTATAAGAACAAACTTTCTAATAATTAAAGATACCCCAAAAGGGGAAGGGGTTGGTGACTCTCCAAGTGGATCTTGGATGATCATTTCTGAGGGAAACTGAAAAAGGAAAATATAAGCTCCTTGAGGGCAAGGACTTTTTCTATCCTTTTCTTCATATTCCCTTTTCCTGGCATAATGCCTTGCACATAACAGGTCTCTAAAAAATAAAGGCTTATTGAATTGAATGGAACTGAATTGGATTGGATCAAATTAAAACTACAAAGGAGATTCTCTTATTAGGCAAGTGATGGAACTAGACAACTTCTAAGGACCCTTCCAGCTGTGGAATCCTGTGATTTTTCAGAAGGTTGCCTGGGAATGAGTTGTAATTTAAGTTCTTGTTGCACAGGACTAGGTAAATAGGAACACATGGCCTTAATCTATCTCTCAGAGGCTGAGAGAGTCAGGGAGGCAAGCCCCCCCTAAAAAAAAACCCAAAACAAATCCACCCAACAGACAGAGGAGTGTTTATTTTATTGTGTAAATCTAAAACAATAAAACAATAATTTAGTTATTTAATAATAATAAAAATAAATTTAATTATTAAGTAATGGTTAATTATTTATTAAATAATAATTAAAAGGATTGCAGTAGCTAAGTTAGAAATAAAAGAGAAGAAACTGCATACTTTGGTGATTCTGGTCCCATAGGCTTAAAGGGAAAAGAGAAATTTGCCCTGTTAACTAATTAAAAGAAGACTGAGTCTGGGTCACAAGCTCATCAGAATGACTTAGCACAGTCAACACTGCCAAAAAGTCTTCCATGATAGCTTTATGCTTTTTTGTTAAAAATTACTGCAGAATGCGAAGTCAATGGGGCAGCTAGGTGGCACAGTGAACAGAGCACTGGCTCTGGAGTCAGGAGGACCTGAGTTCAAATACAGCCTCAGACACTCAACACACTTACTAGCCAGGTGACCTTAGGCAAGTTACTTAACCCCAATTGTCTTGCCTTTTCCCCTCAAAAAAAAAGGAAAAAGGAAAAGAAAAAAAGAATGCAAAATCAAATGTTGTGGATATTAATTTGAGGCTTTTAAACATGGAAAATATGCTTCACAATATTAATAGACAGTCTGTAAAAGCAGGGACTGTTTAATTTTTTTCTCCATATAACCAGTGCCCAGCACAACGCTGTCTTTTAGAAAATACTTAAAAACTATTTATTGCCTGATTGATTGATTGAGCCAAGATTTCATTTAGAAGCAATGTGAGGTATTGGTGAGAGTGTTGGCTTTGGAACCAGGAATGCCTGTTTCCAAATCCTACTTTGGATGCTGTGGTACCAATGCAATATTTACAGCAACCACAGTGACTATAAATATTCCTGCATGGTGCTTGATCACAAAATATAGCAGACTCTCTATATAGAAGACAGAAGTAAAAAATTTATTCAGACATCAGAAAACCAAATCCCAAAACCAGTAAGTCGATTATTCCATCATAGTAGCAAAGAAGTTAATAAGCCATAACAACACAGAGATCCACAGCATCCTTTAGCCTTCCCACAAACCAACATAAGATCAATGTTTACTCACAAACCTCACTAACTCCTTGCCTCAACATCCTCTCTCTCTCACTGTCTCTCTGGCTCTGACTCCCAGCTTCCTGTGGGCTCTGCTCTACCCTTCAGCAAACTCCTCCCACCACAGGCTTCATATGACCACATTCAGCCTATTAGGGGGGCAGAGTTTATTTTCAAAGCAGGGAAGGTCTTCAAATTCCCCTAGGCTCATTAAGGGGCAGGGAAGATCTTCATATTCCCATTACCATTACAGATGTTTACTATCTATATAACCTTGGGCCACTTACCTCTCTGAGCCTCAATATTCTTATCTGTAAAATGGGTACAGTAAGACCTGTAGTAAGATTGTTGTGAAGCCTCAATAGATCATATGCGTCACTTGCTTTACAAACCTTTATAGTTTGGAGTATAAATGTCATTTGTCATTATTACTCCCTCCAACAGTACAGGCTGCAATCCAACCACACCTTCTTCTCCTGTGAGACTCTTGCTACTGTCTTTCCATAAATCTTCTGTAAAGGATTCTCGGTATGTAAGGGCCTTTGGACATTATGTGGTTACCAGGAAAGTACACACAGAACTTATCATCAAATCATAAAATCATCAATTTAGGGCTGAAAGGGACTTTAGGAGCCATCTAGTATAGCCCCCATATTTAAGAGATGAGAAACTGAGGTCCATAGACACCAAGTGACTTGCCCAAGGTTACATGAGTAGTAAGTAGCAGAGACATAATTTGAACCCAGGGCTTTGTCTCTAAATCCCATGCCCTTTTTGCTGCACTGTGTTGTTCTGTGTCTGTCTGTTGTACTGGTTTGTTCTATTACCAGCCAACCTCCATCCTGATGATAATTTCCTGTGTGATCTCTTTTTGGTTACTTCTTACATGTAATTCCTCATTAGATATATTTGTCATGTCATTTCAGTTGTGTCTGGCTCTTTGTGGCCCCATTTGGGGTTTTCTTGGCAGAAACACTGGGGTGGTTTACCATTTCCTTCTCCAGATCATTTTACAGCTGAAGCAACTGAGGCAAACAGAATTAAGCAAATTGACCAGGGTCACACTGCCAGTAAGCGTCTGAGACCAGATTTGAACTCAGGAAGAGGAATCTTCTTGACTTCAGGCCCATCACTCTATCCACTGTGCCATGTTCATTTGTTATGCCTCCTCTAAATCTTTTATTTAGTACAACAAGGGAGCTGATAGTCCTTCTGCCCTGGCCAGACCACATCTGGTGCTGTATAAAGTTCTGGGTACCACATTTTAAGATTAATGGTGAAAAGCTGGAATGTGTCTGGCTGATGGTAACCAAAATGGTGAGGAGATTCTAAACCATGTTAGGCAAAAGCTGGTTAAAGAGATTATGAATGGTTATCCAAGAAAAGAGAAGAATTAGGAGAGACATGAGAGTTAGTGCCAAGTATTTAAAAAGTTTTCATGTGTTCAACTTAGCTCCTAAGGGCAGAACTAGGAACCATGTAATTCCAGAGAAGCAAATTTAGTATTGCTGAGAAAAGCTCTCCAATAGTCAGAAGTGCTTCAGCAAGGAATGGACTCTCTTATGAGCCAGTAAATTCTCAGAAGACCTGTCTTCACATCCTAACTATGACACTTACAAACTATTGGACCTTAGGGCTTTTTTTGTATTTTATTTTCAATTTAAGAAATAAAACAAGCATTTCCATAACATAGTAGAATAGAAAAAAAAGATGATTGTATGTGAAATTACAAATCTATTATATACAACTTGCTATTCCTTTTAAATATATAATAAAGTTGTCATGTAACTCTTTTTTTCCCCCTTTTTCTTCCTGGCCCCACTCCACCCACCTAGCAAACTTTCACCTCATGGACTTTCACTTAATGAACAACATGGAGACCAGACAGCTGAGTGGGAGAAGATTAAAGGACTCCCTCCCACCCCCCTTTCTGGATGCTAGGCCTAGCACTGCTGTTTGACCTTAGCAGAGTTTCTAGGATAACCATCCTAACCCCTCTATGCACCCTAGCAGGCTAAGTGCCCAGAGATTGGCTCAGTACTTCACTTCCCAAGGTTGGAGGGGTAACGCCAAGAAGCCTGGATTGGTTTTATAATACTATATAGCTCAGAAGCTTCCACCACTTTGCTTTCCCATAAACTCACTGATGTCAGTTAGCCGGCCAAACTCAATTAGCAGGTATTGAGTAAGGTACCATTGTAGGAATAGTTAGTATAAAACATCCCAACAAACTGGGGCACACTCTCCCACATGTCCATACTGAATCCATGGGAAAATGGGATCAAACTTAGAGTGCATACATGACAAAGGGGGTGATTCACAATTCCTGGAAGTCCTTTTCTCCCCTTTGTGGAGTCCTTATGAAATTGCCCCTAGGAATGTTGTAGCTTTATCCCAGCTTCCTATACAATCCTGAAGTATGTGTCCACTTTATCTTCATCTCCTAATGGAGACATTACCAACAGTCACTGATGTTGCAGAGATGGGACTAATATGCTAATGAGAAATCCAAATCTGTAGGCACTTTGAAGCACAAAATTTTTTGTCCAAAGGGCAGGGAGGAGAAGACAAGAGAGTCTTCTGCTTCCCCTCCTGCCAAATGATTCCCTCTTAGAAGCTTGGCTGGAATTGTTGCCAATATGGAGACAACTTGCCACTCAGATTCTTGAATTCTAAACTGAACTGTTATTTTATGCAAAAGCTAGAGTCTCTTCAACTAATTCCAACAGATTTTCTATGCAATGTTTATTCCATTATAACCAATGGACTTGAAGCACTCTACTCCTTCCTCATTTAATAAACTAGGTTGCTTGCATTTAAGTGTCTTTTATTGATTGACACAGTAGAGGCATTTTCACCTGATAAAGCATGAAGGCTATAGCATCCTGTTAGTTATTTTAAGTAGAGTGGGGAGATTGATTCAATCAAACCCAGTATTGTGGTGGTAGATGTTTAACAACCATCTCACCAGAAAAAAAAATGCATGTATGACATACTTTCAGTTTTAATCTGTATTATTAACATTTTCCTATCACTTTCTTAAATTTAGACAATCAACAAAATAATAAATCAAGCCCTGATTTGTAGAATTTTCCATATTTAGAGGTGTAAATGTTTACATCAAAAATTAGGTAATTGGGGTGGTTAGATGATACAATAAATAGAGCACCAGCCCTGGACCTGAGTTCAAATACAACCTCAGACATTTAACACTTACTAGCTGTGTGACCTTGGGTAAGTCACTTAACCCCAATTGCCCTACCTTCCCCCCTCCAAAAAGCAAAAGAAAGAAAGAAAGAAAAAGAAAGAAAATTAGGTAATCTGTTCCCTCAAGTCTGTTCCAGCTGGCTCCAGCTCACTCCTGAAAACCCCTACCGATGATCAAGGACTGGTCACCTAACATCTCTAAGACTGAGTTTCCTGGGGATAATGGTACTTGCGACTTCCTTACAAGGATGTTGGGAGGCTTAAATGAGAACACAAATATAAAAAATTTTAAAAACTTTTCAATGCTACATTTATTTGAATCATCACTGGAGAGCTGCAAGCAGTGGCTGGATGACCATTTGTGAGGGAAATTATAGAGGAATTTCTGCTAAGGTTTAGGTCAAACTGGTAGTTAAACTGTGGTCCCTTGCAACTTCTATGAATCCGCAGAAGAATGAAAAAAAAAAGGAAACAATTTAGATTCATTAGAACCATTACAGATATTGAACCTTTGTGATGGGGGTTTAAGTTAATTAATTTCAAAGTAGTTTTTCTTAATTGATTAGGAAAATGAAACAAAGGAAAGGATGTGACATCTATCCCAAAGATTGCTGGAACTAGGAAAAGACCCTGAAATTCTTATTCTGAGCAGAGGCAACATAACTTACTTTTGTTCATGCCATTCTGGGGTCTCCTTGCCATTCTGGGGTGGATTCTTCACTTTCGTTCTGCCCCAACTTCAGCCCTACTGCTAATAGGTATATCTCTGGGAAGATGTCTCAGAGCAGGGTTCCTGCTTTAGAGGAATAGCTGTTTGTGTCTTTGAATTGAAGACGTCTGTTTAATGATGAGTTGGCCATGCATGCCCTGGGCTTCCTCAGAGTACTTTATGTTATTATAGAATTGGCTGGCTATCTATCAGTCTCCTGGGAATCATGATGGATGTTCTCATCTGCATTTAATCTGAAAACTGAATGAGGGTCTCTTCCTCTCCCCTTGGTTTTCTGGTAAACATCAGACAGATGAAAAAGGAGCTGGTAATTGTAGTGATAAAAATAAAATAATGGCCCATTGTTTCACTCAATTTCTTCTGTGCGATTTTAAGAAAATATATGAGACAGAAAAGGATTCCAATTCTTGCTAAAAGGACTTCTCTTCATAAATCTTAGGAGAACACCAGAGCTGCTACCATTAGTCTAAAGCTGATGTTGCTTGTCCTATTGGTAGTATCATCTAGTTATATGTTGGGAAATGTTTAACAGCAGGCTTTCCAGAGTAAAAAAATGTACCTACAACATGCTTTTAAACTTAATTTGCCTTAACATTTTTTCTCCATCATTTTCTCAAGTGTAGATAATCAACGGAACAATAAAATCAAGCCCTGATTGGAGCCTTTGCTGATTTCCAGAGT
>CM053581.1:313339081-313383994 GCA_028627135.1 Pseudochirops cupreus | reverse complement strand
TACGGCAAGTGTTTGACTAGCTTGATTGGCATTTTATTCCTGATGTTACAATCTCAGACATCAAAAAAGGGGGGGGGGGGAAGGGCCTATTTGTACAAAAATATTTATAGCAGCTCTTTTTGTGGTGATTAAGAATTGGAAATAGAAGGGATGCCTATCAATTGGAAAATGACTAAACATGTTGTGTTATATGATTATGATGGAGTATTATTGTGCTGTAAAAATGACAAGCAGGATGGCTTTCAAAAAAACCTGGAAAGACTTATATGAACTGATAAAAAGTGAAGTGAGCAGAACCAGGAGAATGTTGTATACAGTAACAGCAACATTGTGTGATGATGCCTTATGATAGACTTAGCACTTCTTAGCAATACAGTGATCCAAGACAGTTCCAAAGGACTAACAATGAAGCATACTATCCACTACCAGAGAAAAAGTTGATTTTGTTTGGCTGTGTTCACTTTCTTTCATTTTTTTCTTTTATTTGAGTCTTCTTATGCAAAATGACTAATATGGAAATGTTTTATGTGATTGCACATGTATAACCTATATCTGATTGCTTACTGTCTTGGGAGGAGTAGGAGGGAGTGATAGAATTCAAAACTCAAAACTTAAAAAAAAATGTTAAAAATTATTTTAACATATAATTGGGGGAATAGATAGATATACCTACAGATAAATAGATATATCTATCTATTTAGATATATCTATATACTTATAGATATACCATATGTGTGTGTGTATCAAAATTATATATATATATACATATATACACACACACACACACACACACACACACACACACACATATATACACACATATATAAAATTTTGATACTTCTACTCCACAGACATTCTCAAGAGGCAAGAGGGGATAGTAGACAGAGTGCTGAAGCCAGGTGAGAACTTGGTTTGAAATCTCACCTCTGACACCTACTGGCTGTGTGACCATGGGCTAACCACTTAATCTCTCTGAGCCTCTGTCAATTCTACAAGATTCATACACCAAATTATAGATGAGTTGTGATCTGGAAATCACAGATCATTGTCACCTTTCAGGAATTCTATCTGTCCTCTAACAAAGAGAATTGATTTACCCCTTAGCTCCCTTGTGAAGATGGCTTATAGACCACCAAGGCACAGAGTAGGTTGCTGGGTTTTTTTCCTTCCTGGCTTCAGGTGTTCTCTCTCTAATTTTCGAGTTTTGATTAGGATTATAGCAGTTTCAGGATACCTCACTTTAATCAATAAAGTCCTAAAAGGTGGTATCAATTGAGTCTTGGTAAGTCACTATTTGAAATGTACTAGGTGAGCTTAATGTTTAACATTGGAAACTCCCCCCCCACCTCACCCCCCGAATCAAATAACTGTAATGTAAATGTTTGGGTGCTTCTTCCACCATTGTAGATTAGGATCCATCCATAACTCCTCTTAAACGACTTTGTCTATGTCCTTTCTACGCACTACACAGAAGAACCAACTGATATGTGGGAGGCCTCCCCTGGTGCTTTTAATGCCTTTTGTCTGCTAGCACCCAGGCAGCATACTTCTGTTTTCTTGCCCCCTGATTACATGACCAGCCCACTTTTGACGCCACTCACACGTATACACTATGATTGAGTTTAAATGCTGGATCAGTGTCAAACATATTCTCCCCCGAAAGTCAAGGACAGAAAAGTCTTCTATGTGCTAGAACATTCATGGCATCACTTTAATTTGTATTAATAACAAGAATAATAGCCTGCATTTATAAAACACTTTAAAGTTTGCAATGTGCTTTATAGATATGCCTTCATTTTACCCTCACAATAACCCTGGGAGTTAGGTTGCTATTATTATCATCTTTATTTTACAGATGAGGAAACTGAGGCAAACAGGGTTAAGAGACCTGCCTAGGGTCACACAGCTAGTAAGTGATTAAGGTCAAATTTGAACTCAGTACTTTCCAACTCCAAGTCCACCACTCTATCCACTGTAAGGAGAAAGTGGGGAATACCCCTAGTGATTATATTAATGTAAATGAAAGCCACATTAAAACACAATAGAACTCCAGTCGAATGCAGTGACCCACGTTGGTTCCAGAAGGCGCAACATACATATTTTTTTCCTCTCATTAGAAAGATGTTGAACTTCAGCTGTAGAATGATACCACACTCTCAGCATGGGTTTGTTTTTTATCAGATGGTTTTACTTAACTGTTTTTAAGGGCAGGATACTATTGGCAAGAGTATTAGGGAATGAGTATTAGTGGGAAAAGAATAAATGTATCAGAGAAAAAATATTTTTTAGAAGAGAAAATATCCATAAATTTTAAAATGGGCCTCAGTGAAGATGTGGGATATGAGCTTAGCCCTGAAGAATGGGAAGGATTGAGATAGCCCCTTGACCTTTGACAATCATTCTTCCAAACCTCTCTTGAGGCCTTTTCCACCTGGATGTTTCTAGTCTTAGGAAATAAACACTGATAAGCATGCATTAGCTTCACTGAGAAGCACAGGAGCTAAAAGGGGAAAAAACCATATTTTTAAAAATACCTTGCTTCTAAAGCTTTGTTATAGCTGATGGGTATATAGATTTTAAAATAACCACACAAACAAATCCAAATTTGAAAATATAGCACCTTAATTAGGAGATGAGCAACTAGGTGGTGAAGTGGAGACAGTGCCAGGCCTGGAGTCAGGAAGAACTGAGTTCAAATTCAGCCTCAGATACTTACTAGCTGTGTGACCCTGGGTGAGTCACTTAACCCTGCTTGCCTCAGTTTCCTCATCTGTAAAATGAGCCGGAGAAGGAAATGGCAAACCACTCCAGTTTCTATGCCAAGAAAACCCCAAATGGGATCGTGAAGAGTCAGGCATGACTGAATAACAACAACAAAGTGTATGAATGTTTTGTGACTTCTCAAATGACTCCAGACTTGTTTCTCTAACAGTTGAACCAACTCATAGCTCTCCTCATGGTTTATTAACATACCTGTTTTTCCACACTCTCTCCAGTATCGATTGTTTCTCTCTTTTTGCCAAGTTGATGGGTTTGATGTGACAGCTTGGAGCTGCTTTGATTTGCATTTTTCTTGTTATCAGTGATTTGAAGTGTCATTCATAGAGTTGCAGGTAATTTACATCTCTTTTTTTGTTTTTTTGGAAAATTATTGCTCGTATCCTTTGAAGGGGCAAAAGGAACACACATTTATTAAGTGCATGCCATATGCCAGGCACTGGGCGAAGCACTCTGCAAAATATTACCTCTTTTGAGCCTTACAACAACCCTGGGAGGTGGGCGCAGCTATTATCCCCCATATGTGTTGGAGAAAGCTAAGGCACACAGAGGTTGTGTCTTGTCTGGAGTCACTTGGCTCGTAAGTAGATGAGCCCAGGTATGAACTCAGGTCTTCCTACTTCCAGGACCACAGCTTGATCTACTGTGCTATGGGACTTTAAGCTAGAAGGGAACAAAGAGGTCTTAGTTTTCTATATTCGTATTTATTCCCTGTAGACTGTGGCTGTCAGACCTGAGATTCCCCCTCCCTTCTAGAGCTTATCTTCTTATTTTCACTTCAATGATTTTATTTCTGCAAAAATAGTTTAAATTTTATAGAATCGAAATAGCCTGTGTTTGGGGGACTTGATTTTTCTTTTGATAACCTCTTCTATCCCTTGTCTGGTTATGAATTTTCACCCTAACCATAGAGATGAATGTTATAGTCTTCTAGTCTCCTCTTTTTTTAAAAAAAGATGTGATCTTTAAGAGTTATACCATTTATCCTTTTGGAACTTATTATGGTGAAAAATGATGATCTAATATTTATCTTCCATTAAACTGTTATCCTGTTTTCCTAGGAGGCATTATTGCTCCAGTAATTTGTGATCTCAAGTTTACTGAACACAGAACTCCTGTGTGAGCATTTGCCTCTAGATCTTTCATATCTAGTCCATATCATCAATTTAATCTTCCATTTTTTAGCCAGTACCAAATGATGATATTGAGAGCTGCTGGGGGTGGGGGCTGAGAGAGGGGTCCGGACTTCCCTGATTGTTTCCTCCCACTCCCCCTCAGCCCAGTCGATGAAAACACAGAAGGAATGGATAAGAGAGACAACAAAACTTTAAACAGTGCAAAGATGGGCCGCCAGGACAAATTTTCTCTTGAATCCATAGCTGGCTTTCTTCTCTGTTTCTGGGGGGTCACACTCAGAGCTACCTTGGCCAACTGGCTTGTTTCCTGTTGGGTGTGCTATCTATTACTGGGATGAATGATTTTATTTCAAGATGTCTTGACTGATGACAGAGGAAAGTGCCCCCCCTCCCCTTCTGATTAGAAATTTAAGAGGAAAGGCAAAGAGATCTTTGAAGATTTGGAGTCTTTCCCAATTTCTGGCTTTCCTCTAGACTGCCAAGGGTCACATTCACTCAAACTGCTTGTCTCAACTATGTTTTTCTCTCTTGTGTATGCTGAGTTTTAAAAGCCACCAGGAGTGACCTATCCTTGGCCAACCAAGAGCTGGCTATTTTCTAATTCTAAGGAAAATTTCCTTTACACTTTTCAAAGGGGTAACAGAGTATGGACATATTTCTGGATTGTTGTCTGTGTTACCTGCCCTTTCTGTGGTTTCACCAAGGGAGAGGCTGTGGGGCTGAATATTGTCCTTACTGGCTGCCCCTGCCCCTCACATAGGCACACGAGCACGCACATACACAAACACACACACACACACACACACACACACACACACACACACACACACGCTTTTACTCTTTCCCCATTTAAACATATGTTGTGGATAGCAGATCAGCTGTGGTGATTTTGGCACATTTGTCCATATTCTTATTTCTGAAAAGTTCTCTGTTGACTTTGGGAGGTGGGAGGCTCAAGCCTCCCTTTCAAATGCCATCTTCCAAAGCCTTGTACTAAAGAGTCCTTATGGTAAAGTCCATATGGCCCAATTCTTTGGACAATCTGAAAATTGACAGTATTTCATGATGGTTTTAGAACTCCTTTAGCTGGTAGATCCGGGGGGGGGGGGGGGTTATAACTCATTCCCAAATGTATGATTATATAGTTAAACAAAATAAGAATTTAAAAAATTCTTATAACGCCTAGCTTGGTGCTGGCAAAAGCCTACCTCAACCCAAAGATAATACAAGAAAAAGGAAAAAGAAAATTGGGCACTTCCTTCCCACCCCTTTCATTCCCCCCTAGAGAAAGTCTGGTCCCACTAGAAACCCCAAAAGGAACAGGTGATTTGAGTTAGATTCTTTCACCACTCCAACCTTCAGGTGAGAACCCAAATTGTCCTGGGTGAAAATTCTTTGGGATTTCTGCATCACATTGAGCACTCCAAATTTCCTCAATGGGAAACAGAATATATAGGACATTTCCAACTAAAGGCAAGGATGAATATTTCCAGTGGGTTCCTTCAACACATACTCAACTTGAAAATTTCCCAATGGATCCCCGTAATCCATAGGGCTTCTGAAATGAAGTTCTGAGCTCACCCCTTACTAGGATACGCAGGCTAGCTTAAAAAATAAACCAAACAAGTTTAGAAAAGCCCCAAAGGGGTTTAAGACTTCCCAAAAGGGATTAAGCATTTGGAATGGATTACTGACAGTGTCTACATCAGACAAGCCTGTTTTCCAGAAGGATCATAGAAAAGCTATCTAGAGTCATGATACAATGAGGCAAGTAGTTTTGATCTGTTCAAAAGGAAAATTAAGAAAAAATTAAATGGATTAGCGCCCAAAGTGTGAATTACTAGACCACTGTATCCTAAGGATGAAATCTCCATACTGTTCATATCAGCTCTTATCCTGATAATGGAACACGGTGATACAGCCGATCTCAGTAAATAAACATTCAACAAGAAAAAACTTACCTCAGAGAAACTGGTGTAAGTCGTAAAGAAACAGAGTACTGATTATCTAACCCCAGACTGAAAATAAAAGGAAAAAAAAAAGAAGCAAGCTTTACACAACTTCTTGCCCAGCCTTCTTGAAGATAGCCCCTTCCCTTAAATATGCCAGAAAGCATTTAAGGAGACCCAGTACTTTCTGAACCCGTCCTCACCCAGTGCCACCTATTCCCTCCCATCTGAACTACCATCTGTTGGGTGAATTCACAAACTTGCACCTGCTAAGAGGTGGAGGGTGTGTCCAGCTGGATCAAAAGAGATTGAGCTGATTACAAATGCTGGCAGTGCCATGGGCTGTCAATAGAGAGCGAAACAGAGAGTGCTGAGTCAGTAAAGCCCCTTCTGCTTTGTTCTGTGGGCATTACCTTGTAGGGAGGTATTTCCTTTCCCTTTTTGCCAGTGCTGTTTTATGACTTTGGTGCATTTTTCTGCTCTTTTGAGGTGGTGACGGGTAACTAGGCTTAAATGCAATCTCTCAGCTGCCTTGCTAGAAGTTCTAATGGCTGTTTCTCATCTAGGTTGTTGATCTACATTTAAGGCAGATGGGTAGTCTTAGCAGTAAAGGATACTGCTTCCATGAGACTGCGTATACCTAAGGCTTCGCTCATGCCATCCACAGGCAATGACAAACAAGGATTATCCTGGCCCTGCACTGGCCTCGACAACCCCCAACCCCCTCACCAGAACCCTGTCTCATGTTATCTCAGACGTAGATCATAGAGATCATAGATTTAGACCTGGAAGGGATAAAAGACACCATCTGGTGCAACCCCCTCATTTTACAGATGAGGAAACTGAGGCAAACAGGGTTAAGTGACCTGCCCTGGGGGAGGGCGTAGGCTAGTGAGTGTCTGAGGCCATAATTGAACTCAGAAGGAGGAGTCTTCCTGACTCTAGGCCTGGCACTCTATCCACTGTGCCATCTAGCTGCCCTCACCATATTCATACCTCCTCCATTGTTACCAAGGTCAATACTGCTTTTTTTCCATCTCCTCCCCCCCCCTGCCCCCGTCACACAACCCCCCCCCACGAGTTTCTAGGATAACCCACATAAGAGGAAGATGACATTGCTTTCACCTTCCCAAAGGTCTATTCTCCTTGGCCCAAGGAGTGAAGAGTGTAAATGGCTTTGGATGGCCACCATCATTCCCAGATTGCTTTCTGTATCCTCTCCTGAATGTGGTCTAATTTCCACCAAGGATCATAAAATCCAACCCTAGAGTAAGTGAAAGGTTTGCCCATCTCACTCAAGAAGCTGCTATCAGTTTTATTTGGAATATGCTTAGGCTTCAAATTTCATGAGAAAACTTTGAACTCTGTGTGTGTGTGTATGTGTGTGTGTCTGTGTGTGTGTGGCATGTGGTTGTAAGGTCTTCCTGTCAGTATATGTGTGACCATGGGAATAGATTACTTGCCAGATTTATTCTTATGAATTTAATATGTAAACATCTAATAATAGCTCGGTTAGGTTTCTTTTTTAATTCAGTTAATTGTGACATTGGAAATGTATGACTAAGATTTCCTTTGTTAGAACCACAAATCAAAACCCCAGTGTTTTGGAATAAATTATTTTTAAGTTAGTTTTACCAGAGACTATTTATCTTCGTTTGCTCTCATTGGAATTACCCAATTATTTGGCATGGCACTATTATGTGAGTCAGGTGCTTCCCTCATCATGTTTTGGAAGTTTTGATAGCTTTTTTTTTTTAAAGAGCTTTGCTTTTTCTCCCTCTATCCGACTGGTACAGCATTACAAGATCAGAGTGGGAAAGGACCTCTGAGGCCTCCATCCAAAAATCTGTCTCTGAAAAGGAATTCCCTTTATGGCATCCCTGACACGTGGTCATCTAGACCCTGTGTGAAGGGCTGCAGGTAACTCTAGATGCATCCCATTCCTCATTTGGAAAGCGCCAATTGTTAGTTTTTCCCCTTATAGCCAACCTAAATCTATATCCACCTTAGCCACTAGGTGGCAATAGAGCCCTGGGCCTGGAGTAAGAGAGACCTGAGTTCAAATTAACCTCCGATTCTTCCTAACTGTGTGACCCTGGACAAGTCACAGAAACTTTAGTTTTCTCATCTGTGAAGTGGGAATAAGAATCCTTGTGGTGCCTTCCTCACAGGGTTGTTGTGAGACTCAAATATGATAGTATGTGTAAAGTGTTTTGTAAGCCTTAGGAAGATTAGCTATTATTAACACAGAGTCTTCCCGCTTCCCTTCCATCAGTCCAATGCAACTGCTCCTGTCAGTGCCTTCTTCAAGATTCACATCCTATCAAAAGATTCCCTGACCTCCTTCCTGACTCTTCCACTGTCCCTCCCAAATTTACACACTTAATTCTTTTTTTAAAAATTTTTTTGGGGAGAGGAGGGATGGAAAGGCAATTGGGGTTCAATGACTTACCCAAGGTCACACAGCTAATAGGGTGTGTCAAGGCCACATTTGAACTCTTTTCTTTCGACTCCAGGGCTGGTGCCCTATTCACTGTGCGACCTAGCTGCCCCACACTTAATTTTTATAGTCAGCATTTACAGCCAAACTAGTGTACTTATTAATCAGGTACCTGGTGTTTTGAATTTTTTCTCTATTTGCTTCATGTATGTATTTCATCTCGATTATTTAGCAGCAGCAATTAAGCAGAGTAGAAACGAGCCTCAGGAAATGAAGGGTGAAAAAGCCTCTAAGTAGCTAAAATAGTTTTTGTAAAGTCTTGGCGGTCACTATAATGCTATTGACTCTCAGGATCTCAATCAGAGCTTACTTACTCTTATTTTAAATACAGTACTAATGAGCTTGGTCATATGGTTTCAGAACCCACAATAGATTATTTGCTGCAAATGAGAAGGGTTACTCCTAGATTATAGTGATGATAATTAGCTGAAACATTAATTTTAAAAAACCACCTGATATTTACATAGCGTAGTGTGGACACCCTTTCTCATTTGGTCCTCACAGCAGTCCTGTGAGGGTTCCTTCCCAGGAAGTGATGAACATAGGCATGACCAATGTAGGAATTTGTTTTGCTCAACCAAGTATGTTTATGATGAGGATTTTTATTTATTTGTTTTATTGTTCAATGGGAGAGAGAAATGGAAGGTACAGATTAAATGCAAAAAAGTTTAAATTTCTTACAAAGAAAATTTAAAAACCATGTGAAGAAGGTCCCGTAGAAATTCTTTCCAGTTTACAGATGAGGAAACTGAGGCTCAGGCAGGTCAAATAAATCCCTCATAGTTACTACCAGAACAAGAGTCAGACCCCAGGTGTGTGGAGCAAGAGACACAAAAAAGGAAACCACAGGATCACTGGAGGTCTCAGGAAGCCCAGCAGTTTGGGGCCATCTGATAGAGTCCCTGACAGCCTTACACACTCCAGCAGTGCCTGAGGGTGTCACCATACAGTACAATGGTTGATGTTCATCAGAATACTGAGTAGTGAAGTTATGAAGAAATGTGTAAATGCTATTTGGGTAGTCATGTGTTTGAGAAAGATTTCCATCCAAAATGAAGTAAGAAGTTTGAGCACTTACACGGTTTCCTGGAAGAGTACCTCCCTGACCACACCGGATCAATAAGACTTCTTACCGTTCTGTCTTTTCTCCTTAAGGAGATTGTCAGATCTTTGAGGGTGGGGACTGCTGCTCCCAGTGATTCCCCTGGCACGCACATATGAGTGAATGATTTGGGTGCACTGAATTGATAAACTCCTTATGGAATGTTTTTGGAGTCTAATAGCATTAAAGCACAGTCTTGCACTGGGCATTAGTTCCTTTAAAACAGGAAAATCGTGCCTGGCTGAGTCTTTTCAGAGAGAGCGGTCCATCTGTTGCTTTCTCATTGTCTTCCGGCTCTCTGACACCAAGAGCAGTGCAGACTATCCTTTGAATGCATTCAAAGGCTTTCAGCTGTGGAGCATTCCAGTCTTTGCTCTCCTCCTCTCCTTGCTCCTTTCTTCTGGCCAGACTTAGAAGCGTTCACTGCTGCATTTCCAATCCCTGCAAACAGACTTGAATTGTAAATTGTCTTTTCCCCTGTGTCTTAGCTTGGATGCTTTAATATGTTCCAAAAAGGGAAAGATAGGGTGGAGGGGGAAAGAGTATTCACTGTATGTTTGTGGTGGTAGCAACAGCTTGAAACCATTAGCCTTGCTATGATGCATTCCTGTGTTGTTGGAGCGGCTCATCACAACACAACACAACACAATTCTTATTTTTGCTTGGCCTCTTGCAGCTCAAAGAGTTTAACCCAGTTAAATACGAAAAAAGCACAGCAAAGAATGCATTTGCATGGGGAGTGGGGAACGTTGGAGGAATCCGCTCAGCATAGAATGCTTTTGGCTATAATGCCGGTAAATGAAGGAGATAACTAGTGTACACCAGAGGGAAAGAAATCCTAAGATGCACATTTTAAAAGAGGTAACGGGATCCTGAACAACGGCCTTTGGGTATTTTCACGTTCCTAAGAAACCATTTTGGTCATGGCCCTCCCCAACATTTTAGAGGGGTAGAAGCCCAGGAGAAAAAAAAGACTCAGCCGGGCTCTAGTGTGCCCTTTAATTCCGCCTTCCCTCCATTCTAAATATAATTCTGCTCATTTGCATGCCAATACCCACAATGCTTTGTAATTTCACGACTCCTTTCAGTGGTCCCGGAGCTGAAGCCGCAGGAACAAAGCAAAATGTTTAGGGCGTGCCTTTGGCTTCCCCAGTCCATGCTTTGCAAAAGAGAATTGGAAGGTAATCCTTCCCCAGCATGCCTCCTGCTTGTTAAAGTACGGAATATATTTATTGGGAACAGGCCGTGGCCTTGGTATGGGGTTGCTGTTTAAGGAAAGGAAGGTCCCTTTGGCTGGAGATGTCTGGATTTTTTTTTTAATATCTCAACAAAAAGTTATTAAGGGGCTGTGTGTGCAAAACACTGTACTAAGGGTATGTGGGGTGATTGCACGACTTGGTCTCTGGATTCTGGAAAGTTTTAGGTAAAACATTCAATATACATTTAAAAATAACTCATAGGTCTATGGTGCTATGAGGTTTGCAACCAGTAGGGATTTTAGAGATTATCCAGTCTTGTGTCCTCCTCATTTTAGAAAAAGAAAGTGAAGCCCAGCGAGGGCTGTGACTTGCATGAGGTCAAATAAACAGAGAGCCAAGATTCAGACCGTGATGCCTCATCTCCAACCCAGCACGATTTCCACTATGCTATGTTGCATTTGCAATAACCTCGGGAGGTAAAGTAGTGGAAGCATCCCCGCTGCAGATAAAAAACCCGAGACCAGGAATTTTAAGTGGCTTGCCCAAGGTCACTGTAACGTAGATTCGGAGTCGGGTCCTTATTCCAAACTTCAGCACACGTCTATCACACAAGGGCTGTGCCCCATTCATTCCGCACATTTTTCCTGTTTTCTAGACTGCAATTTAAGCCCCCCGTTTAATGAATTCGAGACAGCAGTGGTATGGGTGTGGACTAGGGAACCAGTCCTGAAGACTCGGGTTTAGGTCCTGTCTCTCATGCCTACTGGCCGTGTGAACCTGGGCAAGTCACGGAATCTTAGTGCTCTAGGCATCCATCTCTTTGAGACCATAAACCGCCCAGAGGTTGACGATTTACAATGATGGGGGAGCTTCCTCACCTAGTACTTCCCTATACCAATTGAATCCTAAGTTCCGTCGTTATCCCCATCCCTTCTTAATGAACAGGGCACCAGAAGGTGTGCATTAGTGAACCCCAGACTCTCAGCTTTATCAAGTTTGTTCAAATACGTGCCATTAAACATATGGAGATATTAATGAAATATCTGTTGATTGCTTAAAAGGATGGCAGCCCTATCTCTAATTTTGGTGCTAATCTATAAAGGAAACGAAGAGAAGCATTTCATTGGAGATAGTTGCAACATCTTTCTGCATTCATGTTTTGGCTTTGTATATCATTCTTGCATAAACCAAACCCAGGATGTAAATAAAGCGTGATAATCTTTTGCATGTGGAAGAAAATTCAGTGGCATGACAGTATCTTGCAAGTACAGCTTTCATTCAGAGTGCTGATTTAAAAAAAAAATCCCTACACCTTTGTAATTGTCTTCATTTCGTATCTTAAATGGGTACGACTTCACGATTTCCATTCAGTGTTCTCTGCGTACAGCTATGAAGTGTATTCTACTGTACCCAGCCATGTATCGGTACACTCTCAGGAATGAATTGATGAGGCTGTAAGGGAGCAGAGGCGGTGCCGCCCAATCTTGTAACAAAGGCTGCCTGCCGAAGCATCCTGCTAAAGGAAAGGGGGCTCTGAGCTCCTGGGCTTCGGGAGGAAAACGGGGTGCCCCCTCTGCCGTGCTGGAGTCCTAGGGCGTGGTGGTGGTGGAGTTGCAGTTACCAGACAGGGCAGTTACCTGCCCTCTGCCGCCCCCCCCCCCCGCCCCAGTCCTTCTCTGCAGCACAGCCCCCGCCCCCAGCCTGCGCGCCCGGCACCACCCCACTCCACCCCACCTTCGTCTCCTTCGCGGTCTGCCCGTGTCCGCCGCGTCTTGCGCCCCCTGGCGGCCACCAAGGTGCCTCACTCACGCACTCGCTTGCACACACACACATCTACACACACTCACACACAAAAAGAAAAACTGGGTGAGGCAGATGCAATAAGGCGAAGGGAGGAAAATCATTAGAGAAGAGGGTGCAGAGGAGGGAGGAGTCGGACTGGCCATTCTTGCCTCGCTGGGTCCCAGCTGTCCCTGCAAAAGAAAAAAAAAATAAGAGGGAGAGAAGAGTGGGGTGGGGGTGAAGGGGCGCGGGGCGAGGGCTGCTATTGTCTCTCGGGCGGCGGCAGCGGCGGCAGCGGCAGCCCGGCGGGGGGCGGGCAGAGGAGAGCAGAGGGGGAGGAGAAGACGGCGGCAGCGGCCAGCGAGCGAGGGAGCTAGCGAGCGCACCATTCTCTTCACCTGATCTCTGGGCGGGGGTGCGAGCAGCCAGCGCAGGGCGAGAAGCCGGAGCCGGAGAGGCAGCCGCCCGTGCAGCACCAGCCCCAGCCACCATGTCCTACCAGGGCAAGAAGAACATCCCCCGGATCACGGTGAGCCCCAGCTCGCAGCCCCAGCGCCGCTGCCTCCTCCCCTTCCCCTTCCTTCCTTCCTTCCCTCTCTCCTCTGCTCTCTCTGGCTTTGTGTGGGGCGAATCGCTACTCCTGGCCCCGGGGCACAGCAGAGTGGAAGTTAAGAAAGGGGGGTTGGGGAGGCGGACTAAAGTTGGGGGGGGCACGCGGCCCCGGGCTGGACAGGGGGAAGAAAAGCAAAAAAATAATGGTAATAATGCCTATGATAATATTAATAAAGGAGCGAGCGGCTCCATGCAGCCCTTCCAGGAACTTTGCGCCCCGCTCCCGGGCCGGGGCGCCAGATAGCGGACCGCTTTGCGCTCCTCGCGCGCCTTCTCCAGGAGCTCGCGCGCACCCCGCAGCCTGGGCTGGGATTTGGGGTCGGGAGTTGGATGACTGCGGGTCCGATGGCCTTGAGGTTGGAGCGGGGTGGTGGAGGGTGTGGGTTCTGGTTAACACCCTCGAAGCTTGAAAGGTTGCAAAGCTTCCTTGAAGCGCGAGGCCAGGAGTTGGGGGGGAGGGGGCCCTACCCTGGCCCTGCCCCAGCCTTGCCCTCTCAAGGGTCCAGGGTGGATGTCACTTCTTCCCTCCCCCCAACCTTGGAGGATTAAGTCGCCTTCAACTTTGTTCCCCTTTGCACGGCCCTCTTCTTCCCCCCTTCCCTTTGCTGCATGTTTTGGTGCGTCATGTGCCGGGCTGGAACAAACGAGAACAAAATAGGAACCGGATTTCTCTTCTCCCAGCCCGGAGCGCTAACCGCGAATTATTTTAAATCAGTCGTCATTAAGAAAAGCCCGAGCCGGCGGCGGTGCGGGGTTTTTGTGTTTTGTTTTGTTTTGAAACCCTGGATTTGAGTTTGTCGTCCTGTGTACAGCGGTGCATCTAGCTTTGTGTGCAGAAGGGCGGGAGGAGGTGGTGGCCGAGGCGTGTGGCCGGGGCGGGGTGGTGGATGCAAGAGTCAGGTACGGGATCTGCATCTCCAGGAGGTGTGGGCCATGCCCATCCTCAGAAACCTGGCCCCCACCCCTGCTTTATCCTGGATTCGAGGAAAACGGAGTATTTACTAGTAGGGCGAGCCTCCTGTGCTCCAGTGGACCAGGATTTTTAGCATTATTTGTTTTTGGTTTAAGAGGCAAGAAATGCAGCAGTGCTTTGTTTCCAATGAATTTAATTAAACCTTTGTGGGATGGGGTGTGGACTGGGGGGAATTGGTTGGCTACTCCATCTTTGCAAGGCGAACAAAGGAAGTGATAAACCCCAGCACCAGAAATGGCTTTGCAGATGTCTGATGGTTTTGCTGCTACCTGTTCTCAGCTAATTAATTTCCTGAAAGCACCCTGGTTTGGGGAGGTTCCCATTTGCCACTGTGCCCATATCCCCCGTAGGTAATGGCGGTCATGTGTGAAATGCCGCCGACTTCTTGATACCCATATTACCTTTTATCTGTGTTCATGCTTTATTTGAATTGCAATGCAACCCCGCCAGAGGAGGCATCAATCCTTTGCTGTTTTCTGGGGCTGGGCTCCAGTGCCTTCACGACACCTTACTGAATGTCTAGCTTGTCCTTGGGAAAACTCATCGAGCTTTCTGCCTAAGCTTGAAATAAGCACCAGGTTTTGGAACCAAAGCTTTTTTCCTTTCTGCCTTTGCCAGCATCGCTTAACTGAAATAATTCAGAAGTATTAGGGGGTGTGTAGTCTTAGGCGATTTTTTTCTTACCCAAGTTGATGTCCCTGCCGAATGAGCATTGTAGAAGACATTCTTGAATCACTGAAAAATGAAGGTAATTGGGACATAACCTCTGTTCTCGGTTTTAATCTTTGCAGAACCCAGGAAGAGACTGCTTTTTTTGAGATGTTTCATGTATATGCTGGCTCATGATTCATACATGTATCCATACATTGCAGAGCTTTACACACAGTACATCGTTCTCCCTACTCATTCTTGGGCTTGGAACAGATAGGGCATCTGTAATTATTACCTTTGGCCAATCCAAGAGCCAGGGTGATTTTTCCTGTGGGCTCGGACCAGGGTGGTAGCATGGAAGGCCCTCCCCACTCCCAGGGTCCCCATTCATGACAGCTATGAGGAAAGATGGAAAGGTTTTAGTGGAGGGTGCCTTGTCTTTGAGTAGAGTTCACATATGGGTGGGGTCCGGGTTTGACTCTGTCCAGACATTTCCTCCTAGAGATGCAGACCCAGCTGTGAGTTTGCATTTAGTCCTTTTGCCTCAGTGGAGTCTGTGTGATTCAGGACTGGGCAAGCTTTACAATGTGTCAAGGATGTCTTTAACACCAAAGCTGAAGCAATAGTTGTTAGATGGTCATTGTTAGATGAAAAATATAAAGGGTGGGATGCTGGTCTCAGTAGGCAAGTGTGTACCTCTAGAAATTGGTTTTTCCTCTTTTGATCTTGTTCTTCAGAAAGAGGAAGGGCACCATGTAAAAAGGATTTTTTTCAAAAATGTTTTATATATGTGTGTATAACCCATGGGTTATATCATTGTATTGACCAAGATTTAAAAACTGCCGTACAAACACAGAAATCCTTGGGGAGGCTAGACACACCCTTCCAATAGATCGATTCCATACTGACCCCAAAATATTTTTCAGAAGATGATGAAGAGATTTGGATTTAGCTTCTGTGCTGATTTTCTTCAAAGCCAGCTCCACCCTCAGCATTCAAAGGCTCTCAGTGAAACAGCAGTCAAATGGGTGCAGTTTTTTTTGGCCTCGTGCCTCCCAGTGGTCTCTGCCAGCTCCTTGACTCCCCTTGCTTCAGCATCCCCTCCCCCATTATTTGGACCGTTGTGACATTTGTGCCACCCGGTTTCCATCCTTTTTTCTTCCTGCTGCTCTCCTGGCCACAGACCCTGGGAATGAAGCCACCTCCCTTGGGACAAGGAATGATAGCCCTGAAGTTAGGCATGGTGACTGATTTTTGCCAGGCTGGGAACCAATTTCCCAGGCTGTTGGTGTGGAACCCATTCATCAGAGGCCTAGAAGTTTGGGGTTGGTGCTTTGAAAGGTTTGATTTCTAGAAGTTCATTATTTTTTATTCCTTAAGCTGTCATTTAAGACTCCTCATAGTCTGGCTCCAGCCTACTTTTCTAGCCTTATTGCCCATCACTCCTCTTTATGAACTCTACCCTCCAACCGCCATCCCACCTGGCTTAATGTCCATCACCCAGTTTTGTCCTAAACTAATGTTTCAGTAATGTTTCACAAGCCATTTCGACCAAATTAGAATATATTCTCTTCGAAGCTCCACCTGTTGATAGCCTTGTCTTCCTTCAAGAACCAGCTGAGGTGCCCTCTCCTCCATGAAACCTTCATGACAGTCTAAACTCAAAGTTCCCTCTATTCCCCCTCCCTCCAAAGAAGAAATCTAGCATTTTGTCTGGAATTCTCCTTTCTGCCTATCACATCCTGCTTTGTCCCATACTAATCTGAGTAAAATATGCCGCATCTCACTTGTAAACACTTAGGAGGCAGGGACTGTGTGCCCAGATCCTAGCCTGGTATCTGGCACATAAAAAACATTGCTGACTTGTCTTGAATTCAGTTCTCTGAGAGTCTCCAATGAGCACTTAACCTAGGCTCTGAAATTTCTGCACATCTTACTTTAGAGGGTTAGAACTGGAGATGCTGGGCGGGCTTCCCTGCCTATGCAGTCAATATCTTGGGCAGCTCAGGGCGGGGCAGGCATGATATGGTGGAGGGAAGATGCTTCCCCTGAGACTGTCTGCGTACCTTGCACCTTATCCTCTCAAGGGTCCCATTCCAGCTGGCTTCAAATCTCTGTCACAGGGAAGCATGATTGTGAAGGGTGTGGAATTGGGGGTTTTTCCCAAGTCTTAAAGAACTGCTCTTTGTTATTGTTTGCTGACAGCCTCTCTTATCTTTTCAAATTATTATTTTTACCCAGATCCTTTCCTTCACCATTCCCAATGTCTGTGACACCCTTCCCATCTGTTGAATTCCTACCCAGCCTTTAGGTCAAGTGATCTCTGCATGTCCCTTCCTTGATTTTCCCTTAGTTGATGAAGACCTTCCTCCTTTTAGACCTCATGTTAGCATTTATCATGTAACTGTGAACATTTTATGTATTATGGTTATTTCTTTTAGGTTTCTCATCCTTTCAGTAGACTATAAGCTCCATGAGGGCAGAGGTTTTTATCTCATCTAAACTTTGTGTTTATTTCATTACTTATCGCCCAGTAAGGGCTCTGCAGCCTTAATAATACTCTTATTTGTATAACAAAGCATGTCGGATTCTAAATAGTATATTAATGTCCCAGAGATGGATTTTCCTGATTTTCCTCCATTCCCCAGTCATACTGAACTATGATCAGTTATCAGATAGTCACTGACTGATATAACTTACTCCGGCGACTTGGAATGTAAACTTGTTGAGGACAGGAATTGTACCACTTTCATGACTTTGGTGGCAGAGACATATTACTTGTGGATGGAGAAAGGGAATGAGTGAATGGGAGAAGAGTGGTGTTAGCAGAAAGAGGGTCAAGTCTGAAACTGCTGAGTGACAGTGGAGTGGAGTGAAGTTAGCCCTTTGTTTAAATACTCTGAAGGTTTTGCCCATCATGGGTGGATGATTTCATCTTTCACTGGTGGGACCAAAGTGTAGTCCTTGGGGGGTTCCCACTTAAGTAGCACCTCCTAGAGTGGACCATCGCTCCCAGGGTTTGGTCTGGTTGTTTGGAAGGCTAAGAAATGTGTGTAAATACAGAGAATTTATTTGAAGTGTTTCATGGGAGGAAATGTGAGATTGGAACCAGACATAGAAGCTGACTGTAGAATCCCCTTTCTTGGAGGTCTTTGTAAAGCAAAAAAGACCTTGAGGTTTCTGGAGTGTTCTCTGAGGTTACTGGCTGTGGGATGACCTAAATGACCTCAGAAGGCTTATGCTTACTTGGAGTCATAGGATTAGAGACCTAGGGTTGGAAGGGACATTCGAGGTCCTAATTCATCTTCCACATCTGTAAAATGGGGATTTTGTGCTGCTGGCTGCAGGCCAGGAACAGACTCCGTCCTCACCTCTACCTCTTTATAATCCTAATTTTCTTCAAAGCTTGGTTTGAACATAATTTTCAGTGTGAGACCTTTCCTGATCCCCACTCCCCTTCCCCTACAGCTGTGTTAATGCCTCCTCCAAATTACCTTGGTTTTTTTTTTAAACATTGTCTCCATGATATATAATGTTAGCTTCTTGAGAGTGAGGACTGCTTCATATGTCCTTGTATCCCTAGTACGTAGCGCAATGCCTAGCTCAACATCGTAGGAGCTTAATAAATGCTTGTTGATTGATTGAAACATGGAATCATTAAGTCCCCTTGTCTCCCTCCAAGGCAAGGCATCTCATGATAACAGAAGTATGAGATCAAAGGCTGAATCGTGTGAGAGACGCACTGAAATATCTGAGGGACATCTTTGTATAAATCTCATTTAGGATTAATGAATCCCTTTGTAGTTCTGGTGAATTGTGTGGTTCTCAATAAGGTTAGCAAAATTTGTCTAAGAATGCCGTACATGCCTCTGTGCTAAGACTGCCACACAACAATGCCACAAAACCCTCAGAGTATTTAAACAAAGGGCTAACTTCACTCCATTGTCATTCAGCAGTTTCAGACTTGATCCTCCTTCTGCTAACACCACTCTTCTCCCATTCACTCATTCCCTTTCTCCATCCACAAGTAATGTGGTAATAGCTCGTGATGATATGGTGCTTTAAGATTTGCAGAGAGCTTTATGAGTATCAACTCATTTGGTTCTCACAACCCTTTGAAGTAGGTGCTATTAATATCTCCATTCTACAGATAAGGAAACTGAGGCCAATGGGTTTAGGGTCACATCTCTAAGTGTCTGAGGCAAGATTTGAACACAGGTCAGACTCTAGGCATCGAGGTGGTGCAGTGGATAGAGGTCTGAGCCTGGAGACAGGGAGACCTGAGCTCAAATGTGGCCTCAGACCCTAGCTATGTGACCCTGGGTAAGTCACTTAACTCTGTTTACCCTAGTTTTCTCATCTATAAAATGAGCTGGAGAAGGAAATGGCAAACCACTCCAGTATTTATGCCAGTAAAACCCCAAATGGGGTCACAGAGAGTCAGACCTGACTGAAAAATGATGGAATGACAACTTCCTAACTTTAGGCCGGCGCTCTGTACCTTGCACAACTCAGCTACCTCTACCTCTCAGACCAGTGTCCTCTGACTCCAGCATGGTTTATTAAATATAAAGAGAACCTGTCTTTATAACAGTGTGGCTTCCTCACAGACACACCCTTTTGCTCCAAAGTGAGTATTTATAATGGGGTAGGGATATAAGAACCCTGTGTTAGCAAGTGAATTCCACTCGGGATGAATACTCACCTCTGTTTAATGCGGAGATTAATTAGTTTCTGGCTACACCCCCATGTTAATGTTCACTTCCTTCATCTTGTTCTTTACACCCAAGGGATTCTTCTCGAGCCAAACAAGGACCCTTGAGAACAAGGGAAGGTCTTGGGAGGGCCAGGTGAGAAAGCAATGCTAACAGAAAATTGGTTTCTGCTTCATATGGTGAAAACAGAAGTTGGCAATTTGATATCTCATAGTTATAGATACAATAAAACAAGAGTTCATTCGGATGGTTGAAATAAACTTTAGGTCACAGGATATTAGTGCTAGAAGGGACTTTAGAAATCATTTAGACCTTATAAGAGAATCTCTGAATAAAGATGAGGAAATTGAGGCCAACTGGGAGGGGAGGGGAAGTGATTTGGCCTTAAAGGGTGATGCAGGTTAGTATCAGAGCCAGGATTCAAGGCCAAGATTCCAGATCTTGTGTTTCTCTCTCACATGTACCATGATGACCTGCCCGTGGTCGCAGAGGTAAGTGTCAGGACTCTTTATGTTGGACAGATGGCGAGACGGAGGCCTAAGGAGACCTTTAAATGCCTAAAATCCCAAAAAGGACACCCAGGCTGACATTCTTTCCACTCCCCCACATTCCATAGCCATAGACTTTGTGCCTTTTAAGTCATAAGACTTGTCTCCCAGATTTGTGCTCTTCTTCCCAGGAGGAGCCAGGCTGGCAAGTGGGGCTGGTTCAGCCAGGCCGACCCCATCACCATGACTGAAGTGACACCACCAGAGTGCCCGGCCCTGCTGACAGTGGGTCAGTAGCATCATCTTCAGAAAGGCCAGCACTTTGCTGCTGCTGCCAGTTGTCTGAGGTCATTTCTGGCATTACCCCCAAAGCAGTGTAGTCAGTTACAAGGTAGAAAAACAGGTAATATTTTCCTGTAGCACTTTGGTGCAGATAGTGTCTTGGAAGTGGATGGGCACTCCCCTGTGGCTCCTCTCCGCCTACCTTTTTCCTATTCCCAGAAGAAGCCAGCCTTTCTGAGGCCGGACTTCTTGATCCTCCTACAGTCATTCTAAGGAATATTGACTGGGCAGGGGCAGAGGGAGATCTCTGTAGTGGCCTAGGACCCTACTTCTGAGCTCATCTTAAACTAAAGACATTTCTCAGTGTTTGCTTCATTTCCTTTGTTTTGTTTTTTCTCTTTGAAGAGCCAAACAATTAATTAGGAAGGGAACAGGAATGTTTTCAAATGGAAATATTAAGGAAGATTTTATTTATCAGGGGCATAAAGGAAAAGGCGACCAGAGCGGCAGATGGATAATAGTCTCTTTCTTTCTTTTTATTATTATTTTTTTATTTTTTGCTTTTTGTAGGGTGGAAGGCCAGGCAGTTGGGGTTAAGTGACTTGCCCAAGGTCACACAGTTAGTAAGTGTTAAGTGTCTGAGGCTGGATTTGAACTCAGGTCCTTCTGACTCCAGGGCTGGTATTCTATTCACTGTGCCACCTAGCCACCCCAATAGTCTCTTTCTTTAGAAGCATGGCAGTTTGGGGTGGGGGGAAGCACTGTGGGGACCTGAGTTCCCAACTTGCTTTTGCCACTGACAAGCTGTGTGACCCTGGGAAAGACCTCACTTCTGGATTTTAGTTCCATCATCTACCTATAAAACAAAATCATGGGATTGTTAGATGGTTTCTGATAGTTAATAAGATGCACCTCTAAATATTCTCTCTCTGTTAATTGTGTCCTCTTGCTGCCTTCTCTCAGCTTTACACCCAGAGTTGCACAATCCTTGCTCTTGCCTGTCTTCCTGCCCCCTTTGTCTGCAGTTACTTAGGAGAAGACAGAATAATGATAGGAAATGAGTGGAGAGGCAGTGGTGTCTCAGAATTGCCATCTATGGCATCTTCCCTTTTAACAAAGATTAAAAAGGAGAAAGGAAAAAACCCTGACACATCGACCCCTTCTGACAGTATATTCAGTATTCTGCACTCAAACTCCCTAAATTCTGCAGTGAAGAGAAAAATACCTTTCCTCAGTTCTCTATGGAGCCCACCTTAGTTACATAATTTCAGTTTTGTGTTTTTTGGTTTTTTCCATGGTTAAAATCGTTATATATGTGCTATATATATATTATATGTATATACATACATGTGTGGATTTATCTGTGTATACATATATGTGCATATAATAAGATAGATAATCATCTCTTGTGTATACATATATATATTTTTTTATATCCATCAAGCCTTCTTAACATAAGTTCCTCTAGAGCTCTGATGGAGGTAGGGCACAGAAGAGAAAAAAAGATCCCAGTCATTTTTTATCCAATGCTCTTCTAACATGAATAAAGGCGTAGTAGGATCATTGGTGGAGGTGGAAAGTAGTACAGAGAGGGTAATTGCTCAGAGAACAATAAAAAGTGAATATTCATATTCATAAAGAATATGTGAAGAAAGAAAAGTGAATATTCATATTCATATTTCTTCAAGGAAGAAAGCAGGAGCAAGTTTGGAGAGTGTTTCCCATAGTAAAGGTAAAAAATCTGTATTCCAGCCATTCAGAGCTGTAACTAGGGGGAGATGACTGGGGTTTTGTTTTAGGATGCTGAAATTTAGAGGGTGCTGACAGCTTTTGTATTCCTTCAGCAAATAGAAACTATTCAGCTTAGTACTACCTTGAAATTATTAGTTGAAATGCCAGACCTAGCTACACCCCAGGTGAACTCTTCTGGGCTCAGCCTGGCCCCATCAAACAAACTCCCCATCAACCACCTCCCAGTTTTTTCCCCAGGGACAGTGTCCTGGGGTGTCTCCCCCCTTTGAGCCTTGGGTCCCGAGGAAGTCTTCTACTTGAGAATTTTTCCCTTAGTTTGCCCCTGGAAGACTCGTTTTGACATGTTTGTCCCAAGAGTTTGAATTGCTAGTTACCTCTGCTGAAGAATATAAGTTTCTTGAGGGCAGGGGCTGCTTCATTGTTGTCTTTGGATCCCCAGTATTTAACTCAGTGCTGGCACACAGTAAACGCTTCATAAATGCTTATGGGTTTATTGATTTCCATAAATGTTAACAAAGGCCTGGAAAAACTTGATTTTTTTCAGGGATGTAAAGTGAGTAATGGTTGGAGGTTAGAAGGTATCTCTGAGATGTCTCCGTTTGGGTCTTTTTCGTCTCTACATTCCAGTTTTTCCATGCTGTCCCTTTTAACTGAAAGTAGCTAGATCCTGTTCTCCAAGCTCCTAACAGTTAAAGACGTGACCTGACAGCCACTGGCCTAGAGACTGATGTCTGGGGAACAGCCTTGGCAAGGCTTGGCAGTACAGACAAAGCCCTGTTGTAGTCCCGGGCTGCTGTGGGTGAAATGTATTGCTGGAGGAACCCATCCATTAGTAAGACTTCTTTCCTCCCTAGGATTCTCTCCCCTCCCGCCAATGCATCTGGACACATCCTCTGAATTTCAGGGCCCTTTCTGTATTATAGTCAGCCTGAGATGAGACTTAGTGTTTTGCTTTCTTCAGCCAGTGTAAAGGAGTTCATACACATATTCATCCCTCTTCCTATTGACGGGCAGAATTGGCGGCATGATCCAGGTGTAGCCGGGACAAAAATAATGCCTTTAATTAAAGCCTATTTACGCCCTTGTATAAACTGCAAATAAAGTCATTAGAGTCATTTACAGCAATTAGTACATACCAATCCATTAGTATAACAAAATCTTCCCTTAAGAAGGCTGGGCTTATGTATGGGCTTCTTCTTTTTTCTCACTTTTTTTTTATCTTTTGGGCCATTAGAACAAAAGGTTATGTCTTCACACATTTTTAGATTTCCCCTTGCACCTGTTGGGCCTCTCTGCTTGAGGTTTGTTCAGATTGGAGGAGGTTTATCTTGTGCTTGCACAAACTCTGGTATCTGCTCTTTTAATAGCACACATTTCCATGGAAGGCTCATGAAGTACTTTTCTCTCTACCTTTTGAGGTGGTACAGATATCACCCCCATTCTGTCGTTTTATAGATTATAGAAAACGGAGCCCCTAGAGATTACTTGCACATGGTCACTAAGAGTCTCAAAACAGTTTAATTCAACAAGCATTTCATCATGTAGAAACTACTAGTCTCAATGGCAGCCTCAGACTATTGAACCTAGACTGCCGACACCCCCGGGAAATGCTGGCCGCCCCCAGAACAACAAGCTGTTTTCATTTCAGCTAGTAAAAATATCCCTGAATGATTCCTTTAAAACTGAGCTGTATGACTTCCCACTCACTTTTTTTTTTAGTGGGAGCTTTAAAGCTACCTAGATGCCATAGTAAGGAAGTGAAGCAAATAAACATTTATTAAGCACCTACTGAATACCTGTCCCCTTTACAAATATCTCATTTGAGGCCTGGACTGGAGTCAGGAAAACCTCAGTTTATGCCTTGCTTCAGACACTTGACTAGCTGTCTGACCTGGTCAAGTGACCTTCCATCCCTAGGGAGTAGGATTCAGTGGTTCCTTCCAGTTCTAAATCTGTCATTCCCTAAATGATCCAGCTTTAATCCAGGGCCTCAGCAGGGGGTCCTGTCAGTGGGACTTGCCTCAGGGTTCTTGAGAACATCTGGGTAGCAGATCACAACTGTCCGTGTGACTTAGCAGAGGCGTCCTGGGGTCACTCAGGTGGCGAGTGTCCGGGGCAGCGTCTGTGCCAGGCTCCCTTTGAGGCTTTTGATGATGATGGTAACTAATATGTATATAGTCTGTGTGCCAGACATTATACTAAGCTCTTTACAAACATTATCTGGTGTGATCTTCACACAGCCCTGGGAGGGTAGGTGTTTTTTTTTTTTTAATTCCCATTTTATAGTGAGGAAATCTAGGATAACAGAGGTTAAGTGACATGCCCAGGATCACATAGCTAGGAAGTGACTGAGGCTGGATTTGAACTCAGGTCTTCTGACTCTAGACTCTGTGTATATGTGTGTGTGTGTTGTGTACACGTGTGTACACTATACATACATACATACATACATACACACACATTTTTTATTTAGTAGACTTTTTAGCCATGAGTTAAGTTTTGTTTTCAGACTCAATGACTTGAAATCATTTCAAATATTCCTTGTTTATACACTAAAGACTGGTCATACCTCTGAGGCTGGTTGCTAGCGGTCAGGAGTGATGTAACAGTAGTTCTAGAAACGCTGTTCTGCTTACAGGGACACTGTGTGGGCATGCAGGCGTGCATATACTTAAACACAGAGCCCTATTTGCTCACTGACATCATGTCTTATAGATGGCCTTAGTTTTGGAACTTAGGGGTAGAGGGCACCACTTGTTCTTCCATGTCACTTATTAGCTCTTCATCAAAAAATAAGTCTACGAACTTGATTCCTTACTCAGAGCTGGAGCATTTTACAGAACATTTGAGCCCTATAGTCATTCTCCAAGTAACTCTGTAAACTCCGTATTACCCCAGCGTTACAGGTTAGAAGACTGAGGACTGCAGGTGAGGGGACTAGGCCAAGGTCACAGAGCTGGAGCGCGGCTTCTTTCTTTCTTTGGCGATTGACTAAACATGGATAACTGTAAATATCTGTAACTACAAAGGAATGGAAGTGAAGACCAGGCAAGGACAGAATGTCCTACGGGAGAGGGGGAGAGGGAGGGGAAAAGTACGGAGGAGTCAAGTCGGCAGGGAACTCACCGCCTTGGTGGAGCAGGGATCTGTGGACCCTGATACCAAATGTAATAAATGTATTTCTGAATAGTTGGCTGCATGGAAAAGGTTTTTGTAAATTGAAACCAATCTTGAATACAGACAGTGAGCTTGCTGTTAAATTGAGCCTGGTAATGGAATTCTTTTTGAAAGACGGCTTTTAAAATTTTTTTTTGTTTTTTATTTATTTATTAGTCATGTGACCTTGGGCAAATCTGCAGGGTCATAGTGAGGCTCAAATGATTTAATGGGTATAAATGCTTTAAAAATCTCAGTCTCTCTCTCTTCCTCTCCCTCTCCCTCATTCTTACTCCTTCTCTCTCACTTTCTCCCTCCCTCCCTTCTGCTCTTTCACTCTTTCCCTCTCCCCTTTTCTCTTTCTCTTTTTCTCTTTCCCTCTCTCCTTTACCCCTTCTTCCTTCTTCCATTCTCCCCTCTTCTCTCTCTTTCCCTCTCTTGCTTTCTTTCCCTTTCTCTCTCCTCCTCCTTTCCTTCTTTCTCTCACCATCTCTCCTTTCTTCTTTCATTCTCTCCCCTTCTCCCCCTCCCTCTCTCTGGCTACATCCCCATCTTTCCCTTCTCTCATTCTTCCCTTTTCTTTCTTTCCCCCTCCATCTCTTTCCTCTTCTCTCTCTCCCCTTCCTCCTCCTCTTCTCCCTCTTTCTTTCACCATCTCTCCTTTCATTTTCTCCTCTCTCTCTTCCTCTCCCTCCCTCTTCCTCCCTTCCATCTTTCTCCCTCCCTTCCCCCCTCTATCTCTCTTCCTCCCTACTCTCTCTCCCTCCCTTCCCCACCTCTATCCCTCTCTTTCTCTCTCTCTCTCCCCCTCCCTCTTTCCGATCCTTGGGTAGTGGGAGGTTAAATGATTTAGCTAGCATCACAGAGACAATATATGTCAGAGGCAGGCATGAGAAAGCACCTTTGTCTGGATTTCTCTTTTGTCATGCTATCACCCTTTGCCTTATTGTCTTACAGCTTTGTAGATGTGTACAATTATGTCAAGGTCAGCTCTTAATATTTTTCTTTATTCATAAAATTAGAGAATTGGACCAATGATCTCTAAAACCTCTTCCATTGTTAATAGTTTGCATCTGAACCTCTTCAAAGTGGAAATAGTCACCCACTAATTTATTCTTTTTTTGTAAGTAATTTTTTTTCAAGAGTGACACACCTGTTTTTCAAAACTCTTAAAATCAAGGTTTTGCCTACCTGCATGCTGACCTTACTCTGTTCCCAAGCCAGTGCCCATGGCTACCCTTGGTGTTATGACAGAGAGACAGAACAGATCCTCCAGGCTTGAGAGCCAAAAATAACTGCCTTTCAACCTTGCAGCGGACTGGACCAGCAGCCCCTGTTGCCTGTGGCTGTGACCATGCAGGTAAGTTTCGAGATGTATAGAGCTGACATGCCCAGAGGACGAAGAGGTGCAGCCTCATGCATCCCTCTTTCCCATTGCTGAGTGGGAGCCAGGAGTCTCCGCCTTTGCTTCTTAACTTTTGTTGAAACCCTTTTGCAAAACCTTCAAAACAAAGGAAAGTAGCTTCGAATTGTGAGCCAGGAAGGCTCCTAAGGATTACTTCGTAGGATTAGATGGCTTTAAAAATTCCTTCTAGGTTGAACTCTGTGATCATATGATTTAGTCTAATCACCTTACTTTACAGATAGACAGTGAAGCCAGAAGAGGAAGCAGCTTCCCCAAGGTCATACAGACGGGCAACAGAAACATTACTTGAGCTCTTCTGAGCTGTCTTTCCTTCTCTGCTTAGCACAGTGCCTTGCCATCCATAGAGTGAGCACTCAGATGCTGTGTTCTGTCTGTTGTCTGTATATCTGGCATAGATAGGAATAGTGTAACAAGCTTGAATTTGAGAAAGGGGCGTTTGAAGTCAGACTGTACCAGGTATGGATATAATTCAGTCAGATAAGATATCAAGCAGCAGAAAGCCAGAAGACTTGGGTGCAAGGTCTGCCCTGGTCTCATCTCCAGCAAGCAACTCTGGAACTATTAAGTGTCTGTCTGCTTTGGGAGAGGAAGATTCCTCACTGGGAATTATAGCAATGAAACCTCAGATTCGGGTTTGTTTTCTTTTTAAATAGTGTAATTGGAAAAGTGTTATATTTGGAGTCAGGGTTAGGGTTTGAATATTGGTCCCACCATTTACCACTTGTGTGACCTTATTATTTATAAAATGTGAGAGTTGGACTAATAATCTCTGAAACCTCTTCCATTTCTAATCGTTTATGTCTGAGCCTCTTTAAAGTGGAGATAATCACCCACTACTTTATTTTGGCAAATCCTTTTTTGAGGGGCATGGGAGGAGTCACTTAACCCTTGTAGGACTCAGGTGTCTTTATCTGTAAAAGGAAGAGGTTGAGCTAGATTACCTCTGAGATGCCTTCCTACTTTAGATCTCTGATCCTGTGAACTGAGTGCCAGTCTGCACTTGGTGTAGAGGATGCAGAGGTGAAAGATGGCAGGACTTACCCTCAAGGAGCTTACATTCTACCAGAAGAGATAGAAGGTGTATACATGGCTAATTGTGCAGCTTCCTCCAGTCTCTTTATCTCCATTAGTCTGCATCTTTATTTTTATGTAACATGAGGTCCGTACCAGATATTTGACAAAGGGAAGGAAGGGGGCCAAAGGGCCCTTAAGACAAAGGAGTATGGCTGAAATAGGGAGGAAACTTGGCTTCAAGTCCTGCCTCTCCAGCTAACTGGTAATCAGGCTCATTAAATCAAGCTTTGATTGTAAAGGCGGACAGATTTGTGTAGTGCTGAGACTGGTTCACCAACTTTTTAGGAATGAGTGAAAAAGCATTTAGTGTGTCCTTACTGTCTTCTGGGTACTTGGTTGTATACTGGGGATATAAGTATGTACCTGTACTTTTAAAATTTTTTTATTTAATTTTTCATTTATGGAATAAAAGAAGCACTTCCATAACATGGTATAATAAAAAAGAGCATTACACCTGAAACTGCAAATCTGTTCTGCTCAACTTGCATGTTTTTTATATATATATAAATATATAATAAAGTTATCATGTAAATTTCTTTTTTCTCCCCTTCATTCCCCCCTCCCATGGCCACCTGGTAGGTATATTTCACACCTGTAATTTCATTTGATATAGGGATCTCCTTATGAGGAAAGCCACTCTACAAAATTTCAGGTCAGCAACTTCTTTCTTTTTTGCTAATCATGATCTTAGCCTAGGGAATTACCTGAGGGTGTGGAGGGGTGTGTGGGGCAGGCCTGGATCTCAGGTCTTTCTTACTGCGAGATTGCTCTCTATCCATTATGCTTTGGTGCCTCAGCAGCCTTTGAGGTGGAGTATATATGAGGGGCTCCCTGAAGACTCCGTGGGAAGATTTGACTGGGATTCCACTGACCTGGTCCCTGCTGGGCCACTGGCTCATTGTGTAGCTTCTTCCTGTCTCTTTACCCCATTGTTCTGCACCTTTATCCCTGGGTAACCCTGGGCTTTGGACTTGGTCTCCAAAGCCTTGAATAGCTTGACAGTCTAGAGTAAGAGCTTTGTTACTGCTGTGCTGACTTTTCTTAAAACAACCTAGCATAGTGGGGAAAGCACTGTACATGGAATTGAGAGACTTGAGTTTGAATGCTGCTCCTGTCATTAATGTGGCCCCCAAACAAGTCACTTAACCATTTCCTCACCTATTAATTGGGGATAATACTCAGTAACCAGGTGGCCCAGTGGATAGAGTGCTGGGCCTGGAGTCAAGAAGACCTGAGCTCAGATCTACATCAGATATGGTAGCTGTTTGACCCTAGGCAAGTCACTTCTTTTTGCCTCGGTTTCCTCATCTGGAGAATGAGGATATTAATTAGCACCTCTACCTCCTAGGTTGTCATGAGGATCAAATGAAATGTTTGTAAAGTGCTTAGCCCAGCATGTGGCACGTAGCAAGCATTATATAAATCTTAGTAGTTATTATTAAATGAGATATTTGTGAGGTGCTCAGGACAGCACCTGGCACATGGTGCCACAAAATGTTAGTTGTTGTTATTACTGTTATAAGCATTATTGTTATTATTATTATACAGTACTATCCTACGTCTCTCAGAAGGTTGTTTTGGGAACAGAACTCTGTACCCCCTAAAGGGGGTTAATTCCATTTTTCCTGGCTTCTGCAGTTTCAGGTTCGTGGGACTACACTTAGGTGTCAAACTTTTTTGGTGGGAGGGGGGTGGTCTCGAGTCAAAACCTCTGATTTAATTAGTATGGAGAATTCCTTTTAAGGAAAACTCCCTCATTTCATCAGTCAATGAGTTAATAAAAATGTATTAAGCACCTGATTTGTGCCAGGCACTCTGATTAGGGATGCAGACAGAAGACAGCCCCTGCCCTCAAGGGTTTTATACTCTTATAATAAGGGAGACAATGTGCAAACAACTATGTACAGATTTTTAAAAATCTGTAGCTATGGATAGATATATTCACGTGTGTATACATATATACATGCACATCATATATACATGTATGTCTAAATAAAATATGTATATGTTGGACATCAGCAGAGTCAAGGCACTAGAATTATAGGGGTTAGAAAAGGCTTCTTGTAGAAGACAGGATTTTAACTGAGACTTGAGGGAAACCAGGAGGCAGAGATCAGATATAAAAGCTCATCTGTAAAGTCTTAGATGCCTGGGGACACTGTCTGGGTAAGGGACTTGTCCAGAGTCACACAGCCAGTCTAGGTCGGAGGGCAGACTTGAACCCAGTTCTTGTCTTTATCCACTATATGGCACTGAGTCTGAAGCATTAAGGAGAAAAGTGAAGGGCGTTGGTTGTTTCTCCACAAATGCAAACCTGGATTTCTAGGAACAAAGAACAGAGGGAGAGCTGCTCTGGCCTTTGACTCCCACAGGCCTCTGGAAACCCCCCCACTGGCCTGGTGTGATCCTGAGCCCTCTTCAACACACAGGCAGATTTAGGAAGTTGCATAAGCCAGTGGTCGGGTGCCTAAAACCACAGTCCTCAAATTAGTCACTGCCAGCCCTAAAATATGAGGTCCGTTTTGTATTAGGCTCCGTCACCGCCTCCTCACATGGGCGGTGAGCAATTGCCTGTAATTTGAAATGACCACCAACACATTCCAAGGCCAGAGTGCCCATGTCCTCCCCTGCTTCCATGGTAGTTCTGCTAGTTTTCAGAATTAGCAAAGGGAGTTTTCTTTTCTAATTCCCCTCCTGATGCTTCTCTTCTCTGAAAAGCCTCAGAGTAGAGTATTCACGGAGTTTCCAAAGCCTTCGTAGCTGGCGACTGTCGCCTTTCCATCCTGATATGTATGAGACAGATACAAGTGGACCTTTTATAGAAGGAGGAAGTGGATGGGGCAGCAGCCTGAGACCCACAGGATGTTGCTAAAAGGGACCTCAGGGATCATTTACATCAATCCTCTTGTTTTACAGATGGGGAAACTGAGACCCATGGAGGTCAGGTTGCTTGTCTGAGGTCATATTGGCAGATCAGAATTAGGACTTAAATCTCCCAATTCAGGTAGCCTTTCCGTGAAAACCCTCTACTTCTCAGTCTTTTTAGGGAGAAGTGAGATGGTTATAAATCTGTTCTCCTATTGGGTCTCCATAATTCTCCTAGTGGCCTGAACAAAATCAAAATGTAATTGGGAAATATGTAACAAAATAAATAAAAATTCAGTAAAACAAAGACAATATTTGTATGTGGTTTTCTAAGTCAGTGTGCAGTCCACAGAGGTCCGTGTGTATATGTTAACATCTGTTTCCACCTGACTTCGACACCCCTGCACTAGGTTGTAGTTGCCTCTTAGAAGAACCCCTTGATAAATGAGGAAACTCATTTAAATAGAGAACCAAAATGAGTCACCCAAGGTCACGCAGTGAATTCGTGGCAGAGTCAGGATCAGAATCCAGACCCCATTGATTGACAGCTCCTGCCTTTTTCCCATTGTTCCCTTTGACTTTTCCCCTGTTTTATGGGATGTCACGTGTTAATGCTGCCCAGACCTGTGTAACAGGATGCTGGCCACAGTGTTCTGATTGCTGGGTTTCATCCCACATGGCCGCCCTTTATGTATATTTAGAAAGCCTCACCAAACAGCCTGGCGGACCATGCCTTCTTCCATTAGTGAGGCTCATCCCCTTCCCAGTCCTGCCATTTGTACTCGGCTCCAGCCTCTCCCCCCTTTGGTCTCTTCTCCCTGCACCCCAGACTTCCCCTTTGGTGATGGCCAGTTTGCAGATTCACTTTCTACGGCCCCTTCCTGTGCTGGCGGCCCCGGGTCTGCTGCCCCATGGCTGGCCTTGTGCCATGGTGGAGGTTGCGTTTGATGGCCTTTGAGATCCCTTTGTGCTTTGAGTTCCCCAGTTTGGTGAATCCTTTTCTGCCCCTGATGCCGTGTTAGCCTCCTCCCCACTACCATCTCCTTCCCGCTATTGGCATCAACTTGTTTCCATCTGTAAACCCTCCCTGTCTGGCACCCTGCTGAAGGGAAAAAAACCGCTGTCAGGGGGCTGGGGAAAAGGGCCTCTGCTCTGAGAAGCTGCTGCGCTCTTGGCCCTTTGCATCTTGGTAATTGTTGTTCACTCATTTTTCAGTTGTGTCTGACTCTGTGACCTCATTTGGAGTTTTCTTGGCAAGGATACTGGGAGAGTTTTCATTTCCTTCTCCACCTTGTTTTACAGATGAGGCAGACAGGTTAAGTGACTTGTCCAAGATCACGTGGCTGGTAAGTGTCTGAGGCTGGATTTAAACTCAGGTCTTCCTGACTTGAGGCCTGGCACTCTAACCCCTGTCCCACCTGGCTGCCCTGTGTGCAGTGTCTAGTACTGTACATACCAAGATATATACTGTGTACACCAAGATGGAACCCTTAACCTCAGTGAACTGACCTTCTGAGCCTGTATTCTCATCATTCTTACCATGACACTTCGGTTCTTTGGTTTGCCGTCCACCATCCTTCCTGTTTTCCTTCTCTCAGCCTTTATTAAGGGAGCCTTGGTTGAGTCAGTCCTGGTGAACATAAATAAGAAATTTGGTTATGAGAAAGGGACAGGGGAGGGAGTTGTGCAACATGCACATACTATTTCTGTGTTGTGTTTATTTAGGGTAAAATCTGTTTATGGTTGAGACCTGGGACATTTTAGTTTTACCTCCACATAACCCATCCAACTTGCTTAGTAAGTACTGTGATACGATGAAGGCAATTGGCGAAAGATCAGGAAGGTTGGTGTTCTCAGAGGTGATAATGTATGGCAGTTGAGGGGAGGTTTGCATAGACAGCTTTGTCTAGCCATGGCTGGTTTCCAGCCCTAAAGAACCCAGAGCCAAGAAATTAGATTATTCTCCAAGACCTTGTTCCCCTCCCTTTCCCTTTCTTTTTGGTTTAAAATGCATGTTTGTAAGTGAGTGTCTTAAGGACAGAGCAGTGTTCCAGGGAAGAAGCAGGAGAAAAAGGAATGATTTTCTTACAAGGTCTTTGCTCCCCTGCTAGGAAGACAGTCTGTAGGTGATCTGTCTCTCAGCAGTGCTAATTTTCTGGGGAATGGTGGACAGGAGGAGTCATTGGAATCTCCTCTGGAGGGGGGCCCAAGGCCTAGGAATCGGACAGTTTGAAATGACCTTGGACGATTCTGATAGGAACTGGGAACAATTGGTAACCAAGAAAAGGAGATGAGACAGCTTGGCAGCATAGGTACCTGCTCACTGTACTGAGCACCAAGATGCCTGGGTTTGTGGGGTCTGCTCTGACCCCAGCTGTGTGATCATAAACAATTCAACCTCTGAGAACCTCGTTGTTCCATCTGCAAAAGCAGAGGGTGATATAAAATAATAATGATGATGATGAAGAATAGGGTGTAGCAGAAGATGCTTTGAATTTGCATTTGACTGCAAATCCAGGAAGGTCATGCCAGAGTCTCCAATACCTTGTCTGAACAATAGGAAAAATACCTTTGGTGGAGTGGCATGAGCCCTGGAATCCAAGCCCTGCCACTTAACTCTCTGCGTGACTCTGGGCAAGTTACTTTTCTGGGCATTATTTTCTTCATTAAAAGATTGTTTTTTCCAGTGCCTAGTAGTAGGTAGTTAAAAAATGTTTGCTAATATATCAAAAGGATGGATTCTTCTTTAAAAATTCCTTTTGGCTTTAAACTTCTAGGCTGTTAGGTTAAGAAATGAAGAATATTATTGTCCTAGCATCATTGATAAGCTTGTCCAAATGGCCAGATTCTTGGCACATTCAGAGAGCTTTTTACCTTATTGGTCCTCAGAGATCCAACATGTTATTTATAGGCAATCTATTTTATTGTAACTCAGGAAGACTCATCTTTCTGAATTCAAATCTGATCTCAAACACTAGCTGTGTGACCCCTGAGCAAGTCACTTAACCTGGTTTTCCTCAGTTTCCTCATCTGTAAAGTGAGTTGGAGAAGGAAATGGCAAATTACTCCAGTCTCTCTGCCAAGAAAACCCTACAAAGGGTCATGAAGTGTCAGGTATGACTGAAGTGACTGAACGAAAATTTTATTGTACTTTTTATGGTATGTGATATGTGCCATTAAGATTCCAAGTGACAGAGGGATGGGTGGATCGAAGCTTTCCTTATTAGGAGTACCTCACACTGATAGTGCCATAGAATATAAAAGTGAAAAGAGACTTTAGTGATCATCTGTTCCAGTCCCATCAGTTTGCAGGTGAAGGCCCAGAAAAGAGCAGTGGCTTAAATGATGTCAGTTTTCTGGACTCCTCTCCAAAAGCTTTCCCCACTAAACCCTACCATACCACGTGCATCAAATACCCAAATATGCCTGTGAGCTGGTCAGTATTAAAGTTCCCCCTAATCAGACATTCTGCCATTTCTACCTTGGCCAAGACACTTACTGAATTCATTTCCTCATCTGCAAAATAAGAAATGTGGACTAGATGGCCACTTCCAGCTTTAAATCTGTGACCCTATGAACCCATCCCTGCCCACCTATCCTATTGGGACTCTTATGCCAGCTGGGTGGTTCAGTGAGTAGAGTGCCAGACCTGGAATCAGGAAGTCCTGAGTTTACATCCTGTCTCAGATTCTTACTAGCTGAGTGACCCTGGGCAAGTCACTTAACCTCAGGCTGCCTCAGTTCCCTTATCTGTAAGATGGGGATAGTAATAATATCTACCTCCTAAGGTTGTTGTGAAGGTCAAATGAGATGAAAGCATGCCTCAGAGATATTTCAAGTTCAGTCCCAGACCACTTAAATGAATCGATTCACGTGAATTTTTTGGTTTCCTTGTGCATTTAAAAGTTATGTTTACACTGTACTGCAGTCTATTTAGTGCACAATAATATTATTTCTTTTAAAAAGTACATACCTTAATTAAAATGCTTTAATTTTATAATAAAATAAATGGTTTAATTATTATTAAAATTATTTGAAATAGATAATTTTATGATAAATTCATTATAATAAAATAATTTTATAATAAAATAATAAATAGAAGGCTTCAGAAAGTCATAATCTTTTTGCTGGTAGAAGGTCTTGCTGTGATGTCGATAGCTGCTGACTGGTCAGGGTGGTGCTTGCTGAAGGCTGGGGTGGCTGTGGCAATTTCTTAGAATAAGACGACAATGAAGTTTGCCTCATCAATTGACTCTTCCTTTCATTTGAACAATTGTAGATTTATAATAAACTGGATTAATTTAAATGTTCTTGTGTCTCAGGGAATAGGGAGGCCCAAGGAGAGGAGAAGCGACGGAATGGCTGGTCAGTGAAGCAGTAAGAACACACACCATTTATTGATTAAATTTCCCATCTTATATGGACACATTTCCTGGTGGCCCAAAACAATTAAATTAGTAACATCAGAGATTACTGATCACCGATCACCGTCACAGATAGAATAATAATTTAAAAGTTTGAAATATTGTATACAAGGTGACTCACAGACATGATGTGAGCACGTGTTATTGAAAAAATGGTGCCAGTAGACTTTTAATGCAGGATTGCTACAAGCCTTCAATTTGTAAAAAACACATCTTTGAAGTGCAGTAAGATGAAACACAATGAAACAAGGTATGCCTGTAATCATTAAAAAGCAGTTTGCCAACCTTGAAATGCCGTGTAAATACCAACCATCATCATCATCATCCCTGTCCTCCTATAAGTTTACCCCAAAGGGTCTACCCAGTATACTAGAGGCGTTCCTCAGTTTCCCCCAACATTGCTGGGTTCTGTTGCAGAAGCGCTCTGGCTGTCCATCTGTCACCCGTCCTCTCTCCACTAGCAAGACCAGTCCATTTTTGTTGCCTGTTCCTCTAGTTTCCTCATTGGCTATCTGCTGAGCTCCACCCAGTCTTCCCATTGTCCTGTGTGACACTCATTTTAAAAATTCTTCAGGCATCATTGTATGAGCTTCTGTCTTAGGGGCTGCAGGCCAGCACCTATGGAACAGGGTGCTGCATTCACCCCAGCATATCACATATTCCCCAGAGTAGAGGCCATGCCCTAAACCCCAAGTAAATTGATGTATTTAGGGTGGAGAGAAACCACCTGAACCACACCTTGAGAGTGCCTTTCAGTGGGTTGGGCTAGAATCATGGAGTTTTGTGATTGGCCAAAAGTAATTTAAAAAACCAGTCTCCTCAGGTTGAGGACAGCCCATTAGCCGTTTTTTACATCTGCTTTCTACCCTTGGCATTATCATTTGATTCAGAACTGCAGGATGGTCTGTGGGCTATTAACCAGATGTGTCTCCGGCACTGGGTCTCCATTGGCTTTGTTGACTGGATGAGGGCCAAAAGAGGCTCTCCTTTCTCCAAGGGGCTCATTCCCTCATTCCCTCAAACAGGCGAGGTGGCCAATTAAAGTCCTGTAAGTGTGAGGAGACAGGCAGAGCTCGGGCTTGCTGGCCTCCACTTCCGTTTTGTGTTTATAGACACTATCCATTCACCCCTCAGTCTAATGGCTTCCAGAGCGCTTTCTTACAACATAGCCCATTTATAGAGCTGTTGTGTTTTTTTTTAAACCCTTGGAGTGCATAACATTTTACAGATGATTTCCTTAATCTTTATGACGCCCTGGTGAAGTAAATTCAAAGGCCTGAGCTACTCTCGGTTGTAAATTAGATGCTTTTATAAGCTGTAGCCACACTTGGAGGCCACAAGGGTGAGGTTTTAATGCCTTTTGCTATTAAGTGGTACCTTGAAGGAGATTGGGGGGGGAGAGACTTCCAAAGGGTGTTTGGCCTTGGAACTGCTTTGTCTTTCTGCATAAGCCCCAAAAGAATGGCTCAGGAGCCCCTTATAGATGGGAACACCTGAATGCCGGAAGGATACCCTTCACTTACATTGGCCTACAAGTAGAATTGGGGAACGTTGTGGTCGGTGGAATAAATTTTGTACCAGAAGCCTGGAGATGTGGGTTTCTTTTCTGGCCTAATCATTCATCACTTGTGTGAAGTCAGCGAACCTTTTGTGTGTTCTTAATGTTTTCAGTTTGCTTATCTATAAAATGGGGCTGTTAAGATCTAGCCTTCTCAGCTTATAAGGTCTGTTGTGAGAACAATTAAGGCAGTGTGTATGAGAGCAATTTTAAAAAGGATAGAGATCAGTAATTTTTGATGTTGCTAATTTAGTTGTTTTGGGGCACCAGGAACTGTGCCCATATAAGACCATGAATTTAATAAATGGCGTGTGTTCTTACTGTCCACTGACCAGCCATTTCGTCTCTTTGTTGTTGCTCAGTTGTCTCAGTTGTGTCTAACTCGTTGTCCACCCCATTTGGGGTTTTCTTGGCAAAGATACTGGAGAGTTTTACCATTTCCTTCTCCAGCTCATTTTACAGATGAGGAACTGAGGCAAACAGGGTTAAGTGACTTGCCCAGGGTCACACCCCTAGTAAGTGTCTGAGGCTTAATTTGTACCATGCAAATGCCATAAATAGTACAAATGAATAAGCAAAAAAAAAATAATAATCCGGCTCTCCTGTCTCTTAGAATATCTTGACTCATTTGGAACAAGTTTGTACAGATCGTCTTGCCTTGAGGGGTTCTCATTTAGTGGTGTGAACACCCTGGGGCATTAAGACCCTGGTCCAAGGGATTCTTGTTAAAAACCCTTTATTGCCTTATTGGATAAGGGCCAAAAGAGGCTCTCATTTCTATTGGTTAATAGTTTTGATGTAGATTACCCAGTAGGCTATAGTGATAGGCTTGCAGAGAACTGGGGTCTACCCTCTAGTGACCCTGGGCAAGTCACTTGATCTCAGTTTACCTTAGTTTCCTCATCTGTAAAGTGGGGATAATAATAACATCTACCTACCTTCTGCTTTGTCATGAGGATCAAGTAAGATAATGAACGTAAAAGCTTTTGCAAACCCATTCTGATGGTGTGAATTTATTGGGGGGTTCAAGACCATGATGCAAGACGTTCATGTTAAAAATTCTTTAATGACATCTTTAGTAGTGAATAGTTTCCTAATCACGTCACAAATATACTTTCCTCTGCGACAAACACACATATGGTTGAACCATTATAGGTTTAGAAATTGTAATTTGGAGTTTTTTGGAGACAAAAGTTGTCATTAGAGTTGTTATAAGCACTTAATGAATCTAAATGAATATTATGAATAGCATATTAAATTACCCTGGCCGTTCACAACATTTTTTTTGTTGTTGTTGCCCTTGTTGAAAGGAATTTGGGAACAAAAAAAGTCAAGAACCACTATTCTAGCCCAGCTAGTAGCTCTTCCCATTTTATAGATAAGAGAAATGAAACTCGGAGAAATGTCCTGAGGAGCAGAACCAGGATTGAACCAGGGTCTTCCGACACCCGGTCTAGGGTTCTTTCTTAGCCTGTGCGTTCGGAAGATGTCAGTTCTACCAGGTTGCTAGTCCTTCCTAGGCTCGCTCAAGCCACCACCATCAGAAGCCTCTGGAAGATCCAGTGCTAACACCGGGATGGCCTCTTCCATTTTGAATGAAAGCTGTAATACCCACGGCACAGTTTCATTTCAGCCCAGGAAAGTCTGAATGACCAGTCCCATGGAGTGCGGTGCTTGTATCTTTAGCTGATAGCCTTTGGTTTTTTGGGTAGTGAGTGTTCAGCATTTTTGTTGTTGTCAGTTGTGTCCAACTCACTGTGACTCCGTTTGGGGTTTTCTTGGCAAAGACAGTGGAGTGGTTTGCTGTTCTTTCTCCAACTTATTTCACAGATGAAGAAACTAAAGCAAACAGGGTTAGGTGACTTGCCCAGGGTCACACACCTAGTAAGTGTCTGAGGCTGGATTTGAACTCAGACTTCCTGACAACAGGCTAGGTGCTCTATCTACCGTGCCACCTACCTGCGCTGTTCACCCTTTACTCCTGCTAACAAGTCAGTTCTATGTGTTAGTTTGACAAGAGCTGTTCTCCAGGGAGTTTTGACTGTAGTGTCTTGGATTCTCCCTGACCTGTGTGAACAGGGTAGAGCCTGGCTCTGGAGCCCTTGCACAGCATTGGGGCTCCAGGAGGATAGGCTGCTGTTGGTTGGGAGGCAGCGTGGCACAGGGGGCAGGAAGGGCACCTGAAGAGGAGTCGGGGCTGAGTCTCAGCTCTTCCTCCTAGCTCACTGAAACTCTGGGCAAGTCGCTTCACACGGTCACAAAGTTTCAGTGGTCAAAACCCTTCTCTCACATCACAGTCCTTTGGGTTACTTGAAGACAGGCCAGACATCTTTAACTGACTCTCAGGGCATGTGGGTGTCAGTTCTTTCACTAGCCTCCTTCCCCTATTTCTTTCCTCAGTTTCTTTCTTTGTTAAATGACAGCCTTGAACTCAGTGACCTTGGAGATCTCAGCCAGTCCAGGAACCTATGCACCAGTTTGGCTTTTCCTTATGTAGTTCAATTGGATATTTTTCCTCCCTGGGCCTGGTGTTTCTCTTTTGCCTTTTGCAAACTAGAATTGAATTATTTTCCAGACTTTTCCTTTCCCTTGTGTATCTGCTATGTTTTATCTAAGGTCCACACTGGGCCAGTAAATTCATCTCAGCCTTTTCCTTGTTGAATTTGGCTAGAGTAGAGGTGCCGGGAGAGTTATTCAATTAGCATTTGAAGGAGTTTCGAATACCACTAGGAATGGTGTTAATTCTGCTAGGATTAACACATGCACTGTTTCTCCAGGATGGGACATACCCAAGGCAGCTCTTGTTCCCTGTTACTCAAGTGAAATAGCTTTGATGGACCTGGGCTGGGGCTGTTACTGTCATCCCTAGGGTTTTGAATCAGGAGAGTTATTATTATTGTTACTATTATTATAGCATGGAACCACATAGTTTTAGAGAAAAAAAGGGGCCTCAGGTAATCCCACAGAGGTTAAGGTTTTTGCCTAATACTACACAGTTAATACAGAGTCAGAATTTGAATCCAGGTCCTCCAACTCCAAATCAAGCACGTTTTCCACTGTGCTGGAAATGTGGGCACAAGTATAATAAAGTCAGTGAATATTGATTTATTTATTTTTAGTTTTCCACATTCATTTTTATAAGATTTTGAGTTCCAGATTTCCCCGTTCTCCTCAAGACGACATGCCATCTGATATAGGTTACATGTGTACAGTCATTAAACATATTTCCATGTTAGTCATGTTGTGAAAGAAGAATCAGAACAAAAGGGAAAACCACAAGAAAGAAAAAAAGAAAATAGTATGCTTAGATCTGCATTCAGACTCCATGGTTCTTTCTCTGCAGGCGGATAGCATTTTCCATCATGAGTCTTTTAGAATTGTCTTAAATCATTGTATTGCTGAGAAGAGCTAAGTCTGTCAAAGTCAGTCATCTCACCATGTGGCTTTTCCTGTGTACAGTGTTCTCCTGGTTCTGCTCACTTCACTCAGCATCAGTTCACGCAAGTCTTCCCAGGTTTTTCTGAAATCTACCTGCTTATCATTTCTTATAGAACAATTGTATTCCATTCCATTCATATACCATAACTCAGCAAGCATTTATTAAGCACCTGCTGATTTCCAGACACCGTGCTAAGCCCTGGAGATAAAAAGAAGGTTAAAAAAAAGTCTCAGCTTTTTCCACAAACCTGTTGAGTTCATTCTTCTAATAGAAAAATAATACTAAGTTATTTTGATTCATAAGTACCCAAATTAACTACAAAAGGCTTAGGAAGAAGGATGCTCTCTGCCTCCAGAGAAAGAACCGATATATAAGTATGTATAGAATGATTTTACATATATGTCTATATATAAATATTTGTGTCTAATGGTAGCAATCTCTAGGGGGAGGGGGAGAGAAGAAAAAAGTTTACACGATAGCTTTATTATATATTTAAAAGGAATAGCAAGTTGTTCATGATAGATTTGCAGTTCCATGTGAAAGCATCTTTTTTTATTCTATGTTATGGAAATTCTTGTTTTACTTCACAAATGAAAATAAAATGTAAAAAATATACTTTGGACTATTAGAGGGAACTTAAAAGGGATAAAGGTAATGGATTGAAATCATTTCTGCTTTTTAAAAAGGAATCTCTCCGTCCTTTTGTGTCAGTCACATTGGTACAGTAACAATGATGATGAGAAAAACAGCTCACATTTCCATAGCATTTTAAGGTTTGCAGAATTCCTTATGGACATTACCTCATCCTTACAACAATCCCTGGATGTAGCTGCTTCTCATTTTACAGGTGACAGAACTGAGGCAGACACATACATGTTCAGTGACTTGCCCAGTATCACACAGCTATTAAGTATCTGGGGACAGGTTTGAACTCAGAGCCTTCTGCTTTTTTCTTTTTCTTTTTTTTGGAGGGCAATTGGGGTTAAGTGACTTGCCCAAGGTCACACGGCTAGTTTTTTTTGTGTTAAGTGTCTGAGGCCGGATTTGAACTCAGGTCCTCCTTCTTAGATCCTTCTGACTCCAGGTCCAGTACCTAGTTTTCAGGAGAAGATCTCAGGTTTGTTTTACATTTCCAACATTCAGAGTCAGAGGGCTGACCTGGGTTCGAATTCTGCCTTTGCCATTCATGACTTGGTTATAGTTCCCCCATCTGTAGAGTGTAGATGATATTTCCAACTCAAAACCTGTGATTTCTTTGATGCATAATCAAAATGTTTGTTTCTTGGAGTAGACATCTAAAAAACAGACAAAAAGCTGCCATCACATGACTTGCAGGGGGCAGGGGCCTGTCAGTTTTAGTGGAATGTTATATTTTCCTTTAAAATGCTATCACCTTGACCTTTCAGAGAATTCTCTGACCTGGATCCCCTGTTTTCTCAAGTTCTCCTCTGTATCCCTCTCTCAGAAACATATTTTTCCTCACTTGACGCTGCCGTAAGTTTTGGCTACCCTAATGAAAACAAGGGTGGGCCCGTGGGTGGGGCCTTCATCCCCACCCTTGTTGTGCAGCCTTACTCTGTCCATCTTTCCTTATACACTAAATCTAAAAACCTAGGAAGCCAACAGGCAAGGTTACCATGACACACAGAGGTCAAAAACTGGAAGAAAAAAGGTCCCACATGTAACTAAATATTTAAAGCAGGGCCTTGTGTGGTACAAAGCCTAGCTACAGAGTGGGTCTGCATGGATTAGAAGTGCTTGCACAGGACCAGGAGAACATTGTACACATTAACAGCAATGTTATAAGGTTCATCAACTGTGAAAAACAGTAATCTAAAACCATTCCAAAGGACCTGTGATGAAAAATGCTACCGACCCCCAGAAAAAAAATGGATGAACTCCAAGTGCAGATTGAAGCATACTGTTTTACTTAATTTTTCAAATGTGTTTGTGTGTATTTTCTTTTACAATGTGGCTAGTAGGAAAATATATTTTGCACGATAGACATGTATACATCAATATCAAATTGCTTGCCTTAAAGAGGGGAGAGAAGTGGAAGGGAGGGTGAGAATTTAGAACTCAAAATTTTCAAAAGTGAATGTTAATTTTTTATCTGTAGTTGGGAAATAGGTCATGAAATAAAAATATATTTTTTAAAAAAGAGAATGCACAAATAAATGTAATGGACTATTACTGTCCAGAAGAAATGGTACATATGAGGAATTCAAAGATACATGGGAAGACTTGTGTGAATGGATGCAGAGTGATATAAGCAGGATCAGGAAAAATACTACAGAGCTATTACAAGGCCATGAATGAATGTTGTATCAGACATTCTGATAAACAGTCTTGACCCACAAAAAAGAAAGAATGAGGTACACGTGTGGTGCCCTGAAAAGGTGGCTTGATTAGGAATGAGTGCCTGGGTTTGAATCCCAGCTCTGCTCTTTACTACTGTGTGACCTTAGACAAATCCATTTAGCCCCTCTAGACCCCAGCTCCTCATTTGTAAAATTAGGGGATTGGATAAATGATCTCTAAGATTTCTTCCATCTCTGATCTTATGGAGAAGTAGCTGATAATGGGTACAGAAATTGCGCTATCAGACATGGTTGATGTGATCCTTGGTTTTTACTTATCAGTCTTTCTTGGTTACCAGAAAAACGTTCACTGAGCAGGTATGTGGGGGGTACATTCAGGTATATACAATGGTGTCAGACAGAACTTTAATTTTTTAAAAAGGCAGCCGCCCCTTTTTAAGTGGTTGGGGAACTGATATTGCGGAAATTATGGTTATGCTTGGCCTGAGGCCATTAATTTTTGTTCCCAGGATGTTGGGGGGAAGGTGGGAGCTGCGCATTTTTTCATTCCTTGGCTTCTCAAGTCATTTGCTATCAGCTTGTTGAGTCAGTAATTGGAAACATTTACATACAGCGTACAGAATTCCTCAAAGGACAGGGGAATTTAGGGAATGTGGAATAACAAGCATGGGGGTTTATGTCTAACTCCATGCAATCCAGAAATCATTTTTATAAATTGAGAAGGTAACTTCTGACTAATCTTCAAAATACTATACACACATTCAAATCCTAAGCTTTTAGATTCATCCATTTCTTTATGCCAGATGTCAGATGGAGAAATTCTGAGTCAGGGAGGTAGGAATGGGGAAGGGGAGGGGGAGGACGAAGAGACAAAGCTGTTCATAAAACATTTATCGAGCATCTCCTGTGTGTTGTGTGCGGGGAATACCAAAGTGGGAAAATGACATTCACTATTCATGGGATGTAGGGTATACTGAAGGGGATACAGTATTTACATGAATGAGTATAATACAAGATTAGAGGGCAGTGGGACAATGGGGGGGGTAGACTTAGTGATGGGGAGGGGATCCTTTATGGAGGAGGTAGTTCCTTAACTGAGTATTGGTGGAAGAGGCAGAAGGAAAAAAAAGGCTGTGAACCTTCTAGCCAGCTGATCTCCCAGACTACCAGATGAGAAAGAAGAGACGCAGAGCATGCATACTCTCCGAGGTACAAGATTGGAGGGCTGAGGTCAAAGCCTCCCTTGTCGGTCCTTTGAGAGATTTGAGAGAAGTTCTGTTCAGGATAGATGTTTCAGAGGAAGAAGGACAAAATCAATGTGGTGGGTCAAAGGATACTGAGTGCCATTTTTTATAAGAAGATAGACTAATGTAAAGAAATTGTGGTGGGATGCATTTGGTTGAAGATTTTATAGAGACAGTTACAGGTCACACTACACTATAGACCACTTGGACAGAAAGAGGAAATAGATGAGAGAGTTAAATGCAAGGTGGTTAGGGCTGGGGAGAGCTTTAGCAGTTGAGGGGAATCAGAAAAGGCATTGTGTAGAAGGTACTACATAATCCAATTTCTTACCAGTGATAATTCCATCCCGCAAAAGCTGGAGGAATCAATGAAGACAATTTCTATTCTGGATCTGATTCTCATCAATGAGGAGGAACCGGTTACTGTAGTATGCAGATGATGGAAATTTTATAGGGAAGTGACCTCTCTTATCTTAGAATCCATGAGAGAGGAAATCTTTGTAGAAATTTGGCATGTATTGTAGATTCTAGGAGATTTCAAAGGGTTTGGTGATAGGTAGGACCCCATGGCTTAACATTCTGGAAGCAAAGTCAGCCCAGAAGGAACACAGCATCGTAGATTTTAGAGAGGCTGTCGAATCCAAGGCCCTCATCTTACAGATGAGGAAACGGAGCCTTGTGAGGTTGGGGCTTGCCAGTGATGAAGTAGCTAGAAAATGTCATAGAAGTAGCTCAGACTTAGGTCTTCCGCTTCCAGATCCACGCCTCTTTCCCTGTGCCACGTGGTTTTTCCATTCAAGATGGGGTTAGAATGGATGCTGTGCTAAGGCCTTTACGTTTATTATCCCATGTGATCCTTAGGATAACTCTGCAGGGTAGGTCCTGCTGTTATTCCCATTTTAGAGACAAGGACACTGAGGCAGACAGGTTGTTAAGCATTAGTTTGTTCATTTGTCTTACCTCCTAATAGACTAGAAAGTCCACGAAGGTGAGACTGGCTTATATCAACTTTATATTTCCTCCGACACCTGGGGCAAACTTTGCACATACTTAATAAACATTGGTTGAATTGAATTTAACTGGACTACATTTCCTTTGCCACGCACTGAATTCTGGAGGACGTTATCTCTTTAATAAGCTCCCTTTACCTTTTCAGGATTTGATGCTGGCTGCTAGAGCAGCCTCCAGCAGGAAAGTGTAGAAGAGCGAGGGACAGACAGCCTTTTCAGCCTCCGATGCTGTACTAACCCTTGCTGTCCTTCCTTTCTAGAGTGACCGTCTTCTTATTAAAGGGGGCAGAATAGTCAACGATGACCAGTCCTTTTATGCGGACATCTACATGGAAGATGGCCTAATAAAGTATGTATGCCGTTCTTTCTGTCCCTGCTTAAACACTCACCTTGCTTGCTGACACTCAGCATGTATCATTTTGTACTATTGTTGTGGATTTGTGGATGGGGTGCTGTAGCTAAAAGGTGGGAAGGGTT
>CM053581.1:313320633-313338581 GCA_028627135.1 Pseudochirops cupreus | reverse complement strand
GGAAAGCTTCAGAGAGAAGGTAGAATTTGAGTTGGATATTGACAGATTGGGGGGTAATGATGTCCCTGACAAGAACATTAGGAGATAATTATTCATTTAACAGAATGGTTCATCCTGGGATTTTTTGATAGAGTGTTCTACTCTCTAAATACAACCCAGCTATTATCTGATGAAGTCTGAAATGATTCCGCTGATGCACGGCCCATTAGGAATAAAATGAGGTTTGCCCACCCTCAGTGGAAAGAAGTATGCTTATCACATCATCTCTGGGGCCAGACATCTACTGTGTCAGCAAACTGTGTCCGAGGTGCCCCCATCTACCAGGGCTGCTGCCCCTCGCTCGCCTTCCTGGTTTTAGTTTACTTAGCTTTCAGCCAGCTCAAGTGTCACGGGGAGTCTAGTTACTGTGATGTGAGATAAAGGGAAAGTCACATAGGAAATATAGAGGAAGATCCGTAGGACCACAGGGTAGAGCAAGAAAAGACCACAGAGGCCATGTAGTCCAATCCTGTTATTTTACAGATAAGGTCCATAGAGGTCACACAGGTGTCCTCCAACTCCAAACCCAACACATTTTCTTCCATCCCACACTGTCCCTGGTTAAAAGGCTGCCTTATAACTATTTAGAGAAGCTTTTTTTCTGTAAGGCCTTTAATATAGGTACAGCACATGCTGTGGTTATGGGCTTAGTATGAGGACCAGGTCAGCAAATTCCCCTCTCTCTAGCTGTAGAAATATCTCAAGGCTCTGCTGAAAGATATCCTTAGGAAACTGAAGAATGCTTATGGGAGAGAATGGGAACTGATGCCTTCCAAGTTTGGCATTTGTGAAAGAGATTTTGCATGTCTATGTCCTTAAGACAATTTGTTTAAACCTTCACACAGAGCACGTAGGCTTTGTGACATTGCCTTTAGAACATCATGCTTGCCTTGATCCCATTTTATCAGAGAAGAAGGAAAGCATGTTTAGGGACTTTATATCAGATGGTCAAGACAAGTTGTTTTTCTTCTCCACCAAGGCCAAAGTTAGATGTAAGGGGTTCAGATTGCTATGTGAGGGAGTTAGATTAGCTATAGAGAAGACTTTCTAACAAAGGATGATTTCAGATACTGAAATAGATTACAGAGGGAAATGGTAAAATGTTTCTTATGATCTGGATTCTTATCGGTCCAGGAAGAGCCCAGTGCTGTTGAAAGGCAGAAGACAAAGAAAGAACTAAGTTACTTTCAAGGCATCCTAATGCAGCTTCTTTTGGACTTTGAGTCAGCCAGGCAAATAATGCTAAAAGTGATATATTTTTGTTATGAGATATTATTTTATTATGAGAATACCAGTTTAAAAAAAAAAGCAACCGCCACCACCAGGATCATTTCTTTTGGAACAAGTTGGAAGTAGTTGAATCCTTTTTTCATTTAGAAAAATTATTATTATTATTTTTTGCTTTTTTTTTTGGAGGAGGGAAGGCTGGGCAATTGGGGTTAAGTGACTTGCCCAAGGTCACACAGCTAGTTTTGTGTTAAGTGTCTGAGGTCAGATTTGAACTCAGGTCCTCCTGACTTCAGAGCCAGTGCTCTATTCACTGCGCCACCTAGCCACCCCTAGAAAAATTATTTCTGAAATCTCAGAGCAGCAAAGAACTCAGTTCTTCAGATCAGTGGAATGAATGATCCTTAACTGGCCAATGAATATTCAGGCAGCATCTATGACTATGCTCAAGGCTCTGTACCAGGCCCTGATACCAACCCACTGAAAAGAGGATGACATTATAGTGGAGAGGGAAAGTGCTACATAGATGGTTAGCAGTATTGAGCAGTATATGTGTGATAAAAGTTACCCGAATGGTACCGACAAGTAAGCACTATAGGAGTTCAAAGAAGAGGTCACTGTGGAGGAGGATAGGGAAGGAAGGCTTGCTGGAAGACATAGGACTTGGGCCGGGCCTTTGGGGATGGGTATGGTCTGTATAGATGGAGAGGGAGAGAACGTCATGCCATCTCTACAATTTCCTTAGCTGACAAAAGGGATGAAAAGTTGGAGAAGTCCTCAGAATTCAGATTCTTTAGCCAAGTGGTTGGTTCCTAATGAACCTGAGTAGAATGCCAGATTGGGGAAGGGGGGGAAAGCCAGTAGAGCCCTGGAATATTTGAATTGAGAGGAGGTTAAGATGAGTAATCAGTCAATTAACTAATTAATTAAAATGAGTAATTTTTTCATCGTTTGTTTGGAATTGCATAGTGTTTCTAGTAGAGCTGAGTGCTGCAGGATAGACTTTCAGGAACATCCAGGTAGGTGTCTACGTGTATGTTTATATACACACATACGCAAACATATATGTGTGCATATATGTGTTTATATGAAATATATCTAAATATAAAAGAACGTGGAGTTTGGTAGACTTGGTAGTAAACATGTCATTGCTCTGAGAGAGCATCTTTCCTGGCCATGTGACTGGTCTGACTCTGGCTGTGAACAAAAACTAGCATTGAGAGGCTTTTTTTCCAGGGCAGGGGTTCTTAACCTTTTTTGTGACATGAAACCCTCTGGCGTCCTGGTGAATGAAGCTTTTGGACTCCTCAGAATAATGTTTTATATTGTCAATGGAACTAATTATATTGAAATAGTTATCCAAAAATGTATATCCAATATTATTATCTAATTATCCAATATTATTCAAGATCCACATACATATAATACTGAAATATTAGATTATATATTATTAAGAATTGTGTTGAAATAGGATTTATTCCCTTTATAGTAACTTATAGCATAATATTTTAACATGTACATATTAAAACTAGACTCAATATAATTGAAATAGTTATCAAAACACAAACACATGTATTTTGAAATACACATATAAATATATTTTGATAATTATTTTACATAAGACAGCCGGGTAGCATAGTTGATAGAGTTCTGGTCCTGAATCAGAAAGATGTGAATTCAAATCTGGCTTCAGACACTTACTAGCTGTGTGACCCTGGGCAAGTCACTTAACCCTGGTTGCCTCAGTTTCCTCATCTGTAAAATGAGCTGGAAAAAGAAATGGCTTTCACTCCAGTATCCTTGCCAAAAAAAACCAAACATATGGGATCATGAATAACTGAACAATGAAATTTCTGTATAATTGGTTCCCTTTAGTAGAATAGCTGATTTATAATTTGTGTAATTTATATATCACATACTATATTTATAACATAATTTATGATATGTATTATACCTATATTAAAATACACATATGTCACATGTATATTATATGTATCGGGATAATATATTTAACTGCTATATAATAAAACTAGGTTCATGGACCCCGGGTTAAAAACCCTTATTCTAGAGCAGCAGTAATCAAATATTTTGGTCTTAGGATCTCTTTACACTCTTAAAAATTATTGAAACACCCCCCCCCCAAGAACTTTTGTATATTATATCAATTAATACTTACCATCTTGGAAATTAAAATGTCTCAGTATTATTATGAAAATAGTTTTGTTTTCACAGACCCCCTGAAAGGGTTTTGGGGACCTTCAGGGACCTCTAGACCATAGTTTGAGAGACACTTCTTTAGGGAGTAGAAGATTTTCCAAGCTAAGATATAAAGGTTGGTATGTATGCCAATCTTAGGAGTTGAAGGATTACATGGGAGTAAAATTTATGTTAGCAGGTTTACATTTACATTACAGGTGAATAATATGTATAAAATCACGTGTATATTGTGAATTCAGTTCACTACACATTCTCTAAAATTAAATTTTATTTTTTCTATTAATGAAAATCTGCTTTCTTTCCCTTCTACTTCTTCTCCCTTCCTACCTATGGAAAAAGAAAGAAAAATAAAACCCTTGTAAAAATATATATAGTCAAAGAAATCAGATTCACCAAATTCGTGATTTGGCCACATGCAAGAACAGAGGTCTCATTCAGCACCTTATCTACTACCTTTGTCCAGAGTTGGGCAACAGGTTTCATCACCTGTGAAATTGTGGTGGCTCATTGTGTTCACCAAGCATTTATTAAGCTCTGGTCAGGTGCCAGACACCCCTCTGGCTAATGAGAATATAAAGATAACAGTGATACAGTCTCTGCTCTTTCAGATTTTAATATAATACTGGATTACATCCATTGTAAATGTTCTCACAGTTTTATGGTACCTTCTAGGTTGGTTCAGGTGCGGAGAGCATTGATTTGGGAAATAGCTCATGTCTTTCTTCTGTGCTAGTGGTGTGACCTAAGGGAAGTCACCTGAATGCTCTGTGCCTCTGTTTTCACCTCTCTATATTGGGATGAACATTATTGGCCTGTCTACCCCTTCCCCTCCCCCGTCCTCAGTGGAATGTTGGGATTGTTAGTGAATGATGCAGTAGATCTGGAAAATAAGTGGTCAGTCAACAGTCAGGCAGAAAGCATTTATGAAGCACCAACTGTGTACCAGGCACAGTACTAAGCCCAGGACCATAACCTTCCCTGGTGCTTAGTACCTGCTGGGATGCTGATTTAACAGAAAGAACTGATGCTGGAGAAACTCCAGTTTCACTTTCCACCAGCTCTCCTACCCTGAGCGTGTTCTACTGGCTTTGGACAACTGATAGTAGTCAGAGAAGGGGAGGAACCAAAACAGGAGAGACAAGAGCTGACTCAGCTGACCAAAGCTCTAAACTCCTGATTATTCTCCTTTAACCAGGATGAGCTAATTTCTAGGGTAGAAGAGCCCCTATTCTTTAGTTAATTAAATCAATATTCTTTTATTTTTTTAAAAAAACATTCCCCTCCTCTTTTATTTAACTTTACCTGCCGTTTCCTCTCATTTTTCATTTTCATTTATTCTGCTTAGGATCCCCAAACACTGTTATCTCCATAGTCTTAAGGCCCCAAATAAAATGAAATAAAAATACCAAATATGGCAGAAATAAAACTAGCAAGCCCCCAAAATAACTAAAAGATATGTATCTTACTCCCTTCTGTTGGGAAAAAGCCACCTTCTTTTGATTCAACAAATATTTGTTGTTTGTCGTGGTGCGCTAAGATCTATGCTCTGTACCTTAGAGGAGATACAGAAAGTTTAGTCTTTACACAAAGATCTGTCTTCTATTATCGTTCAGTGAAATGGTGAGTTCATTGATAAGGCCATTTCCCCCCGCCCCAGGAATGCCAGTCACACCCCCTCGGTAGCTTCTTATACTGGACACTTGTCCACATTTAGACGCATAAATCTCCCGTAGATGATCTGCTCCACGTGCTGGACGTCTCAGAAACAATCACAGACTTGTACATCTGCATTTGAAAGGACACCAGAGCTTTGGTCTTTGCATTCCTCATCCCCCACCTGGGATTTGAGCCTAGGCTTCCTGGACTTCCAATCCATTTCTTTATCCACTATACTATTCTGCCTCAGTGAGGTCTCCCTTTAAGTTTTTTACTATTTTACATGTACCAAGGACATCAAAGAGAAAGGAAAAGGATCTATATGTGCAAAAATATTTATAGCAGCTCTTTTTGTGGTGGCAAAGCATGGGAACTGGGGGGATGTCTGTCAACTGGGAAATGGCTGGACGAGTTGTGGTATAAATTGTGATGGTGTGATGGTTTCAGAAAAACCTGGGAAGACTTCCATGAACGATAGAAAATGAAGGGAGCAGAACCAAGAGAAACATTGTACACAGTAACAGCAATATTGTAATGGTAATCAACTGTGAAAGATTTAGAATACAGTGATCCACCACAATTCCAAATGACTCATGATAAGGGGTGCTCTCCAGCCATGGAGGAAAGAAGTTAAGTTGTTGAAATCCTTTGTGGTGTTAAGGCAGGTCCTTTGGACTTTCCTCTGAACTTTGTCACTATCTTTGTCATCGTCCAGGCAAATTGGAGACAATCTGATTGTACCTGGAGGAGTGAAGACCATTGAAGCTCATGGGAAGATGGTGATCCCCGGAGGCATAGATGTTCACACTCACTTCCAGATGCCATACAAGGGAATGACCACAGTAGATGACTTCTTCCAAGGGACTAAAGCTGCCTTAGCTGGTGGAACCACCATGATCAGTAAGTTGAGTCAGCTGTATTTGTTCGATCCTTTTTTCCCCCAAAAGTCAGTGGTTGATTAGTCAGTCCGTGTGATAATCAAGAGTTGTTTTCAGGGCCAAGTCATATGCTTCCCCCATCTTTAATTCTTAAGATCTTACTAGTTAAATTGACCTGCGAGGTGAGTGAAACTGTATTAGATGTAGAGTTAATTGTCATTGTCTATATGGAAGGAGTCCATGAGGCAGATGGGTAGAAAATGGAGGGGCAACTCTCTGTTCACTTGTCTTAGCATAAGAGGCATTAGAAAATCAGGGTCCCGAGATTGGACAGAGGAGGACTTTCTGGGCCAGCTTGTCAGAAGCTAGTTCCCAAGGGGAGGTAGACAGAGGAGTGACCATTTTAACCCATTGGAGCAGCAGAATTGAGTCTAGGAATGGAGTATGCAGAGAAAGAGTGGTAGATAATTAGCTTGAGAATAGACAGATCCTTAGGATTTCGGGTCTTGGTAAAGAGAGGATTAAAATTATGTTATCTGATATTGGAGAATATTGGGACAGCCTTCTTGTCTTTAAGTTTAGCAAGGGATCTGGTGGTAGCTATCTTTCCTTCTTCCTCCTCTTCCCTCCCTCCCTTTTCCTTCTTTTCTCCCTCCCTTTCTTCTTTTCTTGCTCCTTCCCTCCTTTCTTTTCTTTGTCCTTACCTCCCTCCCTAGCTTTGCCTATTCTCAAGAGTCTTATCCTGCTTGTGAAAGGTATCCCAGAAGGGACCAGCTTTTCTTTTCTTCTTTGCTGATTGGAGGAGAACCTTCTTCTTCCCTCTCATCTCCCCCTCCACAGGATTGCATCAGTCATACCAGATGCAATTAGAGGTTGCCTAAGCAAAGAGACTCAGCTTTTTTTCCCCAGCCAGAAGGAGGGGCCTGCCTGATCCCTACCAGCTGATTTCTCAGCAGCTGCATTGCCCACAAGAGCCCCTGGTTTGGTGCCAGACATTATTAAGTAGTGGTTCGCTGCATTTCCTTTCTGATAAGTGTACTTTGACTGAATTTGATAGAGGGAATAGTCTTGGGACTATGCTTTCTGCTACCCGGATGAGGCAGGGCGGGGATGGAGAAAAGCAGGTCTAGTTAACTTCCTCTGTCTAAGCACCATTAATCTCGTCTGCGGGAGAGGGCATGGGGAAGGGTTTCAAGGGGACCAAATGTCAAGACAGCAAGGCTAGATCTGCCCCGTATTGAAAAGAGTGACCTAACTTCATTTTCCCATAGACCCAAGGCCTAAAGCAGTCTGATTGGGACTCAAAGAAATTATATCATAAGAAAGATTCTTAATTGGATGTAGGATCATTGCTGCTCTTAAATTTTATGTTCTAATGCAACAAGGAAGAAAAGTCAGGAGACTATGAGCATAGATCTAGGGCTGGAAGGAATCTTAGAGGTCGTCTTGTTCAACCCCCTCATTTTGCCCATGAAGAAAATGCCACCCAGAGAAGTGCAGTGGCTTCCGCAGGGAGTAATAGTGGCAGATGTAGACGAAGGCCTTGCTTTCATAGAGTTTATGGTTTAGAGAGATTTTGACCCCACTGTGACCTCACAGACCTGATTTTGGTGCTTAGAGGAAGCTGGGGGCCAGCGTCTTGGCACCATCCCCTCTGTGACGCCATAGGATGTCTGCTGCAAGCCAGAATGCTGGTGGAGTCGGGATGGTTCCAGTTACCACCACCCTCCCACACTACCAACCACTACCAATGGAGGGGAGCTGGATGTTGTGAACCAGGAGACTGGGAAACAGCCTGGGCTAATTTGAGTTAGCTTTGCCCCCAGGGGACCGACCTGGATCCCATATGTGGGGCCTTGGGACAAGGACAATGTAAAGATAGTTCTAGGTCTCTGGTGGGAAGCTCTGGAGACCCCAGAATACCTTGCATTTTCCTTTTATCTTGTTGCAGCCTGTTTTTTATCTTTGTGTGAGCTCCTTTTGCCTTCTTGTGGAATGATTTTACTGGGGAGGGAGGAGTTTTGTAATATGTTTTTTATTAAAGAAATTGAGTATCTCAGCCTCAGGTTTTGAGTGGTCCGTTGCCCTAGCCATGGAACCACGACTGGGATATGGTTTGGTTGGGCTAATAAAAGTCCTAAAGGTGATGCAAGGAGCTGTGGTATAGTAGGAAAATGTTGGACCTGGAAGACTTGGGGTCAGATCTGGTCTCAGACGTGCAGTAGCTGTGTGACCCTGAGCAAGTCACTTAACAGCTGTTTGCCTGTTTCCTCATCTGTAAGTGAGGGAATGACCTAGATGACCTCTTCTAGTTCTTCCAGCTCTAATTTGAGGGGACTAGAGCCCATTTACAAGTCACTGGTGTCTGGAGGCAAGGTCAAGGTCGAGAATAATATGCTTTAGCCCTTCTCCCTTTTGTACTTGTCCAGTCGACCACGTGGTCCCTGACCCGGAGTCCAGCCTGACTGAAGCCTATGAGAAGTGGAGAGAGTGGGCAGATGGGAAGACCTGCTGTGACTATTCCTTGCATGTGGACATCACTCACTGGAATGACAGAGTCAAGCAAGAAGTCCAGAGCCTCATCAAGGACAAAGGTGAGCTTCCTTTTCCCCAGGTGCCCTTTCACTTTTGACCCCTGGGAGCCACCTATTTTCCATGGGCCCCATTTCTTAACTTTTCCCTTTCCTGAGATGGTGTTTCCAGGGAGAAGGGAGGGCAGGGAAGCTTTGGGAGGTTGAGGCCTTGCCAGTAGGAGGGTGGCATCTGGACCATGCCTCCCCCCAAGGCTCAGGTGGCACAAGGTGGGCCTTTTGCTTCAGGCTTTGGTTTAGGGGTCACAAACAAAGCTCTTCTCTCCTTTTCTGAGGCATCCCAGCACAAGTTCCCCTTCAAAGAGAGCAAATGAATCTGGGTCCCCATGGAAGGACTTTTGTTCTCTGAGGCCTTCTGTTAATATCTCCATCAGCAAATATTGACTGCATGCACACTGTGTGTGCTCAGCATTAGAGAAGGGGAAGCCTTGGTCAGTGCACTCAAGGTATTTGCCGACAGTGTGCAAAGACTTGGAAAGTGAAACAACACAAGACAAATATGTAGTGTGTCAAAAGGAAGCACATGATGCATTGCCCACCAAGGAATGTAAACAGGGCTCTGGGAGGATAGAGAAGGAAAGATAATGGGTTGGTGAGACCTGGTGAAGAGAGACCTCCCATTGTACACTGAAGTGTTGATGTGTGTTAATTATTGCTAAGTTCCTAATTTAAAAAAAAAGAAATTTAATTTTGAAAAAGGAACAGACTTTGTCCTCTAGACTTTCTTTGTCCTCTGCTCCCTTCCCCCTCATTTTTGGGAGTAGGACTTCCCCTCCTGAAACAGTAATAGCTCCTTTCCTTCCTCACCTTTTTGGTTCACAAGTGTGGGAAATTCTACACTGACTAACATTATAGGAACTCCCTCTACCAGTGCTGGTCAACATCTCCTCTCTAATTTATAGTTTTAGAAGGTTGCCTGGTCAGTCCATCAACAAGATTTTACTTATTGCTATTATTATATTTTAGCAGTATATAATATGTATAGCAATAATATATGATATTATAATGTCATAGCAGTGAAGCATTTTTATTGTGCATTGGAGCTTACAAATATCCTATTTGCTCCTCATAACCACCCTGGGATGAAGGCACTATTTTTACCCCCACTTTACAGATGAGAGGAAGCTGAGGTAAACGGTAGTTGAGTGACTTGCCCAGGGTCACAAGCTAGTAAATGTCTGGGACAAGATTTGAATTCAGGTCTTTGTGACTCAGGTCAAACACTCTGTCCACTGCACCACCTACTTGGCCCCTGTATTAAATGCAGAGGATACAAAAAAAACCAGTGAAAACAGTCCATGCCTTCGAAGAACTCACATTCAAGAACGTGTAAACAGCTATGTACGAACAAGACATATACAGGATAAATTGTAGATAATCCTTAGACCAGCGGTTCTCAACCTGTGGGTCGCACCCCCTTTGGGGGTTGGACAACTATTTCACAGGGGTCACCTAAGACCATCAGAAAACACATATTTCCTATGGTCTTAGGAACCGAGACATGGCTCCTCTGTCTGTCTCCAGGCAGGTCCGCCCACATGCAGATACGCCCACATACGAGTACTAAAGTGTTGCGGCATTAGGAAGGTTGAGAACCACTGACCTAGAGGGAAGACAGTGGTCTTAAGGAGATCAGGAATGGCTTCTTTTCGAAGGTGGTATCCTAAGTGAAGTTTGAAGAAAACCAGGGAAACCAGGAGGTAGAAACGTCCAGGAATGGGGAGCAGCCAGTGAAAATGCACAGATGGAGTATCTTATGCAAGGAGGCCAGTGTCACTGGCTTATGGATTAGATGGAGAGAGTATGGTGTAAGAAGCCTGGAAAGGTAGGTTATGAAGGGCTTTAAAAGCCAGAGGATTTTCTCTTTGGTGCTGGAGGTAATGGGGAGACAGTTGGAGTTTATTGGAATAGGGGGTCGTGGTGTGTTTAGACCTGAGCTTTGATAGCTGAGTGGAAGATGGACTGGAGTGGGGAGAGACCAGCCAGTGGGCTAGTGCAGTCATTGAGGTCTGCATAGGATGGAGACATTCTCAGAAGAGAGAATGCATAAGGGGGATGGATATAAGAGACATTGTAAAGATGGAATCATCTTGGCCACATATTGCATATGGCGGTGTAGACAATGAGGAGTCGGGGATGGCTCTTTGGTTTCAAGTTTGGGTGACTAGAAATGATGGTGGTGCCCTTGGCAGTAATAGGGAAGTTAGGAAAAAGGGAGTGTTTGCGGGGTGAGGGAGATAATGAGTTCCATTTTGGGCATGCTGAGTTTAAGGTGTCTCCAGTACATCTAGTTCAAAATGTCTAGTAGACAGATGCAAATGTGAGAATGGAGATGTTGAGAGAGAGGGGTCAGGGCTAGATAAGTGGTTCTGAGAGACTGAGAAGGATCAGTCAGACAGGAAGGGGAAGAAAGGAGAAGCTGGTGTCAGGAAAACCTAGGGAGAAGAGAATATCCACAAGAACATGAGTGACATCTGTGGCTGCAGAGGTCTGGAAGGTGGAGGATTGGGGGGAAAGCAGTCATTACATTTGGCAGTTAAGAGATTACTGGTAACTTTGGAGAGAGCACTTTTGGTTGAGTGATGAGCTTGGAATACAGACAGCAAAGGGTCTGACATCAAATGAGAGGAAAGGGAGTAGAGTCATTATCATAGATTCTTTCTCAAAGTCATGAAAGGGAGGAGAGATGCAGGACAATAGCTAATGGGGATGGGCAGATCAAGTGAGGGTTTTTAAAGGGGCATGCAGAGGGTAAGTGATTTCCTCTAGGCACTCTCCTCTTTTCCATGACCCTGCTTCATCTAGAACAGGAGATGGAATCGCCTGGAGAAGGGAAGCCCTGCATCCCTTCCTGCACTGCCTTTGGAGACAACACGTGAATCTCACAGATACCCTCAGCCCACTAAGCAAGAAGGCTGTGAATTGAGGAGTAGGGCAAAGAGATTTTTCGTAGTGGAAAAAGATATTGACTGGTTCACCTTAGCTCTCCCTTTCTCCAGTGTGGAACAAGCAACCGAGCTTTCTGAGGTCCTTCATGCGCTGCATGAATAAACTTAGGACCCTAAGAGGCACACGTATGAGAAGTTGTTCATGGCTCAGCTGCAGCTTGGAAGGATGTTTCTCATGCAGTGCTCCAGTAATTTGTGCTTTGTCTCTTGTGTTTTTTCAATAATTTCAACGACCTCTTTGGATAAAAACATAGTTGGCACGCTTATCAAATGTGCAGATGACACAAAGCTAGGAAGGATAGACACGACTCATTGGGTGAGCCAAAAGATTACAGCATTGGGTTGGACTAGATAGTCCTTTCTAGCTTAGATTTTTTTTTTTTTTTGCTTTTTGGAAGGGGAGGGCAGGACAATTGGGGTTAAGTGACTTGCCCAAGGTCACACAGGTAGTAAGTGTTAAGTGTCTGAGGCCAGATTTGAACTCGGGTCCTCCTGACTCCAGGGCCAGTGCTCTATTCACTGTGCCATCTAGTCACTCCCCAGCTTAGATTTTACCAGTTTCTTTAGAAAACAAGGTAAGTGTTTTCCTTTCCACCATTTGTGAACTGAAGATAAGTCTTTCCTCATGGCTATTGAATTGCATGTTATAGATGTGAGGGTCTTCCTGTATTGTGAGGAAATGTGGGAATCTGCATAATACTTCTTGATGTTTGGCAGAAGTGATCCATTAAAAGAAAGGAGAGTCATCAGCCTGGTCCATTGGAAAGAGGGCCGGGTTTGGAGTCCAAGGCTGTGGGCTCAGATCATGGGTGTGACCTTGGGCATGGCTTTTCACTTTTCTTGGCCTTAGTTAATTATGTGCAAGTGAGGCATTTGAATAGTTGGCATCTGAGGTGTCTTCTAGCTCTAAATCTGTGGTTCTATGGTATTGGTCACTCATTCATTTTTTTAATTTTTAAAAAATCTTGTTTCATGTATTCATTGGACAAACTTGTCTTTAGTGCCTGCTTATGCAGAACACTGCTAAGTGTAAGAGAGATTGCTGCCTCGTGGGGCATGCAGATGAAGACACTTGCATAATGATAATGAACAGCTCTGTGTTAGAGAATTTAATGCCGTTAATAAGGTGCCATGAGAGGGTTACGAAGGTCGTTTGACAAGAAGATTAAGGCGACCCTTCCTGAAAGAGGTAGCACTTAAAGGGTAGGAATTCAGTAGTTGAATTGGGCAGCTGGGGGCACAGTGGATAGAGCCCTCAGCTTGGAATCAGGAAGACTCATCTTCCTGAGTTCAAATCTGGCCTCAGACACTTACTGGCTGTGTGACCTTGGGCAAGTCACTTAACCCCATTTGCCTCAATTTCCTCATCTGTAAAATGAGCTGGAGAAGGAGATGGCAGAACACTCTAGTATCTTTGCCAAGAACACCTCCAATAGGGTCATGAAGAGTTGGACGTGATAGAAATGATGGAATACCTGCAGAGCGAGCAGCCAGAGCAAAGATGTGGAGGTGGGAAATATACCCAGAGGAAAGTTATGTTAGAATGCAGAAAAGGTAAGATGGGGCTAGATTATGGAGGGAGTTGAATGTGAAGCAAAGAATTTGAACTTTATTTATGCACTTAGGGAGTCATTGACTGGTTTTGAGCAGTAGAGCTTTGCCTAAGTGAAATCTTTCTGGAAGCAGTGTAAAGGATATGTTGCAAGTAGGGGAGGGAAACTGGAGTTAGGAAGACCTGCTGGGGGCTTTTGTGAAATAGTTCAGGCAGATGTCAGTAAAAGCTTATAGTGAGTAGAATCATGGGTTTCTAGATTTATAGAGAGAAGGACCTCAGAGGTCACTGAGCCCAAGAAAACTGAGTCCCAGAGAAGTTAATTGACTTACCTAAGGTTATACAGGTAGCAAATGTCAAAGGCAGGATTTGAACCCAGGTCCTGTGTCTCTAGAGCCCGTGCCCTTTAGAGAGACTGTGGAAGATGGGGGACTGTGTTTACCTCTCACTTTTTTCTCTCCTCCCTCCAACCCCTGCCTCTTTTTTTTTAACAGGTGTCAATTCCTTCATGGTTTACATGGCTTACAAGGATTTGTATCAGGTCTCCAACACAGAGGTAATAATGACTTGGCCATCTGGTTTGGGAGTGCCTGGGTGGGGCTGGTTTATCCAAGGCCTCAGCTTCTTTGGCCCTGGGGAGTGCCATGGTTGCCCTTGGAGACAGCCAGAGTTCCATTTGAATCTAGAGCAGCTCCAGCTACATATTTAATAATGTAGGCAGGGTTCCCACAGTCCTAGGGAGCCAGAGCTGGAGTTTCCATGGGCTGCAGCCTCCTTTGAAAGACAGCTGGGGAGGGGGGTGGTCCTCTGTATCTCCTTTTACTGCTCCCCTCCTTCACCCCATGGCCCCAGCTTAGTGTAGCCTTGGGCGGGGGGCATTGTCTCACCCCAGCAGAGTTAGGGGTGTTCTGTATTAGAGAGATTTAATACCAACCTATCTCTGACTGCTTTTCCAAAGAGGTCCTTGGGGGTGTAGAATTCATGGGGAGGGATGTGGTTGACTGGCCCTGTGTTTCCCAGGGGAAAGGGAAGTCCAGATCAGAGCTGAGGTCTCTCTGAGAACAGTCAAGGTAGTTATGAATCACCAGATGTGTTATTAACAAGTCCCAAGGCTATCTTCATCCCACTTAGGGGATGGCATAGGGCCAAATCCAAAAAGTGATCCAGGATATTAAGGAAATACATTCCCCCTTGAATTCCCCTCTCTCAAGATTCCCTTTGGAATTTGTCTTCTTCTGGGGAGAGAGAATGGCTGCCGGAGCCAGTCATGCTGGGTTTCCAGTGCCAGTCTCTTTCATTCCAAAATCATTTTTCTTGTTGAGCCAACCAGAGCCTCAAGAAGAAGGTTTTCCATTGGGCATTTGAAGGTCCTCTTTCAAGATGTTCAAAAACATAGGCTTTCAAATGAAGACAACTGGTACCCTTTTCCATTTCAGCTCTATGAGATCTTTAGCTGGCTCGCAGAACTGGGTGCCATTGCTCAGGTTCACGCAGAAAATGGAGATATCATCGCACAGGTAATTGAACAGCCAATGAGAATGTGCTCTCCATCTGGCTTCCCAGGCTGCTGTCTGCTGGATTGACTGTAGGCCATGGGATAATAGATTTAGAACTGGGAGGGACCATAGAACACACCGAATCCTACTTCTGAGGTCCACAGTGGTTCACTGACTTCTTAGTAGATGTTTGAGGCAGGACTTGAACCCAACACTTCCTGACTCCAAATGCAGTGTTCTTTCTAGCACACCAAAGTCTTAACTTAAGTTTCCTGTTCTGTTCTATAAAATGGGGGACAGCAAAAGCATCTGCTTCACAGGGTTATTGTGAGGTTCAAATGAGCTTATATATATAGCATTTTATGAACTTAATATTATTGGGGCACGGGGTGGCTCAATGGATAGAACGCCAGGCCTGGAGTGAGGAAGACTCATCTTCCTGAGTTCAAATGTGACCTCAGATGCTTTCTAGCTGTATGACCCTGGGCAAGTCACTTCATCCTGTTTGCCTCAGTTTCCTCATCCGTAAAATGAACTGAAGGAGAAAATGGCAAACCAGTCTAGTATCTTTGTCAAGCAAACCCCAAAAGGGGCCAGGAAGAGTTGGACATGACTGAAACTACTGAACAACAGCACGGTTTAACAACAACAACACAGGGTTTAAACCCAGATCATTTGACTCCCAGTACATTGCTCTTTCTGCAGCTCTATGTTGCTGTCCTGAAAGTTACTGGTGATTTTTCCTGAAATGAAAACAAGACTTGAGAGTCATTATCCTAAAAGGAAGTCCTTTTTGGAGCAGGATCTATCTCAGGGTGGAAAAGGGAAAATGATTTTTTTTTTAAATTAAGACTGAATTTGCAGATCCTATACTTGATTGCATGCTTCCCTGGGTGGGGGTGGGGAAGGAAGGAGAAGAGAAAATTTGAAACTCAAGGGATTGTGGAACTGAATCTTGTAAACTAAAAGTAAATAAACAAATCAATTTTAAAAAAATAATAAAAAATGAAAAAAAATAAATTAAGACTGAACCTGATGGTGACTATACAACAGTGGTTCTCAACCTTCGTAATGCCATGACTCTTTAATACTTGTATGTGGGTGTACCTGCCTGGAGATAGAGGAGCAGTGTCTTAGGAACCAAGGAACCATCAGAAATATGGGCTCGCAACCCACAGGTTGAGAACCGCTGCTATAGAAGTTACTGCCTTGAGATGCTAAAAGAATGTGTTTTAAAGATGGGCTGGAAAATTCCATCGATTTCCTGGGCATATTGAGTGACCTGTCATAAGAGTGATGAAAGCTAAGCCCCAAAGCCCAAGCGGATCATTTGTTAGGAAGCAGAAGTGCTATCTGCTTGCTAAATGGGTTAGATGACGAGCTGCATTATGCAGAAGAACTAGCCCGGCTTGCACGTATCCAGCAATGGAGACTCCCAGAAGGAAGGGAATAGAACAGATGGGTCAGCTCTTTTGTTAGCAGAAGTAACAACTCACCTCTCTGTAGTCCAGCTGAGAAATTTTTCTTTGTAACAACCCTGTGAGCCAGGTGGTAGTTAGGAGATGGGAATTTCCCCATTTTACAGAGATGAGAAAACTGAGCCTCTGAGTGGCTTTTGAAGGACTTTGGCATGGAGGGAGGGGTTAGGCTGGTGCACTGAGGGGCAAAGCTTTCCAGCGATGAGTGCCGTCCAAAAGTACGAGGCATTAGCCGGCTCCAGAGGGAGCAAGCTCCTCCTTGTCACTGACGTGGATGCTAGATGACTGGTCAGGGTCATCTAGGGTATGTAGGGGAGGTCTCTGCATCTCCGAGAAGCATCAGACCACATGGCCTCTGGTTTCCCTTCTAGTTATCAGTACTCACACTCTGTGCCTTTCCTGACGTCAACACAACTTACTAAGTGACCAAGCTGAGATTTGGGCTTAGATCTCTCGGCTACAAATCCACTGATTTTTCCATTACACATGCTGTTTCTTGAGGTTTGTTGGATCGGATTCCCCAACAAAAAAACTGTTCCATCAACCACTTGGGTGTGATAACAAGAATCATAATTAATAATGACAATTATAACTAGAATTTATATGGCACTTTAAGGGATGTGAAGTACTTTATGAACATTATTTAATTTTTTTTCTCATAACCCTTGGAGGTAATGGTCATTATTTTCCCCATTATACAGATGAGGAAACTGAGATAGACAGTGACTTGCCCAAGGTCACACAACTGTTAAGTGGCTGAGGCCAGGTTTTAACTTGTCTTTCTGACTTCAGGTCTGCTGCTCGATGACGATTGGTGATAACAGTAACTACATTTTAGTAGTATTTACTGTGTGCCAAGCTCTGTGATAAATCTTTTCTACTAATTATCTCATTCGATCCTCATGGCAACCCTGGGAGGTGGGTGCTGTTATCATCCCATTTTATAGATGAGGAAACCTAGGCAAATAAAGGCTAAAGGACTTGTTCAGAGTTAACACAACTAGTGTCTGAGGTCACATTTGAACTCAGGTCTCCCTGGCTTCAGGTCTAACCCTTAATAATAACAACAGTAATGACAGTCAGCATGCATATAATGCTTGCTGTGTGCTAAGCACTGTGTGTGATTATTTCATTTGATCTTCGTGGCATCCTTGGGGAGTGGCTACTGTTGTTACCCCCTTTTATAGATAAGGAAACTGAGGGAAGCAGGAGTTAAGTGACTTGCCCAGGCTTACACGGCTAGTAAGTGTCGGGGTCAGATTTGAGCTCGGGTGTTCCTGACTCCAAGCCCAGAGCTCTGTCCACGGCACCACCTGACTCTGCTTCTCAGAAGTTTTCCCAGGCTTGGTGAACACGTCCACCAAAGTGGGGGTGAGAATGTGCTTGGATCCATCGGGATTTGGAGTGGTTCCAGTTAGGGTGCCCTTCCCTCCAGCTCTCTGGCACCAGCCTTGTCTGTCAGGCTCTCCCCGTGTAACGGTCAGACTCTGGATCTTGCCCTGTTTGGGGGAGATGAAGGGACATCGTGTCCCATCAGCGTTCTTGGGACTGTGTGTGCGTGGGAAACTCTGACACCATCTTCCCACGAACCCCCACAGATGGTCCAGACACCTTGTGTGAGGGTTGAAAAGGAAAAGTCACAGTAGCGTGAGGTGGGAACTCGCTCTCTTCTTTGAGAGCCAAAGCTGCTTCATCAGGATTCTCCATAGACCTGCACTGGATGCTTCTTGACTTACTTTGAGAAGGCAGAATGGTCTAGTGCAGCGATTCTCAACCTGTGGGTTATGTTCAGTTTGTAACAATGAAAATACATCCTGCAGAGCAGATATTTAACATCACGATTCATAACAGTAACAAAATTTTTTT
>CM053581.1:313268990-313320133 GCA_028627135.1 Pseudochirops cupreus | reverse complement strand
CTGGCACCACTGGACCTCCTGAGACCAAGCCCTGGGTAACATAAGCCCCTTACCTTTGGGGCCACCACCCTGGGGCCCTGCTGTCCCGGCTAGTGAGTCCCCAGCGTGAACGCTAAGGGCCTGATACCTCTCTGGTCCAGACTCCAAACGATTCTTCTCAATACTACAATTACTTCTGGAAAAGGCACGTCAGTTGACTCCCCTGTGGCTCCACTTGACCATCCCTTGACTTCTCAAGCCAAAACACCATACCTAGCCATCAGTACGTTATATGTGTTGTCTCCCTCTACCAGAATGGAAACTCCTTGAAGTCAAGGCCTGTCTTATGTTCATATTTGTTTGTTTGTTTTTTCTTTTTGGAGTACAGGGCAATTGGGGTTAAGTGACTTTCCCAAGGTCACACAGCTAGTGAGTGTTAAGTGTCTGAGGCCAAATTTGAACTCAGGTCCTCCTGACTTTAGGGCTGGTGCCACCCAGCTGCCCCTTACTTTTATATTTGAATACTTGGTGCTGAGCACAATTTTTGACACATAGTGAGTGCCTAATAAGTGATTTCCAATCATTCATTTCTCCTTCTTGCCCATTGCCTATCACCACTGGCTGGCGCCCTTAAATAGCCTAGCAGAACTGTAGAAATGATCAGTAGTCATTCAAGCAATGGGTTTCTCACAGCCATGATGCAGAAGCAGACATACCAGGGACCCTTTCCCCCTCCCCTCATTATCTCTTAATATCTGGGGATTCTAGTAGTTGGAATATGGAAGTTCATATCCCCAACCATTAGAAGAGGTGCAACTTTCCTGGAATTTTCCTTTCCTTTTTCCCCTCCAACCTGGATGATGATTCCAAAGGAGGGAACCTAGAGTACCACCCCCCTACTCTGACACTTGGAGCCAGGTGCCCTTTCCCAATAGATTGGGCCCCTATAGAATCCTCACCCAGTTGTGGGACAAATATGGCTGCTCACACTGCTTCAATAGGCAGAGTCACCAACTATGATCCTTCCAGAACTAGGGAGGACCCCTAGGTCAGACAATCTGCTTTTATACTGCACCCTCAGCTTCAGTGGGTCAAATACAAACAGATCCCTGCAGGTAGGATATTGGCTTAGAAAACCATAAATTATCATTGTCTTTGTTGTATTATACTTTTATTTATTTTGTTAAACATTTCCCAGTTGCATTTTAATCTGGTTCCACTGTACTGGAGCTTTGCCCTGGGCAAGGAGTCAGACACTTCTTTCTTTCTTTCTTTCTTTCTTTTTGAGGGAGGAAGGTAGGGCAGTTGGGGTTAAGTAACTTGCCCAAGGTCACATGGGTAGTTAAGTGTCTGATTTGAACTCAGGTTAAGTGCCAGATTTGAACTCAGGTCCTCCTGACTCAAGGGCCGGTGCTCTACTCACTGCACCACCTAGCCACCCCGGACACCTCTTTCTTTTCTTTTCTTTTTTTCTCTCAATGACTTGTTTATTTACTTTTGGTTTACAAGATTCAGTTCCACAATCCCTTGAGTTTCAGATTTTCTCCCTGCCCTCTCTCTCCCACCCCCCCCAGCCCCACCCCCCACCCCATGGCGGCATGCAATCAAGTATGGGATCTGCAAATACTTTCACATCGTACAATAGTCTGGTTGTGTAGAAGGGTTGTAACCGATGAGTGAACAATGGGAAAATAGAAAGAAACCAAACATGAAAAAGAGCGATAGCGTGTAGGTTGCTTCAGTCTCCATTTAAACTCTGTTCTTTCTAGATCTTTCTCTGAATGTAGACGTCTCCTTCCATCCTGAGACTTGTAGAGTTGTCTTATAGTTGTGCATTGCTGAGAAGAGTCCAATTTATCAAGGTTGTGGACACCTCTTTCGTAAAGCACACCAGGCCTTATTATCTGCCTTGCCACTATGCTGTCCAGACCAACAGGCGTTTCCGTATGATCTGCTAACGTACCCTAAAGACTTCTGAGCTTGAATTCTACCTCAAGCACTCACTAAGTGATCCTGGTCAAACAGCATAACTTCTCTGTATCTTAGTTTCTTGATCTATAAAGTGAAGTAGTTGGATTTGATGGACCTAAAGTCCCTAGGAGCAGCTAGGTAGTTTAGTGCATAGAGTGCTGGGCCTGGAGTCAGGAAGACCCATTTTCCTGAGTTTAGATCTGACCTCAGACACTTACTAGCTGTGTGACCCTGGGCAAGTCATTTAACCCTGTTTGCCTCAGTTTCCTCATCTGTAAAATGAGCTGGGCAAAGAAATGGCAAACCACTCCAGTATCTCTGCCAAGAAAACTCCAAATGGGGTCACAGATTCAGATATGACCGAAAAAAGACTGAACAACAAAGTCCCTTCTATCTCTTAGACTATGATCCTATAAAACCAAAACTGAATGCTGAGTAATAAAAATTACTAAGTTGGTCCAGAAGATAATATATATGCCACCACCCCTTCTTTGCAGTGGTGGCAGATTCTGGGTGTGGAACCCAGACCCAGAGAGTCCATGAGCACAGAACATTGTCAGACTAAGCCCATGTGGCGGCTAGCTTTGCTGAAAGACTTGTACTCTTTATTCTTTCAACCAAGAGATGGTTCAATTAGGAGGAGAGGTGGGGAGATATTTGGAAATGGAGGCAATATGAAAATTCAATGAAAGCTAAAAATTAAAACACAGCTGCTAAAAATTAACTTTTTCTACGTTCATAATTATTACATAACTCTTGATGCATAAAATTGCCTTTTATTTAAAGACCATGGAATACTTAATAAATAATAATTATCTCATTTTGCACATGAGAAAACCAAGACATTGAGACATCACAGTAATTGATGAAGTCAGGCTGAAGATAAGACAGAGGACTCATGCCTTAGCCATGATCATGGGGCCTTCCTGTCTAAACCCTGACCTATATTAAAAAGAAGGAGCCAGATAGACACTCCTCCCACATGGCACTATAGGAAGAGCGTTTCCCACATGATTTTGTGGAGACAGATCCTGACCCAAATGCACATATTATCTATGTTTAGTGCTTCTACCCCCTTTAATAAAAAGCCAGTGACTTGAAAAATTAAGATAGTTTTGTCCCATGCTGCAAATGAACCATAAACACTGAATTCAAATTCCCTCTCTCTCCCATTTACCTTGAGTGTGACCTTGAGAATGCCATTTGGACAGGATGGGCTCTAAATCCCCTTCTAATAACAACTGACCCATAGTGTTTGCAAGACAGTTTCTATGCATTTTCTCAGTTAAGCCTCACAACAACCCTCCAAAGCACGGAGGTCAGATTGTAAATTAACAAGCATTTATCAGTCACCTGTGCTAAGGTGCCAAGGGGCTAAGGCATCGCGCTAAGCACTGGGCATACAAAGAAAGATTTTTTTAATGATACCTGCTTTCAAGAAGCTCACAGTCTGATGTGTGAGACAAGACGCAAACAATGACGTTCAAACAAAATATGTACAGGATAAACTGGAGATAATTAGAAGACAGTCTGAACTAGTCTTCCTCCATCATATTGGCTAAGCCCAGTTATTGGTAAAATCCAATTAAATCAAAGAAATTTTTTTTTTACCAAAATAATTCGTAAACTCTTATTAGATAGCAAAGATCTTAAACCTAGTCCTATAGGTGAGGTAATGGAAGCCTAGCAATGTTAAGTGACTTACCCAGGGTCATTGAGAACCATCAGACTGTACAAATTTCTTGAGATCAGGCACTGTCTTTTACCTTTCTTCGAATTCCCAAGCACTTAGTAAAGTGCCTGGTACATAAGAGGTGCTTAATAGATGTTTATTGACTGATCGGTGCTTTCTTGTGTACCTCAATGCAAATCTCTCCTCAGCAAACAAGTTTAAATAACTACTCTATTGCACTAATTCTACAATCTAATGTCATAGAGATTAATATAGACCTTCAAGGTCATATTATCCCCCCGCACCCATATTGCATAGCTGTAGTCCAGTTATGGAAACATTTCCAGCATCACATCAGGTTATAGCTTAGGTAGGTAATTGCCTATGTACAATGGATTGGCAAATTCCATGTGATTCCAGGCACTGTCATTTTTCAAATTAAATTGAGAAGAATTTATTAAGTGCTTAGTATGTCCAAAGAAGGCCTTGTGCCAAGCACTGAGAATATAAAGAAGGATAGAAGATAGTTCTTGCTTTCAAAGGGCTTATGTTCTAATGGAGGAAAACAGTGTATAATGTGGAGCTGAAAAGCAGGGAGGGGGGAGGTAGGGAAGTTAAAAGGGACTCATCAATGGAAGAAGGAAGTCTCAGGTGAAGAGGAAAAAATAGCTAAAGCTTGGTGGCAAAGTCATGGGCTAATAAATGCTTATTGACTTGACTAAAACTTGAGGACTAAAGACCAGATAACCTTTCATTATCATTGGTTTTTCATGACCAGTATATTATTATTCCTTGTGAGAGGGACTTTATGGCTGGGCAACCATCTTGTAACAACATTTCCTGCCCAAGACACTAAAGTTCATGTGGTATAGTAGGAAAAAACACACCTACATTTCAAGTCACAGGATCTAGGTTCAAATGCTGGTTTTATTATTTATCACGTAGCACAGTAGATAGAGCACTGTGCTTGGAATAACAAAGACTTAGCTTCCTGAGTTCAAATTTGACCTCAGATACTTACTAGCTATGTGACCTTGAGCAAGTCACTTTACCCTGTTTGTTTCTTCATTTGTAAAATGAACTGGAGAAGGAAATGGGCAAACCACTCCAGTATCTCTACCAAAAAAACCCCCAAAACAACCTCAACAAACCAAATGGAATCCTGGAGAGTCAGACACAGCTGAAAAAAAATGACAACATCAAAAATTACTTCTTATTGGTGAGATTTGGGCAATTCATCTGAATCAGAAAATGAGGAGGTTGGTCACAAGATCTGTAAGATGCCTTCCAGATCTAATCCATGATCCTATCCAAGTGGCCACAGTCAAATCTCTTTCCCTCTGAGCTCCAACAAAATCTGCAGGATTGAGAATAATTTTAAAAGCAAACATAGCTCCTTTAGATGAAAAATCTCTCTCTCCCCCTTTTTCTGTCTTTCCCCCACTCCCATCTTTCCCACTTTGTCCCTCCCTCTCTCCTGCCTTCTCTCTCTTCCTTTTCTCCCCCCCCCCCCACTACATGTGGCGAAATGTATATGTCAAATCTATGATGTCATCCTCGTGGGAAACTCCTGGCAGGAAAACTCCACACCAATGCAGATGTACAATTCATCTGTAACTAATAGTCCTAGAAAGTTACTTATGGGTATAGAGATTAAATGACTTAGCTGTCATATAAGGGGTATGCGTCAGAGGCAGCACTTGAACCCAGGTTTTCCTGTTAAAGAGCAGCGCTCTGTCTCTCTCTCTGTCTCTGTCTCTCTCTGTCTTTCTGTCTCTGTCTCTCTGTCTCTCTGTCTCTGTCTCTTTGTCTCTCTTTCCGTCTCTCTGTCTGTCTCTGTCTCTGTCTCTCTCTCTCTGTCTCTGTCTCTCTCTCTGTCTCTGTCTCTCTCTCCACTATATCACATTATATCACACTGCCTCTCAGTCTTCAAATATTTGTATGTACTAAAGGGCAGTTCAGTGGATACAGTGAACTGGGCCTGGAGTCAGGAAGACCTGAGTTCAAATCCAGCCTCGGACATTTGACCAGCTGTGTGACTCTAAGCACGTACTTCATTGAATCTCTGTTAGCCTCAGTTTCCTCAGCAGCAAAATGGGAACAGCACTGATCTCCCCAGGACTGTGATCATCAAGCAAGATAATATTTGTAAAGCACAGGGCCTGGCATATGGAGGCAATTAATGAATGCTTGTTCCTTTCCCCTTCCCTTGCCCCCTAATATTAATTGCAAAGTTTTACTGAATTCATAGTAGTCTTTGTCTTCATGTCTTTTTTTCAACGGCTAGTTGGCACAGTGGGGCCTGGAGTCAGGAAGACTCATCTTCATGAGTTCAACTCTGGCCTCGGACACTTACTAGCTATGTGACCCTGGGTGAGTCACTTCACCTTGTTTGCCTCAGTTTCCTCATCTGTAAAATGATGTGGAGAAGGAAATAAACTACTTAAGTATTTATGCCAAGAAGACCCCCAAATGGGGTCATGAATCATCTGCTGCAACTCAGAAACAACAAAGTTGTCAAACAGCCAATAACACTCTTGAGTGCCACCTGAAGCAGATTAGAATGAAGTTTCTATCTGATTTTAACATTCTGATCTTTTAATAATAAAAGAAACATATAAATGTGGTTCTCTAAGTCAATATGTACCCCCAGAGGTCCTTATGCACAGGGTTACAGACCCCCATCTCTACCAGGTTTTATAACACAGTAGACCAATGGTATCAAACTCAAATAGAAAGGATCTCTACGGCCACATATTGGCTTAGAAAACCACAAATTAACATTATCTATGTGGCATTGAATTTTTATTTTTTTGTTAAACATGTCTTAATTACAATTTAGTGGTTTGGCCAGCACTCAGAAGTTTTACAGGTTGTGAATCTGACACCTCTGTAAGTAGAAAATCTTTACGAAATGGAATAGATGAAAACTTCATCACTCTGTGACCAGACATAATCCTTGGACAACAGAAATAAACACAGCACCCTACCAGACCCATAGTCACTGTAGCAATTAATTAAACAAACGGATAGATAAATTTGAGATGCTTGAATAAAACTTGGTTGCTTAGAGTCAGGTAAATGGGGTTAGACATATTTATTTTTCTACATGCTCCCAATCCTGTAGTCTTAAAACACTAAATATGGGCTCCAGGGAATGCCAATACTAGAAAAATCACAAAACACCTGAGTTATTAAAAGGGAAAGATCAGCAGAAAACTGAAGGGGAAAAGTCCATCGAGACTGAGTCCATTCTGATGAAAATGTTCATCTTTTTAAAAGACGATTTAAAAAAAAATCTTATTTGCAAATTTTCCTTTGCTTCCCTTTTTCTATTCTACTCTGGTTAATTATTCCTTAAATGCCATGGAGGCAGGGAAGCCAATTTGGGTGGGAAAGCTTAATCTTGATTTTGAAAAGCTGAATGAATAGGTTTTCTTTCTGAATGGGTTGGTGGCTATCAGATAAGACCGTCAGAGGGGGTAGATGATGCCAGCTGGCCAAGATCTCTGACAGCTGTATTGAATTTTAGCCCTATCTGTGACTCCCTTCCTTTATGGCTTTGAGAAAATCAGTTCTCATTCAGTGTCTCAGAGCTCTGGAATGAGCTTGACTATCCAACCACAATATGACTCTATCAGCTCTTTCAATAGTTCATTTTTTACTGATGACTTTGATAAAACCAGGGATGCTGAATTAACAAGTCAAACAGCTGAGGCCAAGCCCTGAAGTCTGACGTACTGAATCTTAGCAAGAAAAGCAGTCATCTGGAGAGAGAAATTCTGAATTGTTCACTTCCCCTAGAAACCTGCATTTTAGAAAGTATTTGTAAAGTACACCACAATGATTTAAACAAGCCACACCTAAAACACAGACAGGAATCTTAATAGGAAACTCAACACAATCATAGAATACTTTAGGGCCATTGTAGCCCTATGATTCAGTGGAAAGCATATTAGATTTAGAGTCAGGGGACCCACGTTCAAATTCTGACTCTTCCATTTATTGCCTGAATGGCATTGGTGGCAGAAAGGTGGCCCAGTGGATAGAGCTTTGGACCTGGTGTCCGGAACCCTTGACTTCAAATCTGGCCTCAGGCACTTACTAACTGTGCGACTCTGGGCAAGTCACTTAACATCTATCTGTCTCAGCTCCCTCAACTGTAAAACAGAGACAAAAATGCACCTAGTTGCAAGGATCAAATGAGAGAATTTTTTTTAAAGCATGCCTGGTACATAATTGACACTTGAGAAATGCTTTTTTTCCCCTTCCTTTCATCTTTCCTTCCCTTTCTTCTTTCCTTCAATCAGTCATTTTACTGCTCTGAAGCTCAGTTTCATTCAACGTAAAATGAAGGGATTTAACAAGATGCTTTCTAAGTTCCCTTTCAACTCTAAACCTGTGATCATAATATTAGAATTATAGAATCTTGAGCTTTAAGGGGACATTCTAATATCCCCTTGAGTTATCTTGATATTCCAAGTTGTAAAATTTTCCAATTTTGGTACTTTAAAAAAAAATGGACCTGCGGAGTCAAGATGGCCGAGTAAAAGCACAAACTTGGCATGGGTTCTAGCTTCAACCATCTCCAATACCTGTAAAAAAAATGACTCCAAACAAATTTTAAAGCTACAGAACCCACAAAGAGACAGAGAAAAATAAATCTCCTGCTAAAGATAGACTGACAGGCCAACAGGAAAGGTCTATCGCAGTGCACTGGGAGCCGAGTGCATTCCTGTATTGGTAATGGAATTTGGAGATGCCCCTGTATTGGCTTGGTTTTTGGGTTGAGTGTTAAAACCCAGAGCTTGTGAATCCCACTTGTGGGGTAGACTTGTCGACACGAAGAGAGAGGGCTGAACTGGGAGGAGCCATGAATTGGGAGAGAGGCCCAAGCCTGGAGAAGGCCAGAAGGACTTTGGGACAGCAGTATCCAGTATTGTGGAGCCTGAGTTGCTCAGAGAAAGACTGCTGAGAGCCCATCAGAACTGCCCAAGACTTTTGAGAACTGCCACCCGGAACTGGCAAGGACTGAGGAGGCATGGCTGTGATGCTGGTATTTTGTCTGTCTGTTTTGATGTTGTTTTGCCAGATTTACCTGATGGCGAAGGACAGTGCTGCTGTTGTAGAGATCCTGGAACCTGGCTGTTGGTTCAGAAGCCCTGAAGGAGGATTTTCTTGTGGTACCTGCACAGAAATCCTGGAAGAGGGCCTTGCTGATATTTTCAGGGGTTCTGGGACCGTTCTACAGGCAGAGAGTGACTTGATGAGGACACTGGCTATGGCTTTCTTGAGCCTTGTCTCCCCAGGAACTGAGATTGCTGAGGGCTTGCCTGGAGTGAAGATGAAAGAAGGACCTTTCCTTGGGTATTCAATGCTGAGCTTAACCCTGTTAACCTAGGGGTGGATGGCCTTTTTTATTCTTCTGCCCCTTCTGAGATTCAGGGGTGGGAAGCCTTTGAGTTTTCTTTGTGCTCTGTGATTGACCAAATGAATGTACTTTGTTTATGGTTGGACACTAATCTCCATTTGAGAAGAGACTTTTGACTAACTAAATGAATGTACTGTCTAGGGGTGGAGTAGTACCTGGATTGAATTGAGAACTTACTTGCTAAAAGAACAAGTTATACTGTATTTTGCCTTTCTCTGTTCTGTGAATGTTTGCTGAATAAATGGGGTTTACCATGCTGGTAATACAAACCTTGGAAGTTGCCTTTGCTTGGCATTACAATTCCCCAGTGAGCCACAGTTCCGGCCCCAGGTCAGCCCCAACCAGTGCCCAGACTGGCCAGTCTTCAAGTCAGTGAATCACCAGCAGCTGTGGAGGTTTCCAGATTCTTCAACCCATAAACGTCAAAGAGAAAATGAAAGGTCGGTTGAGAACTCTGTTGAAAGGGTGGAGGAACAGCAGAGTCTGGCCCCTGCTCCCAGGGCAAGAAGTGGCGGGAGGCGGAGCGATGCCATGTGTCTGCTTTGAGAGCTCCTGGCCTGCAGATCATAGGGGAACCAAGTGACCAGTCAAAGGGTAATTGTTCTTGCTTTGACCTGCCTCAATGTGGATCGCGGTCTTGGGTGGTAGTCCTGGGGTGAGTGGCCAGTGAGGGGGGTCTGTAGAGAGGGTGCCCAACTAATAGCTTTGGCAGCTGCAAAAACCCCAGCAATTTGGAACTAAACTATCTCCATTCTGTAAGCAGAGTTCTACCATGGCAAAGAGTTCAAAAGTCAAGTAATTGACAAGATGAGAAGTGCAATCAGACCATACAATCTTCTTTTGGGGACAAAAAGGATCAAAGCATGGAACTGGAGGAGGACAATGAAGTCAGAATTCCTGCATCAAAAGCTTCCAAGGAAAATATGAACTGATCACAGGCCATGGAGGAGCTCAAGAAGAATTTTGAAAATCAAGTAAGAGAAGTGGAGGAAAAAGTGGGAAGAGAAATGAGAATGATGCAAGAAAATCATGAAAAGTGAGTGAACAGCATGCTAAAGGAAACCCAAAAAAATTCTGAAGAAAATAACACCTTGAAAAGTAGACTAAAATGGAAAAAGAAGTCCAAAAAGCCAATGAGGAATAAAATGCCTTAACAGGCCAAATTTGCCAGATGGAAAAGAAATTTCAACAACTCACAGAAGAGAATAATTCCTTCAAAATTTGATTGGAGCAATTGGAAGCTAAGACTTTATGAGAAATCAAGATACTATAAAACAGATCCAAACAAATGAAAAAATAGAAAGCAATGTGAAATATCTTTTTAGAAAAACCACTAACCTGGAAAATAGATCTAAGAGAGATAATTTTAAAATTATTGGACTACCTGAAAGCCACGATCAAAAAAAGAACCTAGAACTCATCCTTCTAGAAATTCTCCAGGAAAATTTCCCTGACATTCTAGAACCAGAGGACAAAATAGAAATCAAAAGAATTCACCAATCATCTCTTGAAAAAGATCCCGAAAAGAAAACTCCTGGGAATATCATAGCCAAGTTCCAGAGTTCCCAAGCCAAGGAGAAAATATTACAAGCAGCCAGGAAGGAGCAATTTTACTATTGTGGAAACACAATCAGAATAACACAAGATCTAGCACCTTTTACATTAAGGAACTGAAGGGCTTGTAATATGATATTCCAGAGGTCAAAGGAACTAGAATTAGAACCAAGAATCACCTACCTAGCAAAACTTAGTATAATGCTTCAGGGGAAAATATGGTTATTCAATGAAACAGAGGACTTTCAGACATTTTTGATGAAAAAGCCAGAGCTGAACAGAAAATTTGACTTTCAATTACAAGAAGCAAGAGAAGCATAAGAAGGTAAACAGGAAAAAGAAATCATAAGGAACTTATTAAAGTTGGTACATTCCTACATGGAAAAATGATAATTGTAACTCATGAGACTTTTCTCGATGTGAGGATAGTTGAAGGGAATATATATGTATACATATATATGTATGTATAGGAGGATATATGTGTATATAAATATATATGTGAGTGTGTGCATATGTGTGTACATGTAAACATAGACAAAGGGCACAGGATGAGTTGAATATGAAGGGACGATATCTTAAAAACAAAATTAAGAGGTGAGAGAGGATTATATTGGGAGAAGGAGAAAGGGAGAGATAGATTAGGGTAAATTATTTCATATAAAAGAGGCAAGAGAACACTGTTACAATGGAGGGGAAGAGCAGGAAGGTGAAAGGAAATGGGTCAACCTTACTCTCATTGAATTTGGCTTAAGTTGGGAATATTATACACATTCAATTGAGTATCTTACCCTACAGGAAAGCAGGGGAGATGGGGATAAGAGGGATAGAAGGGAGGGCAAATTGGGAGAGAGGGTAGTTAGAAGCAAACACTTTTGAAAAGGGACAGGGTCAAAGTAGAAAATGGAATAAGTGGGGGGCAGGATAGGATGGAGGGAAATATAGTTAGTATATAAATATAACTACTATGGAAATGTTTTGCATAACTACACATGTACAACCTATGTTGAATTGCTTGTCTTCCCAGTGGGGGTCAATGAAGAGGGAGGAAGGGAAAGACTCTGGAACTCAAAGTTTCAAAAAACTTTGCATGTTACATGCAACTGGGAAATCAGATATACAGGCATCAGGGTATAGAAATCTATTTTGCCCTACCAGAAAAGTGAGTGGGGCATGGTGTAATGGTAATGGAATTTAAATGGAAAATTTTTAAAATGAAATTTAAAGATCCCCTTGTATTGGCTTGATTTATTGGGTTAAGTGTTAAAACCCAGAGCTTGTGAATCCCACCTGTGGGATGGACTTGTTGACATGAAGAGATGGGGCTGAAGTGGGAGGAGCTGTTGCCATGGATTTAGAGAGTCCCAAGCAGAGAGAGGACAGAAGAACTTCTGGGAGCCAGCATCTGAGGGTTCTGCTACTGCTGGAGAGAGAGAAATGAGAACTGAGGACTGAACTGGGAGAAAGCATGACTGTGGTGCCGGTATTTGTTCTGTCTGTTTTGATGTTACTTTGTCATATTCGTCTGCTGATAGAAGATATTGCTGGTGTTGCAGAAGTCCTGGGACGTTGCTGTTGGTTCAGACGCCCTGAAAGAGGATTTTCTTGTATGTTTACAGAACTCCTGGAGGAAGGTTTGCTGATGTTTTCAGGGGTCCTGGGAATGTACTGATGATTTGTGTTGACTCTTCAGATCTTGTTGTTGGGTCTAGGTTGATTTCACAGGGAGAGAGTGAACTGATGAGGATACCGGCAATGTGTATGTTTGTTATTGTATCTCTGTTAAGCTGTGTCTTCATGGGAACAGAAACTGCTGAGAATTTGTCTTGGGTCAAGATGAAGAAAAGACCTCTTCTTGGGTATTGAATGCTGTGATGATACTGTAACCTAGTTATGACCTAGGGGTGAATGGCCTTCCACTGCCTCTTGAGAGGGTGCTTAGTGGTGCTGGATGGTATTGTAATTCAGTTGTGATCCAGAAGTGGAAAACTTTTGGCTTTTATACTTTGTGACTGACCAAATGAATGTACTTTGTTTATGATTGGAAATTAATCTCTAATTGAATAGAGAGAAGACTTTGTGATTGACTAAATTAATGTACTGTCCGGGGATGGAGTACTTGTTCCTTAGTACTTTGTGATTGAATTGTGGATTTACTAAATTATTGAGTTACTGTAATGCCAAGCAAAGGCAACTTCCAAGGTTTGGAATACCAGCATAGTAACTATTTTATTCAGTGACAAATTAAGGCAAAATATTTACAGAACAGAGAAAATCAAAATATGGTGTAACTCAGTCATTTAGCAAGTTCTCAATTCAATTACAAGTACCAATTACAAAGTGGGATAACAAGTATCCCACCCCTGGCCAGTACATTAATTTAGTCAGTCACAAAGTCTCTCTTCTCAAACGGAGATTAGTTTCCAATCATAAACAAAGCACATTCATTTGGTCAGTCACAGAGCACAAAAAAGTTAAAAGTTTCCCACCCCTGGATCACAACTGAATTACAATACCATCCATTACCGCCAAGTACTTTCTCAAAAGGGCAGTGGAGAACACAAAGGCCATCTATGCCAAGCCACAACAAGGTTATCATCAGAGCATCAAATATCCAAGGAGAAGTCTTTTCTTCATCTTGACTGGAGGCAAGTTCTCAGCAATCTCTGTTCCTGGGGAGACAAAGCTTAACAAAGCCACAATATATATTGCCAGTGTCCTTGTCAAGTCACTCTCTGCCTGCAGAACAGTCCCAGAACCCCTGAAAACATTAGCAAGACCCTCTTTGAGGATTTCTGTACACATGCAACAAGAAAATCCTTTTTCAGGGCTTCTGAACCAACAGCAAGGTTTCAGGACTTCTGCAACAACAGCACTGTCCTTTACCAGAAGACAAATCTTGCAAAATAACATCAAAACAGACAGACAAAATACTGGCATCACAGTCATGTCTCCTCAGTCCTTGGCAGTTCCGGGTGGCAGTTCTCAAAAGTCCTGAACAGCTCCAACTGGCCCTCAGCAGTCTCTCAGCAACTCTGGCCCCCAGAAATTCTTCTCTCTCTCTGCCTCCATGATACTGCTCCCCCAAAGTTCTTCTGGCCTCTCTCTGCTTGGGCCTGTCTCTAAATCCATGGCACCAGCTCCTCCCAGTTCAGCCCTCTCTCTTCACATCAACAAGTCCATCCCAGAAGTGGGTTTCACAAGCTCTGGGTTTTAACATTCAACCTGAAAATCAAGCCAATAGAGGGGGATCTTTAAATTCCATTACCATTACAGTTACACATGGTGAATGCTATATTTTGATTTTCTGTGAATGTTTTGCCTTAATCTGTCACTGAATAAATGGAATTTGCTATGCTCGTAATCCAAACCTGGAAGTTGCTTGTGCTTGGTGTTACAGATGGGAGAGGATATAAGAGACAACAGATTGGGAGAAGGGGTATTCAGTAGGCTTGCTATTTTGGGGTGGGGATAGGGGAGAGATGGGGAGAAAAATTTGTAACTCAAAGTCTTGTGGAAACGAATGTTGAAAACTAAAAATAAATTGAAAAAAATAAAAGGAATAGAAAGCAATACATAACAAAAAAAATGGACCCCACAGAAATCACTTAAACACTGTTATCTTGGATAGACATGTAAGGTTGAAGGTGTTATTTGGCATCAACTATAATCTCCTCAATATATTTCTTTTTCCAGTCTCAAAGAGCATAGAATCAAAATTTCCCATCTCCTGTGGGACATAGACTCAAATATATGAGTGATGGGGGTAAAATTGTCATAAACTAAATGAGGATAATCTATACATATTTATTTTTTTTAAATGCCCTTACTTCATGCCCCATCATGGAGCTAAACTTATGTACCTTTTCTCAGTGGTGTATAATTAACACATATAATTTTACCTGTAGGCATTTCTGCTCTGGGAGGTGAAGGATTAATGTTTGGGAAACTTTTATTATAATGTCTTTTTTTTTTAATGTACATTTAAAAAGATGGTGTAAAGCCAATCATGGCAGTGCACCTGAGGACTGCTGCTGTGAATAACTTTAAGGGTCTGATTGTATAGTATAATGAACTCTCTATGTATTCAGAATTAAATTAAACATTGTCCAATGAAGCATAACATTCATAGCAACATCCTTAAGCAAAACATATCATCTAATACATACATACATACATACATACATATATATTTATATCATAACATTCAGTATGTCATATGGTACATGGCATATATCATTGCATTCAGAAGCATTCCCCAAAATCAGGGAGTTCCAGGCTAGGGTCTTCCCCAGCACAACACATCATCCTTAAGGGGTAGCAGAAAATACAAACACCATCTACCCCTAGGTCACAGTAAATCACAATCTCTTCAATCAATACACAGTGTCCAAGTAAAGTCTCTTATCTTGACTAGAGGCTGACTTCCAAACCCCATAGCTCTTCCTCTGTGGGTTGACACTCCCAACTTTCATCTGGATTCATGATAGCAGCTCTCCACTCCTGCTCCATATCTCAACTCATAGGGACTGCTCCACTCCAAGCTCCTGCCTGACAGCACACTCCAGGGGCTCCTGCCCACAGCTTCTGTTTCTAGGAAAACAAAACTTAACAGGGCTACAACAATATTTATACACATTACCAGCACCATCATCTCGATTCACTTTAACAGCTCTTAAAAGGGGCTTAAGCTAAACCTCCTTCCCATGCAGCTCTACACTCTTCAGCTTAATTCACTTATAAAGACCAACAGACATGGCTTCTATCTGAGAAATTAACAAAGACCAACAGACAGAGCTTCTGTCTAATAAATTAACATAGACCAACAGAAAGAGTGATTACATCACAAACATTCTTTCTGTTAGATGTCCCTACAAGCAAGTTCCCTTAGCTTTTCATGCTGGCTTCTCTCTCTCAGCTCTCCTCCTCTCTGTACTCTGTCCTCTCCCTCTAAGCAATAAAATATATACTTTTTCCAATGAAAGATTCTTGATTCAATCAAAGGCAAGACTCAATCAAAGGCACTTGATTGGCTAAAACTCAATTTAGAAACAATAGCAAAAAATCCTACTTTGCTTGCCACTACAAATGGCTGCTAGAACCTTTTGCAAAGAACTGGAAACAAAGTTAATGTTCATGAATAGGAGTATGGCCAAAACAAATAAAGTATATGAATGTAATGGAGTTATTACTGTACCTTAACAAATGATGAATACAAAGAACAGAGAGAAGTATGGGAAGACTTAAGTGAACTGATGCCAATTGAAATAAGTAGAACCAAGAAAGCAATATACACAAGGAAAGAATACTACAAGTACTATACTGAGAAATTTAGGTGAGGTAAAAAACAAAAGATCAATTAAATTTGTTTTGAAAAAATTTTTGGAACCTCTTAAAAGGAGGCATTATTTCTAATAATTCTTCCTCTGTCTTTGGAGTCTGTTCTTGATATTCATTCCTTTTTTTAAAAAAAGGTATATCAATCAACTTTGTCTTTTCAATACCATAAACCACAAACAAAATATTCCATATCCCTCCCAACACCAATATAGAACTCTTCCTTTTCACAAAAAGTTAAGCAAAACCATAAGACATGTGACCGTGCTTGACAGCATCTGCAAAATCTAGCACCTCTATTGAGTTCCTCTCTCTAAGTTCTCCCATAATTCATTTCAGAATGGGATTGACCCATAGAACTAGAAAAAAGTCTGGTCATCTAATTAGAAAACCAATGCTTTTAATCATAGCATAAGAAATCCAATAATTTGAGTAATCTAGTCATCAGTCAACCTGAGACTGCAGCTAGGTGATGCAGTGAATAGAGCACTGAACCTGAAGTTAGGAAAACCTGAGTTCAAATCTGGCCTCAGAGACTTACTGGCTGTGTGACCCTGAGCAAGTCACTTTACCCTGTTTTCCTTAGTTTCCTCATCCGTAAAATGAGCTGGAGAAGAAAATGGCAAATCACTCCACTATCTTTGCCGAGAAAACTCCAAACAGGATTACAAAGAGTTGGAGTTGACTAAACAACAGCCAAGTCTGAAATGAATAGGAACAGAATATTTGGATAAATAAGGTGATCATCTACTTCCTGGATTTCAACAACCTAGTAAAGAAAGCCATCTTACTAGAGATGGATGCTTATGGGGCAGGCCACAGATTGACCACTGATGCTTAACATGGTGATAACTGTTAGCTGAGTTTCACTCCCCTTTCTGGCATTGCCCACTCCCACATCCCTCAGTCAATTCGACAAGGTCTTATTAAGTACTTACTATCTGTAAGGCTCTGTACTAGGTACTAGAGATACAATATATATATATATATATGCATATGTGTGTGTGTGTGTGTGTGTGTGTGTAAATTAAAAATGGTTCCTACACCAATATTTGAACAGATAAATATGCTGCAATTTGATAAACAGATTAAAAATACAACCTAAGTATTATTGATGCCTCATGTTTTTACATATTTCCTAGTATTCCCCCAAAGACAATTAGAACCTTCCTTTATCACAAAGAAAAAAATCGAACCTAGCATAGAGACCTTGTCTGATGGAATTTTCAACATTCTGTACCCATGGATTCTCCAGGAAGATAAAATGCAATATAATTCCAGGAAGGAGAGGATTTAGAAAATGGATGTCTATTCATCATCTGCCACAGAAGTCTCACTCAATGTTAGTTGGACTATTGTTCTGACTATTTCGAAATCCCAGGACCTTTTGTACCTATGCACTCGACATCATACTTTTTTCCTTTATACCTGTAATTAGTTGTGTATTTTTTCTCACCACCAGAGGTCAGCAAACTACAGCCCACGGGCCAAATCCTACCCACTGCCTGTTTTGATATGTGCTGGAGAGCTATACAAAAACTGACCATGGGCTCGTAGTTTGCCAACCCTTACTTATGGTCCTGGAGGGCAGAGATTGGTTGTTACTGTTTCAGACAACAAACTTTCTTTGTATCCATAGTGTTGAGCATCATGCTCAAATGTAGTAGGCTCACATTTAACAAATGGTAGTTGTCTGAAAGACCATCCCCACCTACACTCCAAAGTCCATTAAGACAGAGATCATGGCTCATGGTTCTTTAGTATACAGAAAATTAAGAGAGTGTTCACAGTGTCCTTTAAAAACAAGCAGACTACCTTGCACTTTAAAAGTCACCAAATAATCCATTTAGCTAATCATTCTCTGAAGAAGCAAGTTGGAGATCAGCCACTAACTGCAATTAAGACTGGTTTGTGCAGCTGTTTCTGACTGCTTATTATACACCATCTCAGACAGTACAGATTTAGGTAATTATTGGTAAAATGTTAGCTAAAAAAGTACGACTTTCTGCTTTTAGGGAAGGCATTCTATATATAAGTGAATATATTTAGATGTATATATGTAGATATATAAAACTTACATCTGGTGAAAAAGAAAGATGTGAGTACAGCTGAGTTAAAATAATTCACTTTGTGGGGAAAAATAAATGTATAATCTCTGTGCATCTCCCACAACTGCCAACAATCTGGATGCTTTCCTTCTCCCCATCTCCCTTCCTGTCCTCTCCCCATCTCCTTTCCTCCCCTCTCCCCATCTCCCTTTCTCTCCTCTCCCCATCTCTCTTTCTCCCCTCTCCCCATCTCCCTTTCTCCTCTCTCCTCATCTCCCTTTCTCCCCTCTTCCCATCTCTCTTTCTCTCTCTTACATGCTTCAGAGCACCAATAGCTTTAACCAGTAATCAACAGTGCTGTTCCTTTATTTTGCTTTAAGTCAAGATGACCGTCTGCAAAGTAAAGTAAAAGCTACAAGTTGGTGGTGGTGGGTGCCCCAGACTGACGACATTGCTCAGTGCCAAGAGCCCTGTTCCCAAATGCAGCGATAATCAATGCCCTGGCTTCTTTCAGAGCTCTGGTTGCACAGGCCAGACCCACTCCCATCTGCGAAACCGCTAGTGCAAACCAGATGGCTGCTTTTGTGCAGAAAGATGGTGGGGGAGAAAGGCAGCGCGGTGAGATGGAGCCCAACGCCACACCGTGCTGACATGAGAAGCCTGCAGGACAAACGGGAAACATCCCACATACCCTCGTGTGCCTAAATTTACACACTGTTTAAGATGTGGGAGAACTGAACTCAAAATTGCTGCAGCTGCTATATGTGCACCATTTCTCATTTTCTATGTGGTTTTCTTTAAATGTGTTTTCATGTTTTGCTTTTCATTTCTAAATTCCCTGCCTGAATTCTGCTTCTAATTAAGTTGTATTTATGATTTTCTAATGATTTCTACCACATATGCAGATTTTTAAAAATTTTAATCATTCATTTAATAAACATTTATGGAGTGCTAACTAGTACTAAATGATCAAAATTGGATTAAAAAAGGGCCCTGCCTTCAGGGAGCTCACAGTCTAGAAGGAAGATAAGCCACAAATACATGTTACAAATATCCTTCTTCCAGTTTTAAGTACATGCACCAAAAGCATGGTACAAGTGGAAAAAGCACAGGATTTAGAGTCATAAGACCTAAGTTCAGCTCTAGTTTAGTTACTTAATACCCATGTAAGCTTGAGCAAGTCATTCAACTGCTTAGGACCTGAGTTTTCCCACCTATAAAATGAGGAGATTGGACCAGTTGATGATGGTGGTAGTGATGATGGTGAAACACAGTTTTTTAAACTATTTTTTTTACATTTATTCTATGACAGACACTGTGTTGAGTGCTAGGAATACAAATGAAAGAAAGGAAAACATTCCCTGCCTCCATATGGCTTATATTCTAACAGGACCTGACAAATAAAGAGGAGTGGTTTGGGTACATCCTTGAAAGTTATGGACAAGATAAGGTGAAAATTTACCTATCAGAGTCCAGAGTGGTCCTAGGGACATTGTCCAAGATTCCATTAGGAGGAGGATGAGGAGGTCAAGGACAATAGCCAGAATGCAAGTGGTTTGGAAATGATGGCTAGGAAAGCCTTTGAGGCCCCTTCCAGCCCGATCTCTATGATCCTATGAAGTCTTACAAATGTTGACTCTCCCCCTCCCCCCCACTTTGATAGATCTTTCCTAAAGCAGTCTCAGGTTAATTCTTACCCAACTCAACTTCCCAGAGGGGAAATACAGAATGAGAGTCATAGAGCAAACTGGGGAGATGGCAAGGGGCATCCCCAGGATTGGTGCTGCTTCAATGGGAAATTCATTTCCTGAATGCTGGGGAGAGTGGAAACAAATGATTCTGACTCATAATGAGCCTATGAAGAATAGGACTTGTCTTTTCACTTTTCCCTTTCAAGAGGATGTTTCTTAGAACCTCCCTATTACTGTCAAGGGCACCATCATCTATGCAATCACCAAGTTCAAAATCTTGGCATCATCCTTGACTCTTGCTCATCCCACATATCCAATCCATTGTCACATCTTGTAATTTATTTCTCCATATCTCTTAAATATGGCACCAATTCTCCATACACACAGCCACCGCCCTAGTTTACGCCTTATCTTGCAAAAATATCTTCTAAACAGAACACTATACGGAGTCAGAAAGACCTGGATTCATATCCCACCTCAGACACTTCTCCCTCCCCTTCTTTCTTCGTTCCTACCTTCCTTCCTTCCTTCCTTTTTTCCTTCCTTCCCTCCCTCCTTCCTTCCCAATCTGGGCTCCTCCTTAAGCATACTGATAGTCCTCTTCTTTATAGACCTCAACACATTATTGGTAGATTTCATGTAGACACCTGATTGGCTTAGTCCACCAGAGCTTAGAATACCCAAGCTCAAGTGATCCACCAACCTCAGCCTCCCCAGTAGCAGGGCTTACAGGCATGTACCAGTGTGGAAGGTTTCCCCAGGCTCTTCCATCTTGGAAGCCCAATAAAACTTGTGGCTGTGGCAACAAGGTACATTTGAAGACTGAAGAATGATGAAGATGTGTTTTTTTTGAACTGCAAAAATTAAACAGAAACTTGACCTCTAGTAGCCAAATCTGTGACTTATTCCATTTAGAAAATGGATGATAGTCACCTCCTGGAAGAGAATTGAATTGTGGAGCACAATATGTGATGACACAAACCAAGTGGGTAACTAGCATGGTCTCCTGGAGGAGGAACGAACATCAGAGAGCAGCTGAATGGGAGGAAGCAAGGAGGTGAGCAGAACCAGGAGAGAACACTGTGAGAGAGAGCAGTGACTGAGGATACTGATGATGATGGATAGGAAGGCCTTTGAGGCCTCTTCCAGCCCTATCTCTATGATCCTATGAAGTCTTACAAATGTTCACCCTCCCTCCCACTTTGGTAGATCTTTCCTAAAGCAGTCTCAGGGTAATTCTCACCCAACTCAACTTCCCAGAGGGGAAATATAGAATGAGAGTCATGGAGCAAACTGGGGAGATGGCAAGGGGGATCCCTAGGATTGGTGCTGCTTCAATGGGAAATTCATTTCTTGAATGCTGAATTCATTTCCAAACCACTTGCATTCTGGCTATTGTCCTTGACCTCCTCATCCTCCTCCTAATGGAATCTTGGACAATGTCCCTGGGACCACTCTGGACTCTGATAGGTAAATTTTCACCTTATCTTGTCCATAACTTTCAAGGATGTACCCAACCCACTCCTCTTTATTTGTTAGGTCCTGTTAGAATATAAGCTATATGAAGGCAGGGAATGTTTTCCTTTCTTTCATTTGTACCCCTAGCGCTCAACACAGTGTCTGTCATAGAATAACTGTGTAAAAAAAATAGTTTAAAAAAACCGTGTTTCACCACCATCACCCAACCAGGGTGATGAATGGCTTTGAGTACATGTCACGTGAGGATCACCTGAAAGAACTGGGCATGTAATTTAGCCTGGAGAAGAGAAGACTAGAGAGGTATTACTGTCCTCATTAGCCTTCTCCTATGTGACCCCAGAGGACAGAAGCTGGAGCTTCAGAAGTTGCAAAGAGGAAGCAGGTTTGATGGGCAATGGCATATGGGTAAATGATTAACAACTGATCTCCAAAAAAGAAATATGTGCATGATACACTTTTAAGTTTAGTGTGCATTATTAACACTTTCTCCATCACTTTCTTGTTTTTGTTGTTGTCCAAGCATTCCACTCATGTATGACCCTTTTGGGGTTGTCTTGGCAAATACACCAGAGTGGTTTGCCATTTCCTTCTCCAGTTCATTTTTACAGATGTGGAAATTGAGGCAAAATGGGTTAAGTGACTTTCCCAGGGTCATATAGCTAGTACATGTCTGAGGCCAGATTTGAACTCAGGAAGATGAGTCTTCAGGTCTGGCACTCTATCCCCTGTGCCACCTAGCTGCTCATCACTTTCTTAAGTTTAAACAGTCAATAACAACAAACCAAGACCTGTATAAATCTATTAAATTTAACAATTGGGTCTTTGGTTCAAGATAGCTTTAGCATATCTCTAGATGTCAGGAAAGTTTTCCTATTATGGCGGTCTTGAGAGGTGGTGGCTTCCCCCTCCTTAGAGGTCTTCCAGCAGAGCTATATAACCACTCATCTGGTATAGAGTTGGGATTCCTTCCATAAGATGAGGCTGACTAGCAGGTCACTGAAGGTCTTTTCTGACTTTCTAGTTTTTGACTCTATAACTCCGGAGTTCTCTTGCTTAGCTCTATCCTGTGTCACCAAGAACAAGTGTGTAATGCCTTTTCCATAGGACAGTCTTTCAAGTACTTGAAGACAGTTATCATGTTCCCTTAAGTTTTCTCTTCCCTTGACTACACATTCCACCTCTTTTGACCAGACTTCATATGACATAATCTTGAGACTCTTCACCTTTCTAGTTACTCTCCTCTGGATGCTCTCTGTTTTATCAATGTCCTTTCTAATTTGTGACGTCCAGACTTCAAACCAAGATTTTAGATGGTCTGAACAGGTCAGAGTCAGTGTTATTAACAGGAGAAGAACTAGACAGAATCCACAGACACTAAATAAATTGTTTAAGATCACACAGAAATTTAGTAGCAAAACTTGGATGTCCCCAAACTATCAGTGCAGTACTCTTTTCAGTTCAACCCAATGTTGCCTGATTTCTTAGATTTCTACTTCTCCTTCCCACAGGAGGGAAATCAAGTCACTGGGACAACAATTTGTTGTTCTTGTTATAGACTTAGGTCTTTGAGTGAGCAGAGCAAGAATCTGTTTTCTTAAAAAGTATCCCTGAGCACTAGATTTTAAAACTTAATAGATTTATACCATCAGTGCCAAAGAACAAAGACAAGTGAACAAGAATAGAAACTAAAGATGAAGCAGAAAAAGATTATGTCAATCCCACTTTCTGTAGTGCCATTTAAACGAGGCAGTTTTATTCTTTCTTCATCTAATGACAGAGTAATTAAATTTATCAAAGAAAGGTGAAATGAGTTGCAAAAAAAAATGAGTACAGGATAAATGAGAGTTTTCAACAGCTTAGCAATGGAATATGATAAATCAAAGAAAAGATGAAAATGGAAGAAGTTATAGGTTCAAATTAAGTGCACAGGCCTCTCCCAATGCTTAAAATGCTCACCTTCCTCACTTCCATCTCTTAGAATCAATCCTTGGTTCCCTTCAAGGGTCAGCTCAAGTTCTGCCTTCTATTAAAAGCCTCTTCTTCCCCAATTATTATCCCCCTCGCCCAAATTACTTTAAGTCCACCTTTCACCTATTTCCACTTGGTTTATTTATGTACATGTTTCCTGCTGATTAAAGTTAAGTTCTTTGTTTCACTTTTGCCTTTGTATTCCCAGAGGCTAGCATAGTGCCTAGCACAGGGGTGAGGAATCTGCAGCAACAGGGTTGCATGTGGCTTTCTAAGTCCTCAAGTGCAACTCTTTGAGTCCAAGCTTTACAGAACAAATCCTTTTATTAAGAGAATTTGTTCTGTGAAGTTTGGATTCAATCAGAGGGCTGCACTTGAGGACCTAGTGGGCCACATGTAGCCTTGAGGCCATAGGTTCCCCACTCCTGACTTAGCATATAGGAGGCATTTCATAAATGCTCATTGGAATGAATTCAGATGGTCAAAAATTTTAAGCACTACAATTACTCAGGTAACATCTCAAATTCATTGCCATCTTTCCACTTCCATTGTTATTATCATAGTTCAGGCCCTCATTACCTCTCCCACTGAATATTATAATAGTCTCATAATTGATTTTCCAGGCTCCCTCCTCTCCCTTAATAAACATTTGTTAAATTGAATTGTTTATTATTGTATTATGTTCACTAACTACAAGATTCTAAAGGTCTCTAAATGTCAAACAGAGGAGATTATATTTCACCCTAGACAAGGCAAGAGGAAGCCATTAGAACGTCTTTATCAATGGAGTTACAGGGTCAGAGCATCACTTTGGCATAGCCACAAGGAGTGTGTGAGCAAGGCCGGGAGTCCTGCAACTTCAAATAATGACAATGGCTTGCTGAAGTCTTCCAAAGCTCACACAGGCACAATTACTTTCCCTCCTTTCTTAGGCCTGGGCAATCACATAGGGAGAAAGCTGTCTCAGTGTGCCCTCATGAAGAAAAAGAAAGACAATTTCCTGCTTCATTTGCAGCTTTCTGACCTGAAATTCATGTCTCCCTACTTGTATCTAGGGTATAAGGGAGACTCATAGGTAGGTACTCTGGAAGTCTATAAAACCAGCTCAGGTTCTCACCCCTTGCTTCATTGGGAGTGGGGTGGGGCAAGACATCCTGGTCCTTTAAGTGTTTTGCTTCACCTACCCCAATCTTGCTCTCCTTATTCAATAAGCAAACAAGCTTATTGGTTGATGGTGAACATCTAGTAGTTTTTTAACAACAATAATCCAAATATTATAGCATAGAAATGGAAAGTAAATAATCCAAGAAAAACTTGCCCCAAAAGTTTGTTGCCTGAGGAGAGTTCATAATTTGCTTCCCCCACCCCCACCTTTCCACTCCTTCAGCCATGAATCAGAAAGGTAGAAAATAGGAAGGGAAGGACTGATTGGCAATCTGGAAGAAAGGATGGAGGGCACGTGTGTAAAGACAGGCATTGTTGACCAGGCTTGTCTTCCTCACAGGACCTATAGGTCTACAGAGTCTACTGCCTCACTGTAATCAGTTTTGTAATTTCGTCTAATTTTCACCTTACTCCTGCCCCATTCTACTCCATGCTTCAGGCTCACCAACGTCCAGTTAGGGCCTGGGTGATGGTCATTAGCCTTTACTGAGTTCAGTTCCCTGCTTAGACAGCTAAGGATGTAAACCTGGCTAGGGTTTCCTTCAGATCTCCAGTCTCTTTAGGCTATCTGCCTCTACTTCATCAGGCACTTTCTTGGCTTTTTCTTGGAAGCCCTTTCCTACTCAAGAACAAAACCATGGGAACATAGGGATCACTGGTTTGCCCAGTCCATTGTATTTCCATGATAAAGACTTGGTAGGAGGGATATGTCTATTTTGGAAACCAGGGTTATTTTTGGAATGACATTTCAAGAACTTCATGGAGGACTGGTTGGAGAGGGGTAGAGCCAGAGATAGAGAGAGGAAATAGGAGGTTAAAAAATATTTTTGCACAATAGAAACCAATATGTTCAGATGTAATCTATGATGTCCCTCCTCCCATTTCCTGCCTATGTCTCCAGGCTCACACAGACCAGCTCTAATTCTGGTGAGCTTGTGCAAAGAAAGTCAGTTTTTCTCCTTGACTCAGTGATCCAGGAAATTCTTCTAATATTCTTAGAGTAGAGCTGGTTTCTCCAAATGTGGCTAACAAGAGCTCCCAGTTCCCACAGTAGCATTTAAGGTACAATATGGGTATCAGATATGATCTAATGTTTATTTTGCCCCACAGAAAATACAAAAGACACACACACACACACACACACACACAACCTCACAGGAATGGGTTCATAAAAGGATAAATAAATGCATAGAGCAGTCAAGTAGCTTGTCAGTTCCCCTTAGAAGAGAACCAAATGTAGAGTTGCTATCTGGGCAATACACTAACATAGCAGTGAACCTCCTCTTTCCTACAGGGTCATAGTTCTTTCCAAATTCCTAATGCCATACTGTGGCTTGGATTCCAGTAAGAAAATAAATATATTTTAGTGGTTACTGAATAAACACTAGCTTTGCTCTTCAAATATGATGTTGAAATAAATTAAATTTTAAAATAAAAAGATATACAAAAATAAATAGAATACTGGATGAGAATAGTTTGGACTATCTTTTCTTCAAGAAGCAAAGTTCTGTTTCAGGAAATCCCCTTTTCTTTTGAGAAAGTCCAATACTTTTGAGAAAGTCCTAAACTTGAAAATGGAAATTCCCAAATTTTTGGCCAAGTAGACATTTACAGGTCTGCTTTTACCCTGTGCTTCTGCACAAAATCTCCCAGTGCCCCAGTTGCCACCATCTCCTGTACTGGAAAAGTCCTCTACCAAATGTCTAGTCTCTAATCTGAAGAAACAGAAAAGTAGAAGGTGACAAAGGAATCTGAGATCTAGTAACCCCCTCCCAGGATACCTGGGCAAGCTCATACAACTTTCCACGTGTTCCATTTGCAGCAACAAATGACTAATAACTGCTGAGGGGAGAAGACAAAGAGGAGAGAAGAAACTGCACATGGATACAGATTTCTCCCCTCCCCTAAAAGTCATTCCACACTGTTGTATTCCAGTTTATCTTCAGAAGGAGGAGAATGTAGGGGAAAGGATAAAGGGAAGGAAGGGAGAGACTAATTCATTCTTCTAGACCACAGGAATGGACAGCTGATTCTCATTAATCAGTACCATAGATATGCTCACACTCCATGGAGATGTGCCCTTAGATCCCATCAAACAAAGGTCCAAGTCCATAATCTCATCCAGTTGTTTAGAGGAACTCATCTCTTTGCTCAGGGATTCCTCCTTGAACAAAATAAAAAGAAATAAATGGCTGAAAGTCTTTGCCATAAGTGTTTCTGGTGAAAACCTGACATCTAAAAGGTTATGAATCAGAAGAGAAGGGAAGAAAGGAGGAAGCATGTCTTGGAGACTACAGAGGGAAGCTGGTGACGTAATTCCCACACTAAGTGATCTGGCATAGCGTTGGAGCTGGTATTGGTTGAGTAGAGGTTGAGACCTGCCTGGGAATTCTAAGTGAGGGACCAGAGATGAAGAGCTAACATTCAGAGGAGTGAAGTTGAAAAGTGCTGACTCACTGAGAAAACAGCAGTGTGACTGGGAAATGAGTCTATGCTGAGAGTGTTTCAGGGATCATAAGTGGGAAAGTGAGTGATTGATGCATGCCAGGGCAAGTAAAGAACTAGGGAATCCTAGCTGTGCATTGAGCCCTAGTCTGAGAGTAACTGTACCCCAACATGGGACAGTGACCTGGATCCCAGTACATCTCCAGCTTCATCCAGTGATATACAGGTAGAGTGATGAAATGAAAGTATAGATTTAAGTATAGATTCTGCTTTGTACATAGGCAGCTACATGGATGTGGCTGGAGAAGCACAGGGAAGACCAGAGTTGAAATCCCACTTCAGAGTCTTACCAAGGTGTTACCCTAGGTAACCTCAATTTTCTCATCTGTAAAATGGGGGAAACATCAGCACCTACCTCACAGAGTAAATGTGATGACCAAATAAGATTTAATGTGTGTGTGTATGTATATGTATATGTATGCATACACACAGAACATTTTGCAACTCTTAAAGAACTAGATAAATATTACTTATTAACCATAATTACAATAAATTGAAATTTTGTTTTCCTGGGCTCTTTCCACTTCTGTTAAGGAAGAGATGGATGGGAGAGGAGTGGGTTAAAATGAGATTTAAGCGCTGAGCCGGAAATCACACACTCAGCAAACCTTAAAGGAGTCACTCTGGCCTTTGGTGTGGTTTCTTTTTTCTTTCTTCAAGAACATGTAACAAGGAATTTTCTTTGGGATTTGGGGTTGGGAAAAGGACTTACTTAGGCAGAAATGTGACTAATCATCCATAGCCACTTGAACAGTTTCTCCTCCAGGTGAGCTGAGTCAAGGACTCAAAGTCCTCAATGCCTTTTATACTTTGCACTTCTTTGCCTGGCCATAGGTGACTAGACAGTGATCTTGAAAAAGGTGTTTTCAGCCTTGGAGGCAACCTTGTGTGTTGGAGAGGACAGGAGCTCCTGGGACCCTCAATCAGTGCTTGCTGTGCTATGTGAATCGCCCCCTATAACTACTACAGAATTGAGATAATAAGATTATTGATGACAAGAGAATGAATAGTTTTCTATCTAGTTTTCCCAAATACATGAACTTTGAGGGAGTTACTCAAATAGTACAAAAATAAGGTGAAGGTAAAATGTGTATTCAACAACCTCACTAAGTGCTTTTATGTTTTAGTGCTTTAAATACTGACCTCCCAAGGAGAGCACAATAGTAATGTTAAACTACCATTCCATGTTTGAGTCTTTGTCAACTAACGCTTCTAAGTCTTTTGTGTTTTAAGCATTTATTTGTGTAGAAGAAATAAACAGCTGTCCTAAGTCTATTCTACATAGTATGTTGAATTATTTTCTTCTTTCTTGGGGAAGATCCTAGACATGAACTGAACCTATGCTTTAAGTTTAAGTAATCTTCCCTGGAGCTCTCAAGTGGGTGCATAAAGAACAAGAAAGTTTGAGAAACAAAGAGCCTGATCCATCTCTTTAGTGTCTTAGCTCTCTCAGGACTGAACCTGATCTGCATGTTCTGGCCCAAAGCTAGAGCTTCCTTCTTTATATCCAGAAGAAATTAATCCAAAAATGGTGAAAGAACTGGGAGGTATAAATGTCCCAGCCCCTTGGGACCAATCGCAGTTCTGCGTGTCCTATTTGGGTGGGCCTGGTTCCAAGAACAGGACATATGGCATTGGAAGGAGCCCAGCTCTAGACATGCTCAATGGGGTCTGTCCTAGCCAAAGGTGAGAATTCTACCAATTGCATTCATCACATTAGCAGCTATTATAAAAATATAGTCCCTAATAGACAAGTGACCCAAGCATATGAGCACAGTTCTCAAAAGAAGAAAAACAGAACTTCACTGAAGAGTATTACCGTGTATCAAGAAGACATACTTATCTGAGAAAATTCAAGAATCAGAAGGGGGAAACATGGTACAGAACAGTTGGATAAATATCAATTGAAATAACAGAAATAGCAGAACGTTCAGAAATAGCAATAGTGTCATCAGAGTACGCTGCATACCATCTGGACAAAAAGAGGAAATAGGTGAGATATTTGTGAAAGGATCACAACCTTGGCCCAGTGGCAATTTATAATTAGTGATAGGAAATTCCAGTCATCTGAATATCTGCTAGAGACGAACTAGCTCTGCCAAAGGCAGAGAGGCTAGTAATTTCTTTGTTTGCCTTAATTTCATCTTTCTAAAAGTAGAAGAATCTATAAGAAGAATCAGTATTTTTCATCTTATTCTTACCAAGAAGGAAGAACTGGTTGTTGGAGTGGAAATAATTGGACTCTTTCACAGGAAATTATTCCATCTTAGAATTTGTGATAAATGAGAGGAAAATCAGACATAATCTAATATGTATCCTAGATTTGGGGAGATCAGATCTCAAAGGTTTCAGAGAAAGAATAGGTAAGATCCCATGGTTCAAAATTGTACTGGAGAATTAAGCCCAGTAGAGATGGGGAACTGTAAAAAAGGGGAATTGTAAAGACACAAGGAAAGAAATTCGGACAAAAGCATAACGAAGAAAAAGGGTCATTGCCTCACTAAGTTGATGTGAATGCTTAAAGAATTCACTGCCCAACTTTAATTTGTAAAATATACAGATAGAAGGACAATAATAAATTGAAAACATGGTATTGTCCAATAAGAAGACTGCCAGGAATGGTAAAGGTCAGACTGACCTAAGTATGACAAGAAAAGCCACCTTTTGGCTTCTCTGATTTCCTTCAAGTCACAGGTAAAATCCCACTTTTCTGTCAGAAGTTCTTCGCAATCCTCCTTAATTCTAGTTCCTCCCTTCTAAGATTACTTTGTTTTATATATAAAATAAATCTTGCTCATACACAGTTTGCAGTTTGTCTCCCTCATTGTACTGTGAACTCCTGAGGGAGGACGGTTTTTTTGTCTCTCTTTAGTCCACAACCCAGCACCTCCTCGCTGTTCTTCGCACAGGGCTCTCCATCTCCTGACTCTCCGGCCTTTCTTTGTTTTATTTTTATTTTGTCTCTGTACACTTTCGCCGGCTGTCCCAATATTTGGAATATTCTTTCTCCTCCTCTCTACCTACTGGATTCTCTAGCTTGCTTCGAGACTCAGCTCTGAACCCCCACGTCTGGAAGAGGCCTTTCCCAATGCACCCTACTGCTAGTGACTTCCCTTTGAGACGACCTTCCATCTAATCTGTATATATAGTTACACATATACGTGTACATACATGTATGTATGTATATGTATTCACATGCATACATCTGGCTTGTATGGTTTTGTTTGCATGTTGTCTACACCATTAGTATGAGAGCTCCTTGAGGTCAGGGACAATGTTTTTGCCTTTGATCAAATAGTCAATGAACATTCATTACGTGCCTAATATGTCCCAGGTACCGTGAGAGGCTCTGGGGATACAAAAAGAGGCAAAACGTGGTCGCTGCCCTCAAGGCGCTTACAATCTAATGAAGGACACAGCAAGCAAACAGTTATGTACAGACAAGATATGTATAGGATAAATAGGAAATAATCAACAGAGGGAAGACACTAGAATTAAGGGGGCTGAAGAAGGCCTTTGGTAAAATTTGGGATTTTAGTTGGAACATAAAGGAAGTCAGTAGGTGGAGTGGAGGAGGAGGACCTTTCTTTGTATCCCCAAGGCTTAGCATGATGCTTAGCACACAATAAAGTGCTGACTAAATGATTGTTAACTAACCCACTATCCAAAAATGCAGCTCATTTAGGCCCGACAGATTGAATTCATCATGAGCAACTAGGTACATTCCTGCTATCGCTTCATTTATCTTGGATACCAATTCCCTGGTAGCCATTTTTGTTCTGTAATTTCCAGTGCCAAGGTCATTTTCCTCAGCAGAGAAAACAGAAGCAATTAGGAATTAATTAATTCCTGGATCCCTGTGGCTTGAGCTCTTGGGTCAGATTAGAGACTCTCCTCCCTGCACCTAGAACTAAAAAGAATGAACCAAGAAACCAAAGTCCCAGGTCCATTTCTTGGATGCCACATGGCCTCAGGTCATGAGACCTAAGACCTTCCCTGCTTATAGCATTGTGTAAGTAAAGAAGTTACATCCTCTCTCAGATGCAAATGCAACAAAAACTCTGATTGACGCTGACTCAGGCCCTTTGGAGACACAAGTAGGTCTTGCTGTGAAGAAGGCTCCATCCAACCTCGATAGTAGGCAACACAGAACGTCCACTACCCATGCTGTTGTCTCCTGAAAGCAGTTCTTTTTATCATGTCTTTTTGGAGGGGAGAAGACAGGGCAATTACAGTTTAGTGACTTGCCCAAGGTCACACAACTAGTGTGTCAAGTATCTGAGGCCGGATTAGAACTCAGGTCCTCCTGACTCCAGGGCTGGTGCTCTATTCACTTCACCACCTTGCTGCCCCTGAAAGCAGTTCTTTATAGTCTTGCATGTAGATGATACCATCTTAGGTGGTCTGGGCATGCACCAGACCTCTCTCCCTATTAATGAGGATACTAATTAAACAAATTTACAGATTTCGTCCTTTATCAATCAAATTACCAAGAGAATACTTTATAAAAACATGACGAAATAACAACAAAATTCATTTGGAGGAACCAAAGCTATAGAATCTCAAGGCAAAGAATAAAATTTTTAAAAGGATGAATAAAAAGGACATGGCATTCGCAGACCTCCAACCCTATTATAGAGTCATAATCATCAAAACTATCTGGTACTGGCTAAAAAAACAGAGAAGCAGATTGTGGAACAGACTAGATGAGCAAGAGCCAGGAGCAATTGAAAACAGTAGCCCGGAATTTGATAATATATCATTATTTTTATTACCATTAGAATTCTTATTTAATGGGAACTCCTGGGAAAACTGGAAAGCAGTCTGACAGAAATTAGCTTTAAATTTGTAATTTATACCATAGAGCACAACAAATGCCAAATAGATGTTTGGTGAATAGAAAAGGTCAGGAAAAAAATCGAGAATAGAAGGAATTACCTTTTACAACTAATACTAAGACACAATGCCCTGTACACTGTCAGAAGAGGTTGGCATATATTGGTTTTGTTTTGGGTTGTTTGTTTATTTTTTTGTTTTTTTACAGGGGATGGTTCGATTCTGCGTGTGTAGGGGAGAGGAGGTCCCAGTATTTCCAGAGACAGATGTGATAAAAAAAAAAAACAGCCCAGAAAGCATTGCTGAATTTAAATTTAAGAAAAACTACAGAAGGAACTTAAGAAAACCAGATTCTTCTTGTTAAGTCTCTCCTTGGTAAGGGGGTGCTCAGTAAAATGGATTCACTCTCTCAGATCATTCAGGGGATTTCTGAGGCACTAATTGGGCCTCTGATAATGCTATAGAGTGATTACTATGCCTCAGGAAGAATCTAACTTACTACCCCAGCGTAGAACTAAGGCCCAACAGAGAGGAACACTTTCTTAGGGGGCATATTACAAAAGAAACAAAAGCAAGGTAACAAAAAAAAATATGGGAGACTAGAAAATTGAGAATTGTGAAAAGAAAAGGAAGAAGAAAGAAAGGAGATAAAATATATGTATTTTTTAAATCAGTGGGAAGACTATAATCACATAATGAAAAGAATGCTAAAAGAAAGCCATATTCTGAGAAATTGCAAGAACCAGCGTTAGGTCTGGAGGACAGATAATTAAATATACTTCCTCCTGGGGGGGGGGAGGTAAGGGGGATTTGTAGGGCAAAATGTTGCATATGCCATTGTGTACAGAATTTCAACTGTTTCTCAGCAGTGTGTGGGAGAACCTCTATCTCAGAATGACTGATGTAGGGGGGGGGGAAGTATTAATAAAATTTATTTTTAAAAATAAGTGGGAGGCTTTGCCAAGGAATTGATGACAATGAATGAGAAACCGAAAAGGCAAAGCAAATATTGAAAGGGATTTAAAAATGCAAGAAATACAAAAAAAAAAATCTAGGAAAGGAGGAGTGTTCAGAAGGCCCAAAATAACTGAACACCTGAGAGATAAACAAACAAAAAGAGACAAAAACCAGGGGAGGTCCACATTCTTGGTTGATTGAGGACACAGGTTAAGATCAATACAGCTGCACAATTTGGCACCTCTCTAAGTACTTTTTTTCTTTCTGTGGTTCAGTTACTATCTTTTTAAAGTCTCAGATTCTCTAAAATTAAACACACACATAGACTCCTCGAGTGTCCAATGACTACTCCTAAGCAATTTGCTTGGTGAAAAAGTCAATCACGAGCGGCTAGGTGGCGCAGTGAATAGAGCACTGGCCCTAGAGTCAGGAGGACCTGAGTTCAAATCCAGCCTCAGACACTTAACACAAAACTAGCCATGTGACCGTAGGCAAGTCCCTTAACCCCAATTGCCCTGCCTTCCCTCCTCCAAAAAGCAAAAAGAAAGAAAAAAGAAAAAGTCAATCATTAATTGCAAAGTTGTTCACAAAAACGCTGCCATTGGGAACCACCTAAAGATATTGCTGTAACATGGAAGGTCCTCAAGATGAGAGTGGACAGGGACCAAACCTGTGATCTCATTGATTCAGAGAACTTCTATGAATTGTCTGTTAATTTTTGGAAGTATTGATTATTTATTGTGACCCAGATAAAAGGGAAAAAAATCTCTTAGAAGGGGACATGAAGTCCAGCTACCCACCCTTGTTTTCTATCCAAGAATTTGTTGAACCCAGCTTGTTCAAGGGTAGGGGTGGCTATGAACCACTTCCAGTCTCAGTCCTGGTGCTCCCAGTATATGACTAAGGGAAGGAGACTGTTAGGGAGTCCCTCTGGTTTAAGGGGGTGGGGGGAGAAGGCATGCCTGACCATGGTATAGGGAGAAATGCTTCCATCACACTTTAATAAAACATAGAGAGCACAGAAGCAAATAGCATGGGGTATAGGGTTTTGGTGGTGGGAGATGGACTAACTACTATTCATGCCACTTAGGGTTAATTTGTGATCCTATCCACATCATCTCAAAGTTAATCTTAAGGCTAGTTCACTAGCACACAGTTTGCTGGCATTCTGCTGGTCTTACTGAGTTTGTTTGAGGGTTAGCTGCACTGAGGGGCCCTTACATCAGGGCCTAGCTGGCTTTCCCTGACTTAGCACATAGTCTCAGGATATGGCCTTAGTTCAGGTTTCTATGCTCCCCTCATTTATGTGACAGTTTGCAAGTAGCTGTTATGCTCCCTTAATTTATGGGACTTTTACATTCCCATTTGCATTCTTACTTCCTACTATTACCTTATGCAAGCTACTTACAAACTTAATTATCATACTAGCTAAAAAGTGTGTTTGGGGTTGGGTGGGTAAAGGGTAAAGAATCAGACACAATTTTAATACATACTAGATGAAGAAACTCCCTTTACCAATTCAGGTTGGCACCTTCTCTGCAACCTAAATTATTCCACAAGTCACTGCTAATTATAAGAATGAAAGTGCCCAAAGCATTCTTTTCAGCCATTTGTTCTTTTCAACCCACTTGTAAGGAGTGGAATTTCCTGCAGGAATCAGACCGGGAAAACCATCATAATGCTCTGAAGTTTTTCCAGACCCAGTAGGCCGGCACTGCTATTTCCTTCAACCCAGGAAAAAAGACAGATCCAGGGCACAAACATACCCAGATGTCAGAGTTACTACGACATTCTACTTTCAAGACAGGCAGAAAAAAAGAGAGGTAGAGACCAAAACAGTGGAGGAGAAGAAAAGATGTGTCTAGACAGCAAAACCCCACCAGTTAATTCATTTTCAATGTGAAATGAGACAGAACTACCATACTGAATTTTCATTGAGAATTTCATTCTTTAATGAATGAAATTCATTTTCAATACTTATTTATTTGTATATTATTTAATATTTAATAATATTTTATTACATACATATAATAATATTAATATTCATATTTAATGAATAAAGGGCTTTGGTGCTATTTGATAATGATCATCCAAATTGGTGACGTTATAGACATGAAGAACTCTTTTGTGTGGAAACTTCCTTACTGAAGCAGGACCTCTCCTGAAGTCAAGAAGATCTGGCTTTGAGTCAAGCCTCTGATACTTAGTAGCTGTGTGACAACTGGCAAATCACTTAACCTCTCTCATCAGTCATTAATTATAAACCACTGAGCTGTAGCTTTAGAGAGATGCCTGGTGAGGTTAAGTTTTCATAAGTTAGATATGAAAGTTAAAGGTTAGGGATGAGTTAAAATGTGTCCAAGGTTTTTAGCTTAGGTGATGGAAGGAAGTGGCGATTTTACTGATAAAGACAGGAAGATTGGAAAGAAGCTAGTCTTAGAGCAAGGATGATTAATTCAGCTTTAAAATTCACTTTAAGGTGATTGTGTAATAGAGAGTCTAGTTCTTTTGGGAGAACTGGATTTGAATTCTGGCTCTTGTACTTACAAACCATATAACTATGGGAAAGCGGTGTAATCTTTCTTACCTCTAGTTTCTTCACCTGTAAAGAGAAAGACCTGTTCAGGTTCACCAGGTAGTCAACCATTGCTCACAAGCTCATATTTTTTGTTCTGAATCTCCCTGCAATCAGCCAGAATTAATCATGTGACCTAATAGTCCTACAAGGGGACATCTACTCAAGAAGGAATGTGAGATGTCTCTCAAAAAATAAGACTCAAGAAGCACTCACAATCCCTATTATCTCCTGAATTTCCTGGGAATGCAGGTGTTCAATCTTCCCTTTCTCAGACTAGTTTGCCAGTCCAGTGCTATAGATTAAGAGGACAGGAAAAAAACAGGTCATTTGTCCATTCCCTCTGCATTCCTTGTGTTGTCATGCCAGGATAATGCACCTCCTAAGGAATGAACATTGTTGTTTGTCTTTCAGTCTTTTTGGAGGGGAGAAGGCAGGGCAATTGGGGTTAAGTGACTTGCCCAAGGTCACACAGCTAGTATCAAGTGTCTGAGGCCACATTTGAACTCAGGTCCCCCTGACTCTAGGGCCAGTGCTCTATTCACTGTGCCACCTAGCTGCCCCTGTTTGTCCTTCTTTCAAAGAGGATGAATGACAGCGCAGGGTGATGTCTTGATTTATGTGTGAATCGGATTTAAGTGAGGACTTCAGGAGAAGTCCTGCTTCAATAAGGAAGTTTTCACACAAAGGAATTCTTCATGTCCATAACGTCACCAATTTGGATGATTATTATCAAATAGCACCAAAGCCCTTTATTCATTAAGTGGTCAGCCTTACTCTCTCTTCCAGAGTCATTAAATTCCAGGGGAAGGACAATAGTCAAGATGACTGGCAATGTCCCAGGAAGCAGTGGATAACCTTGGCATCTTCAAGGTCTGACCAAGCTCTAAGTGCTCCACAGAGTCTGCTTCAGCCGCCTTCATGGCCATTGGAACAAATCATTCTCATAACCCATTCTGCCAGGGGAGTTTTCACATGCTTGGGGTAGATATCCCTGTAACTCACCAGTGGGTTATGAACTCTAAGGTCTATAACTATTACTTCCAGGCTTAGTAGAGTGTAAAGCTTCCTATTAATAACAAAGAATCAGAGGCAACTTGACACAGCTTCCCAGCTCCATGCACACTTTCCCTTCTGTCTTTTCCTGCATTCTGGTTCTTTTATGAGAATCAGTACCTTACAAAAAGTAAAACTTTGGTTCTGTAAGAGGTAGCCTCTAATACAATAGTCTAGGTACATTTAGGGGGAGTTCCCATTTCTCTTGCTCACTGGCCCCTACCAGAAAACTTGGTAATATTAGAATTTTACGCTTCTCAAACAGCTCAAGCAAGGAAGGAAGTCAAAGTTTGCTCCTTCATATAAGTACTCTCCATGCATCATTTCTATTGCTAGCATCTGACCCTAATGGCTTGCAGAAGGCATCCCTGGTCACCATTTGTTTCCTATAGCTAGTCTCACAACCCAGAAGTTGGTGGTCATTTGCTGCTCCTTCCATCATTCCACCTCCTATAGTTCAGATACTAGCGTCAATGTTTTCTGTAGCTCTCCTTCATATATCTCAGTTCCTTCTCTGGTTTCTACAGTTTTGTCCTTTCCAGTCATCCTGAACTATATCTGGCCACTAGACCCAGATGGCTCCAAAGGAAAGAGTGAGGCTGGTGACTTTGCACAGCCCTCCCTCGCTTAAATCCAATTCACTTGCAAGTCTTGGCAAGTGAGATAACAGATATCCTGAGATAACAACAACAACAGTTTTGCCACTTTCCTATAGATGGTGTTAATTGATTTTCTCAGGGAACCTGCTCTCTAGTACAGTAGTCCCTGAAGTGGGATGCATGTGAATATGAATGTGCCTGATGATCAAATTAGTGTACCAAGAAAAAATATTTAAAATTCTATCTATATTGATTTTTTTTTCTTTTTGGAGGGGAGAAGGCAGGACAATTGGGGTTAAGTGACTTGCCCAAGGTCATACAGTTAGGAAGTGTGTCATGTGTCTGAGGCCGGATTTGAACTCAAGTCCTCCTGACTCCAGGGCTTGTGCTCTATTCACTGCACCACCTAACCATTCCCTATATTGATTTTTTAATCTTAAAAAAGAATAAAATTAAGCTTTATTAATATTTAATGCACAGATTGACCCTAGAGCCCTCGCTTTGTCTATGACTCAGAGAGCCGTATGTCATGTACAGTATGTAGCCTGAGGAAAGCATGGGAATTCTACAATGGGACTGATAGTTCATTCTCATCTTTTCACATGTCACAGTTTATATGATGTAAATTATATGATCTGGTATTAACTAAACTGGGCAAGTAGGTGATGCAATGGACAGAGTGCTAGACCTAGAGTCAGGAGGACTCATCTCATTGAGTTCAAATCCAGCCTTAGTCACTTACTAGCTATGTGACCCTGGGCAAGTCACTTAACCCTGTTTGCCTCAGTTCCTCATCCGTAAAATGAAGGAAATGGTGAATCACTCCAGTATCTCTGCCAAGAAAACCCCTAATGGGGTCACAAAGAGTCAGACCCAACTGAAATAACTCACCAAAGACAAATTAACTAAACTAACTCTCAGAAAATGGACAATTGGTTTATTAAAATTCCTGAAAAGAAACCATGGATTGAATATAATAATAATAGGAGAACAAATACAAGAAAATGGCAAAGCCGACGCTCCTATTAGCACGAGCTCCTCATAATTCACATTACCAAGTAAAAGCCATGACAACTTAATCAAATATAAATGAAATGAAAAATCATAAACATTATTTGAAACATGAATTCACATATACTGTCATTAACAAAAGACCTTTCCCTAAGTGCACTAAGATATGTGTGTATACGTACATACATACATACATATATGTATGTATTCCATTAAGATATTAGCCAATGAATCCACCACAATAATCAAAACATTTTTAAAACTAATGGAAAGTAGAAATTTGTCAGTCAAATTTCAACAAAAACTTTTGCATAATTGGTAGATTAGGCTGAAAAATAAGCATCATGATTTAGTAAGTGCAGCAAATGATGCATTTATTCCATTCGGGCATACGTATATTTGAAAAGAATCTTTTTAAGTTATGAAAGTCATTAAAATCAATTATCAAAATAAACTGAAATTAGAGTAAGACTTAAAATCACCATATCATGGTGTTAAACTGAAATTTTAAAAATAATAAATATATTCAATCACATTATTCTCACTAGTACATTAAAATTATTATTATGAAAGTAAAACATTTTATACCATTAAAAATAAAATTTTAAAAATTAACTATTTTATGCTTTTATCATCCTTTTTCATTTCTATCTTTGTATGTTTTATAATTTGCATACTGCACATATGTACATAATGATCTCTGCAGAGGGAGAAACTATTCTAGAGTCTCTGTTTACAATTCAGAAACACATCTCTGGTCTCCTAAGCCTGGACCATCTACTTGAAGGCGGGGACCCTACCTGCATTAGTACAGAGGGGTTTTCTCATATGGGAGTTCTCTATACCAGTGAAATCACAAGTCCCATCTCTTCCCCAGGCCTAACCCTAGCATGGTACCTTGCACACAGCAGAAGCTTAATAAATGCTCATTGTGGATAGGATTGGAGGCCAGCATCTTTTTCAACATCGGCTTTCTTCAATGATAAGAATTGAACAACTACATTTAGACTTTTAATACTTCAGTAGCAGATGTACTCCTGGATCCCCCAGCCCCTCCCCATCCCCCGCATACAAAAGATTCTCAGGGGTGTTCTAAGAACAAATTCCTTCTTCTTTTATCAAATGATTCTGTTTTTAGCTCCATGCCAGCTTAGGGTGAGTCAGTCCCATCTCCTTCCTCTTGGGCACATTGCATAAGCGGTGTGCAGTCTGCTTTTGTCAGCACCTCCCACTGAATTTTGGGACTCACTCTCCTCTCATCTTTCCATCCCCCCATCTTCTTCCAGGGCAGCAGGCCAGATTGTCCAAATGACCCTGGATCACTTTGTAAAAGATCTCCAAGTCTCCCTCTGCATGGGTATTTGTGCTAAGGGAGGAGATTTTCTGGCAATGTCAATGGAGATGGTTATTAAGCATCCAAATGGAATATGTCCAGGAGGCAGTTGGAAACACAGAACTGGAATTCAGATAAGAAAGCAGGATTGGAGAGGATAGATTTTGGAGCCAGTCTATAAGCAATATCTGAAACCATGAGAATAGATGAGTTCTGCCTCGTTATATTGTTATAAGAAGGCAGCTAGGTGGCACAGTAGATACAGCACTGGACCTGGTGTCAGGAAGACTCATCTTCCCGAGTGCAAACGTGGCCTCAGACACTTACAAGCTGTGTGACCCTGGGCAAGTCACTTAACCTTGCTTGCCTCAGTTTCCTCATCTGTAAAATGAACTGGAGAAGGAAATGACAAACCCAAATGGTCACAGAGAGTCAGACACATCTGAAAAATGACTGAACAATAATGTCATAAGAATTTTTTTATTCCTTTTTCTCCACCGTTAAGGCCACTTTAATTATGAGGAAAGTCACAAAGTAGCCAGCTGAGATTTTTTCCCCAAGATTCCCAATTACCCCCAGAAGGGGGTAAAAGAATTTATGCTACTCATTTTGCTGCTATAAATCCCAGACTCCCCCCTCATTACCAACTTTTTGATAAACTAGGTCTGGCATGATTTTCTTTTTTTCAGTTATCTCTGGAATGTAAATCACACAAGAATATTTTCCTAATGTAAATCTTTACTTTCTGCTGCCCACAGTTTTTTCTGGCAGCTATAATCCAAACAACTGTATTCTTTTCTTTGTCTCTCTGCTGTAATCAGAGACTATATAAACTTTAAGAAATCTCTGTTAAGAGTTCAGGGTTATTTTTTGGCCTCTGAGCCTATGCTGAAGCATAAGAAACTTGGATTTTGCCTCCTAAATCTCTGCATGTTAATAGTTTTAATAGGCAGCAGTATCAATCAGGAAAATCATGATTATTTCCACAACAATATCTTAGTTTGATCAATGGTTCTAGTCTCCAAGAGATTTGTGAACTTCTATGGAAAAACAAATATATTAATCTTTATTTCACTAACCTCTAACAGAAAATGAGCATTTCCTTCAATTATGGATGTAGGTAACAAGTCACAGAACTTGTCACTTTGTCATACCACATTATAATTGTTGCAGCTGTCTCCAGATACCCTTTTAGACTTATCACTACCTTGAGATTCCTATAATTCTTTTTTTCTTTTTTCTTTTTGGAGGGGGGGAAAGGCTGGGTAATTGGGGTTAAGTGACTTGCTCGAGGTCACACAGCTACTAAGTGTTAAGTGTCTGAGGGCACATTTGAACTCAGGTCCTCCTGACTCCAGGGCTGGTGCTCTATTCACTGCACCACCTAGCTGCCCTTTTTTTCTTTGAAATTACTATAATTATTAGGCACTCAGCTAGATCTCACATGATCACATCTATCTACAGATTATGTTTCAAAATAATTGGTTTCCTTTTTAATCCTATACATTTTATTTTGTACATTTATAAGCATCATTCTGAAAGTTCCATTGGCTTCACCAGACTGCTAAGGGGGGTTCCATGACACACAAAAATGTTAAGAATGCCTAGTTTATCTTATGTGAAGTATTTTTTATTAATCAACAGGCATTTTATGTATACCATATTAATATTAAATATTTTATTATTATATTAATTAATCAATTAATTTATATTATATATTTTATTTATAAATTTGTAATTTATTAAGCTTCTGCTATGTGCTAGGAACTGTGTTTTAAAGTAATACTAAAATTCTAGTTTTGAAAAGAATTTGTCATTTGTACTTTTCAAAGTTTGAGAAATCTTCCCTTCTACTCATACCCCTTGTTCTCCTTTTAATATCAAATTAGTGAAGTTCTATTCATTAGGAAATCATTCCCACTGAGAACATTTGTAATCTTTCCCACCCCCCTAATAATAATATTGGAATGACCTGGAGACTGTGTCCTTGAGCCCTCTCCTCCAAAACCTGAATGCTGTGCAATTGTCATGACCAAGCTTGGCTCCAAGACAAGTTGAGAAAATGCACCTCCTCTCGTTTTGGAGGAGAGGGATTAAAAGTGTGGAATATCACATATACCATCAGAGTTGGTTAGTGTTTTAGTTGATTTTGCTAAACTGCTTTCTTTTTCTGTCTTAAAAAAAAAGTCTTCATTAAAAGGGATGGCGCACTGGGTAAGGAAAAGGGGAGAGATATGTTGGAAAATTAGTTTGATATAAAAACAAAAGATAATAATAGATATCAATAATCACATAAAAGATATCAACATCAAATATCAATAATCAAAGATATCAATATCAAATGAAAGATACTGGGTTCTTTTTGTAGGGGGGAAGGCAAGGCAATTGGGGTTAAGTGACTTGCCCAAGGTCACATGGCTAGTAAGTGTGATCAAGTGTCTAAGGTTTGATTTTGAACTCAGGTCCTCCTGATTCCAGAGCTCTATCTGGCTGCCCCTGAAAGATATCTTTTTAAGGAAATACTCCATTAAATGCCAGTTTGGAAAGAAAAATCTATAGACCATCTATAAAGCTCATGAAATACCAGTTTTGGAAATTGTCCTTAATCTAATATGGACACCAAATCTAACTAGTATCTATCTGTGAAGTTTACTAGACTGCAGCCTGCATGAAAGCAGGAACCATGTCCTCCCTCAATTTTCTATCTGCTTTAGTACCTGTCTTTAAGTTTTGTATACATACATTGTATACATACGTTTGTATATATATGGTGAATACATAATCAATGGCTATTGGATTTGGTTGTTGAAAGTGAATTGTTCTTTAAAAGCTTTCCAGTATCAAGTGCATTTACCAAAAGATTGGAAAAAAATAAAAAGGGCATGAATGCAAAGCAATGGACAAATAGTTCTGCCTATTACTAGGTATCTAAAATATTCCTCTTATTTTCATTTAGGTCGTAGAGCTTAAGGACCTCAAAGACCAAACCCCAGTTTACAGAGAAGAAATACCGAGACCTAGAGAGGTGAAGGGATTTTCTTAAAGTCTCAGAGATAGCAAAGAACAGAGAAGAGATGCTTCCAGTCAGTTTACAGATCTGAGCTCATTGCCCTTACAAAGTAAGAAGAGATAATGGAGATAATTCTTTTCCAGGAAAGAGTTTCCTGTTGGAAGGGAAGGGTGGATTAAGCCTCCTCGCTCCACTTTAATCATAATCAAAAGTCCGGAGGGTTTTCCTCTCAGTGTAGTGCCATAGGGCACAGCTTAACTACTACTTTGGGTATCATCCAGCTTCTTCCCCAGGCACTGGCTTCCCTGGCAAGGGCAGACTTCTCTTAACCTAAAGCCAGGGCAACTCCTGACTGCCCTCAAAAAGCATCTTAAGTTTATGCAATGCTTTGGTTATAAGCCTATTACAGTAAATTATTTCCTTCTCATTCAATCTGATGAGTTGTTTGCTTTTTTTCCCCTCACTCAGCAGTTTAACATGCAAAATTTGAAAATTGGAGCAATTTAACATAGTCTCTGAAACTTACGGGGAAACTCAAAATTAATTAGGTATCAAGTAACATAAGAGTGTTGGTTGAGGCTTAATTAAGTTTTTGCTATACTATTTCCAGTACCTGAAATGTCCTAACCCAGCTCTCTCTAACTTCACAGGTACTACTATTATTCTCTAAGGTTCCTTCAGGAAACCTTTCCTGTTCTCCCAAATCAAATATTGCATAACACTCTATATCCTAAACTTTGTGCTATAATCACCATGTGGTTAGTATATTATATTGTATATTTGTGTTGTTATACTATCTCCTTGCTAAGCTGTAAAAAAAACCAATGTTTTGGGTTTTTTTTTTTGGAGGGGGGAAGGCAAGGTAATTGGGGTTAAGTGACTTGCCCAAGGTCACATGGCTAGTTAAGTATCAAGTGTCTGAGGCTGGATTTGAACTCAGATCCTCCTGACCTCAGGGCCTGTTCTCTATTCACTGTACCACCTAGCTGCCCCTACAGAAGCCAATCTTAATTATGTTTTTGTTTTCCTCAATGCCTGTGCTGGCTTGGCTCCATATATAATGGCTGTTTGGTGGTTGAATGAATGAATGAATGTATGAACCAACTCTAATCTTACTTACCAGAAAAAGTACATCAGATACTGAGATGTAAGAATCCAAATGTAGCTTTTCTATTGTCATCATTGAAGAAAATCCATGACAAAAGAATATATTGCCCTCTAATCTGATCTGATAAGCAATTATTAAGCTTCTTCTGTGTGTACAACAATGTTTTACGAAAGTGAAAAACAGTCCCTGTCCTCAAGGAGCTTACATTCTAATGGAGAAAGACAACACATACACATATTCAGCTCCGGGAACATGTTGCAGGTAAGACAGTTTGGTTGGAATGTTGAGTGCATGATGGGGAGTGATACTCAATAAGCCTAGAAAGTAATTTCATGACTTGCTTGAAATAATGAAAAGTGAAATGAGCAGAACCAAGAGAATGTTGTATATAGAAACAGTAATATTGTTTTAAGAACAACTTTGAGCAAATAAGTCATTTTGACTATTATAAATACCGAAATTAACTACAAAGGACATAAAAAAGAGGTTGCTATCTGCATCCAGAGAAAGAACTGATAAATATAAATAGTACAGAATGGTTTTATATATATGTATGTGTGTGCATGTATATATGTATATATATATACATATATATATATATATATACACACACACACACACACAGACATATTTGTGTCTAATGGTAGCCATCTCTAGGGTGGGAGAGGGAAGAAAAAAGGGGGGGAAAGAAATTTACATAGTAACTATTATATATTTAAAAGGAATAGCAAGTTGTACAGAATGGATTTGCAGTTTCTTTTGTTTATTATACTATGTTATGGAAATGTTTATTTTATTCCACAAATTAAAAATATAATAAGAAAATTTTAAAAAATAAGTCTGGAAAACAGGCCTCCTGAATGTTCTGACACCTGATAACTGAGTCACTAATCTGATACTGCTACCTGGCTCTCCTCCCCTGGCAACGATCAGCGCGGCGTAGTGCCTGCCACCTTGTAGACACTTGGTAAATGTTTTTGGGTTGGTGGGTTGGTTGGTTGGTTGGTTGCTATTCTGCCACTTCCCATGGTTTCAGCCTAAGTCATGACACTGGTGAAAGTAAGAAATTTGGCTGGAAATGAGTGATTTATGAATTTGAAACTTAATTTGCTTCAGCTTTCCCCTTTGGATCACAGATGGCTCTTTTAGCCATGGAGAGGAGAAAATCTCTTTCCTCTCTGATGCCTTCCCAAAATCCTCAGCTCAAACTGGACTTATGAGCAGAATGAGAGTACAAGGAAACAAGCATTCTTTCTGCCCTATGGGAAGCCCTAAATCCTTGCTTGGTTAGGAGAATGAAGCTCAGAGTAACACAAAAATAATTTTATACTTACTACTTATTGCTGTCAAGCTGATAATAAAAATAAATAGATCTAAAGATTCAAAAATGTCAGCAATCTAAATTTTACATCTAAAAATGTTAGCAAAATGTAATTGGTATGAGATGTTTAGTTTCATAATTGAAGAATTAAAATGGAGTCTTCTGTTGTATTTTAACATTTCCATGGATATGTAAATGTTTCAAAGTGATTTCTACTTCTAGATCATACTCTATCTATACCTTCTCATCATGTGGATTACCTCTGCCCATCCCTGGGTGTGCTAGAGCCAGACACCATGGAGAGTCCATTGTTAAATGTACAGTGTAAGCATTTATACCTTGGAAATCAGCAAACATCACAAATCAGAGTTTGATTTATAGTTTTGTTGCTTGGCTAGACTTAGGGAAATGATGGAGAAAAGGTCAATAATGCTGAGTAAATTTAAAATTCAGAGCTCTGGTTGTTAAACATTTACCAGCATTCTTTTGCATAGATCCTATATAGGGAGTCCATCTGACATGCTGGGGAGCTACCTCTTGATCTCCGGACAGAGATAATAGAACATGTGTGGATTCAGGAGGAAAAAGGCAAAGAAGAGGAGACAGTATAATATAGTGGAATGAGGAGTGAACTTCCCTGCTGATCTCTAACCTTGGACATCTCACTTAATCTCTCTGTGTCTCTGTCTGACCATTTGTAGACTGAGGGGGTGAGATGAGATAAACTTTGATCTTACTTTGAGTATCTATGATCCTCTAGGAGGGACATCAGAGACCTTGTAGTCCAAACCACTCATTTAACAGATGAGGAGACAGGGACCCAGAGAGGTTAAGTAATTTGTCCAAGATTACACAGAAAGCAAATGGCAGAGTGAGGATTTGAACTCAGATCTCCTATCTCCAAATCAAATGTTCTTTCCTCTATACTACACTGCTGAAAGCTCAGAAATGCTTATTCGATGGATTTATGATTTCATCAGTGTGGATACTCCTTTTCTGCAGGTACAGATCACAACCCATCCATACCTTCTCACCCTGAGTAATTCTTAGTCATGCCATTCCATGAAACCTTCAGAGAATATCCACCCAATGTATTGGACACCTTCCTCCAAGGTGGCTGTGGTTGTGGTTGTGGTGGTGGTTGTGGTTGTGTGTGTTTGTGTGTGTGTGCATAACATTCTGTAGGCACAAATACAATACTTAAGCCTTCCATCTCTCACTTATCTCTCACTCACTTCATGAATAGCCCATCTCCTTTTTTAATCAGACCCTCCCTGGATATTTTTTATATTGCTTCTTCTATGCAAATTATCATTGGAAATATCCTACAAACTACTTATGCCCACAATGTATCCCTCCATTACCACCGAGATCACCTATAATTTTGATTCTTTAGAGATTGCAGTGTTCCACCTTTTGTAGACACATATCAGTGAGTAAATATTGATGTCAAAAAGATGGATTCTGGTGTCAGGGTGCAGTTTATGCTCATTGAAAATGCTATGTAATTTCCCAAATGTAATCAAGATTACTCTCAGTTTCCTTTTCAAGTCTAGACCCAACTCATTTTCAATAAACAGCTGTCCAAAGGCAGCAAGGTGATACAGTGGATGGAGGGGTCAGGAACCTGGGGTCAGGAAGATCTGAATTCAACTTGGACCTCAGACATCTCTTAGAAAATCACTTAACCCAGAGGTGGCCTTGAGGCCACATGTGGCCTTCTAGATCTTTAAGTGCGGCCTTTGGCTGAATTCAAATTCATCGGTAAAATTTGGATTCAGTCAAAAGGTTGCACTTAAGGATCTAGAAGGCCACGTGTGGCCTCAAGGTCACAGGTTCCCCATCTCTAAATTAAACTCTCTCTGCCTAACTTTTCTTATCTGTGATATGGGGATAATAATACCACCTACCTCCAAGAGTTCTTGTGAGGATAAAATAAGATAGTATTTGTAAAGTGCGTTGCAAAACTTAAAGCACATATAAGTTCTAGCTATTACTATTATTATTACATTACATTATTACATTATTGTTATTAGATACAGTGATGGTCTGAAATATATCTACTAGTTCAATGGATTGCCCATCCAATTGTGATCAGCAGTCTGGAGGATAAAAATTCTCATCCATTTGATTTTTCCTGTGTGCATTGTCAAGTCAATTTAGTTTGAATGATCATGAATCTTACTGAGAAAGTCTTTTGGTACATTGTGACTTGAAGCAATCAACACAATCAGAAGTCTTCAAGAAACAGAAGCACCTGAAGGATCTCATCATCTACATGGAACATTCTACATGAATGTGGTGAAGGCCCTTAACAGGTAAACCTTTCCCTGTGTTATGCCTGATAATCACAAGAGTGTTGAATAAAGTTATCTCTTTGGTTGCATCTATCCAACAATATTGCTTCATATTAATATATGCATGGGAGATACTTTGTTGGAAAAAATCCCAGAAGCCTGCATTGTAATGAGACAAATACCTTAAAAAATAATAATCAATACATAGCAAATAAAGGGGAATCGCTTTACCTTTTAGTCAACTTTGTGACTGCAAATAGGTTTTGACCGACCTGTTTCCTTTTCATATTTCTATCAAGGATACCTTTAATAGGTGTGGAAATCTTTCTCGTAGAAATGAGGTGAGAAAATAGGCATGTTGTTTGGTAGTTACTGGTGTACTTTAAAAATTTTCTTAAACCATTTTACTCTGCTTATAACAGTTACACCAAAATTGGCAGAATTTCTTCTATATTGGAGGCGAGATTTTTTTCCACAGGACTGAGATCAGCCACACAAAGAAAAATAAGTGAAACTATCCCCACAGACGGGCGTGTTGCAGCCTCATGATGACAAAAGGAGAAGTTGCAGCCACTTGACGCATACTTTGTTCCTAAATTTTCAAGTGGGTTGAAATAATAGCTCCGCATGTAGGAGTTAGGATACATCTTGGCATGAGTCACTGCCATCTCCGAAAGGGTGTTCCTCTAATATGATAAGAGGGCAGAGCACCACAATGACTTATAAGCACAGACATAAATGGAGTTGGGAAATTAGCAGTCATTTTACAAGCCTTTGGACTGAGCAATTGTTACTCAATAAATAGAAGCAGGGTCCCATGAATCCCTTGTGTGTGTGAGATGAATGACTAATCTAATCATGATCTCCCCAAATAATTCCAGAAGTTAATAACCAGGAAAAAATATCAACCAAAAGGAAACTCTGGGTCATAAAAACAAAGAGCCACATCATATAGAGGGCTCAGTCATTACGTAGCATAACAAAGCCACAATTGCAAGAGTTTCAGAGGGGAGCAGGCAGGACTATTCAGACAGAAGATCTTCATAGTTTCTTTCAGTGGCCAGATTGGCAGCTGCTTCCAGAGCTCCAATTCCCTCTCCATTTTCTTCTTTTCTTATATTTCCTTTAAGCCACAAAACTCGTGTTGTTTTTTTTTCATCGAGTCCTGTGATGTCAAAAAAGGATACCTTCCATCTGGGGAGTAACCATGTACTCCATTACCTTTTTATGTCTGTTAGTGATTTAATGATTCCAATCAATTAAACACCTTGTTTGTAGTGAAATCAGCTCTATAATCCATCCTCCTACTTTGGCTTAGCTAGCTCCTCTTCAATTTATCCAATAATTCCCTATCTCTAGCTAAATCAAGTAATTCATACCTGCCAGGTCCTTTTTGATAAAGTCCAAAACTTGGCAGGATAACTACCTGATACTGTCCATTCTTTGTCTTTGCTCTCAACTTTGTGAAGGCTTTGTTCACATTCTGAAAGACAGTGGCACTAGGTTCCCCTCTCATCACTTATAAGCATTTACAATCTGCTCAAATCAAAGAATCAGATTTTTTTTCTTTATGACATCTTGATCTCTCTGGGGCTCCTTTAATTCAAGCCTTTATCATGATCTGTGCATTTCCTGGCAGTCTCAGGAGCCTCTTGGTCCTTGGGCCCTGTATGCTATTCTCAAATCAGTACCTTATCTCCTTATTCTGGTTACTGATATTATTGATATTCCCAATTACTTTTTTCCCTAATAGTACCATCCATGAAGCATGAGAACAATTATATTAACTAATGAAAAAATAAGTAAATAGGATCAAAAAAGCAATATTCTTGATAGTATAAGAGGAAAGAACAAAAACAAAGAAAAAGCCCCCTCAATAGTTATAAAGTTATAATGACCATGTTTGGCCCTAAAGAAGAGGGAGAAAATGTATTCCCCTCTTTATTGACAGAGATGAATATATTATTAAACACAGTTGATGTGTTAATCCTTTTTACCAAAGTGCCTTCCATCCCCCCTTTTTTAACTCTTTGCTACAAAAGACGGATCTTAGGAGCAAGAAGAGTAGCAATATAACAGATACTGCTTATGTCACATACAAAGGTGATTTGGGAACAAAAGATATCAATAACAATTTTTTTAAAATATCACTCATTATTTTTCTATTTGGTATGTTTGTTTTTTCTTATGTCTGAAGAATGGATCACTCAATACTTTCAAAATCATGTTGTCTCCAGTACCTATTTCTTTTGTGTGGACTAGGTCTCTTCCAGCTCCTTTTCCTGACCATCTGCTTAACTGTTTGTTCCATTTCCTCATAATCATCAGATCCTGAGGTCTTAGAGTTCAATTGTAGTCATTCAGTTTTCATCACTGGTAAAAATAAATGCTGAAAAATGGCAAAATTCTAAGATTTTGGGCGGAGAGAATAGAGCTATGATAAGCCCACCAAGTCAGGGTCTAATCCAAGGGTTATAATATATAAGCAAAATAGAAATATAGTTTCTTTGTTTGTAATTAGAGGGCTACTTGAAAGTAAATGTAGGCTATACTGGGTTTCAGGAACATATAAAGAAATTCTTAACAAAGAACAATAATCTTCATTTCTAATACTAGGTAGAGATACCATAACCTGATTTTAATGGGAAACGATGAGAAAATTTTGTTAACATCTTCTTATGTGAATTTTATTCAGGTACAATGGAGAAACGGCCTATGTGCTCCATTGGTATCCTTGCAATATTGGCGTGGGATGCATGCTAACCCTTTCTCTTATTAGCTGCACACCATCTAGTAAACCAAAGCTCTACCACATGCTTTTTTCACAAAAGATCCCTGGAGTCTGAAGATCTGAGTTCAAATTGAGGTTCTGCTATTTGTACTTGTAACCTTGAGTTTCCTTCTTCATAAGAAGAGGTTGAACCAGCTGATGTACAAAGGTTCTTTCCACTCTAACGTTCTGTGTTGTGAAGCACCTGTAGCTTTTACTCATTTGGGAAGTGGAAGGGGGTCATAACTAGCCATTTATATATTGACGATACAAGGACTGAATTAGGATACTGAAAATTGCCATGTGCAAAACACTCTCCCTCCTTGGGTCTTAGTTTTCTCATCTGTAAAATTAGGGGATAGGATAGGTGATGCTTTCTCTATGTACCTTATATCTTGTTTCTTGCTAATATACCAACCTTGAGGCACCCTAAGCTGACTTCAGAAACATATTTCTTTACATGAATATTATAATGTACAAGGAAATGAGGTTTGCATTTGAAACCAAATTTGAGTTATCTACAGTTAATTTTCTTTTAAAAATGTATGTCAACCCCAATTGAACAAGGATCAAAGGATATGAGTAGGCAATTTTGGAGGAAGAAATCAAAGCTATCAATAGTAAAGTGAAAAAATGCTCAAAATCACTAATAATTAGAGAAATGCAAAATAACTCATGAGACAGTTAAGTGATACAGTGAATAGAGTGCTGGCCCTGGAGTCAGGAAGACTCATCTTCCTGAGTGCGAATGTGACTTCAGACACTTAGGAGCTGTGTGACCCTGAGTGTATCACTTAACCTTGTTTGCCTTAGTTTCCTCTTATGTAAAATAAACTGGAAAAAGAAATGACAAACTACTCCAATATCTTTACCAAGAAAACCTGAAAAATGAGGTCACAAAGAGTCAGACATGACTCAACAACAACAACAAAACCAACAACCACCTCACACTCATCACATTGGCTAAGATGACCGAAAAGGAAAATGACAAATGCCAGGATGTGGGGGAAATAGGTCCACTAATGCATTGGTGGAGCTGGTCCACCTACTCTGGAAAGCAACATGGAACTATGCCAAAAAAGCTATTAAACTGTGCATACCCTTGGATCCAGAAATGCTTCTGCTAGGTCTATACCCCAAAGACATCATGGAAAAAGGAAGAGGACTCATATACACAAAAATATTTATAGCAGCTCTTTTTATAGTGGCAAAGATTGGGAACTCAGGGGATGCCCATCCATTAGGAATGGCTGAACAAGTTAGAGTATATGGATGTGATGGAAAAATATTATACTATAAAAAATGTTGAGGGGGATAGTTTAAAAAAACTTGAAAAGACTTACATGAACTGATGCAAAGTGAAGTGAGCAGAACCAGGACAACAATGTACAAGATAAAAGCAACATTGTACCAATGATAAACTGTGAAAGACAGTAACTCTGCTCAATATAATGACCCACTACAATTCCAAAGG
>CM053581.1:313233797-313263890 GCA_028627135.1 Pseudochirops cupreus | reverse complement strand
CACAGGTATAGTCCTTGGGGTCAAACATATACTAGGGTATTGATTCATTTTGATTAATTATACTGCTTCTTCACAAGGTAGGATTCAGCCAGGGGGGGTAGGGTGGGGGGGGGGGAGGAAGAGCCAGGGGAAGTGATTTAAAAAAAAACAAACATCAATAAAACATTTAGTTTTTAAAAGTAGCATTTCAAGTCCATGTTTCCCTGACTGTTTCCCAAATGATGCTGTGTCTTATTTTCAGGAATTCTGAGAAATTTTAACCTGGCCTTTATGGATTAACCTTGACTGTCAAGTAGGATACCCCAATACTGTTTTATTACTTTGCTTTGAGCCCCAATCTGCACCATATGACAATTGTACTCTCAGGTCAGTGCCAGAACTACCTGTATCCAAACAAGGACAGCTTTATTAACTTTTAGTGATTTATCCAAAAGAAATATTCAGGGGGAGACAGAGCACATCACTTTATGTTAAGCTCTAAGCTAACATACTCATTTCCCTGGGTTACTGGCCCCTTTGTGGCTTCAGAGGGTGAAAATTTCAAACTCTTAACCACTGGTTTAGGAGGGAAAAGAATTCAACGTTGTTTTGCTTTCAGCTTCTCTGTTGACATCATCAGCCAGGAGTGTTTATTCTCACTCCCCTTCAATCCCCAGCTCAGCAGGAATTGGAAAAAAAGGTGATTTGTGGTGGCCTGGTTAACATCAAGCTTATCTACCAGGAAAGGGTCTCTTAAACCACAATCTGAACATATTCCCCACCGTTGAAAAGGTGAGAGTTATTTAGTAGGCAAGCTTTAGAGAAAGGGCAATTAAGAGAAACAATGCTGACCACACAGGATGGGAATTAGGGAAAGGCCCAGCAAGCAGGCAGAATGAAAAAACTCAGCAGTTTTTCCTCATTTCCCCCTGGATTGGATCACAGGATCACAGACAAAACAGGAAGAGACTTTAGAACTCATCTAGTCCAACATTCTCAATTTACAGATGAGTAAACTGAGAGCCAGAGAGGTGAGGTGACTTCACAGGTGACAATTCAGACCCAGCATTCTTTCCACTCTTAATAATGAATCTTCCTTTACTGGAAGTTAGTTAGAAAACTAACCCATCTGTACTCAAATGGAACTAAAACCCATTGCAGCACCAAATGCAGCCAATCTGGAATTATTTGTGATCACAATTAATTATGGGTTTGCCATTGGGTTCTTTGGATATATTTGGGTGTGTTTATCTTCGCTTCAAGAACATAAATCCTTGGAGAGTAAGGATCCTGTCTCCTGTGTCAATGATAATCTCCTACAGCATCCAGCCCAATACTCTGTGTAATGTGGGAACCAGAAGAAATGCTGAATGCTTGGCAAGATCAAGGGGGATGAAGGGATAGAGAATACACTGCTTATTGGGTAATATCCAAATATATACTCTGATCATTCTCCTCATCCTTTTGCAAGTCATTTTATAATTTTAAGTAGAGATCATTTCATTCAATTGCTGCCTACTTTTCCATCCATTCTATAATGTTCCATATTAGAGTATTTTTTGGCAAATTTCTTTGGTTTTAAGTATTGGTTTACCAGCAGATGGTGCCATTTCCAGGGACTAAGCAGTACAAAGCAAAGAGCCAGCCAGTGACCTAAAAACAGCAAACATTTCCCTACTTCTCAATTTCCTGCATCATCATGATAGATAATAATAATAATAATAATAATAATAATAATAATGATATAAGATTTAATATATACTTTTGGCATGGTAAAAATGTATGATAATGGCTTTAAAAGGTATCTGGGCTTCATTGTTAAGGGTGACAGTTCCAAATTTAGCCCTGCTGGGTTTATCTGCCCCATTTGGAGGTGAGGCCAACGTGGTCAAGAACACCAAATATGGCAGTGGGGTTTGCTCACTGAGATCCTTAGTGTCTCACAGAGGGCTAGTGAGGGATACCTGAGCACCAAATCCACCCTTCTGATACAAGACTTCTGTGTAAGTGGTAATGTGGTGTAAAAGGATAATGTATTGGACTTTGGAGTCAAGAAAACCTGTTTTCGGGGCAGCTAGGTGGTGCAGTGAATAGAGCACTGGCCCTGGAGTCAGGAGGACCTGAGTTCAAATCCAGCCTCAGACACTTAACACAAAAACTAGCCATGTGACCTTGGGCAAGTCACTTAACCCCAATTGTCCTCCAAAAATAAAACAAAACAAAACAAAAAAGAAAGCCTGTTTTCTAGTCCTACTTCTGAAACTTACTAGCTGACCGTGGGCAAGTCATTTACCCTCTTGGAGCCCAGTTTCCTCATATAGCAAAATAGGGATAATAAATCTGCTCCTATGTCTAGGTTGTAAAGGTCAAATGAGACAATGTAGGTAAAGGGCTTTCAAAACATTAAATATGTATAGACGTGCTAGTTATTATTACTGATGTTGTAAAACAGAAAAGAAGACTAGGTTGTAGAGACTAAGTACTTTCTTTTTTTGATATAAAATTTCTTTTTTTAATATAAAATAAAATGAAAAATAACATATGTTCGTAGTTTCACGTACTTTGAAAAACACATTCATCAATCATTTACTGTGTCTGGAGCGCTGTGCTGGGCACTGAGCAGGACAAAATCCCTGCTTTCAAGGAGCTTATAGTTTAGCCTGCACTTCAGTTGGTCAATAAACATTTATTTATTTATGTGCTAAGTGCTGGGGATACAAAGAAAAGCAAAAGACAATCCCTGCCCTCCAGAAGCTCACGATCTAATGGGGGAGACAACAAACAAACAAATACTACATACAAACTCGCCACATACAGGGATAAACAGAAAATAATCCACAGAAGGGAGGTACTAGAATCAAGAGAGATTAGGAAAGACTTCCTGTAGAAAATGGGATTTTAATTGGGACTTAAAGGAAGCCAGAGAAATCAGTAGGCAGAGAGGAGGGGGAGAATTCTAGGCCATGGGGGGGACAGACAGAGAAAATGCCTTCAGCCGAGAGAGAGAGAGAGAGAGAGAGAGAGAGAACGTCTTGTTTGAGGAACAAACAAGGAGGCAAGGTCACTGGATCAAAGAAAAGGTGGGAGTGGGGGAGGAGGAGGGTAGGTTATGAAGGGCTTCGAGTGCCAAACAATTTTGCATTTGCTCCTGGAAGCAATGGGAAACCACTAAAGTTGATTAAGTAGAGGGTGACACAATCTATTTAGTGACTGAATGGGGAATGGATTAGAGTGGGGAGAGGCAAACAAACAGACCCACCAGCAGACTTACTGTAATAGTCCAGGCATGAGAGAAGGGAGTATATTTGAGAGATGTTACAAAGACAAAATCCACAGGCCTTGGCAACAGATTGGATTTGGGCTAACCCATATTCCAGTGTTAATATTTTCTTTTCTATGCAAAATTACATAAAGTGCAGTTTATTGTTCTGTTTACACATTGTAATCACTGTGTATTATTTATCAAGTCCATTTTTTTCTCCATTTTGTGCCCATGCTACAAAGTGAGCAGAGTTCACCGAAAGTTTTTAACTTAATAGCCAATCCTTGATTATTCATACCAGGCGATATGCTATGAATAATCCTCAGATAATTTGTACAGGACTTTAGCATGAACCGTTTACTTTTTCCTTTCAACAAAATGACCTTCTTTTTTCTATTTTGCTTAGACTATTAGAATTATTTTTATATTTCCAGAGTGCCTTTCTAAAAGTAGATACTTAATAAATGTCTGCTGAATTGGGCATAACCCCCTGATGGTGCGTGGAGTTGGACTAGGAGGAACTAACCTTGGATTAAAAAATCCATCCAAATGAAACATCACCAAACAGTTAACTCTATTTATTTTGGGGGTGGGCCTCAAATTGCATTTCCATGCTTTGACAGTTGGTCCCTGAGTATAATGTGTGTTAATTAATTATACTTGGGACACAGCCCCACTAACATGATGTTTTCACTTATGAACAATAGTAAGTTTAACAAATATTTTCTTCTGTTTGTTGCCCTCCTTCCATTTTCACCCTTAAAATGCTCTCAGTATGACTTTGCTTAGTTAGCTATATCCAAGTTTTCTTCAAATTATCTTTAGCCTCCATTGCTTCTCTCTGCTTTATAAGGCAATATTGCTCATAATCTATCATCTTTCTTTGTAAGATACTACAAACAAGTTTATATTCTAAAATTGTGTTGCCTTTGGCCATCATTTTCCTCTCCCTGATAGTAGATAGGAGATAGTAGGTGTTTTCTGACCAAGGCTCTTTTCAGACTTTTTTGATACATGATTTATGTTGGTTAAATTTATGCATAAAATTATTATAATTGATTTTAATGTCTTCTACTTTCCATGACCTATTTTTATTATCAACTGATATAAATAGGATAGAATTGAATTGTCTTAATTGAATGTTCAATCTTTTTCTAAATTATGCTTTCTTCTAGCTTTATAATAATTATAAAATACATATAAAATATACACATATGTATGTATATATGTATATATAGATATATAACCTGTACATACTGAAATTCCATGTAGTTTTCTTTATGCAAAAGCATTGACCAAATAGCTGCCCCTTGGATGGATTTTTTAATCCAAGGTTAGTTCTTCCTAGTCCGACTCTACCCACCATCAGGTGGTTATGCCCAATTCACAGACATTTATTAAGTATCTACTTTTAGAGAGGCACTATGGAAATATAAAATAATTCTAACAGTCTAAGCAAAATAGAAAAAAGAAAGTCGTTTTGTTGACCCTTGGTTACTGTAGGTAAAAAGACACATCCAAGGACAAACCAAGGCCATTCGCCTCATAAGGACGGGACTCAAATTGCTACTCAGAGTATAGCCTTTGCATAAGCCAACAGGTGGCACTATAGCGACCAGCCAGGCACTCTCACTCATACGGGACCATAAATGGCCTACCTGGATTGCTGAGCCAATGCCAAGTGCTCTCAGCATCCCCCTACCTGCCCAGAGTACATCAGTTCAGGGCCTAAGATGAAAAGGTCATTAGCATATGATATTTCATAAATATGTTACAATTGCCTCCACCCTCATTTGCATTCCTGCCTCCTTCCCCATACAAGGTTAGAGTATATTTACTGAATTGAATTGGCTATTACAATAAACAGCATGTCTGGAGGCCCTGCTGCTCAGCATTTGAGTATCTGTAATCACATCCTCTCCTCCTTTTCCCACCTTTAGCCGGATATTCCCAGGTGTACTCCAGTGACCTTTCCAGCTTTCATTTCAAAGTCAATGAGAGAAAGTAGAAAGGCATCATCTGAAAGGCCATTCTCAAGTCTCCCTTTCTGATAATCAGGTCAAAGAACTCAAGTTTCAAAACCATCTTGGGTTTCTCCCAGACACATCCATGGCCGTGGCTCATTGCACTCCCTGGAGTCTTGGTGTGAAGCCTTTGCCCTCTGCCCTTGACAGGGTTCACTGCTGTGCATGCCATCCATGCACCTGCAGCCTCATCAGCAGTTCCAAAGCTGCTAGCTCTAACCTACGGATGCCCAGGAGAGATGGGTTCCCTGATTTCACAGACAGGATGACCTTTTCCCACCTGGAATTTCCACATTGCAGGCACACTATCGATGCTGTGTCACCTTCCAGGGTGTTGGTCATGGCTGCCATAAAGTAGGCAATTGCTTTTGTGCTGAAAGACCCAGCTGAGTTAAATGCATTTTAAATAATTCTATCTATGTTAATCCCCAAGGCTACCTGAGCCACAGATACTTCTAGTCTCACTGACCTTCCAGTTGGGAAAAAAATACAAGGGAATGCTAAATAAAGGAAAAACAGAGCCAGGAAAGCATTGCATTCATTTATAACATATAATGTATTTTGTGTTCAAGTGTATATGGTTCTGTGCATATATATATATATATATATATATATGTGTGTGTGTGTGTGTGTGTGTGTGTGTGTACATACAAACATACATACATGTATAAATATATGTGTAGCACTAACGCCATTGGCTTCCCACTGCCAGGTATATTACGTTTCATCTCTCCCTTAGGGTCCTCCAGTACCCTTAAAGGAAATGAGGGTTGGGGAGTCTAGGCTCTCTACCAATAGCTCCAGCCCCCATCAGTGGTGCTTACTTAATTTTAGGGGGTGACTATCTTGTGCTCCTGCTCAATTTAGTCACTAACAGATGGATTAAGTTTTACAAAGAATATTTACTTCAAAAGTATAATCACAGATATATAAACTTATTCTATAACATGTAAGGCTTAATCCTCCTCCCCTCTTTTCATCACCTCTCCAGGGAAAGGATTATATTCATAGTTCAGTTCTTCTCTCTCTCTCTCTCTCTCTCTCTCTCTCTCTCTCTCTCTCTCTCTGTCTTTCTCTCTTCACATATACACACATATATACACATGTGTGCATTCATATGTACACATATTGTGTGCATTATATAAATACATGTGTGCATATATACATGCGTGTATCTATCTCCTCATGGTATCCTCAGTTAATAAATCTAGTTGCCTTTTTTTCAGTTCTCCTCTATATTTGACCTTTCTGTAGTCTATGAAACTGTTGGCCACCATATCTGCCTAGGTAACATTTTTCTTGGTTCTCCTTCTACCTTTCTGACCAGACCTCAATTTCCTTTGCTGGGTCATCATCTATCTCCTGCCCACAAAGTATGGTTGCCTTCCAAGTTTCTGTTCTGAGGCTTTTATCTTCTTGCTCTTTACACTCTCTCTTGGTGACTTCATCTGATCCATGGTTCAATGGCCATTCCTTTACAGAACACTCCCAGATTTATACATTTAGGCCTATTCTTGCTTCTGAGCTCCAATTCCTATTCACTCTCTGCCTTGGATATATCCATCTGGATTCCTTGTAGGCTTCTCAAATTTGTACGTCCAAAATGGAACTCATTATTTTTGTACTTAAATTTATCACCTCTCCAAACAGCCCTATTTCTGTTACGGGTACCACAAGCCTGAGTTCACAAACTTTAAGTCACTCTTAATTCTTCCTTCCCCCACCCCCACCCATACCCAACCATTTGCCATTTTTTTTATTCTACCTCTATCTCATCTCTCTACTCACATGACCTCTGAAATATTTCAGACGCTCCTTACTTTTTACTTGGATTGCTGCAACAGCCTTCTAATTAGATTCCTGGAGGACATTGTACACAGTAACAGCAATATTGTACAAAGATCAGCTGTGAATGACTCAGCTATTCTCAGCAATACAATGATCCAAGAGAAATCTGAAGGACTTATGATGAAAAATGCTATCCATCTATAGAGAAAGGACTGATGGGAGTCTGAATGCAGATCAAAGCATACTTTTTCTTTACTTTATTTTTCTTGTTTTTTTTGGTCTGTGTTTTCTTTCACAACATGATTAACACGGAAATATGTTTTGTATGACTGCACATGTATAACCTATATGAAATTTCTGGCCTTCTCAATGTGGGTGGGAGGATTGGGAAGGAAGAAGAGATTTTGGAACTCAAACATTTTAAAAAATGAATGTTAAAAAATTGTTTCTACATGCAATTAGGGAAAAATAAAATATTAAATTTAAATTTTAAAAAGGGTACAGCAGAAAGAAAAACCTAATCAGACTCCTGGCTTCCAGTTTCTCTTCTTTCTAAACCATCCCCCACACAGCTGTCAATCATCTTCTCAAAGCACAAGTCTGAGCACATCACCCCTTTGTGCAAGAATGTTCAGTGGCTCTTTATTGTCTCTAGTCTAGAAGAAGAAACCAGCTTGGCATTTAGAGTTCACAGTTTGGCTCTTGGCTTATTTCACATGATTCCTCTTCACACTCTTTCCATCCTAGTCAAATTGACTCAATGACCCTGGCACTGCAGTCCTAGCGTCTGTGCCTTTGTACATTCTGGTTATTTTCCATGTCTGAAATGCACACCCCCTCTTCTGCCTCTTAGAATCCCTAGCTTCCTTCAAGGCTTGGCATGGGTGCCACTTCCTACGAGGTCTTCTTTGATTCCTCCTTTGTCTTCCCCAAATGACCATATACATACTCTTAGGTTTACATGTTGTCTTCTTCTAACAGAATCTAAGTATGTTAAAGGCAAGACTAAACACCGGGATAACACTGTGGATAGACACACTGGTTTTGGGTCCTGGAAGACCAAAACTCAAATCTACTTTAGCTTCCTTAGCTGTAAGATAGAGATGATAATGTCACAGAGTTGTTGTGAAGACTGAATGAGAGAACATGTAAAGTCCATGTTGGCTGTTATCACTTCTGCCATTATTATTTTGCATCCCCAGTGCCTAACATAGTGCCACTTAATCAATGCTTGTGTGTTCGGATTGCCAGCTACAAGATGATGTACAGGACCCCTTGCGTTGATGGCCCAGGGTTTTTGCTTCTACATTCTCTCCTCCCAAGTGAGAATACCTTTCCTATCTCTAGTCCCAGATTATACAAATTTCTCAGTAAAGCCAAGCTGGATATTCTCTCCTCCCTTGGCTCCCATAATGCTGCTCTCTCTTGGTTCTCCTCCCACCCATATATCTGTGCCTTCTCATCCATCTGCAGCCTGCTAAGCATAGGGATCTCCCAAGGCTGTGTCTTGGCCTGCCTTTTCTTCTCTTTCCACACTTTCTCTCTTGGTAACCTCATCTGCTCTCATGGGTTCAATTATTTTTTTTAAATGACTTTCACATCTACATATTAAATCAGAATCTCTCCCAAGAATTTCAGTTTCACATCCCTAACTGCCTGCTAGACATCTCCAAGTGGATGCCCTGTAGGCATCTCAAATTGAATACATTCAAAACAGAATCTTTCACCTCCTCCTCAAAACCACCTGCTCCTCCAAACCTGCCTGTTTCTGTTGAGGCCATACCATATTTCTAGTCACTCAGGTTCAGAATCATGTAGGCACTGTTGTCTCTTCCCTCTCTCACACCCCCTCATATCCAATCAGTTGCCAACTCTTGTATAGCCACAACATCTCCCACATCTGTCTCCTTCCCTCCATTCAAACAATGATCTTCATAGTTCAGACTCTCATCTCCTCTCTCCTGAACTATTGTAAAAGCCTCTGAATGTATCTCCCTACTTCCAGTCTCTCTTCTCTCCAATCAATCCTCCATATGGCATCCAAATTAATATTCTTAAGACATGGATCTAACCTTGTAACTCAAAAATCTTTAGTGGAGGGAGCTAGGTGGCACAGTGGGTAGAGGACTGCCCCTGGAATCAGGAAGTTCAAACCCGACCTCAGACACTTAACACTATAGTGTGTGACCCTGGACAAGTCACTTAACTCCGATTGCCTCTCCCCCCCCCCAAAAAAAATCTCTAGTGACACCTATTGTTCTTAAGACAAAATATAAAACCCTAAGCCTAGAATGAGTGAAGAAAGGGAAAAGCATTTATCAAGTATTTACTGTGTACCTAGTTCTGGGGATACAAATAGAAAAGCAAGACTGTCCCTGCTCTCAAGGAGCTCACATTCTCTTTTTTTAATTTAATATTTTATTCCCCAATTACATATAAAAACAATTTTATTACATTCTTTTTTCAAACCTTAAGTTCCAAATTCTCTCCCTTCTCCTCTTCCTTCCCCTCCTTGCCCTCCCCGCCTCGCTGAGAAGGCAAACAACTTGACATAGATTATACATGTGTAGTCATACAAAGCACATTTCCATGGTATGTCATGCTGTGAAAGAAAATACAGACAAAAACAAAGAAAAATAAAGAAAGTAAAGAAAAAGTATCTTCGATATGCATTCAGACTCTACCAGTTCTTTCTCTGGAAATGGATAATTGAGCTCACATTCTAATAGGAAAGGACAGCACATGTTGAAGGTTTCAACAGTAAGTCAGATGGTGTGGTTGATAGATTACTACAGGAGAGCTGATGGGAATGCATATTTTTTCATGTCATTTCCATTGACCTACTACATTTCTGATGCTGAACCACTTGAGAGTGCAAAGGACTTTGTGGCAAGAACTTTCTTTGCTAGATCTTCCATGAGAGCCCTCCATAATGTGACTTTCTCCCACCCTTCAAGACTTACATCTTCTTGGGACAGCTAGGTGGCACACTGCATAGAGCACCAGTCCTGCAGTCAGAAAGACCTGAGTTCAAATCTTATTAGATACGTATTAGCTTGTCCTTGGGCAAGTCACTTAACCCTGATTGCCTCAAAAGAAAAAATACTTGCATTTTATTAATCCTTTTTATATTATCTGTTTCTGTACAACCAGTCTATTAGCCATTCCCCAAACATGACTTTCCATTTCCTGTCTCTGTTCCTTCACCCAGGTCTAAATGCACTTCTCTCTTACTTCTGTCTCTTAAAATTCAGCTCAGGTTCTACTTTCTCTGCCAAGCCTTGTTTGAACCTACTCATTGCTAATGTTTCTCCTCTTCAAATCACCTTGAATTCATTTTCCTACATAAAGGTATAATATTCACCTAGTAGAATGTATACCCCTACATATACATACACATATGTGCTTATGTACTAATTTACATTTGTACACAGACCTATGTATGTTTATAGACACATGCATGTATCCATTCAATGTTTAAGTGCTTTCTATGGTCAGGGCACTGTGTTTGGTGCCAGGGCAATACAGAGTATAGATAAGACAGGGTCCCTATCTTCCTAGAGTTTATAGGCTCTGACAAAATAACAATAATACATAATATTTTTGAAATATCTGTAATTTATAATATTAATTATATGACACATATATGCATGTTATATATGTAATATATAATACAAAAGTAATCATAGTACATAATAATTATGTTAGAAAGTTGCAAAACAAAGAGCTATCCAAGGCCATTACCAACCAAGGAGTTTTTTTGGAGGAGATGGCATTTGAATTGGGTTATAAAAGATGTAAGCAGAGATGGGGGAGAGGATAGAGCAGCCACGGAGAATAATATAAGCAAAGTAGTGGAAGGTACGTTGGGTGTCCTGGTGAAGGAGAGTGGTCCATAGAATGGATGGAGTCAGTCAATAAGCATTTATTAAGCACCTGTTGTGTGCCAGGCCCTGGGCTAAGCTCTGGGAATACAGAGAAAGGCAAAAGCCAGTCCCTGATCTCACGGAGCTCACAGTGTAGTGCTGGAGAGGGAGATAACACGTGAACAACTATGTACAAACAAGATGTGTACAGGATAAACTGAGAATAATAAGCCCCAGGAAGGCCCTAGCATTAAAGGGGCATCAGGAAAAGTGTCCATGTTATACGGTAGATCAGTATGTTATGGAGGCCGTTTGCCTCCATAAGGCAAAGGAGACAATTAAAGATTGCAAGAGTTGGGGAATTATCTCTCTTCAAAAGCAGCCTGCACCATGGCCTGCACCAAACCAGCTCAAACTGGTGATGGCATTGGTGGTAATGTTGCGTTAAGTGGGGCTGGGACAGCTCCCCCTCTTCCACTGGGCGGTGGCACCTGTCCCAGGAGCGTCCACCTGCCTGCCCCGCCCCTGCCCCTGCCCCTGCCCCTGCCCCGTGTGCTCCTGGATCCCTCACTGCTTCCTCCTCTAGCCCTCTGGGGCCGGCTGACTAATAAACCTTTCAGAAGAGTCCCTGGTTTCTCGTAATAAAAAGTTGCTTATTATCTACCCAGTGGGAATTCTGTTTGGCAAAGAATCCCCCATGGTCAGCATTTTTACAGAGCAGCATGGGAGATCATGTGCATTCAGGCCCCTTTGTGAGTTCTCACTAAGGCTCTCCCCTCCCAAGCTGTCTTTTCTCATTTAGTTTGATTTCCCACTAATCCTAACAAAACGGCAGCCCTCCCATCCACCACAGAGAGAAAAAATTGGGCTAAGTTGCCAGGAAGTTTTAGACCCCGTGACTGCTTCTACCTTTGTTTAGTCTGTGTTATTCAGGACCAGTCTTATTGTTGTTTAACTGTTTTTCTGTCATGTTCAAATTCTTCCTTTGGGGTGTTTTCTTGGTGAAGATAATGGAGTGTTTTGCCATTTCCTTCTCCAGCTCATTTTATTGATAAGAAAACTGACGTAAACAGGGTTAAGTGACTAGAGTATCTGATGCTGGATTTGAACTCAAGTCTTCCTGACTCCAGGCCCAGCACTCTATCTCCTAAACCACCTGCTGTCCTGGGGTCAGTCTTAGGGAGGGCCAAAAAATTGCAGAGGCAAATAGCAAAATATAGCAAGCCAAATATGTGAGAATAGAAAATGCTAGGGTGGCTAGGTGGCGCAGTGAATAGAGCACTGGCCCTGGAGTCAGGAGGATCTGAGTTCAAATCCAACCTCAGACATTTACTAGCTGTGTGCCCTGGGCAAGTCCCTTAACCCCCAATTGCCTCAAAAAAGAAAAAAAACAATAATAAGTCAAGCCATGATTTGTAGCTTTTGTTGATTTTCCAGCTATAAATACTCACACTGAAAATTTAACAACAGGCTCCCTTCAGGTTCTCCAGAACACCCTGCCTTCCATCTTGTATTTATGACATCTGTGTTCATGTTCTATTTCCCCTGGCTTCGTTGGTTACAAGCTCCTGGAGGACAAGACTCTTCCTCCTCTTCCTCCTCCTCCTCCTCCTCTTTCTTCTTTTTGCTTTTGTCTCCCCAGTTCCTTGCATATAGCAAATACTTCATAAATGTTTGTTGTTAAGTCGAAGTTGAGATAAGTAGGGAATAAAGTCATTTGCTTGGCTTCCTAACAAGATACTGCAAGTGGAGCCAGTCAGGCTTCCTCATCCTTTGTCCCTTGTGCTTCTCATACGAGCTCATTCATTGTTATGGTCAGGGCCTGTTGTCTGGCCCAGGGAACAAACAAGAAGCACAAAGATGAGTAGCCTAAGACAGCCTTAGAAAGAGCACTGTGTTCTGCCAAGCAGGCTCTGACCGACAATAAAGATGGATTGAATAGCTCGGCCCTAGCTGCTAGGGCAATGAGGGGGGGAAATCAATCAACTCAGCACTTTCCTATCCTGTTCTTCGTATCCTGCTAAGTCAAGAGCTGTTTCTGAGCCTGGGATTCAAAACTCCAGAAATAAACAGAGCAGACAAACATGTCATTTGTTTTTCTCTCTTACTACTGTCTTGGCTTTCAGAATCCAACAGAACAATAATGACTACTCTAAGTTTTCTGATGAGAAAGAAAGAATAATCTTCCTGAACTACTACAATTTAGAAATTACTCCCCTGCTCCAGAGTCTTCAATGACTCCCCATTGCCTATAGAAGAAAGTCCATATTTCTTAGCCTTGTCACTCAAAGTTCACAGTCTGTCTTCCACTTCCTTTTTTTCTTTCTTCCTCAGTCTTTTCCTACCACTCACCAACCAATAAGCACTCTGCTCTCACCAGGTTGTCCATCTCCCATGACTGCTGAGCACATGGCGCATTTCAGCGTCCCTGTCTCTGAATCAGACTTAAGATGCCATTGAGGTGAAGGGCAAAGGGGGAATAGGTGGGTTGTACAGAAGGAATGAGTGAGTATAGAAGACAAAGAAAGGTTTGATCATGGGAACCTGGAAAGAGTGGGTAGAAAGTGAGTGAGAAGAGGATTCAGTAAGAGCAGATGGCAGAGTCAACGACAGGGAACACCGAGGCAAATACAGAGACGTGGAACCCTTATCCATGAAGGACTCAGGGCTCGAATGTTCCCTTAACACATTGGTTCTCAACCTGTGGGTTATGTTCAGTTTGTAACAATGAAAATACATCCTGCATATCAGATATTTACATAACAGTAGCAAAATTTCAGTTATGAAGTAGCAACGGAAATCATTTTCTGGTTGGGGGTCACCACAACATGAGGAACTGCATTAAAGGGTCGCGGCATTAGGAGGGTTGAGAACCACTGCCTTAACACTATGTGTCTACTAGTACAGGAAAGCAGGGAGAGGCCATTGTAGATCTGGTTTCCTACCACTTATCTAAATCAGGGATTTTCTGAGATCTTCTTAGACTATTTGGGGAAGAGGGATACAAAATGACTTTCTGCACAGGACACAGGATTGAGTGACAGTTTGTTAACACTTTGTTTACACTTGTAAAACTAGAAAAGTTTGCATACAGAAGTGTGTTTCTATATGCATTTATACTGGCTATGTGACCTTCAGTAAGTTACTTAACCTCTAAGTGTTCCCCAAGTCACTCTTTAAGACTATAGGTTATAGCAAAGGTACCAACCTGAATTGATGGAGGGAGTTTCCCCAATTGGGAGTTCCTTATATCAATGAAATCACAAGGCTAGTCCTTTCCTATGCTCATCTTTCCAACGGAGATTAGCTGAAAGAGAATTGATCAGTATCAACTCATAATTACTAACTACCATTAAAAACAATTCAAAACACATATTCAACTCACAGCCAGTCACTGTAATCTTTATATAGGTAAGTACACACACATCATTTTTAAAAATAGTTTGTAAGCTCTTTTAAGCTAGGGATTATGTATTATTAAAGGATCATAGGATCAAGGACTGGCAGAGCCCTTAGAAATTGTCCATCCCCGTCCACTCAATTTACTGATGAGTAAACCAAAGGCTAGAAAAGTGAAATGATTTCCCCAAGGTCACTCAGATGGTACAAAGCAGAACTGGGATTCAAATCCAGGACCTTTTCTACTATCCAACCTTGCATTTTACTTGTAGAGTTTAATCTTTAAGAATACTTCATAAATACTCTGGAATCGGTGACTCTAGATTAATATAGGTTCTCAGAGATCATTTCGGCCAACACTACCCTGAGTAAGAACCCCTTCTCCAGTATCTTCAGTAGAGAATGCTGGCAATACTGGCATCTTTTATGCAGAAACATACACAATACCATCATGCTGAAATATCTGTAGCCAAGATTAATTGATTCTTGCCATCATCATTTCCCAAGCTAAGCTGGGCATGTAATACTTTGAGGGTTAAAATATGTTAACAAAACCCAGAAATTCTGGTCCAAGATGGGTTCTAGAATACTTCCAAGAAAAAGGGAAATGTGGAGCAAGAGAGGAAATCAAGACTATTTTAAGGCTGAAACATTGCTGTATGCAAAGTATTTCATATTTAATATTTTAAAGAGGTAAAAAAAAATCAAGATTCTCCTGGAACTCTGTTTCACATGGGACAAGGGTTCTACATAATTCAGTTTGGGAAATGCTGCCCTAGATAAGTTTAACTGGGCCACACAGTTTTGCTTCTGCACAAGTTTGGTTACCAGTAAGAATTCAAGTGTCTGCATGGGACACTTAGCAATATTAATGGATCACTTGTATATATTTAATAAATGGGCCCAAGCCAAGCCCTTAGGGATGTTACCATCTAGCCAAGATTTTAGTTCGTTGTAGAATGCCTCAGAATCAAGGAGGTTTGCTAACAGACACATATATAACTAACATTTTAAAAATAAATACGTTTGGAATAAAGGATTGAGGAGGAGGGTTCTATCTAGCTGAGGCTCCCCCTGACTTTTTCTCACTTTCCCATGCTTCTATTTGTTTGCATGGGAGACCCAAAAGCTCTTAGGCTGAGGTAAAACTGGGACAATCCACACAGACCCATACATGCATGGGGGATGTCTTTGTTGCAGCCAACTCTCTCCTCACAAATGGATTTGAGGCACAAGATTCTCAAAAGAGATAAACAGGAGCTACAGAGCATTTCTAACTCTAAGTCAGATAAAGGTCTGGGATAGAGACATTGTCCCCAATATGCAGGCCAGCAAGACTCAAAGATTAAATGCCAAACAGCTCTATCAGCTGACTAGCTATTTTGTGGACCAAAAGGACTTGATCTCTCTAGGCAAGACTCTCCTAAATAAAATAACTAAGCTAATTTCAGGAAACTGACAGACTTCTTTTAATAGGGAAAAAAAGCACCTAAAAATTGAGTTTATGAAGGGCTTATCTCCTCCCTAAAAGAATTAAAGTTTAAACCTCTAGGCTCTGCATAGAAATACAGAATATACAGCCTACTCTTATGAAGAAGAGAAACTTTGGATTCTGTCTAAAGCTAAATGCTAGAAAAACAGAGAATTGTGTATGCAGCAGAGAAATGCCTGACAATGGCCATGAGAAAAGCGGAACTCTGTCACGTAGAGACCACATACCATAGTAGATCAACCAAAAGAAGGCTCTGTGAGAACAGCTAGAAATCTTCAGTATTAGAGGAGAGCATTCTCTTCTAATCATGTATCTGGTCACATGGATCCCCTACACGTGTATCTCTCCATGTGTGATCCTTCAGCATGCTTAATCTTCTAATTGATTGTATAATTGTGGGAGAGCTAATACCAGTTTTATCAGGAAAATATTTGCCACTTTTCTTGTTGTATTATTTAATGAAATGCATTTGCTGTGAACTAGTTTTATCCTCTGGCTGACTAATAAAAGTAAACATGTGGGTGGTGCTTATGAGTTACAACTTTTCATAAGATCATAGATCAAGTGCTAGAATGGACCTCAGAGGCCATCCTCCAACCCCCTCATTTTACAGATTTTGAGTGGAAATGGACCCACAGAGTACCAGGAATATCAGATGGTGAGCCTTGGGAAGGACCCACATGTGAATTGAGGTGTCCCCAAGTGCTGCACAATTACATTACACATTGAAATACAGTAAGCTAGAGTTACAATGGAGAGGCAAAATAGGTCAGGGTTAATATTGGTGGCCTGGAAAATTCAGAGAGTGCTCATCAGGGAAAGCTTCCTGAAGGCACAAGGATTTAGGATTTTCTAATATTTCCATGTCTCTGCTTCATTGTCCTTCAGTTCAGTTGGCATCCCTTCATATTATTCCACAATTTTCTCCATCACTATATCACAGTTTCTTTCTTTCTCCTTTTCTTCTGGACAATAATTTATTTTTTTACATAAGGTGTTTTACAGTTTGCTAATTGCTTTAAGTACATCATTTCATTCAGGACAATCCTATGAGATAGATGCTATTATTATCCTCATTTTCCTGATGAGCATGCTGAGATTTAGTGAGGTTACGTGCCTTGTCCATGGGCACAGAGCTCTTATGTATAGCTTCGATAATCTTGACCTGATTTCAAGACTCAATTACTCTGATGGTATTCTAGCTATTTTTCTGTCTGTATAATCTTGTTAAGTTCTGCAATTATGTCCAATAGGTTGACTGTTGACTGTTCTATGACATCTGTTCTGTTCTTTGCTGCCTTTAGGAATCTTTTAATTTCTATATTGCTGTTTGCTAAGCCCTTGATCTCTTTCTTCATCTCTCTGCCCTTTTTGGTTGTGGAGGTTTCTTTCTGGTTTGTCTGTCAACATTCCTCCTCAAGGTTTTTCCTCTTCCTTTATCTGCTTATATTTCTTTGGCAGCCTAGTTACTTTGCTGCTTTCTTGTATTGAAGGATTTCCTTGAGAGTCAGAAAAGTATATTATATATTTATAATACAATATAATATAACATATATATGTGTGTATAGAGAAAGAGAGGAAGGAAGGAAGGGAGGGAGGGAGGGAAGAAGGAAGGAAGGAAGGAAGGAAGGAAGGAAGGAAGGAAGGAAGGAAGGAAGGAAGGAAAGAAGGAAGGAAAGAAGGAAGGAAAGAAGGAAGGAAAGAAGGAAGGAAGGAAGAAGAGAGAGAGGGAGAGGGAGAGGGGTGAGAGAGGGAGAGGGAAAGAGAGAGAGAAAAAGAGAGAGAGAACCTCAAAACTAGTCAGATCCAAGTAATCCCACTTCTGACACATACTGACTATATAACCCTGGGCATATCATTTCACCTCTCAGTGCTCTAGGAAGTTCCTTAAGACTCCAAGTTGCAATGAAGCATCAACCTGATTAGTAGAAGGAGTTTCACCCTCTAGGAGTTCCTAGTGCCAATGAAATCATACATCTAGGCCCCATCCTTTAGGATTTGGGGATGGGTTTATTTTTTCTTAATTATTTTTCTAGCTTTCTTTTGCTTTTCTTCTTATATTAGAATTCATATTTCTTCACAGTCTCTCTGTGGTTGCTATTTAGGGTTAATCTGCAGTGGGGCACCTGGCTACTCATTTCTCCATGTTCTGGAAGTCTCCTTGGAAGTGTTTAATTTATTAGGAAAAGTCATAGTTCTGGAGTAGGGAGAATTTCAAGGAAGGGCAGGCCTTCCAAAGGAGCTTCAGGCATTGTAAGAGATCCAGAGAAATCATACCGTAGGAATCAAGAGAAAATGTTACTTAACTCTAAGTCCCACAGCTACCTCAGTCCAAGGGCTAGCCCCTCCCTGCTCCAAAATCAGGAGAATCTCTTTCATCCTTTTCTACCGCTAGGATCTATAATACTCCGGTTAACAGTCTCTGTCTCTGTCTCACTGTCTCTTCTCTCTCTGTCTCTATTTCTGTCTCTGCCTTTGTCTCTTGTTTCTTCCTACCTCCTCCCCTTCCAATTTCTAGTTCATCTGGTGCTAGGAGCTAACTTTTTCCTAAAACACAGGAAAATTTGAAGATGATTCACTGGATGGCCCCAGAAGAACCAGATAGATGAAGTATGCCAAGCAGAAGATGTGGGTGAGAATATTTTACACTCTGTGGGTTACCAAGGACCTTAGGGAGAAAATATTATCCATTTATCTCTGTAACACTGCAGCTGTCTTTCCAGCCATGCTGTTCAGCTGTGGCTGGTGCCACACCAACCTCCTGCCTCCAATTGCCCCACCAGCTCCTGTGCCAGAGTCTGTGCTTCATAGCTACTGAGAATTTACCGCATCTAACTCAGGCAACCAAGGTGGTGCAGTGGATAGAGTGCCAACCCTGGAGTAAGGACGACTCATCTTCCTGAGTTAAAATCCAGCCTCAGACACTTACTGTGTGACCCTGGACAAGTCATTTAACCCTGTTTGACTCAGTTTCCTCATCTGTAAAATGAGCTGGAGAAAGAAATGGCAAACTGCTCCAGTATCTTTGCCAAGAAAACCCCAAATGGGGTCATTAAGTCAGACACGATTGAAACAAGTGAACAACCATGTCTAACTAGCCTTTACGTCACTAAGCTGCACTCTGGTCACCTTCCCACATGCCACTGCACTCTAGACAAAGATGTGTGGACAATCAGGGTCTCCTAATCACTGCGAAAGCATCCCTGCATGGCAGACTTGTGTCCTGGACTCCTCATCTGTTTCCTCTTCCACCCCAGCACCCTGCGTTTAAAGGTGACTTCAGGCACATGTACGCCTCACTCTGGCTTGGCTGCTTTGCCGTGATCTCGTCAGTTCTTGCCTTTGCTCACTCAGCCACAATCCCCACAGCTCTACCACCACCTTCCTCCACAAGGACCTCCTTCTTCCTTTTCTGCTCAGAAAGAATTTAGTCCAGATCTGGTCTCAGATTCTTACTAGTTGTATGACCCCGGTCAAGTCAATTAACTTCTGCCTGCCTCAGTTTCCTCAATTGTAAAATGGAGATAATCATAGCACTTCCCTCCCAGGGCTTTTTTGAAGATCAAATGAGATAATATTTGTAAAGCATTTCATAGCACAGTGTCTGGTCTGGCACAGGCACTTAATAAATGCTTGTTCCCTTCCTTCCCTCCTTCCTACTCATAATTCAGGCAGTTCTCTAGATGAGTGACAAGGAGGCATATCCAAAGTCTTGGAACCTCTGAGTTTCCTCATGGAAGACTCAAGCTTGTCCCTTGGTGGCCTTTTCTCTACTTATACTAGCTATAAAAAAAAACCAGGGGTAGGTCATCCATCTTTCTGGACAATTGGTCTATCAATAGTGGTGGTTCTAAAGGTCATTGCAACCAATGCCCACCACAGCATCCTATGCTTACAAATAATTATATCCATCACTACCATCTAGTCACCCCAGTACAAGGTAGATTTTAGAGCTAGAAAAGATAGATGCATTACAGCTATTCCAAACTATCATGTAGGCTTGAAAATTAGTGTACCTGGTAATTCCTAATACTTGAATGAATCCATACTGTGAAGATCCACCTTGAAAAGAACAGAAGCAATTTGTTCACTACGCCTCTCCTGCCTACCAGCCATAGGGAATGCACAGCATCACGTCCCAGAGTGATGCCCAGTAACCTGAATTCCATCTGTTTAGTTCATAAAATCACAGATCTAAAGTGAGAAGGGAATTCAGAAGTCATCTAGTCCAACCCAATCATTTTACAGAAGAGGAAACTGAGGCCTAATGAGGTTAGATGACTCGGCCCAAGTTACACGGGCAGTATGAATCAGAAGCAGGATGTGAACCCAGGTTTTCAAACCTCAGAGTGGTGGCCTTCCCATTGTGACATGCTGCACATCTCTCTAGGTTTGCCATTTAGCTCATCCTTCTCCACCAGAGGAGTATGAAAGGTACTTGCCTTCTTATCAAAAGAATTCCCTGTGGTTGAACTGTAGCAGGGAAGGCAAAGTGTTGGTTCTGGTCCAGAAAGGGAACAAATTAACAAGGGATGAAAAAAATCAAACAGGTCTTTATGATTACTCACTTGGAAATCATTGAGTACTGATTATAGGAGACAGGTATAATCTGGATGTGCACTTGGTAGGTCTCTTATGTGACCTAAGGTTCTGAAGTAACAACAGCAGCTCACACTGGCTAGTGTTCAATCTTCCACAAGTCTAACAAAAAATGAAATGTCATTTCATTAATTAACACTCAAGGGGGTATAAACTATTTATATCTCACCCCCACATTGGTACTATACAATCTAGTTAATGGTCTTATCCAGGTCTCTCTGACATATGTTCTAGAGGTCTCCCTCACTACATACACATAAGCCTTATACTCCTAACAAGCCAGAGAAGAAAGCCAACTTCCCCTGATTGGGCTCTGAATTCTAGCCTAGATATCGATATTAAATATAGCTTAAAAATATAAATTAAAAAAAATTCTGTGGTTCTGATCCAACCATTCTGGAGAACAATTTGGAACTATGTCCAAAGGGCTATAAAAATGTGCATACCCTTTGACCCAGCAATGCCACTTCTAGGGCTGTATCCCAAAGAGATCATAGAAGTGGAAAAAGGACCTGTATGTATAAAAATATTTATAGCAGCTCTGTTTGTGGTAGCAAAGAAATGGAAATCAAGGGGATGCCCACCAATTGGGGAATGGCTGAACAAGTTGGGGTATATGAATGTAATCGAATACTATTGTGCTATAAGGAATGGGAAGGAGATGGACTTCATAATAACCTAGAGAGATTTATATAAATTGATGCTGAGTGAGGAGAGCAGAACCAGGAGAACTTTGTACACAATCACAGACACAATGTATGTGTGATGACCAACTTCAATAGACTGGGCAAGACTCATGACGGAAAGGGATAATCCATGTCCAGAGAAAGAATTGTAGAGTCTGAATGCAGATTGAAGCAAACTACTTTGCTCTCTCTCTTATGTGTTTTATTTTGTCCCTTCTTTCTCAGTGTTCACTCCATTGGTTATAATCCTTCTTTACAACCTGACTGATGTTTAATGTGAAGGTATATGTAGAACCTATATCTTATATCGAATTGCATGCTGCCACAGAGGGGAAAGGGGGTAGGAGAGAGAAAGGGAGAAAATTTGTAACTCAAAACCTTGTGGAACTGAATGTTGTAAACTAAAAGCAAATAAATAAATAAATGGATGGATGGATGGATGGATGGATAGATAGATAGATAGATAGATAAAAAATTCTATGGCTCTCCCCTTCATCTAGGAGATTTCCTACCTCAGTTTCAACATCCTATTTTTACATTAAACCTACAGGCAACTTATATAGTTTACTTAATAAGAACAAAGTATATATGAAATAAGTTAAGTATTCCTAAGCAGAACAACTGCTTGAACATATCCCAGACCATAGTCAGGCATAGCACAAATCAGTGGGATGGGCACTCAAGGAATTTTGTTTAATTTTTTTTTTAGACAGACATTCATTAACCATTCATAAAGGATGTTAATTTTATTCATCAAACCCAAATTAAAGTTTGCTTTAAAAACGCAAACTTTCAAAACGTGACAGAAAATATCATTTTTTTGAGACATTGGGTTGTGCTGGACATATTCAGAATGAAGGCTTATGATCCAGACCCATTTCTTATACCCTCAGGTCATGGAAATGAGGTGAGGGAATATTACTGGCATCTGAGGCCTAGCTCTGTGTCCCAGAGTTTGGAGGAGGGGAGAATAAATAAATCTCCTAGCTTTCTCCTAGCCATTGAGGTTTGCAGAAGTTTCATTCACTTATCAGCACATCTATATCTGTCTTTCCATACTCTGGTCCCTGGTTGGCTGCTCTAGCTCTTGGTCCAATCTCAGTTCCCCATGGACACTGTAACCCAGTCCACATGGCTCTCTCAAAAGTTTTCAGTGTCAAGAGTGGAAGTAGGGGCAGCTAGGTGGTGCAGTGAATAGAGCACTGGCCCTGGTGTCAGGAGGACCCGAGTTCAAATTTGACCTCAGATGTTTGACATTCTTACTAGCTGTGTGACCTCGCTCAAGTCAAGCTCAATTGCCCTGCCTTCCCCTCTCCCCCCACCAAAAAAAAAGAGTGGAAGTAGCAGAAGCTTTCTTGTTCCTTGTCTAGAAAAGAATGGATGGTGAGAAGTCTCTCATGAAGACCAAGGAAGAAAAAAGGGGTAACTCTGGGCACCTACTCATGTTCCTACTCATGTTCCTACTCATGTTCTACCATTTCCCTGGTGTCTTGCCAACCTATCTCTCTTTGTTTAGAATTTCCAAAAGGAGGAAAGGAAAGAAAAATAGATAAAACTCTTGTTACAACTTTCCTTAAGTCATCATTATCATTACTTCTGGACCCAGGGTGAAAGTAGTAAAAATAATTAAAATACATAAGAAAACATAGGCAGCTGGTAGCACAGTAGATAGACCCAGGAAAACTTGGGTTCAAATTCTGCTTCAAGACAGTTATTAATTGTATGATCTTGGCCTAATCATTTAACCTCTGTTTGTCTCAGTTTCCTCAATTATAAAATGGTGATAATAACAGCACCCATGTCCCAAGGTGGCTGTGAGGCTAAAAGAGATAATGTTTGAAAAACCACTTAGCACACTGGATAAGAAATTAACTATTTGATCAATGGAATCAATTAGCTACATGATATGCAGGAGAAAATGAGCACAGTAATCTAGTGCTCAGTAAACCCCCAAATCCCAGCTATTGGGGCAAGAGCTAACTATTTGACACAAACTGCTGGGAAATGTGGAAAGCAATCTGGCAGAAACTAGACAGATACCCGCATCTCACACTAGATACCAAGATAAGCTTAAAATGGGTACAGAATTTAGATGTAAAAGGAGACATTATAAGCAAATTAGGGGAACATGGAAAAAAAAATTACTTGTCAGACCCATGGATAGGGGAGAGTGCATGACTAGACAAAAGATAAAAAGGGTCATGGGAGGTACTTTTGATTAAATTTAAAAGATTTTGTAAAACAAAACCAGTGTAGCCAAGATTAGAAGGAAAATAGGAAATGGGGGCAGGGGATTTACAGCAAGTTTCTCTGATAAAGTCTTATTTTTCAAATATATAGAGAACTGAGCCAAATTTATAAAAAATAAGAGCCATTCCCCAAAGGATAAATGGTTAGTTTATATGAATAAGCAGTTTTCAGAGGAAGAAACCAAAGCTATCAACAATCACATAAAAATGTTCTAAATCACTAATAATTAGAAAAGTATAAACTAGAGCAACTCTGAGGTAACACCTCACACCTTTCAGATTGACAAAAATGAAAGAAAATGAAAATAACAAGGAGGGGAGATTGGAAAACTGGAACACAAATGCATTGTTGGTGGAGTTGTGAATGAATCAACCATTCTAGAAAACAATTTGAAACTACACTCAAAAGACCATAAAGTTGTGCATATACTTTGACTCAGTAATACTGCTACTAATTCTATTCCCCCAAAGAGATCAAAGGAAAAGAATCCATATATACAAAAATATTTATAGAAACTCTTTTTGTGAAGACAAAGAATTCAAAACTACAAGAATGCTCATCAACTGGGGAAATTGTGAAACAAATTATGGTATATGAATGTGATGGAATACTGTTGAGCTATAAGAATGAAAAAGATGCTGTAGCAGCAAGCACCCTAGCATACTGAGGATGACTGCTAGCACAGGTTTTTTGATTTGCTTTTCTAAAGGAAAGCAACTCAAAAAGGGTTATCAATCTTACTTTAATCAAACATATATCGTTTACCTAGCTTGGGGGAAAAAGTCAGCACCCTGAACTTCAGATAATACAAACAAGTTATAAGCAGACAAAAGTACAGACAGAGAAAATAACACAATTCAGCAGACCAACAGACAGGGCTTCTAGCTGTCTGACCATCACATACATACAGTTAGTCACCAGAGAGAGAAGCACCAACATCTGGGTTTTCAAAGCCAGGGGGCTCAACAGTGCCCAGAGTCTCATCTGGCCAAATCACACAACTCTTCCCATGAGTGAGCCCCAAAGCAAAATCTCATCTCAGAGGTATATATAGCCTTCTCCAGGGTCAGAGAATATCACAACTCTCATGACTCACTTGACTACAAAGTAAAAACAACAACAAAAAAGTTGTGCCTCCCTGAAAAACAAGCCTCCCACCACAAGCTCCATGTTGCCACATGCAGCCTATTAGGAGGAAGAGTTTATTTTCAAATCAGGAAAGGTCCTCAAATTTACCTAAGCCTATCAAGGGGCAGGGAAGATCTTTAAATTCCTACTACCATTACAGATGGTTTTCAAGAAAAACCTGGGAAGATTTATATGAGCTGAGGCAAAGTAAAGTGAGCAGAACCAGAAGTACAATGCACACACTAATAGCAATATTGTAACAATAGCCAACTATGAAAGACTTAGCAACTGTGATCAATACAATGATCCATGACAATTCCAAAGGATACATGATGAAAAATTCTATCCACCTGTAGTGGCAACCACACTGGCATGCCCAGGATGGCTGCTAGCGCAGGTTCTTAGATCTGCTTTACTAGGAAAGATAACTCTTTAAGGGGTCAACAATCTTTTTAAAATTTCATTCACTAGTTCAAGGGAAAAGTCAGCACTCTGAACTTCTGAACAAACAGAGGAAATACAGAGAAAATACAAGCAGAGAAATAAAGACCAACAGACAGGGATCTGACTGCCTGAATCAACTATACACTTTACATACATCCCTAGATGGAGAAAGCCTTTACATCTGAGCAGTTGGGGAGCTCTGGACATAGTCTACTCAGCATCTCAACAGGGATTCATAAGATCCTTCTCATAAGTGAGTCCCCAAAGCAAAATACCAACTCAGAGTATATATACACTTCTCAGAGCCAGAAGGCATCACAACCCTCCTGCCTCACTGCCTAATTAGAAATTAGCAAAGAGTATGAAAGCCCCCCTACAAACAAGCCTCTCCCTCAGCAAACTTTCTTTAATGCACTCCACGTGAAGCCAATTAATGGATGGGGAAGATCTTAAATCCCATTAACATTACACCACCTCCAAAGAGAGAATTGATATACTCTGAGAACTGATTGAAGAGTATTTTTGTTCTTCCTTTTTTTTTTTCCAGAGCATGGCTAATGGGGGAGGAAAGCACTTACAATGTGCAGTAAGAGCTACATCAATGCTGATTCCCTTCCCTTCTCTACCTCCTCCCCCCCGGGCATGTACTGTTTACAACTAAAAAGCAGATATAATATCCCTAAAATAGAACGTATTATGGCAAACTCAACGAACGTACACGTTAGTGGTGAGATTATTTAATGGGAATCACCAAATAAGAAAATAACCATAATGTCTTATGCAAACCTCAAAGGATTCTATGAATGTTAGTTATTATGGTCTAGAGTAGCTGAAAGTCTGTTACAAATAAGGCTATGAAGGTGTCTGTGAACCGTGGAATTTATCCTGGCTCATCTATTCCAACCCCCTCATTTCACACTTGGAGAAACTAAAACCAGAGAGATTAAGTGACCTGCCCACAGTCACACAAAGCTAGTCATAGCTGAGCCAGGATTTGGACTGAGGTCCCCTTATTTTAGATCCATGCTCATCGTCCCATCTAACAAATAGGCCCCTAAGAGACCTCTACAATATGGGTTTGCTAACCTCCTTGGTTAAATAAAATTTTAAAAAAATTAAAATATGCATTTGCTAACTCCCTTGGAATGGAGTAAAAGGGAGGTAGGATGTTGAACACAGCACCATGTATTATTTTTGAGGTTCCAAATTGTAGCTTAAATAAAAGACAATACGAAGTAGAGAGACAATTCAAACCTCCAACCTCCCTGGTGAAGCATAAATATTAGGACTAAATTTGTAACACAGGCACCAAAGGAAAATACATAGTGGCTCCCTTTTCACTGGTGCCAGGGAGAACCCCTTGGCATTTGACTGTTTACATTGTACAAATTTCAGTAGGCCTAAATACCCAGCTTTCCATGAAAAAGATCTATGTGTTCTTTACTCTGATGACTTTTTATCAAAGTGAGCAGTCAGTTCAAGTGCTCTGCACCTGAGGCAGCAAAGGAAGGCAGGGAGCTTCTGAACATCAGCAACCTCTGAAGTCAGAAATAATTGTTGGAAATATCAATCAGCTAAATATAAAGAGACCCAAGGAATTCCATTCCATGGGCCCTGCTTAACTAATAATAGTTGGTTCACTGGTACCTACTTAGTCCCTAGGATTTAGAGATGAAGAGATCATCTAATCTAACTCCCTCTTTTTACAGAGGAGAAAGTAAGGCACAGAGGGGTTAATGTCCTCCCGGAGGATGGTCCTCCAGATCTGCTACAATCCACACACCTTGTACCACTGTGCTTCACTTAAATCCAATTCACATCTGAGTCAAGACATCACCCTGTGATGTCATCAGTTCTCTTCAAAAGAACAACTCACAGACTGTTCAGTTTAAATGCCTTTCAAACATAAGAAAATCACTGAGCAGAATCATAGCTCTAGAGCTGGAAGGGACTTCAGACTCATCTAGTTCAACTATCTCATTTCACAGATGAGAAAACTGAGGCCTACAGAGCTTCAGTGACCTGTTCAAGGTCCATACTGGGAGTAAGCATCAGTGATAGAATTTAAAGTCAGGTCCTGTCTCTACAGAGCTAGGACTCTTTCCACTGTGCCTTGTTCTTCAACATGCTTTAAAACAAATAAGGATTAACGAAAACACACTAGACTCCTCCCAACAAAAGCAGATTTGTGGCTCATTGTAGTCTAACATCATAACTCTGAAGGATTGTTTTCCTGGCAAACGAGTCCCAAGGCAAAATGTGCCATATGCATGTGACTTTCTTGCTCTTTTGACATTAATTAGCTTGGAACTTTTTTTAGGTTTTCTTTTGATAAGTAAGGTTGAATTTTAGGAGTTTGTCAGATTTTATTGGTATAATTGAAATACCATTGGATTTCTTTATAGAACTGATGACTAAGACCCAGTGCCCAAGGGCCTCTTAGAATATGATCTTGTTGGAGGCAGTACCTTTCCAGTCTGGCTGGGAGTCAGGGGAACCTGGGTTCAAATCTCAGCACTCACACATTGCTTTGTGACCTTGAGCAAGTCAAAACCTCCTACAATCTAAATTTCCTTATCTATAAAATCAAGGGGCAGCTAGGTAGTGCCACAGTACACAGAGCACCAGGCCCGAAGTCAGGAAGGCTCATCTTCCTGAGTTCAAATCTGTCCTCAGATACTTAGTAGCTGTGTGACCCTGGACAAGTCACTTTACCCTGTTTGCCTCTATTTCCTCATCTGTAAAATGAACTGGAGAAGGAAATGGCAAACTACTCTAGTATCTCTACCAATGAAATCCCAAATAGGGTCACAAAGAGTTGAACATGACTGAAAAGACAACTGAACTGATAAAATGAAGGAGATGGACTCTATATGAAGAATTCATCTTAATCTGTGGAATAACCCACACACTACTGAAGCAAGATGCCTCTCAAACATAAGAAACCATAAAATAGAAGCAACATGCTTTAAAGCAAACAGGGAGTAATAAAAATGATGGCCATCTGTAGCCAAATTTATATTGGGGAAAATGGCCTAGAATACCAAGAGACACCCAGGGCAGAAGTCAGGGGCCAGGAAACTGGAAGGAGGAAAGTGAATGTTTTTTCATACTTTAAAACATATTATAAAATGGTCAGTCTTAAAACTATGTAGTCCTTTGCAGAAAAAGATCAGTGGAACAAAATACTAATTCTCAGGAATGGATCCAAATGTTTCATGTTTGAGAAATCTATAGAAAATAACATTTTTTCATATGCTTATAGATATCTTTAATTCCTACCTCTGAAATTTGCCTGTTCATGTTCCTTGACCATTTATCAATTGGGGAATGACTTGTATTATTATAGATTTTACTTAATTCCCTGTATATTTTAGAAATGAGGCCTTTATCAGAGACATTGGTTGTAAAAATTCTTTCCCAACTTCCCACTTCCCTCTAAATCTTGGTTACACATGCTCTAAATCACTATTGATTCGAGAAATGCAAATCAAAACAACTTTGAGGTACCACATCTCACCAGTCAGATTGGCTAAGATGACAAAACAGGAAAATGACAAATGCTGGAGAGGATGTGGAAAAATTGGAACACTAATGCATTGTTGGTGGAGCTGTGAATTGATACAACCATTCTGGAGAGCAATCTGGAACTATGCCCAAAGGGCTATAAATAATTGCATACCCTTTGATCCAGTAATACCACTTCTGAGGTTGTATCCCAAAGAGATCATAGAAGTGGGAGGAAGACCTATATGTACAAAAATATTTGTTGCAGCTCTCTTTGTGGTGGCAAAAAACTGGAAATTAAGGGGATGCCCATCAATTAGGAAATGGCTAAACAAGTTGTGGTATATGACTGTAATGGAATACTATTATGCTATAAGAAATGGGGAGGAAATGGTCTTCATATTTACCTGGAGAGGCTTATACAAACTGATGCTAAGTGAGAAGAGCAGAACCAGGAAAAATTTGTACACAGTCACAGACACATCATATATGTGACAACCAACCTTGATAAACTGGACTCTTCTCAGCAACACACAGTTACAAGACAACTCTACAAGTCTCAGGATGGAAGGAGATACCTACATTCAGAGAAAGATCTAGAAAGAACAGAGTTTAAATGGAGACTGAAGCAATCTACATGTTATCGTTCTTTTCCATGTTTGCCTTTCTTTCTTTTTTCCCATTGTTCGCTCCATTGGTTACAACCCTTCTATTCAACCAGACTAATGTCCAGTGTGAAAGTGTTTGCAGATCCTATACTTGATTGGATGCCTCCATGGAGGGTGGGGGAGAGGCAAGGGAGAAAATTTGAAACTCAAGGGATTGTGGAACTGAATTTTGTAAACTAAAAGTAAATAAACAAATCAACAAAAAAAGAAAAGAAAACAAAGGATGAAAAAATAACAAATGGGGAAGTAATCACTATTTAATAAATGTAGATGGGAATGGGAGAAGAGATAAAAAAAATTTTAGTTGCATATGTCAAACCATATGCTATAAAACTGAACACATAAAAAGAATGAAGAAAATAAAATATTTACTTCAGCCTATGACAATGAAATCAGTTTTATCAAATAAATAAATAGATTAACTTATTAAGTCTTAAAGAGATGAAGTTGCTTACATGCACATGTAACAAAAGTTTGGGAAATGCCCAGATTACCTAAAATGGAGGCATCCTCATGATGCTTTGGAAGGTACCAGGGTCCTCGCTTCTGGGATGTAGGAGAACTAGTGAATGTGTGGATATTCTTCATTGACCTCTAATGTGGTTGGGGGGCAGCTAAATGGTACAGTAGATAGAGCACAAGACCTGGAGTCAGGAAGACCTGAGTTCAAGCCCATACTAACTGTAAGATCCTGGGCAAGTCACTTAACTCTTTTTGCTTCACTTTCCTCATCTGCAAAATAAACTGGAGAAGGAAATGGCAAGCCACTCCAGGGTCTTCGCCAAGAAAACCCTAAATGGGGTCACGATGAATCAGACAGGACTGAAATGACTTAACAACAACAACAAAATGTGGTTGGGAGATGTAATAGTAATCTGTTTAGCAGGATACTTAGCACTTAGTACTAAGTGCTAAGTGTAGACGGGGCAAACCCTGTCCCATTGTTGAGAAGGCATGAACTCCCCTGTTGATGTGGAAGAAGGGGATTGGCAGAGGTGTGT
>CM053581.1:313173481-313233297 GCA_028627135.1 Pseudochirops cupreus | reverse complement strand
GCGCAGTTGATGTGAAGGGTGCTTGTTCCTTTAAGTATTAGTCACTCCCTGGCTCCTCCCAGGTCCCTCCCTAACTCCACCTTTGTACACCTAGTTAGTCTAATGAACCTATGACTGACAGTTTTGTGTCTTTAAAAACTGCATCTCTACCCCCTGCTCTTTGCAGGCTTTTTCCTATCACACCTCCTGCCCGCTGCAGAGTGTAACACTTAAACTCTATAACCCTGCACTTTGCAGGCTTTCTAACTCTGCCTTAAATCCCTGTCAGCTTGCATGTCTCCTTATCCCACCCCTTGCTTCAGTGTAACAATAAACTTTTATAACTCTGCTAAAGACAGCTGAGTCCAGTAATTCTTTTCGGATGACGAACCTAGAAGGGATTTCATTAGAAATCCCCCCTACTTATACTTCTTCAAAAACAATCTTAGGAGATGGGTGCTATTATTATCTTCATTTTATAGATGGGGAAACTGAGGCAGGCAGGCACCCAGGGTTACACAACTAGTGAAGAACTCAGTGAAGTTCTGAGCTCAGATACTAGGAAAGAACCTAAGGTTTATTTCATTATATTGATGTGTCCTGGTAGTGACCTGTCCAAAACCTGTGTTGAGATCTTTTGTTGTTCATTTGACTTTTAGTTTTCATCTGGAGTTTACATGAAGTTCAGAGAAGCAATTCCCTCTCCCTGAAATCATACAATAGGGATTGGGGATGGACAGGACCGGCACCCAAATCCAGGACTCTTTCACTGAACTGTGTGAAATGGTTTCACTACACCTCAGAGTAATGAGAGTGAGCTATTTTTTCAGGGAGAAGGTCAAAACCAGTAGTTAACCATCTGTCCCATCTAATATTTCTGTAGTTACTTCATTCCAGTTGTCAAACCAGAGTTAAGGAGCATCAAGGTCATAAACCAGCAAAAGTGACTCAGAGAGTATCTCTGTCTTCCCCAGAGAACCTCCTCCAGACCATTCTCCTTTGCTCCTATGCTGGGTTTGTATTATTTTCCAACTGTGATCTACAAAAGGCCAGAGACCTGACCAGACCCAAAACCAAGAGCAAAGCTGATGTGCTCAAGGACAATGACCAAGGGTCACCACTGTGCATGTTCAGGTTGGTTGTTGACATTTTTTTGTCCCTCTGCCCCTTTAAATGTTTCATTTCTGCTCTTTTATAACCCCATTGTCTCATCACAATAACTTCCCATTACACTACTACCCTTGTAACAAATATGTACAAAAATCAAGCAAAACAAATCATCCCACTGGCCTTGTCTGACAATGTACACCACATTCCATATCAATAGTGTCCCACCTCTCTGCTTCACCATCAGTCCCTTGAGGTGACCAGTGGTCACACGCACACCTTGCAACTTCCAACCCACGATTTTGGGATAAAGGCAGACACAGTTCAGTGCCTTCTGGCAAGAGACCATTGCTAATGGTTCAAGACACTGAATCAAACTCTAAGACCAACAGGCCCTTAGTTTATGGCTTTTAATATAGCAAATACAAGCCATGGCAAGGGCTTGTGGGTTTTTTTTCTCGGTCAAAGTGGGCCTTGACACATAGAACCACTGACATGGCTAGCTAGTAAACTGGTTGGGCAGGGGCTCATTTTGTGAGTGGGTGGATGGGAGGGGAGAGGGAAGAATGATAGGAGAGAGACCTTCAGAGCAGCTAAACCCCTGAGCTAAGCCATGTTAATCCCAAGTAGGCCTGGAAACCTCTCTCTTTCCCAGGAAATTCTTATCTATCTTCCTTTGACTGTAGATGTATAGAATTACAAGGAAACACACCTTCTTCCTCCCCTTTTCCCCATCTAAACCCCAGAAATGTCGGGAGTCAAGACATGAAATGGAAAGTATTCTGAACTGAAAAACATAAAACCTTGGTCTTACCACTTCTTGTTGTTTCTCAGTTCTGTCGTGTCTGACTCTTCATGACCCCCAGGACTATTTATACATGAGGTTTTCTTGGTAAAGATACTGGAGTGGTTTCCCATTTCCTTCTCCAGTGTGCTCCCATTTTACAGATGAGGAACTGAGGGAAATGGGGGTTAAGTGACTTGCCCAGGGTCACACAACTAGTAAGTGTCTGAGGCCAGATTTGAACACAGATTTTGCTAACTCCAGGCCCCGTGCTCTATCCACTGCATCACCTAACTACTCTCTACTACTAGTCAAAAGTATAACTGAAAATTTTCTTTTTCACCTTTGACAAAAACTGTTGCTTCCTCCCCCACCTCCCCCATCTTCCCTTTTATCTCCTACCTCAGCAAGGACAGCAGTGTGGGAGGTGGAGAAGGACTGTGCTTGGTAATACAGAGAGGAGAAGAAATCAAAGGACTCAAACCCTGCACCAAGGGCATCAGGCTATTTTGGCTGCGTTGCTTCTGTGGACATCATTTCAACTAGTACAAAGGGTACTAAAGGGACCTTGGGAACTACAGGGACAGACAGGGGGCCAAGCTCCTCCAGACACTGTGGGAAAAATATTATTTATCATTTATTAACATTGTTTGTCACTAGAAATTGTCTAACTTGGGGTGGCTAGGTGGCGCAGTGAATAGAGCACTGGCCCTGGAGTCAGGAGAACCTGAGTTCAAATCCGGCCTCAGACACTTAACACAAAACTAGCAGTGTGACCTTGGGCAAGTCACTTAACCCCAATTGCCCTGTCCTCCCCCCTTCAAAAGCAAAAAAAAAAAAAAGAGTTTATTAGAAATTGTCTAACTCAAAACTTACCATGGAGGTCAGACTGACCTCAGGAATTCTCCAGAGAAATTGGAGACAGATGTAAGGAATGCCTAGGTCCACTCAGTGCTAGTTTTTGGTCCTGTTTTGGGTCTACCCAAAGCTTTTGTTTGGACTTAGCTCCAATTTTATTTAATGTTTATACTTACCTGTTGATACAGATCTCAAGCAAACTGCACACATGCAATAGTTGCATGTGGGTGTCCTTGTTTGAACTCTACAGAATGTAAACCTCACAGAGATTCAACCCAGAGGCTGAAAGCATTTTTCTGGCTCTTTCCTTTGCTGAACACAACAGTAAAATTCTTTCCAAAACTCTTTAGGCTTGGGGGTGGAGGTGGTGTTCTCCACTAACAGGACAGGGAATACCAAGGAAGAAACCCAAGGAAAAAAGGTACTTCAGCCAAAGTCCATCCCCAAGTACTCTGGGACAAAGTGCTAATTGGCCAGAAATGGAGACCAGATGCTGTCCAAGTGGAATGAAGTTCTCCAAACTGCATCCCTGCTCAGAGCTTATCTCTCTGGGACAATTGTACAGGAAAAGGGAGTGGTCTATCCTGCCCAATGTCCCTCCACTACCTTGTTACCCTATTTTCTTACCCTATCCCAGTTATACCTGAGGTCTGATTGCCCTTTCAGAGGCATGGGCCAGGGAAAAACTATAAGGTGTAGGGGAGAAGGATGGTAGTCTCTGGACTGCTAAATTCTCTCCCATGCTATTGCCTGGGGGGAAATCTTGGCCATCTTGCCCTAGTTACGGCTCTGATTCCAGCTGTGCCAACTAACCAGCTGTGACTCTGAACAAGCCCTTCCCCCTTCTCTGGGCCTTAGCTTATCCATAAAAGGAAGAGATTGGATCATCAGTTCTTCCACATTCCTTCTAGCTCTAAATTCTCTAATACTAAAATCCATTGTGATTTAATTCCATTCAGCAAACATTTACTATGAAAAGCCTGCTATGTGCAAAATGCTGCATTCAATACTGGAATTCTTGCCCTCAAGGAAATTACAGTCTAATAAGGGCACTGAAGTCACAAAAGGTCACTATGCCCTGTAGTTTTCAGCAATGAATTTGGGATTAGGGCAGAGCCAGCTCAGTCCTATGTACCGTGAGGCCACTGTTAATATCCTAAGAAGCTAACTATGAAATTCTGCAAAGTCTTGTAAGAGGTCCTTGGTTTGACTGGGGACTTTTAAAATGGCAAGTACCGACTATCTCAGGACCTTTGGCTTTAAGATTTGTTCTGACATTTTATGCTTTGTGGAAGATTTCTCTAAGTTTCAACCTTTAAAATGGATAACCCAATGGTTAAACTGTAAAAAGGCACAGAAATTTCTGATTTATTAACTAAGTTAGTTTAAAAGTTAAAATTTAAGGACACTCTCTGGCTTTTAACTTTATAAGTGACCAACTGTAAAGAACATTAGCAAACATGAGACTCACAAACAGCGTCTGAGAGCAGCCCTTCACCCAGCTGGGGCTCCTGTCTTGTTCTCCACCAACTAGGGTAGGATTCCTTTTTGGCCTCCCAATCACTTAGCTCTGATTTGGATTCCCTGCTGGGGAGAAAAAAGCATTTCCTCCAGTGGCAAGGACCACATCATTTGCCCAGTCTCAGAGTATCTCCATCACTATGAAGAGGTATATGTAGGGGGGATTTCTATTGAAATCCTTTCTAGGTTCGTCGTCCGAAAAGAATTACTGGACTCAGTTGTCTTTCGGCAGAGTTATAAAAGTTTATTGTTACACAAGGGCAAAAGGGGTGGGGTAAGGAGATCTGCTAGAAAAAAATCACAAGGTGCAAGGTGGGGGCAGGGTCAGAGAAAGCCTGCAAAATGTGATGCTCTTCAGCGGGCAGGTAGCCTGCAAAGTTCTAGGGGCCAGAGATGCAGTTTTTAAAGATACAAAACCGTCAGCCATAGGTTCATTAGGCTACCTAGGTGTACAAAGGTAGAGTTAGGGAGGGACCTGGGAGGAGCCAAGGAGTGACTAATACTTAAAAGAACACGCACCCTTCACATCACGCGCATGTGCTTTGCCCATAATTCACTGGGAGAAACTGCAGGGTGCAAGGGGCAGGAGGTGTGGTTTTTGCCTTGAAATGTCATAAAGTCAACCAGCGGTCAAATTTGAGGTCAAATTCCTTTGAGAAGTACCTCATCCAGTTTGCAAATGGATGAGTCTTGTTTCGGCTGGCTACTAGAACAAAAGGAGGTAGTGCCTTTAAAAGATTCTTGTTATCATAGCTATAGAGTTAATGGTTTCAGAGGAAATACCTTTAGGCTGAAGGCAGGGAAGAGACAGAGTTAATGCTTTACAGCTGTGGGGAGGGAAGGGACAGAGTTAATGCTTTATGGCTTTTACAACTTAACACAAGACTGAAGTTACAACAATGTTATAAAATTATACAATTATAAAATCACCCCAAAATATTCAGAGGCACCTCATCAACTACTCCCCTAATATGGTGACCTTCCTCTCTCCAGAGTCCTATATGGCACATTGAGATGACCACTGGATTAGGAGACAGGATTCCTGGGTTCTAGTCCCAGAGAAATTCTTGTGTGTACCTTTCTCAAGTCTCTCCAAATGCCAGTTCATTCTACATAATTGCCAAGGTGATTTTCCTAAAGATCTAACTATGTCACTCTTCTCCTCAATAAACTCTAAGGGCTCCCTATTACCTCTGGGTCCAAATATAAGGGCCTTTGTTTGGCATGTAAATGGGCTTTACCTGCCTTTCCAGCCTCTCATTCACACAACACTATATTCCAGCCAAAATGGCGTTATTACTATTTCCCGAACAGCATTGTATCTTCAATCTCAGTCAACAAGTATTTGTTTGTCAGTGGTACAGTAGACAGAGCACTGGGCCTGAAATCAGGAAGACCTGAGTTCAAATCTAGACTCAGACACTACCTAGCTGTGTGACCCTGGGCAAGTCACTTAACCCTGTTTGCCTCCGCTTCCTCATCTGTAAAATGGAGAAAGAAATAGCAAATCACTTCAGTATCCTTGCCAAGAAAGCCCCATATGGGGTCATAGAATTGGAAATGATTGAAAAATGACTGAACAACATTTACTAAGTGCTGATCGTTACCAAGAAGCTGCCCCCCATATCTGTAACGCACCCTCTTCTCATCTCTACCTCTGAAGATTCCTTAGCTTCCTTCAAGGCTCAACTCATGTAACCTTCATGAAGCTTTCCTGATTATCCCTGCTACGACTGCCTCCACACTCACTCCACAGATCTTGTCTCTTTGTTGTCTGTATTTTGTGTCTGTGCCCACACACACGTGTACACACACACACACACACACACACACACACACACACACACACACACACACACACACACACTTTCTCTCCTGCCTACATTGTCAATTCCTTGAGGGCACTTCTGTCTTTGTGTCTCCAGTGCCACAGAGTAGCAGTTAAACTCTAATTGGAGGGTTGATTGTCCTACTAATTATCTGTGTGACCCCAGGCAAGAAGTCTCAGTTTCTCTATCTACACAAAGGGAGCGTTGGACTAGACGATCTTGGAAGCTCCAACCACTTTGAAAGTTATGTGGTTCTATGATGCTTAGATTTTCAGTCAACTCCCATTGGGAAGTACGGAAAGAACTGTGGTTGAGTGCAGGGTCAGACGGCTGTCTAGGTTGTGATCTGTCAAGCTACTGTCCTGCCCTCCCCAACCTTACTGATAGGAAGGAAGGAAGGAAGGAAGGAAGGAAGGAAGGAAGGAAGGAAGAAAGGGGAAGGGAGAGAGGAAGAGGGAAGAAAGGAGGGAAAGAAGGAGAATGGAAGAAAAGAAACATTTATTAAGTGCTGGGGATATAAATATAAGCAAAAAGAAAACCAATCCCTGCCCTCAAGGAGCTTACATTTTTCCTCTAACGGAAGAAGATAACGCACAAATTGGAGCTAAAAAGGGTGAGGAAGAAAGAGAAGACCTGGGAAGGAAGAACAGGAGAAACCTGGCCAAGGGTCCTGATTTGGAATTTCAGAGTCAGGGACAGGACTGAGAGGAGAATGAAGGCAGGCTGGCCTGGGCCCTTCCATAAAACAGTAGCTTCCAGGAGGGGCTCACCTTTGAGAGAAGAGGGGTGGGCCAGGAATATTCCAGGATGTGCAGGCCGTGGGGCTGGAGACTATTTCTGTACAAAGAGGCCTCCAGGGGCTTAGGGAGGTTCCAAGAAGACCAAGCAGCAGAGAAGGAATGGTTTTGTCTTCACTTCTAATACTATCTTTCTCATTTCCCGACATAAAAAGTAGTCATTAGAGGCTTGTTTAATGTTAGGGGAATTGATCTGGATAATAAGGTAATTCCTGTCTCCAAAGGGTCCTTCACTGATCCATGGATCAATCAGTGGGCTCTGTCTCTTCCCTTTCATAGTGAATAGAGTAGTAGACTTAGAATCAGAATGGCCTGGATTCCAAACCTGACCCTGATATTTACTAGGCATGTCAATACAGACAAGTAACATCTCTGAGCCTCAGTCCCATCATCTGTAAAATGGGAAAATAATTCCTATAATACCTACCTCACAGAGCTGTTGGGAGGCTCAAGCAAGATAATGTCACAAAAAATACCTCACAAATAGTAAAATAGTAGATAAATGGCAGTTATCACTGTGACTAGTCACAGGCACTTAACTAAACTACAGTGGCAACTCCATCTAATTAGATATACAGTGAATAGAGCACCGGACCTCGGGGCAGGGAAACGTGAGTTCAAATCCAGCTGGCTCATGCTAGCTCTGTGACCCTGGGCAAGTCACGTCACTTTTGTCTACCTCACTTCTCATATCTGTAAGACGGGGATGAGAATTGCACCTACCTCCTAGGGTTATTGTAAGCATAAAAATGAGATATTTGTAAAGCGCTTCGCAAACCTCGATCTATATAAATATTAGCTACTAAGTCAGTTAAATTAAATGATCTAGGTTCCACTGACATCTCCTTGTTACCACCATCCCTCCTCCCCTGTTGACCAGCAATCAAACAGGCTGCTTGGAAACAATAATCTTTGACATTGCTATAATATTTTGAGGCTAACAAGGTGCTTTACATCCATTATTTCATTTGCTCCTTACAACAATCTACAAGGTAGTTAATGCATGCGATTATTGCAAACTTTCTATTATTTGATGTGGTTGTTACAATGATAGGATCCCAGCATGGAGTCACTTGGGCTAAGTGGTCTCCTGCTTCCAAACAGCCAAGGTCGTACATTTCCACTGCTCTGACTTGAAGTCAGGAAGATAATGTTCAAAGCCCTTGCTTAAGGTGTATCATTTTACCACCTGAACCCCGACCCAGAGCATGTGTCCTCCCCAACACTTCTTCACTTTCCTGCCAGGTAAGTTTCTTGTATCCGTGGGGATTAACCTCTGTCTGTTAGATTGTCACCTACAGTGTGTGTGTGTATATGTGTGTATGTGTGTATATGTATGCGTGTGTATATGTGTGTGTATATGTGTATGTGTGTGCGAGTGTGTGTGTGTGTGTGTGTGTGTGTGTGTGTGTGCTTTTGTTTGCCTTCTTGCTGCACCATATAATAAAGCTCTCCCAGTTTGCTGGAAATTCTCCAGCCTAGGTTTTTGCTTTAACCTGAGCTGAGAGGCCAAATAGAACAGGGCAGGTGTTATTATCTTCATTTCACAAGTGAAGAAACTGAGCCTTAGGGATTTTCAGTGATTTGCCCACAGGCCAGTAAAGAGCAGAGCCAGGATTCAAATGCTAACCTTTGACTCTAAACACAGTGCTCTTCCACCCAACACAATGCGCTGGTAGATAATGAGATCCCTGTCACTGGAAGGGGTCACAGACTCACAAAATTATATAGGTGGAAGGGACCAACCCATATCTAGAAACAAGGAATTCACAACATAAGCACTCAAAAGTTCATTCAGCTTCTTCATAAACTCTGCCTCTGCTTGTAGACTTCCAGTGAAGGAGAACCTATTGCCTCCCAAAGCAGCCTCTAATTATTAGGAAATTTAACCCCAAATTGGACTCTTTGAAACTTCCAGGCATCACTCCCACCCTCTGAAGTCAGACAGAACCACTCCAATCCCTCATCCATATGACATTCTTTCAAATGCCTGAAGACCTTTGTCATATCCCCACCCTGCTTAGTTCTTTCTTCTCTAGGCTAAATGTTCACAGCACCTTCACCCAACTCCCATAAATCATGCCGATGCCCTGGTCCTGAGCTGCCGTCATAAACCCTTGTGCTCACAAACCAATCCTCGCGACTCGGCTATTCGTTTGATGTTTCTTTATTGATACATTGTTTCCTGATTTGATGGCTACTGCCCATGGACAGACTATCGATTACACTCTTAGATTTTAACCATTTTATAGGTCCTATTGAGGAGTAAAACACTTTCAGGAGCCTATGGGATATTTAGAAGGACTAATATCTCTTGTGTGAGGGCTGCTCCTCCACTTTTGGTGTCCCCCTGTCACCCAGTTCTCACTTGTGGCTCCAAGAAGTTGTAGCATGCTCAGCAGCCACACCCTGGTAAAACTGTCTCAGCAGATGAGCTAAATCAGGTTAAGGGTAACTGATAGGCCTCAAATCTGTTGATGAGTTAGGGGAATGTCTGCCTCAAGATGAAAAGCCTTTCCCTGGCAGAATGGAAAGATAAGAACAATTTGTTCCAGCAGCCATGAAGGCAACTGAAGCAGGAGTTGTGGAGTGCTTAGAGCTTGGTCAGATATCAAAGATGCCAAGGTCATCCACTGCATCCTGGGCCATTGCCAGTCATATTAATTTTTGTCTTGTCACTAGATTTCAATGACTCTGTAAGAGAGAGTGAGGCTGATGACTCTGCATAACTCAGTCTCAAATAAATCCAAGTCACATTGACTCAAGACATCACTCCATGATATTACTGGTCTTCTGTGAAAATGAAGGACAAACAACAATAGAGCATTCAGCTACATTCAACATATCCAGCGATATCAGCCTTTACTATTGCTCACTAAAATGATATCTTCTTGTTTAAAAAATATTTCTTTGTTTTTTTCCTTTTTATGATCTATGAATGTCTATCAATTCTCTTTCTCTTTTTTGTCAAGGAAGTGTTAACTTTCTCTAGCCATCTTAGGCCTGACAGGTCTTCTGTTTCATTAATATTGAATGGTTTTTGTTCCAGATCTATTGTGACTTATTTTACATTTCTGAAATTGTACCTTAAGACTGGTGCTAATTGCTTTAAAGAGTTCTTCTCTCCTAGTTTTGACTTGAGGATGCCAGTAAGCCTCTTAATGTATTTCACCAGAGACTTCTACGACATTTTATTTGAATGTGAATTCAATGAATTATATTAATTTAATGAATTATATGAATATTTTATATTCAATGTGTTTTACTTTCAGGGAACCGAGGTATTTGTAGATAATTAGATATTTGTGGATACTGCCTTTATCCATTGGTTTAATGTGACCTCTAGATTCAAGCTGAAAGCTTATTATCTTCCTTTGGAATATGATAAGAATTTTACACAGAGTCCAAATGATTTTTTAAATATCATTGGAGCAATCTCCTATTTAAAAAAAGGAGGGGCTTTTTAATGTGTCATCAGTGGAGATCTCTAGCTTGATGTCATCCATACACATCAAATGGTTAGTAATATGTCTTATGTCAAATGATTAACAATATGTCTTTGTTAATTGGAAAGTCATACTTAGTTCTATTTAGGACAGATAATGAAGGATTTAAGGACAGACAGAGCCACAATGAGCTTCAGTTGTACCTCTGAAAAACACCACATTTTATAACAATTGTTCTTAGCATTCTTGTGATGGTGGCAAGTTTTTTTAGCATGTATTTTTAAAATGTTTCAGTTGCAAATTCGTTTCCTCTTCCATCTTCTCCCTCATCTATGGAAAAGGCAAGGAATATAATACTCATTATACATATGAAGTCATGCAATATATATTTCCACATTTGCTATGATGTACAAAAAAAAAGCAAGAAAAATAAAGGAAGTGAAAAAACATGTTTTAATCTGCATTCAGAGTTCATCAGTTTCTCCCCCTCTGGAGATGGATAGCATTTTTCACCTTAAGTCCTTCGGAACTGTTGGGGATCTTTGTGTTGATCAGAGAAACTAAGTCTTTCACAGTTGATCAATGTTACAATATTGCTGTTAACAGATACAATGTTCTCCTAGTTCTGTTCACTTCACTTGCATCAGTTTATATAGGTCTTCCCAGGTTTTTCTGAAACCATCCAGTTCATCATTTCTGAAATTACAACAGTATTCCATTGCACTCATATACCAAAACTTGTTCAGCCATTTCCTAACTGATGGGCATCCTCTCAGTTTCCAATTATTTGTGGTGGCATGTTTTAAATAAAGAAAATTTTCCCATGTGGACATCAAATACTCCTGCATTCTCACTCTACTTTCATATATTTGCAGTATATGAATAAACTTTTGCATGGAACTAAACCAGAGCTTTGTAGCATAGGTAATATGAATGTTATGGAGTTTTGGGGGCAGCTTGTTCAATAGTTATCAGACCAATTGTCAGTTGTTCATTATATCTCAGTGACTTTTTGAACCATCCTTTTTGCTTCAATTTATTGTTTTATTTTGTGTCTATAGTTTTTTTTTAGTGAAATAAGTTACGAACGTTTTGTATAAAGTACAGAAATTCATAATTGGCCCACATTTGGCAGAAGTAATTGACATTTTCATCTTTTGGTAATAGGTGTGTAATGGCCACTATCAAGAAAGGAGGGATCGGACTTTGGTCTGAGAACAAGTTGGTAAAATGCTTTACTAATTCTTATGCTTCTGAAAAGCATATAAGCCAATAATTATGGATCTTTTTTGGCCTTGCCACTTTCCAGTTTGGCAGAGAAGCCAGAGTTTCAGTCACCTCCCTTGATGTAATTGTTTTATCATTCATTATTTTAATGGTGTACCTTTGTTTACCCTCGACAATTCTTTCAAATAGAGGTGATTGTACCAGATCCCATCTTCATTTCTAGTTGTTCAAGGATACACACACACACACACACACACACACACACACACACTCACACACTCACAAATACAAATATACATCACATACATGTGTATGTATATATGGATGGATGGAAGTATATAGTATATAGTATATAGTATATAGTATTAGTGCATAATGAAAGCATATGTGTTTTATTTCATTTCATGTACACAGGTGTTTTGCTGACTTTAGTGATCTGCACTGAAGCATTTCTAGCATGTGGCATGTTGGTATTTTTAACGTTTTCCAATGTACCTTCTTGGGATACCAGAACATGAAGGAACCCCACTTACTCTGCTATTCACCATATCCAGGTGATCACGACTTCATGTACAGTCCCCCTGAACTCTGTACTGTGCTCCATCTATTTCTTAGATTCAAAGGAGCAGTTTCATCACAGTGAGAGGGTTGCTAACCCAATTAGTGGCATGACCATAGCTCAAATGGTCAGTATTTCAGGGATCCTACCCTGTCTTCGCAGCTGCCAGGAAAGTCTCAGGGGATATAGACCCCACTGTATTTCACCCTGGCTGGAACTCTCTTAATTTTCCATTGTCTCCTTAACCACCTGTATGACATATGATAGTTTGGGTTTTCAGGGGCTGTTCCTCTTGTTGTTGCTGTTACTAACTGGCTGGTTAGGTAGGAACTCATTACCATGCCTGCAGCCTCTTAGGTAACCCTACCAGAAATTGCCACCAGAAACATAATTTAGTAGGAATTACCTTAAAAAAATACAGAGTGACAACAATGAGAAATCAGATAAAGAGGCAGTGTAGTATAGTGGTAAAAGTACAGGATTTATTCCTTTACTACCTGTGTGCAGTCATCTCAGGCATTTCACCTTCCCTCTCTGGGCCTCAGTTTCCTCTTTTGTAAAATGAAAAGGTTGAGTTAGATGTCATGTAAGGACACCTTTCAACCCTCAATCTGCGATCCTGTGTGTGAATGGGCACATTCCTGTCTTGTAGAGCCACCAGAAGCACCATTTCTGGATCTTCAGTGACCAAGCTTGTAAAATAACAAATAGTTCTCACATACATTGTATTTAATGGCTTACAAAGCATTTTCCTCCCCATCAACTATGAGAAAGTATTTTTATTTCTATTTTAGAGATAAGGACACTGACGCTCAGAGGGGGTAAAGAACTCATCTAAGAACACAAAGCCTCCAAGTGACAGAGCTGTGACGCCTATCCACAGTCTCTTAAATCCAACTTTGGTGTTCTTTCCATTCCCCACAATGCTTCTTAAACAACCTTTCCAATGCCATCCTTCCTATAAATGGATCCCAAAAGAAAAACAAAGAAGTACAAGGCTATAAGGACTGCTGTAAACTCATGATAATTGAAACTTTATGGAGGAAAACTTCAGAGTAATTGCCAGGTTATTAGCACTGACTTTGAACCTAAGTTATTTCCCCACTCAGCAGATTTTGAGGTTCAATTAGTCTCTTAGCTCCAGGCTGAGCAGGACTTTCTGTGTGGAGCTCACATCTGCACCCACACCTATACTCACACATATCCTCACATCTATACAGCCCCTCTTCCTAAACTCATTTACCCCTCCCACATCTATACTGCCTCCCATCCCTCTCTGCCCATACTGATATCCCTACCTATTATCTACACTCCCACACTCTCCATACCTAAATTGCCCAACACATACCCCTACACCACACCCTAATTCATATGTATGTCTATTTCTGTACCTGTATACCTCTTCCACCTCTGTTGACTCCCAATACTCTTACACTCACCAATACCTTCCCCAAACCTATACTTATACAGATCTACTCCCCACCCCCAAAAATACCCACACCCACAACTGGGACTTTTCTGCTCAAAAAGAGATTGTGTTAGAAAGGGAGTGGAATGGCATGGGGCCCTCACCTAAGCAAGATTAGGCATTGTCTGGTACTTCCTTCCAGAAGGGGTCACATCTTATTTTAGGTGTGAAAATGGAAGGAAAAATGCTTCATGAAAGAGTGACGTTTGAACTAGGGCTCGGAATTGAGTAGGGTCTTATCAAGCAGAGATGGCAGGGAATGTCCCCAGAAAAGAGAGCAAACAACCTGGCCCAGTTGGGTTTGATTGTACTGTACGTGAAGGCCAGTAATTTCTTGGGCTGGGCCGGAAGTCCCTGGGGACTTGGGTGATGCTGCCTTAAACTATGGAGCAAACCTCATACTGGGAAGGACTCCTGACAAAAAGCAAAAATGCACTCTTTTGGAAAGAAAAGACTAGGGAAAATGCTGACTCTGGGAGAGAGGATTCTATAGTTTCTCAGCTAGAAAGCCTACAAGATACAGACCCACCCAGTGACTCAGACCCACCCCAGTGCCCATAGCTATGCTGCTCCTGACAAACCTGAAACTCTGGACTGGGTGCTCTGACGCTGGGGCACTGAAAGGAGGTTTAGTTTGTGAAAGGGCTGAGCCAAGGAAAAGGGATTAGAAAGTATAGGTATACTATCCAATGCTTAGGATCATATATGTAGAACTGGAAGGATCCTCAGAGCTCATCTAGGTAGACACACCTTTATTTTATAATGAAGGAAAGTGACGTTTAAAGTCGGTGAGTGATTTACCCAAGGTCACACACAGATAGCAAGTGTCAAAGGCAGGATCTGAACCCGGGTCCTCTGATTTCAGAACCAGTGCTCTTCATCCTATACCACTCTCTCTGTCTTTTGAATCTTTTGAGGTGGCAGCAGAAATTTAACTAGCAGGAAATGTTCCTGTCTGGCCGTGTTGCTGCTTCCTTGGCCTCTTTCCTCATTCCTCTCTCCCTCAGCCTCTGCAATCCCACCACAGATGGACCAGGTCAGTGGTTTGGAAAATGGGTTTGAAATACTGATGGCCTAGAGGAAAGAAGACCATGGTCAGTGGGTGATTTTCCTGCTTGCTTCAAGAGGGTGAATCCCAGCAGAATGTCAGGAAGTCAACTGAGGAACAGCAGCACCTAGAAGGTCCTGGGATCCTCATAACTCATTATAGGCTAGACCAGTTTCTCCCCTTCCAAATGTCAAAGCTGCAGGGGGTCAAGGGCTATTTTGCCTTCTTTTGGGGGGGGGGAACTTGTTTGGGTTCCCCCCAAAATACATCACTTAGTGGCTGGTCAGATGATGAGTATTTTTGGACTTAGCTAGGCCAGTTCAAAAACATCAGATGCAGTCTGTTGACTTTCCAATGTAATAGGACCTGAGCAGGAACTCCTTTGGCACAGCCTTCAAGAACCCCGCTCACCTCCATCCTGTGGGGAGGACTTTGGAGGAGGCCCTGGTAGAGATCCATGCTCTGTCCCAACTACCTGTGTTAAATCACTTTCCCTTTCTGAGTCTCAGCTTCCTCCTCTGTAGAGTAATGGGGTTGAACATGACCCTCAAAGATTCCCTTCAATTCTAACTCTCTGATCCTATGAGTTCTCCTTCATCCCACTTCCTAGAAAGCAGAACTGCTTATTGTAGAGCATATACATGGCCAGACAAATCCTCTACCTGGAGAAGTGGCTTTTCCTAGGGACATTATTTCCTTAAAGAAACTACTAAACTTTACAACACCCAGAAGTGTAAATGAGTCAGGCACTCATAGAGAAATCAGAATCATAATATCAGAGATGAGGAGGCATCCCGTTCCTACCAGGTGTAGATGCTAAAGCCCCTAAAGGGGCTCATTTATCCATTTCCTATGCTCTATATGAGGGTGTAACTCTCATATAGAGGGTTCTCTCACGGACCCTCTTTTTTTCTCTTCCTAAACTCTCTTGATAATTTCATCAAGTCCCATGAATCTGATCATCATCTCTAAGCAGATGGATCTTCTGACATCTTCTCACCACACTGCAGTTACCCTGAACATACATAATGGCTCTACAATGGAATAGAAGCTCCCTGAGAGCGGGGATTATTTCATTTTTATCTTTGTTTTAGCATCGACTAACACAGTATATGGTATGTAATAGAGGGCTCAATAAATACTTGTTTATTGATTGAATGAATGACATCTTTGCCAAATGTCCCTATAGGCAACTTATATTCAATGTATCCAAAATGGAAGTCCTAATCTTCCTGCTAAATTTAACCTTTTTAACTTTCTTCTTTTTGTCAAGGGCACCATGATCCTTCCAGGAACCCAGACTTACAACCCAAGCATCATCCATTCCCTGGACCACACCAAGAGATTTTTAATTCACTGTTCTTTGGAAACTTCTAGGTCATTATTAGCAACAGCCTTTTAAAACTAAACACTGCTCTGTCTCTGTCTCTGCCTCTGTGATATGTTATGTATTTCTCTCCTCTCCCTTCACATTCTAGTTCAGGACTATGGCAATAGCTTCCTCATTGGTTTCTCTGCCGGCAACCAGCCCCTTTTCTCTCTAATACAACCTTTGCACAGCTACCAGATTGATCTGAAGCACCAATCTGACTATGTCCTTCACCTATGGGACTTCCTATTACCCCCTGCAGTGGTTCCCTATTACTTCTATGATTAAATCACAAATTTCCCTGGTATTGAATGCCTCTCACATTCTGACTCCATTCTACCTTTCCACATTTACTTTAGATTAATCCCCCTTTCATCTCCTGCTTCAGTGCCTTTGCTTAGGCTGTCCCCAGTGCCCAGAATGCCATCCCTGCTTATTTCCAAATATTGGAATTGCTAGCTCCCTTCAAAGCTCCTGTAAAAGTGAGTACCACCTCCTACAGCCAGCTTGTTCTGATCTCTTTCAATAATGTTCTCCCCATTTCACTCCCTAAAATGATCTTATTTTGATTTGTCTTTGTCCATGTTTTCTTTTAGCAAAATATAATCTACTTGAGGGCAAGGGCTACTTTTGATTTTGTCTTTGTACCCCAAGTACAAAGCACAGAGCCTTAAACATTGTAGCTACTTAATATGACTTGTTGAATTGCATTGCCCAAAGTTACATGTACATAGCAGAACCAAGATTCGAACCCCAGTCTCCTGACTCCCAGTCAAGGACTCATCCCACTACACCTTAGTGCCCCAGGAGCCCTTCCATCCACCTCTACCTGTTCCTTTCTCTATGTCTGAAGTTAGCTTCTGAATGTGTAAAAAATGAGAGAGTTGACCTCGGGTGCCTTTCAGCTCTTGGGGTCCCTTCCAAGAACAGAGAAGAGCTGAGCTAAGGAGCCAAAGCCATTAACCAACCCAGGCCCTATAAGGGAGGCCCAAGCGAACTCCATTCACCCACAAGTCTCAATCGCATGGACATGTCCCTGTCTTGTCTTAGAAAAAAGAGCCGAAGTCTGCTTTTTATTTTATCTGCCCCCTTCCCTAAACAAAAACACTGTTTTGTTCCTGCCTTCTGTCAGAGGCAGCTAGCAGTTTAGTGAATAGAACATTGGACCTGAATTCAGGAAGACCTGAGTTCAAATCTGGTTTCAGACACTTATTAGTTGTGTGATCCTGGGCAAGTCACTTACCCCTGTTTGCCTCAGTTTCCTCATCTCTAAAATGAGCTAGAGAAGGAAATGGCAAACCACTCCAGGGTCTTTGCCAAGAAAAACTCGAATGTTGTCAGAAGAGTCAGACACCACTGAATTGACTTGAACAACAAACAGCAACAACCTGGGCAAGTCACTTAACCTCAGTTTGCTTCAGCTGATGAATGGGGATGGTAAGAGCACCTACCTCACAGGGTTGTGAGGATCCAATGAGAAGATATTGGTTTAAACAAAGGGAGGAAAGTGCTCAGCTCAGGGCCTGCATGTAGTAGGTGCTATTTAAACGTGTATTCCCTTGCCTGTTACACCCATTCATTTGCTCCCATTTCCTACCAAATCAAGTTCAAAAATCCTTAATTTGTCATTAAGAATCCCCGGCAATTTGGCCAAACCATCTTTCTCTAGTCTTGTCTCCCTCTACTACTCTACACAACCTCTAAATGCCAGTCAGACTAGAATACTCCCCAGCCTCTAAACACACTCAGCATTTTCCCACACTCATTAACTCTACCACCCCCACAAATGCTTTTGAAATCCTAGTCTATCTTTATTTCATGTCTTTGCCAAGAAGTCTTCCTTGATAACCCCAAACAGAAATGAGTCCTACTTCCTCAGGACCCCCCACAAAAGAAACAACTCATCTTGTTATTCCTTCTCTTATGGCCCTCATCCCATTGTCTTCTATTGCAATAGTTTGGGAATCTTACTTGGCTGAGAGCTACTTAAAAACAAGATCCAAGTCTCGCTTCTTTGGGCCCAGGCCACAGACAATGCAGAGCCTTGAGGAAATCCTGTGACCTTCCAGGGCCTCATTGGTAAAAATGAGGGGGAGTTAACGAGGTGGCTTCTGGGGTCAGAAGATCAACTCCTACAATCCTTTTAATTCAACAAACATTTAAGTGGGAAAGAAAGATGTTTCGAACAGTAAGAGATAGAGACGGGGAGGAGAGTATCCTTTGTAACTGTGTTTCCTTGGTGTGACTGGCTTTCTCCATCCCTCTGGCCTGCAGTCTTGCCTCACACCCCTTTGCCCCACCTCCTAACCTCACTCTGGGCTGGTCCTCTAGGAGAGAGAATCACTAGGCTTATGGGTTTTTTCCTTAAAAGGAAGCCAGGACACCAGCAGCATTTCCTGTTGGGAAAAACTTGAGTGAGGGCAAGAGCTTCCAGGGAGAACTGCCCAAACTGGTAGCTTTCTTCTATCTAGTCTATGAGTCACAACTGCCTACCCTGTGAACCACCTCGTGGCCTCCAGCCCTTCTCTAAGCTGCTACAGATAAATTTGGCTGTGAATGGGTAGAGGGGAGGATGAGGCAGAGCTTCAGGCTGGTTAATCAGTTTTCCCTAACCCAAGTCTGGGGCCCAACATCATAGTCATTGTTAAGAGAATGGAAAAGAAATTTGAAGTTCATCTAGTCCAACACAATAAAGAAAGTAAGGCCTTGATGGGGAAAGCCTCTCACCCAAGGTCACATAGGAAAGAAACAGCTTCTCTCATTTAGAGGATGTGTTTAGGTCATTTCCTAATCATATCACCTTCAGAGGCCTCATGGTACAATAAAGAGCTCATCCACCACATGCCAAGATGCAAGTCAGGCTGGTCAGACCTCCCGGAGTATCATATACACATTATCAACTGTCAGGGCTGAAAGGACCTGAGAAATCAGGTTTCATGAACATAGGATTCTGAACAGGAGGACACCTAATCAATCATTTAGTTAGATTGTGACAGATGAGGAAACTGAGGCCCAGAGGGGGAAGGAGTTTACTCTAAAACACATCATAATAATCAGCAGGACTTAGCTTCAAACAAACCCAGGTCTTCTGATTCCAAATCCAGGGTTATTTCCATTCATGAATTGCATCTTGGCTTCCTCCCTTGACAAATGAATACTGAGGCTCCACAAAGAAAGAGTGAATTGCTCAGAGTCCCACAGCTGGGTTTTGGCAGGACCAGGCAGGCCTAGGACCTGGTCTCTTGACTCCCAGACTAGAGTTCTTTCCTGGACTACAGGAAAAAGTAAGCATGACACTTCTCTGCCAGAAGGTCAAAACCAGAAGTTAATCAAGCATCTCATCCAATATATCTGTGGTTACTTTACTCCCAGCCGTCAAACCAGAGCTAAGAGGCAGCATGGTCAAGAGCCCGCCACTGTGGCCTGCAAGGACAGAACTCCTCAGACCCAGACCCAAGAGCAGAGCAGTGGCTCTGAGCTAAATAACTCAGGGAAACTGGGAGACAGTAGCTTGTGGGGGGGCGGGGGAGGGCTTACTTTCCTTTTTTTCTTCTTTTGAAATGTTTTATTGATATTTTCTTTGGGTAAATCTTGTTGCACCTCAATTAATAAATCAATCAATAAGCATTTATTAAGTGTCTACCATATGCCAGACATTATGCTAAACCCTGGGGATACAAAGAAAGGCAAAAGATAGTGTCTGCCTTCAGGGAGCTCACAGTCTAATGAGGAAGACAACATGGAAATAACTCTGTCCATCCTAATGATTCCCCAAAAGAACTCTCTTGTAGCAAGGAAGTACAGTGGAGGAAAACAAATCATCACATTGGCCCTGACTGCACTATCTCAATCTCCTTTGCTGGAGTTTCACCCAAGTCATGCCCATTAACTGTTAAGGGTTGTTCAAGGTTCTGTCCCAGGTCCTAGTCTCTTCTCCCTCTGTTTTATCTTGCTCGGTCATTTCATCAGCTCCTGTGGGTTCAATTATCACCCCTAAGTAGGTGAGTCTGAAATCTGTCTATCCCTAATCTTTCTCCTGACCTCCAGTCTCAAACCTCCAAGTGCCTATTGGACATTGAAAAATGGATGTCTTGTAGACATCTTAAATTCAACATATTCCAACATATTCAACATATTCCAAGCCCTTCCCTCTTCCTACCTTTCCTACTGTAGGCAGGGTAGTACCATCCTCCAGGTACTCAGCTCCCAATCTGGGTGTCATCCTCACTCCCTCACTCTTTTTCAACCTCCTTCCCCACTATAACCAAACAGGTGCAAGGTCTTGTCATTTCTGCCCTCATAACATCTCTCTTTTACAGCCCCTTCTCTCCTCTGACTCTACCACCAGCAGGGCAGGCCCTCATGACCTCACACCTGGACCATTGTAATAAAAAACTTTTTGGCTGATCTTCCTGCCTCAAGTTTCTTCTCACTCCAAAACATACTCTACTCAACCATCAAAATCATCTTCTTAAAGCACAGGTGTGACTATGACGTCCCCTTCTTCAATAAATTCCAGTGGCTCTATATTATCTCCATAATCAAATATGACATTCTCTGTTTGGTTTTCAAAGACTTTCATAACCTGGCTGCTTTCTACCTTTCCAGTTTTCTCATACTTCCTCCCCTCCATCTGCTCTACAATTCAGAGACACTGGCCTCTGTGCATTTTCACTGGCTATCCCCTAGGTCTAGAATTCTTTCTTCCCTTATCTTCCTCCCCCCTGACTTCTCTGACTTTTTCCAAGTCTCAGTTAAAGTTCTATCTTTTATAAGAAAGCCACCCAGTGAAAGAATTTTTACAACTAGTGTCTCTGATAAAGGTCTCATTTCTAAAATATATAGAGAACTGAGTCAAATTTATAAGAATAAAAATCATTCCCCAACTGATAAATGGTCAAAGGATATGAACAGGTAGTTTTCAGAGGAAGAAATTAAAGGCATCTTTAGTCATATGAAGAAATGCTCTAAATCACTATTAATTAGAGAAACACAAATCAAAACAACTCTGAGGTACCACATCACACCTATCAGATTGGCTAACATGACAAAACAGGAAAATGATAAATGTTGGAGAAAATGTGGGAAAGTTGGAACACTAATTCTTTGTTGGTGGAACCATGAGCTTATCCAACCATTCTGGAGAGCAATTTGGAACTATGCCGAAAGGGCTATAAAAATGTGCATACCCTTTGACCCAACAATACCACTTCTAGGGTTGTATCCCAAAGAGATCATAAAAATGGGAAAAAGGACCCACATGTACAAAAATATTTATAGCTCTTTTTGTGGTGGCCAAGAACTGGAAATTGAGGGGATGCCCATCAATTGGGGAATGGTTAAACAAGTTGTGGTATATGAATGTAATGGAACACTGTTGTGTTATAAGAAATGATGCACAGGCAGACTTCAGAGAAACCTGGAAAGACTTACATGAACTGATGCTGAGTGAGGGGAGCAGAACCAGGAGAACACTGTACACAGTAACAGCCACAATGTGTGAGGACTGATTTTGATAGACTCAGCTCTTCTCAGCAATGCAAGGACCTAAAACAATTCCAAAGAACACATGATGGAAAATGCCAGCCACATCCAGAGAAAGACCTGTGGAGTCACAATGCAGAATGAAGTGGACTATTTCCTTTTTTGTTTTGCTTTGTTTTTCTTTCTCATTGTTTTCCCCAATCATTATAATTCTTCTATACAACATGACTAATGTGAAAATACGTTTAATAGGAATGTACGTGTAGAGCCTATATCAGATTGCAGGTCATCCTGGGGAATGAGGAGAGAAGGGGGAGAAAATTTAAAACTTATGGAAGTGAATGTTGAAAACTAAAAATAAATAAACTAATAAAAAAAAAGTCACCCAGTCCCTGATCAATGCTAGTGCCTTCACTCTGAGATTATCTCCAATTTATCCTGTCTATATCATTTATACCCAGTTGTGTGCATGTTGTTTCCCATTAGACTGTAAACTTCTTGAAAGCAAAGGCAGGTGTTGGCTTTATTTTTTTTGCCTTTCTTTTTATCATCAATGCTTAGCAAAGTACATGGCACACAGTAGGCACTTAATAAATGCTCGTTGACTTGACTCTCTCTGAAACATCTTCCATCCTAGCACCTCTCTGCTGAGAAACAGGAAGTATCCCTTATCAGTAGCCCTCTGGAGTCGACATAGATCACCAGACCCTGCAAGTGTCAGCAATGAGAATGTGATTAAGGCAACTGGCCAACTCAGTGCCTTTTAATAAGAAGCCAGTGCTATTAACTAAAGAAGCCGGTTGAAAATCTACAACAAATCAGGCTCTTTAGAAGGTTCTTGGTATAAAATGAGACTTTTAATTAGGCAAATAGTGACCAAGGCAGGGGACTGTAGTTTCCTTGTCCAAGGGATGTCCTGACATTCTCAGTCAATGACTTGACTTTCTAGCAAAGGTGGACAGCGGTCTTGTCAAGCATGAGCTTTTATTTTACATGATTGTAAGGACAGCAGGGAAGGGGAGAAAGGGAAGGGAACATGGACTTAGCGTGACTCTAGCTCTGAGAAAGATCTGGAAATGTTAAACCTAAGGAAGACCATTTTAGCATAAAGCAGACCTGGAAATGTCCCCTTCTTCCTCCATGTGGTTCTTAGTGCCACCCAGACTGCAGCACCTCATACTTGCCCTGTAGAGAGTGTGGACAACTCCTGATTCTCTGGGCTGGCTCACTCTTTCCAACCTGCTCTTACACTGGCAGGTCTAGGTTCCCCCCTAAAATGATCATCATGTAGTTACATTCATCCAATCAATCAATCAAAATTTATTAAACCCCTATTATGTGCTAGGCATTGTGCTAAATGCTAGAGATACAAAAAGAGGCAAAGGACAGTCCATGACCTCAAAGAACTTGAAATCTAATGAGGGAGACAATATGCAAACAAATATATATGAAGCAAACTATAATACAAGATAAATAGGAAATAATTAACAGAGGGGATGGCATTGGAATCTAGAGGGATTAGGAGAAGTTTCCTATAAAAGATCAGATTTTATTTGGAACTTAAAGGAAACCAGAGAGGGTCAATAGGCAAGGAGGAGGAGGGAGAGCCTTCTAGGCAAGGTAGATGGCTAGAGAAAACACCCACAGCTGAGAGATAGAGTGTCTTGTTCTCAGAACAGTCAGGAGGACCAATGAGTATGTGGTAGGAAATAAGGTGTGAGAAGACTGGAAAGGTAGGAGGGGTCTGGGTTATGTGAAGAACTCTGAATACCAAACAGAGCATTTTGTATTTGCCCTTGGATACAATAGAGAGCCACTGGAGTTTACTGAATTGAGAGGTTATATGATTGGATCTGCACTTTAGGAAAATCTCTTTTGTGACTGAATGGAAGATGGATTGGAGTGGGGAGAGTAATCCAGGCTTAATGTGAGGAGGGTCTGTTCTAGAATGAGGGCTGTGTCAGAGGAGAGAAGGGAACATATTCATGAGATGTTTCAAAGGTGAAATCAGTAGGCCTTGGCAACAGATTGGATATGGCAGGTAAGAGATAGTGAGGAGTCCCAGGCTAAAAACATGAGGGACTGGGAAGATGGTGATGCCCTCTATAGTAACAGGGAAGGTAGGAGATAGGGGGAAGGTTTAGGGGGAAAGATAATGAGTTCTGTTTTGGACATATTGAGTCTACTGGACATCCTATTTGAAATGTCTCAAAAGCAGCTGGGGATGGGAGACTGGAGGTCAATAGAGAGAATGGGACAGGAAAGGTAGATTTAAGAATCATCAGTGTAGAAATGGTAATTAAATCCATGGTAGCTGCCGAGATCACCAAGTGAAGTAGTATAGAGGGAGAAGAATAGAGGGCCCAGGATGACATCTATGGTTGAAGGGTGTGATCTGGAGGAGAATCCAGCAAAGGATATAGAGAAAGAGCAGTCATATCAGTAGAAGGAAAACCAGGAGAGAATGGTGTCCTGAAAACCTAGAGAAAAGAGAATGTCTAGGAGGAGAGAGTAATTACCAGTGCCAAAGATTGGAAAGAGGTCAAGGACAATGAGGATTGAGAAAAGGCCATTGGACTTGGCAACTATAGAGGTCACTGGTACCTCTGGAGAGGGCAATGTCAATGGAATGAAGAGGCCAGAAGGTGGACTGTAATGGGTTCAGAAGAAAGTGAAAGGAGAGGAAGTGAAGGCACCTGTTGTGGATGGTCTTTTCAAGGAGTTTATCTACACAGGGCAGAAGAGATATAGGATAATAGTTAGCAGGGATGGAAGGATCAAATGAGTGTTTTTTCAGGATGGGAGAGATATGGGTACATATGTAGGCAGTAGGAAAGGAGCTAGCAGATAAGGAGAGATTGAAAATAAGTGGAAAGAGTGAGGATGACAGAGCAGGGGAACCTGTTGGAGGAGACGAGATGGAATGGGATCTCTTGATCAAGCAGAGGGGTCAGCCTTGTGTGAGCACAAGCAAGGTGGGATTTTTGTGTTATTTTTTTCCTTCTTGTTGGAGTTCAGTTTTCCAAGTTTGTGTTAAATTGTAAACATCTGAAGGATCAATCCCTTTTGAACCCTGGTGATTCATAGCTGTACTGAGTCACAAGGGCTTTGGTGCCTTCTGGCTTTGAGCCTATTAGTTGAAAGTGTATATATATTCTGAGATGAGATATTGCCTCAGGGCTTGCTCATGGAAAGACATTTAGTCATTATCAAGGGACCCACCTCCTCCCCCCAGCTGTGAATGTGAATCACTCATTAAGGGTTGCAGAGGGGACCTCTGATACCAGCCATTGTAAGAACACTGGAACATTGGACTGATAGAAAGTAAGATTGTTAACACGTTTGAGGAAAGTATGGAATTTAGTGAGACTGGGATGGTTGTCTATTTCTCAACTGTTATATTATTCTGCTGTGCCCAGAGTCCAGACCAGAGCCACCCCTTCCCATGTAAGCTGGGGGGGGGGGGGGGAGGAGGATTAGCTACCTTGGAGTTGGAGTGGTGCAGGCCAGAGACAGAAGCTGGGAGCAGGAGCCCCTGGAACCTGCTGTGCCTAGACTCAGGCAGGAGGAGCAGGGAGAGCTTGGAGTAGAGTTGTCCCTTCCCTCGTGAGGTGGGACATGGAACAGGAGGAGAGAGCTGCCTGTGTCAGGACCCAGGCAGGAGCCAGAAGCTATTGGCCCACAGACTTGCAGGAGGGCCACAGGACTTGGGATTTGTCCCCAGGTCAAGATGCAAGCTTTGCAGCAGGGCAGGAGCAGTGAGCATGCTTTCCTGCTGTGTCTCCCTGGGATGGGTTGGGATCCAGGGGGTGGAGTTGTCTATAGGGGGATGGGAGAAGTGCCATAGCCCCCAGGGACCCACCCTATTGGCTTTGTTGCCCAGTTGCCCTTCAGGACTTAGAAGCAGGGGCTGGAGCAGTGTTAGGACTTAAACTCTTTGGCTCATTAGAGCATGCGTGCACCTGAGAGTGCCAGGTGGGAGCCTACAATGGCAGCGTGGGGAGAAAGACACATCTCCCAAAGGGACTTTATTTGGACATTCTGTTTGGATTGAGGGGGCAGTAACCTACTGTGACCTAAGGGTGGAGGGTGTTGCTACCCCTGGGGATGTGCTGTGTTAAGGGAAGACCCTGGCCCCAGATCCCCTGGTCATATAAACAAGTACTTTGGAACAGTAACCTGAGGGAGGAGGAGCTTGTTGCTTACTCCCCAAAGATTTTGCCCCCCAAAGAATGTATAAGGTGGGGAGTATGCTATGTTATTATATATTGTGCTATGTTACTGAATGGTATGTTTTGTTTTAGGCCTTGTGGCCACCCTGGTAATGAGTTGTTATGTTATGCTTTGGTTTCTTCACTCAAAGTTTAGTTTGAAGTAAATAGAGTGCTCATTATACCCTGAAACTAGACCCTTAAACTTATTCACAGCAGCAGCCCTCAGGTATGCTGCCTTGATTGGTGTTACATTAATGAAGGGTTAAAGACATCTTCCCTGACCATTTATAGGCCCATGTGACCTCGTGTGTTCCCTTTTTCCCTTGCTACAGGGACCATGTTCAATCACAAGATGTCTTGCTGCTTTGAACTCCAGCCCAGTTCACAGATACATTCCATGCTGAGTCACGGAGGGCCCATCAAGTGTACTGTGTTGAATGGCATCATGCCTTGGTAAAGAGCAAGGCCACTTCATCATGTGAAACAGGGGTGAAGGAGGAAAGGGTGGCAGAAGGCCAAGTAATGGATGAGGAAGAGGGAAGAAGAGGGAGCTCACAGAGCTCTTTTTTTTTTCTGTAAAATAAGAGCAAGGTAAAAAAAAAAATAAGAGCAAGGTTATCAACTGAGATATTGGGGGAGGTGTGAACCATGGGAGATTTGAGGATCAAAGAAAAGGTTTGGAACAGTCACCATGGAGAGTGGGATAGTGAGCTGATAAGGGACATGTAGAAAGATTGCCAAGCAGTGGTGAGGGCCCAATTAAGGTTATAAAACATTCATTTTATATAACAGTCAGAACAGTGGCATGATTATTTCTACCTTTGTTCAGCAGTACATGTGTAGGAGTGAAGGCAACAAATGGCGGAAGTGATCCAAGGTTAAAGCTTGGCTGGGTGTAATTATTGATTGATATGATTAAGGGGGCTAGGGATTTAAAAGATACAGATCCAAGAGATAAATCTCTCGGAAGGGGAAACCCCTCCCCCCCTCCAACATTTCCCTTTCAAGTCTCAATCTGTTTCTATTTACAGAAACCAAATGATGAGACTTTTTGTTCTTAAACATAATTATTTACTTATCAATAATATAAGGAGTGTACCCAGGCCATCCATGGCCTCATTTTTCACCCAGGCTGCACTCTAGACTTCCCTGCTGTGCTCTGCCCATGTTTGTTCCTAGAGGCAATAAAGCATGGAAATTGCAGAAAGGTAGATGCTACTTTCATTTCAGGAAGAACCTCACAGCAATTAAAAATGGTCTATAGTGGAACCAGTAGACATAGTAGATACTGAATTCTCCATAACTGGAGGTTTTCAAGATGTTAAATGATCCTTTATCAAGAATGTTGTTAAACGGATTCTATGCAGATATGTTAGATGAAATTAGTGGAGTCAAACAGAGTCCGACGCTACTAATCCATATGTAAGGATCCTGGCTGACAACATATTGACTTAATTTTTAAATGCATTGTTATCTATGTTTTATTGTATTTTTATTCATTTTGTTAAATATTTCCCAATTATGTTTTAATCTGGTTCTGGTGGCTGGCCATGTTTGACACTTATAGGTTAGATGACTTCTGAGGTTCTACTTATGACACATACTACCCTGGTTGACCATGGGTGGACAAATCACATAACCTCTCAGAGCCCAGGTCAACTTTTTAAGACTAGATGCCAACCTAAGCCAGAAAAGAGAACTTCTACCGAGTTTCTATTCCCAATAGAGATAAAAGTATGGTCCTAGACCCACTAACAATCTACCCCAACATCAGTTGCCCCCCCACCACCAAAAAAAAAAGCAGCTGCAAATCAAGGATCTCAGAGTATTGGGCATATATAAGAGTTCCGAAAACATTGTGGTGTTTGTGAGCCATAGTACATACATGGCAGCAGGATACCCAGGATTTAGGGTTCTAAGGACACTGAGACCACTTAAGACACAGACTTAGTGCCAGCTATTAAATAGGTCTGAGTCTGTTGTTCTGGCTTGCTTCCATATGCCCTTGACAGAATAGATATCTAAGCACCTGAACAAAGGAAGGCACCCTAAAAACTAGCTTACTAGAGAGAAGGAATACTTTGGAAAAAGAAAGAAGTCAAGTTCATAGACTCAGAGACTGGCAAGTTTGACCTTTCAAAAGTATTCTCAGATAGATACTCAAATGGACTTGTAGTCTCATGAATATGGGTAATCCTTCTCTGACAATACAGGTCACAATCCATCTGTGCTTGCCCATTCTGGTTTGTTCAGTTGTTCAGTAGTATCTGACTCTTTGTGACCCCATATGGGGTGTCTTTGGCAAAGATACTGGAGTGGTTCGCCATTTCCTTCCCCCGTGGATTAAGCAAACAGAGGTTAAGTGACTCGCCCAGGGTCACACAGCTAGTTATTGTCTGAGGTCAGATGTAAACTCAGGTTTTCCTTAGTCCAGGCCCAGTGTTCTGTCCACCAAGCCACCTCCATATCCTCACCATAAGAGGTCCACCCACACACTGGGGAGCTTCCTTGCTTTCTGTTGATACAGAGACAATACCAGTGGAGCACACGAGTTGTCAATTGGCTTTCCCTCTATCTGTCATTATGATCAGCCCAATCTTCTTTTACAATTACACATTCTTCATCCATGGCATCCTTTAATTTACTTCTTTGTTAATTCTTTGCAAGATATAGCAGCCCCTCTCCCCCATGTCCCACCATGAACCCATCTATTGTTCTTTGGGAGAAAAGGAAGGGAACATGCATTTATTAAGTGCTTGCTATATATGGCAAGCATTATGCCAAGTACTCTACAAATACTGTTTTAACCAATCCTCACAACAGCCCTGGGAGATAGGTGTTATTATTATCTTCACTTTCTCATTGAGGAAACTGAGGCAGACAGGTTCAGTGACTTATTCAGGGTCACACAGTCCATTAGTGTCTGAGGGTGGATTTGAACTCGTCTCCCTGACTCTATTTACTTTGCCACCTCATTGCCTAGAGCGATTCTCAACTTCAGTTCTTCAGAAACTATAGAGTTCCACGACTAGAAAGCTACCAGAAGACTGAGTGTATTATAAAAACAGACCTTTATTCCAGGGGACAGCTTGGGGTACTTGCTATTGCACAAAGGTAATCCATCTCCACCCTTCCTGTTCAATTCTAGATCCAACTCATTGTGCAGTTACAGTGTTTCTTATCCAGGTGTTTACTAGTGGATGAACTCTAGAGGTTGTCCATCCAGCTGCACATTGATTTAGAGCAGAGTTTCTTTACATTTTTGGTGTGTCCTGAGCCTCTGACAGTTTGGCAAAGTCTATGGACCATTTATTAGAATAATGTTGTTTATTTTTTGGTCTATGTTCATAACTGAAGAAAATAACAAATTTTAGTTAGAAGTTAGTCCATAAACATTTATTAAGTACCTGCTATGTATTAGCTGCCATGCAAAGCACTGAGGATGGAAACATAAAAAAGAAACACAGCCTCTGCCCTCAAGGATGATTTGGGGCATGGTGGAGAGTTTAAGTAGAGAAGTCCCAAGGCTGGGGCAGCTGGGTGGCTCAGTGAATAGAGCACCAGCTCTGGAGTCTGGAGAACCCGAGTTCAAATCTGGCCTCAGATACTTAACACTTACTAGATGTGTGACCTTGGGCAAGTCACTTAACCCCACTTAACCTCAATTGCCCTGCCTTCCCCCCTCCAAAAAGAGGGGGAAAAAAGAAGTCCCAAGGTTGTGAGAAATGAGCTAGTGAAAATAAAATGTCATTTTTCCAATCCAAATTCCCAGGCCCCCCTGAAATCTATCTATGATTCCTTGGGTATCCACGGACCCCAGGTAAAGAATCCCTAAACTAGACTATAGGCATTCTCCATCTACTTAGTTTTTCCTGTCTGCAGGATTAAGCCAAACTCTTAATAGTAATTATGGACTCATTTAGGAAGTTCTATAATGTTGCAGGGATCAGTGCAATCAGCAGAATGTCATCTGCAAAAGGAAAATCTGAAACATCTCACCTATAGTAAAGCCCTCTTTAACCTGAACTTGGCATTGAATCTTCCCCCTAACAGTAGTGACCATCTTTGGAAGCACATCTCTTTGTTTTATTCCTTGATAGATATTAATGATCAGAGGGTTTCAAACAAGTTTGCCTTTGGTGTTACATCTTTCAAGTCACTAATGTTAAATAATCTTGACATGTGCTTTGGGGATATCCTATTGGTGGAGAGCCTTTTAAGGTGTTTTGCTCTACTGAATCAAATGCTTTTTTTATAGTCAATAAGCAATGATCAGAATCGTCCCTTACATTCATCATATCTTCTCTTCAATTGTATTATGGTAAATATGTAGTGTACTGTAGAATATCACTTGTGGGCTTTCCTATCATCTTACCTTCTATAAGAGGCTTTCCAAATCCTCCATCCCAATTGTTGATGAGGTCTTTCAACAATTTACCTTTTATACTGTGTAAATATTTAGCACATGTAATCTCCTCTGACAAACTAAACTTCTTAAAGGCTAAGACTGTCATTTTTAAAAATTTGTATCCTCAGCACCAGATCTTAGTGCCTAGTAGGCAACTAATAAATGCTTGTTGATAGATAAATTAACCATAAGCCCTAATCAAAGATGTCCTCAATGCATTTATAGATTTAGTCTCATAAAGATTATATATAATATACTTTTAGATTATTTTCAATCTTACTTTCAGATCTGAAAGTATATATAATCATTATAAGACTAATCTATACATGCATTGAAGGTGTCTTTGATTAGGGTTTATAGTCAATTCATCTATCTATGTATCTGAAAGTAGGCATATCAGTTGGTAGTTAATGATGTTTTCTTAGTCCCCTTTTTTTGATATTAATAGTCCATGACTTCTCCCTTTTATGACTTCTGCCCTTTAATACAATTTGAGAAACAATTCCTCAATCCTCTAAAAATTGCATTGCTTCTAACATATATCACTTTTATTGGTTCATGCTCTAGTCTAGTACAACTATTTTTCTTATCTTTGTTTTCTTCTATCTCATTTTCATTTCCTCTACAGACATTACTAAGATTGCGATGTTAGAATCCAAATTTAGTGGCTCCATCATTTTGAAGGTGAAAAGAATCTTTAAAAAACTGCAGATCTTTTCCCATCTTTCATCTGTTTGCTAGCTTTCTTCTAGCTTCATCCTTAAATACCCATGGGATGACTTTGCTTGCTCAGGTCTCTTGCTAAATTTTCTTTAAAAACTTTTAACCTTCACAACTTCCTGTTGTTTTATGAGGCAATACTGTTCATAATCTTTCATCATTTTTCCAAGTAATCAATTATATGAATAAGATTATATCCTAAACTGGTTTTGCCATTGATTTCCATATCTTTATTCTTGGCAAAGAAGTCAAGAATTGGCTGATTAAGTGAGTTTTAAGACTTTTTTGATTCCCTTGTTACAGCAATTGATTTACATTAAAAATCTATAGGAAATTGCTAAAAATCGGTGCCTATTTTTTCCTCCATCCATTTTCCACTTTTTTTTAGCATCAATAATTTGTTTAAATAGGTCAAGTTGCTGTTGTTTTCATTTCATGCAATATCTTCCTTTTTTCTTCCAGTTTTCTGTTATTTGGCCTTTGCTCTAAAAACTCTATAGTACACAGACAAATGATTCAAGAATCACTCTGCCATCAGTAATGAGTCATTTCCTATTTGTAAGGAAGTAATCAATTTCATTTGTTATGGTGCTCATCATGTCCAGCACCACCTGATACTTTATTCAAAGAAAATAATCATGACATGTAGGCATAAGGCTTCTGTGGAGTCTTTAAGTCATCAGCCTTTCTCATTTGTTAATCCTGAACCATAATTTCCAAAAATCTCTCACTGTCCTTACCATTATATCTTTGTATTGGAGCATCATGTAGCAAAAGCTTAGTTTAGTTTAGTTTTAACCAGATTTATGATTTCACTGACTTAGGGAACTTCTAGGGTAGAAACTCCTTCCACCAATGCAGATCAACAATTGTGTTAAGAGGTTCATGTAAAATTATTTTGAGTGTTTGCTTATTTGTTTTTGTTTTTGTTTATTTTTAAGAAAAAAATTCATTTCTAGATTTTATTATTTTTAGCAGTTATGTCATCATGTTGCTTCATAATGAAATTATGATCAACTCAGCCTCCAAGTTATTTTCCTAAGGAAATTACAATCTAGCCAAGTTATATCCCATTCTGGACTTGTGCATTTGATTTCTTGAATCTAATAACAAATTTAGCTTCAAAGTCCAGGTACTACTCAGGTGTTAATTATTATTGTACCAAAAGAGACAAGCAGAAACTCAACAGATACAAGATCTCAAAGGGAGAAGAAACCTAACCTTCTACATTTATCTGTTAGTGAAGTAGACTTGACCTGCGGCTAACTCAACTTCCTCTGGAAATTAAAGATGTACGTACACTAAAAAAATTTAAATGTATTTTGTTGACATCTTTTGTTTTTACATTACTTATATTTCCCTACGTATAGCTCTCTCAGCCTCCTCCCAGAGAGTCATTCCCTATAAAAAGAATAAGAAATCAGGAAGAAAAAAAAGTTCAGCAAAACTTATAAACACATCAAAAAGGCTGAGATCATATACAGTGGTCAACACACACACTACCCAACTTCATCAAAGCAGGTGAAGGAGGCTCCTTCTCTTGTCTTTGGAGCCAATCTTAGTCATTATAATTTCAGAGCATTGAGTTTTGATTGTGTTGCTGCTGTTGTTGTTACTGTACTTTGCATTTTCATTGTTGTGCTTGTTGTATGTATCATTTTCCTGGTTCCACTTAATTCACTTTGTATCAGTTCATCTAAGTCTTTGCATACTTTTCTGTATTCACCAGGATCCATTGCTAATCACAACAGAGTAATTCCATTCCATTCACATACCATGTCTTGTTTAGTCATTCCCCATGTGATGGGCCATCCTGTTCTTTTCAACTACACAAAGGGCCTGCTGTAGCATAGTTACTTCTAAACATCCTTAAAGTCCCACTCCAAGGTTTAATCATGTTGTAGAGGTTATCTGGGGTTCAAAAGCAATGCCAGCCCAGGACAAGCTCTGACAGGTTCTCCTATGCTGCAGAGGCTTTGAGTGCAGTCCTGGCAACAGACTGGATCTGTTTTTGGAGTACAAACCTAGCAAAGTCCTGAGAGGCTCATCACCAGCAGGTTGGCCACTTTGGGATGAATTCTTTAGCCATAGCAACCTGTTAAACAAAGAAAAATACAAACCATCCCTCAGCCCAGCGTTGGCTCCCTCCTACTTTTGCCCTGACAGTGGCAGAGGGGTGGGGCAAAGGGAAATAAGAATCATTATTTTTAGACCACTTATAAACATTGTTATGTCACTGTGAAATCTTTGTACAAACAAGTAGATATATTACTTAAAGACCTAAATTTCATCAATCTCCACATTCTTGCAATAAATGTAACCCAAAGACAAAGAGAAGTTGTGTCTAAATGGAAGAATGATTCAGCCTTGGAGAGGCAAATAAAGAGTGAGTAGAGTTGGTTTTATTATGTGTCCAAAGGTAACCAAAAACATGATGTCAGGGGCCATTTGGTCATCATGTCCTGCTGGGCTCATGATCAGCATAGGCAGAATAGACCACCCACCTCCTGACCCAGAGGTGATGAACTCAGCATGGAGAGACATATTTTTTTTTCTCAGACATGGCCTATGTGGACATTAATTTTGCTTAACTATTCATATTTGTTATAAGGGCTTGGTTTTTCTTTCTCTTTTTTCTTTTTCCAATGTCAGGGGGAGGTGGCAGTGGACAAAAATTAGATTTTTGTTAATTAAAAGAATAAAAAAGGAAAAGAATTGAAACTTAGGCACTAATAGCTATTACAGGTGAAGAGGTAGAGAAGTTCATTGAAAGACTCAATAATAGATAGCTAGATGGATAGAACATTAAACTTGGGCTCAGGGCAGACCCAAGTTCAGATCGAGCCTCAGATACTTCTGGATAAATGGCCCTTCCCCTTATGAGAAGTCCTGCTCAACCACATTGAAAGCTTTGCCAGTAGAAATAGCTTGGAAGGTGAGGAGTCTGACTCCCCATATAATAAACAAAAGCACACTTTTTTCCTCGTGGTTTACTGTATTCCTCTGTTGTTGATAAAAGTTTCTCCTTCAATCCTATGAGTAACTAGGGATTATTCCTGTCTTGGCAGCAGCAAGGTAGGGGAAGGTCTAGCCATTCGCTCTCCTCCCCATTCAAACAGCTAAAAGACACCAGCTGCTAATCACTGCATTACCAAAAATGGGAGGAAATGAATACACTGCCATAAACTTATTATTTTGAACATTCAGCCAAATTTTTTTTTAAAAAAGCATTTCTATACACACAGCTGATCACAAAAGAATTCTATATGGAACCATGAGTCTCTAATTGATAGAGATATTAACTACGGCACTCTTGAGGAAAGTGGGTAGGCAGAAACACTCATAATAAGGCACCACGAAGGTCAGAATCAACCAGGTGCCTCAACCAAGATTAGAGGGCATTCAAGAAGACAAATCCTCTGGATTAGTTCTGAGAGAAGGGTTGATGCCTTCAGGAAGTGACCGTGTCAAGCAAAGACTAAGACCCAGAGTAGTATCCTTTCTAGGGATTGATGTAAGCACAAGAAATGCAGCTTCTCTTCAGCTAGACCCAGAGGCCCAGGCTTTGGTCCTTACATGTGAGTGTTGAGGCTGCGCCTCTACCTCCAGGCCTCCTTGGCTGCCCCCTTTCCAACACTAAGAAAACAGAAAATTATTCCAGGCACCTCCTCCCTCTGACTGCGCTACTGGGCCTATGTTTCCTAAGGCTTTCTTCGTCAAGGGATCCCTGAACTTTAAAGACTTAGATTTTGCACAAGATGAGTACAGCTCTCAAACTTAACTGAGCTGCCCTCCTCCTCCTTCTCTTCCCCCTCAGCCTCCCACAGAGATCAACACTTGCCCTGCAAAGGTCAAATAGCTTTTGGCTTCTTATATCAAAGTCACAACCCAAGCCCCATGGCAGATATTGCTTACTGTGTTGACCTATTTCCTAGCAACAAGGGGCTGCTTGGATGATGCTCATATACTGAACACCCGGCCTGATTCCTGGGCAGCATGGGCAACGACAGAAGGGACACAGTGCATGCCAAACATTCCATGGGACAGCATGGTTTAGAGCGAAGGGTACATGGATGGGCAGCCTAGTACCCAAACATGAGCAGCAGAGTTTAGAGCAAAGGGTATGTGGATGGAGAGTCTAGTGACCCAGTCTATATAGTTCTATTTGACTTTAGGTAACTCATTCTCAAGTGCGTACATTTTCTTTGGCTGCTTCCCAAGCCTAGAATTCTTTCCCTCCTCATCTCTATCTCTTGGCTTCCTGGACTTTCTTCAAGTCCTAGCTAAAATGGCAGTCTTTACAAGAAGTCTTGCCTGGTTCTTCTTACAGTGCCTTGCCTTTGAAATGATCTCCCATTCATCCTATACATAGCTTGTTTGTACACAGTTTATACATTGCCTTTCTCATTAGACTGGGAGCTCCATGAGAGCAGGGACTGTTTTTGCCTTTCTTTCTCTATATCCCTAGTGCTTAACACAGTGCTTGGGACACAGAAAGCACTTACTAAATGCTTGTTCACAACTCATTTCCTTTCCCTGGACCAATTTTCTTCTTCTGTGAAATGGGTAAGTCAGCCCTGATGACTTCTCAGGACCCTTCCTGTTCTGACAGTCTAGGTTCTAATGTCCCTTCCAGCTTTAAGGACTCAAGACCTGGTCGTATCAGCAACTGAGCGGAATCATTACTCTTCTGACACACACAGGTAGCCAAATATTTCTGCCAGTTCCATATGTTCAGATGGACAGACATAAATAGGTCAGCTTTCAATCTGCAACTTGTAAAAGGCTCATACAATGGCATATATGACTGTTTCTTGGCCTGTATCATGACAGCAAGGAGATCTAGAATATTCGAGCTAGAGGGGACCTTAGAAATCAAGTCCAGGAGGGCAAAGCTAAGATAGCGAATTAGAGTTATCAACCCAGCCAGACTCTCCCAATGTTTCCCTCTAAGCAATTTTAAAATAATACCTCAAGATGAGTTTTGGAGCAGCAGAGCCAAGAGAAGGTCAGGGTGAGACATCTTTCAACTTTGGAGGTCAGCAGACATCTATGACACTGAGGGGATGGCCACCCCAGAGAACAACACACTCATGGCAGCACCAGCTAGCGGCCTTGGAAGAAGCTACAACAGTGGCAGTGGTAGCAGCTTTGGGAGCTCTCAGTCCAGAAAAGGTAACAGGTGGGGCAAATGGTCAGAAATTAGAAGGGATCCTTTGCTGGAACTGGGTACAGTTGGACCTGACTAGCAACTCTATTGCCTCTACACAGTTCTGGGTCACAGTTACAGGGCAGAGCGGAGCACTTCTGGTCAGTCACTAGAGAGCAGGGAACCTGGTCACAGTTCTAGGGTCAAGAGGAATACTAGCTCTTGTGGCTGCAGAGGAACAGGGGCCCTTCTTGTATCAAGACCAAAGCACAAACCAGAAGAGCAGTGACCATACCTCTCCTTGGATCACACAACAGAAGCACTGAAAACTTGCAGAACCTCCCCCCACAACTAGCTCTGAAAACAAGCAGAATGAAAAAAAAAAACTAACACTTGGGACAGTGCCTCCCTACCCCCAGGAGACCAAAGCCCAACTTTAACATAAAGTTCAAAGTCAAGAAATAGGCTGGAAAAATGAGCAAACAAACAAAAACAACTTGACCACCAAAAGCTACTATGGTGGCAGGGAAGACCAAGACAAAAACTTTAGTAGAAGGCAACAATGTGAAAATAGCTATAATCAAAGCTTCAAAGAAAAATGCTAACTGCCCAATAAGCCCAACAATAATTACTGGAAGTTTTTTTTTAAGAGTTAAGTGGTAGATAAAAAACTGAAAAAAGAAATGAGAATGATGCAAGAAAATTATGAAGAGAATTAACAGCTTAGCAAAAGAGGCACAAAAATATTGAAGAAAATAATACCTTAAAAAAAACAGAATTGGTCAAAAGGAAAAAAGATGTGCAAAAGTTCAGTGAAGAAAATAATTCCTTAAAAATTAGAACTGGGCAAATGGAAGCTAATGACTCCATGAGACATCAAGAAACAATGACAAAAAGTCAAAAGAATCAAAGAATAGAAGAAAATGTGAAATATCTTATAAGAAAAAAAAATTACTGACCTGGAAAAAACATCAAGGAGAAATAATTTAAGAATTATTGGGTTACCTAAAAGCCATGATTTTTTTTAAAGGGCTTAGACATCATATTTCAAGAAATTATCAAGGAAAATTGCTCCAATATCTTAGATCCAGAGGGTCAAATAGAAATTGAAAAAATTCACTGATCACCTCCTGAGATTCCAAAATGAAAACTCCCAGCAATATTGTAGCCAAATTCCAGAGCACCCAGGTCGAAGAGAAGATATTGCTAACAGCCATAAGGAAACCATTCAAATATCATGAATCACACAAGGTTTAGCAGCTTTCACCTTAAAGGAGCAGAGGGATTGGAATATCATATTGCAGAAGGCAAAGGAGTTAGGATTACAACCAAGAATCACCTACCCAGAAAAACTAATTATAATAAAATGTGGACATTTAATGAAATAGAAAACTTTCAAGGATTTTCAGTGAAAAGACCAGAGCTGAACAGAAAAATCTGAATTTTAAATACAAGACTCAAGAGAAGTATACAAAGGTAAACATGAAAAGAAAACCATAAGGGATTTAATAAGGTTAAACTGTTTACATTCCCATACGGGAAAACTAACACATGTAATTCCTAAGAACTTTTAAAAAAATTTTTATTAGGGCAGTTAGACTACAAAAACTTCAAGTTTTCAGTGCTTCTATTGTGTGATCCAAGGAAAGATGTGGTCACTGCTCTTCTGGTTTGTGCTTTGGTCTTTATACAAGAAGGGTCCCCTGTTCCTCTGTAGCCACAACATAGACAGTCTACAAAGAGTGCAAGAGTGTGAGTTGATTATGTTGGGATTTTTGTCAAAAAAATGGAGAAAGAAGGATACATTGAAAGAAAGGTGAAGGGAGAGAGAAAATGGAGAAAATTTTCTCACATAAAAGAGGTATGCAAGGAAGAGGTAACAGTGGAGGTGAAAAGGGGGGCTGTAAAACTGGGTATACTCTTTGATCCAAAAATACCACTACTAGGTTTGTACCCCAAAAAGATCAAAGAAAAAAGAGCTATATGAACAAAAATATTTATAACAACATTTTGTGGAAGCAAAGAATTGAAAATTGAGGGAACGCCCATCAATTGGGGAATGACTGCACAAGTTGTGGCATGAGATTGTGATAGAGTATTATTGTGAAATTACTAAGAGGGATGGTTTCAGAAAAACATAGGAAGATCTATATAAACTAATGCCAAGCAAAATGAGCAGAACCAGACCGTTGGACAAAATAACAGCAATATTGTAATGATAATCAACTGTGAAAGACTTAGCTACTCTGATCAATACAATGATGCAAGAAAATTCCAAAGGACTCATGATGAAAATGCTATCCACCTCCAAAGAAAGATCTGATGAACTGAGTGAAAGTCAAAGTATAATTTTCTTTATTTTCCTTGCTTTTTTTTTCCAATATAGCCAATATAGAAATGTTTTGTATGACTTCATATATATAACTGATATACTGCTTGCCTTCTCAATGGGTAGGAAGGGCAGAAGGGAGAGAATTTGGAACTTCCATTTTTAAATGTTAAAATAAATAAAATGTAACACACAGAGAGACAAAATAAATCAAGTCCATCCCCTCATACAGAAGGGGAAATTGAGGATCAGTTAATAAACTTGCCCAAGGTCTCAAAGCAAGTTTGTGGCAGAAACAGGACTAGAACTCAGGTTTCCTGATTGTACATTTGGGGCTCTTTCCACCACATTACAGGAAGTGAGATTCACTTAACACCTAAAGCTACAAGGCAACATTCCTATGAGCGGTGGACAGAAGCATCAATGCAAAAAATGGTGAAAGGGTACTTGTCTCCTTTCTATGCTACAAGGATGCCAAAAAAAAAAAAAAATAAATGAAATACAACTCCGACACCACAGCAATTCTGGCCAAAGCAACTTTGTTTTAATGCACAAACAGAACAGCCTTCTATGCAGGATTTTCCAATTCACAGGTCTCCCAAAAATTCTCTTCCAATGCCTCCTTATGGGCTGGAGGATGATACTGGGATCTTATTATGTCAGTAGAATGTGAAAATGATGGTGATAATTTTTAAAGTACTAAATTATTTTTAAAAGGAAGAGGGAACAGATCAAACATGCTACATATATAACTTTTTTATGATATAGTGGAAAGGGCACTCAATTTGGAATCAGACAGCTTGGGTTTAAACCCAAGTTCTTCAATGAATTTATGTGACTTCTATGGACCTTTTTCTTGTAGAAAGGGCAGATTCACACATACACACATGTATATATCTATGTATATATACACATACATATATGTGCATGTATAGATTATATTGTTTATATGGTTCCTTCCAGCTTTAAATCTATCGTGTTCTGAACTAGGCATCTATAATTGGAAGATAGGAAATTAAGGAACAAAAGGACAGGCACCCTCCTCAATGCCATATGAGCATCAGACATTTATTAAGCACCTAACTCACGGAAGGTACTGTGTAAGGAAGGCGTGGTCTCTGCCCTTAAAGAGCTTGCACCACAGGTCACAGTACTATGGAGTTGTAATTGGATAGGACCTGAGAAGTCATCCAGTCTAGCCCCTTCATTTTGCAGATGGGAAAGCTGAGACCCAGATTGGGGAAGTGGCTTATTCAGTCACATAAGCAGTATATGGTAGAAACAATATTCAAGCACAGTATTCTTTTATCCTGAATCCGTAACACTGTGCTGTATATGTTATTTTTCAGTCATGCCCAACTCTTCGTGACACTGGGGTACTCTTGGGGTCCATGGGGTACTCTTGGCAAACATACTAGAGTGGTTTGCCATTTCCTTCTCCAGTGGATTAAGGCAAAGAGAAGTGATTTGTTCAAGGTCACAGGTAGCGTCTGAGGCTGGATTTCAACACAGGTCTTCCTGACTCCAGGCCCAGCATTCTATCCACTGAGCCATGCAGCTGCCTCACTGTGCTGTATAGAGGACATTTTTTAAATGCTTTGATAGAAATTTAACATTACACAACACAAAAAATGTAATGCCAGTAAGAGCATAAGCCCTGTTTTGTTCTAACTGGAAACGCTCGGGTATGCACCAGCGGACTGCCTATTTTCTGAAGACCAGCCTAGCTGACCAATGTTATCAGTGGATTCCCATTACACAAACACTCTCTCCATCCTCTGCTCCAGGTAATTTCTCTGGCTTTCCCCTATACCTGGAATGCTCTCTCATCTTTGCTTCTTGGTTTTCCAGGCTTCCTTTAAGTTCCAGCTAAAATCCCAACTTCTTCAGGAAGCCTTTCCCAACCCCTAGTCATTCTACTCTCTTCCTGTTTTTTCTCTTGGTGTCTGTTTGCTTGCCTGTTGTCTGTACCCACTACAGAATGTAAGCTCATGAGGGCACGGACTGTCTTTTGCCATTCTTTTTGTCCTCAATGCTCAGCACAGTGCCTGAAACACACAAGGTACTTAATTGTTTATTGACTGACTGGCCACATTCCAATGACAAATTCTTGTTTCAGCAACTCATGGAGAACTTTCTACAGAGTTGTGGAGAAACTGCATCTGTATCACAAAAAGTGGCGGCTTGGGGGCAGAGAGGGAGTATATGCCAATGAAACCTTGGAGACCATCTGCTCTAAGTTTTCCAACTTAAAGGAAAACTGAGGATGAGAAGGGTCCCTAAGTGACTTGCCCAAAGTTGCACTGTGAAAAACAATCAAAACTAGAATCCGGATCTCCTGACTCCTAGACCCACACTTTTCCCACCATACCACTCCAATCTTGGACTGTAATACTCTTTAACATTAAAATACCTTTGAAAAAGATTTTATTTTGACAACAGTAGGAATGTGGTTTCCCCTCCCCTAAGAATTACAACTGCATATCCCAAGCTTGAGCAAAAAATGCAGACACAAAAGGGAAGAGAATTTAACACCCATTTATGGCCAACAAGAAAGTTTTTTGCTAAAGTTTGCATTTACTGATACTAGATACTGCATTTTAACTTGAAAGTAAACACTTCTAAGGCTACCTTCTCCCTTCTGGGCTCCAATTTCCTCCTAAGAGATTTAGATTAGATGTTCTCTGAAGTTCCTCCCAGATTTGCCTCTCTCTCTGGTTCTGCATCTAGAACTAAAATAGGTGCCAAGGACCGCTAAACACTACAAATATTATCCTATTTGGTAATAATAGCTAACATTTACACAGTGCTTACTACACACTGAGTACTGTGCTAAGCCCTTTATAAATCTCATTTAGTCCCCTAAAAACCTTGGGAAACAGCCGTTATCTCCATTTTACAGATGAGGAAGCTAAGGTAAAGAAGTCAAATGACTCGCCAAGAGCCATACAGCTAGTCTGTGTCTGAGGTCATAGCTGAACTTGGGTCTTTCCGACTCTAGGCCCAGTGCTGTGTGCTAACATTAGCTGAGTTTCGCTAAATAGCACCGTTACTGCTAACACAAGAGTCCTCAGAGCTACAACTACTTTTGATTCTCATGGGAGTATTTCCGTGGTAGGCTGGAACTTTTACTACTTACGTACTATGTATGAGATACTGTATTCTTGTTTACATTCTTAAGAAATGTCCGAGGCACAGTTTTTCCTTTGCCAAGCAGGGCTCCAGGACTTGGCAGGCTTAAGAACACTGATTGCAACCATTAGGTATCTTAGAGAAAGGCAACGGCAACGGGAGACTTTTTATTCTTTTGCCATCAGACTGAGAAATTATATTTGAATTATCCCTAGACCTATATTGTAGTAATAAAAAACTACCCAAAAGGAAATCTGCGGCATTTGAACAGAAATGCAAGTTCACCTTCCCACAATCTGAACACTGGAAAGGCAAAGATGGGGAACAAAGGGCCTTAGCCTTGTTCTGGGGATTAGGAGGAGGAGGAGGAACGCATCCTGGCACTTCCTCTTGGTTATTCTTCATGCGATTTCAGATAAGTCATTTTCCCCACGAGGGTCTTTGATTCCTCCCTATTTCACAGAAGGGACAGACTGGGTCATTAAATTCCTTTCTAGCTGACATTCTATGATTTTCCATGACCTCATTGCATACATAAATCACGACTGATCTTCACAGCCTGGTTGTCACTTTTCTCTCAGGGATAAGTATGGGAAAATTTAAAATTCTCTTGTTAAAAAGACCAAAACTCCAAGTATGTTTTAACAGGGTTTTAAAAGCTAGTTTTAACCATAGTCAATCAATAATCAAATTATAATTTAAAGGGGAAATGCAAGCTATCAACCACCATCTAAAAATACTCCAAATCACTGAGAAATAAAAATTAAAATCCTGTAAAGTTTCATCTCACATTTCAAATGGCAATGAGCTAATACATATATCTACTTATACATACATACACTCATATATACATATACATCTTTGTATGTTTATATGTGTGAACTTTTGAGTTATCCATTAATATATGGATTTTTTGTCCAAATACAAGACAAAAAAGTTAACTTTGGTAAAATGGAAGACAGAAAGCAAGTGGGAGTTTTTGGGTGGAGTGGGGGGAAAGGCCTTTTACTTTTGTCCTGCAAGTTTTAGTTAGACATACTAGTTACAGTAGTGATGCCTCATGAACAAAGTTCACATCTGGCCTCAGGGACTCACTAGGGTATGACCCTGGGCAAGTCACTTAACCCGTCTGCCTCAGTTTCCTCTGTAAAACAGGAATAACAGCACCTACCTTCCAAGATTTTTGTGAGGATCAAATGATAGTTATCAAGCACTTAGCAATGTCTGGAACATATTAAGTGCTTAACACATACTCACTAGAACATCTGAATTTGAAGAATTTTAGAGGTCAGCTAGTCTAGTACTTACCTGAGCAGGGATCCCATCTACAGTACTCCCAAGGTACCCCCAGAACTTTCCCACTCTACTTCCAAGCTCGAGTTGTGATTAAATTATCTTAGATGGAGCTGGAATTAGGCTCTTTGTAACTTAGGACCAGAGGATTACAGATTTAAAGGCGGAAAGGACCTTAGAGATCTATGCCAAGTACAATCCCCTCATTTGACAAATGAGGACCTTGAGATTCAAGAGAATTTAGGTGACTAGCCCAAGTTCTCACAGGCAATGAGTCAGGACAGCAGGCAAATTCTCAAATTCCTACATCCAGTGCTCTTTTTACTGTATATTTCTGTTCACTGCTCCCTATTCTGTGGCTAAGCAAAAGTTTAATGCCTTTAAAAAGGAAAAAAAAGTTGACATTCATATAGTGCTTTAAGATTTGCAAAACACTTCACTCATTTCATTTGATACTCACAACCCTGAGGTAGGTAATATTTAGGGGATCCTTTTGGGGACAAGAAAAATGATGCAACCAAAAGGTTAAATGGCTTCTAGGGTCACCCAGTCTGAGGTGGGCGTCACACCCAGGTTGTCATTTTTATGTTCTGTAGTAGTCGTCCAGCATGCTCCATTCATAGTCAGGTTGCCCCCTCAGTTCAACAGCACAACCCTTCGAATATTTAAAGGTAATGATTTCACTGCCTACCCTAAATTTTCTGTACTTTTCCAGAGAAACATCTGAACTTCTACACCTCATCATTATCCTTCCAAAAAGTCAGTGTTTGGAATTAAACACAATTCTCAGTCCCCGTGGAGCTTCAACAATGCAGAGTGTTAGAACATCCCTTGCCCTGGACACTGCTTCTGGGAATGCAGCCCAAGAGCTCATTTCCTTTTTTGGCTTGCTTTGAGGCAGCAAAAAGAGCACTGATGAAATCAGACAAAATAAGGTCAAGTCTCAGCTCTGCGTTGTTTATTGTCAAAGAAAGCACTATTTGAGCTTTAGTATTATGTGATGGGCGTGAAAAGGCTGTGAATGAAGGGACGCATGAATGGCCTAGCTCTTCCCTTGTTCTACTTCTATGGAAAGGTAAGTATAATTAGCAGTTACTAGATTAAGCTTGAAGTGTACTGAAACTTCTAGGCCCTTTCTACACATGCTGGTGTCTACCTATGTTGGTTGTTTTTAACCCAAGTAAGATTGCACAGAGTGCCTGGCCTGGAGTCAGACTCATCTTCCCAAGTTCAAATCTGGTCTCATACTTTACAAGCTACATGACCCTGAGCAAGTCATTTAGCTCTTTTGCCTCTTTCTTCATATATTCAATGGCAAACCACTCCAACATTTTTGTGAAGAAAACTCCAAATGGGGTCACCCTGAGGTAGACACAAGTGAATGAATGAACAAGGTATATGCAACATTATCTTGTCCAGTAAGACATGACCTCCAAATACTTTCAAAGTTTATGATGGAACAATGCTTTACATACAGCACTTGGAACTGAATTTATGGGATTCTTTTGATACCAATAACCTATCAAGACTACATTTCCTACACTAACATTCCAATTTGGTGAGCCCTCCTTTCTCTGAATCCCTGAAGCCTTGACTTTAATACTCAATCTGCTATCTTTAAATAATCCTCCTGTAAAATGAACTGCCTCACTACCTTACTTTTTCCATAGATGTTTTCTTCTATAGAGTTTTAAGTGAATTACACTCATACTTTGCACACATGAAATCATATTAATAAATTTTGATTTCTATATGGAATATGTGCCCCTTTTCTGGTTTCTAAATACTGAAAATATCACATATTTTGGTGGAAAAAAAAAACAAAAAACCTTTCATTGTGCCAAAAATTACATAAAAGCATTTAGTACTACACTTGGTGACCTGCACATTTCATCATCCTATGCATTTAAAAATTCCAATTTGAGGGTCTTTCTTGAGGTGCTCTGTGCGCATTGTAGGCCAAAAATAAATTGCTTTAATATACACAAAAGGTTTTGAGTATGGTCTGATGCATAAGGATAACTATCTGATTATGCTAGTTGTACAAAGACTGGCCTAGACATGCTTATAAGATGCTCATAACCAGACTGGCCAGAGAGCAAATTTTTCTAACAGCAACTCTGAGACCATATACAAAGTTATAAGGGGGTTTCAATTTGCATCACTAGAAAAGATAGCCATAGCTCACATTATCTATATCTCAACTATTAGAGTAAGTCACCACATCTCAAACTGAGTTTCCGAAACTACTCAAAAAGACTTTTTTTCCAAATAGAATGAGCCTTTTAAAAAGAGCCTCCACTTCCTATCACCTCCTGAAAGATCTAGACAAGGCAATGCAAACTGGTCTTGCATCTAAGTGAAAACAAAGTACATTTGGTACAATTCACTTTCTAATAACAGGCATTCAACTCCAACTGTGAGTGACTCAAAATTTTTACTTCATGGAATCTGTTAAGTTTGCACATAAATAGGAAACTGAAAAGCTTGTTTAAACTATAAGTTTCATATGCATCACACACAATCTAGTAACAAAATGTTTAGGAACATATTTTCTCCTCAAAACAAGGCATTAATAACCTATTCAATAGCTATCTCAATTATGTTCAAAGCACAAGTCCAGAATTATTTGCAGGGAAGGAGAGCAAAACAGGAAATTTCTCTGAGAAAACATTGATCCCAACAACTCTGGATACACTTAAATGATCCAAAGATAGGTAAATGTCACCTGGGTCCAGTTGTTTTCCAAAGCAAAAAATGTAAATCTTAGTATTTTCTGAGAACAAGTGCAATGAAAATAGTCCATAAAACCACCTGATTTCAAGTAACAGAATTTTTCAGGAAACAAAATTTACTCTTCTCCTCGCCCTTGCTTTGGCAGAACTACATAAATGTAATCCATGAAGCCACGTTTGAATTACATTTCAAGTAGAAAATTGCCGAAGTAGTCATAACTTTCAAAAAACTGACTTCTCAATCAGCCCCCAGTTTCCTTTGATTCAACTAGTTTAAGCAGAATAGTGCAATCAACGAAGACTGGGAGATGAAGCTCAGAGACCAGTTCAAATCCTTGGCTAGACGTCTTTGTGCCTATTGTGTTATCTATAAAATTAAAGGGTTGGACTTACTTGTAATTCATCTGTTTCTATTGGAGGATTCCCTTAAACTTACTCTGATATTATACTCCTTATACCTTAATCAAAGCCACTCTTGCTTTCCTACCATTCCATTCAAAGTAGTCCAAAAGTTTATGGGAGGAAATGAGAGGTGATAAATTTAAGTAGAACCGATGGCACTGCTTGGGATCATAGATTAAAGTCATCTTTTGATCATCTAAGTCAAAACTCCTTACAAAGAGCCTGAAGCCCACAAAAGTAAAGTGACCTGCCCAAGGTCATAAAAGAAAGGAAACAGCAAAGCTAGGATTCAAATCCAGGTGACCTCAGATACCCAGTTTTTCATTGCTTTCTCTACCACAGCTTCTTAAAGATCGCTCAATTTTACTTCATGTGGCAAAAGCGTAAAGCACTACCTTACAGCCAGCTTTAAAAATCTCACACATTCTTCACTCTAGAATTATGAATGTGCTAATAGGGATTCTAGTTGTCACAAAACAAAAGGTTTGGGCTAGCCAGTGGTCACTTTTTCAACAAATTACAACAGGAAATCATTTAGTTTCATTCTTCATTCTCTACTCAGTTGTATGCTCATCTTAATGTGACTTGGAAACAGATGGCCTGCCTATTTATATTTATGGATGCCAGCAAATCATTATCTTTGAGCCTCTTCCCCGCTTTATAAAATTCCTGCAGTCTCCCACAGAGTTCATGAGATAAGGAAGCACAGAAATGTAAGCCAGGTCTTGGCAGCTGTTAATTTTGAGGTGGCATAAATGGTAAAAGTGAAAAAACTGGAGATGGTTGGTTGACAACTCCAACTTTAATGAGCATTAGTGGAACTAACATGTAAGACAAAGTACTTGTAGCATTAAAAAAGTACCTCGGCAGGGTCTTAAGTATTTCTTCTACAGGATTGCTCTTGAAATATTTACATGAAATTTAAAAGTATTATGGCCCTCCCTGTTATAAACTGTAATTATATGTTCTAACCTAAAAGACTTAAATTCATCAATACTTATTTAAAACTAAAACTCACTCTAAACTTTACTGTTTATGCTTAAAAATAAACATGGATTACCCTTTTTTCTTCTTTCCCTGATGGAAAATCACAGAGAATACATTTACTGATTACTCAGCAAGTTCTGATTTGGCTCAGAACTACTTTAAAATTATCAGGTACATGCACCCTAACACTCAAGCCAAGACATTAGTCTAATTGCAAATGACTGGCTTACCCAGAAAATGGCAAGCAGAATTCTAACTTGCTCAAAATTAAAACCCACACTAGTTTGTTTTCCAAATAGAGATGTATATATTACATTTTTTCTGAACTGTATAAAAAGCACATTTTAAAACTAAGATTCTTTTTTACACTCCTGGGCAAGCCCCACCTATAAATACATAATCTAGTTCTGACACTGTAAAATGTACAAAACTTTGCACTAGTTTAAGCTACTGACAGTACTCCAAAGCAAGGCTTTTATACTTAGATCTGACAGTGGTAGGTTTGAAGAAAAAATGATAAACTTTAATTGTCCTGCTCCAATCATGAACGAGCTTCTGTAATAAAGTAAGAGTACATGGAAGCACCTAAAATTTCACTGCAAATTACAAACTAAAAGATGGCAACAGGTCTGAGTGGCAATTTATTAAATTTCAGACTTAAGAGAGCAAAGTAAAAAAATGAAATCCTAAAACAACATTTCTATTTTCCTTCAATTTCTCCTTAAAAGTTTACATATATTTCTACATGAGGCAGTTTGGTACAGTGAAGAGCTGGCCTCTAAACCATCTAAGTGGGTTCAAGCCCCACCTCTGACATACCCTGAGGAAATCTAGTACAGTCACTTACTTGACCTCAGTACTTAAGGGGTGACTGTCAGTGACTTATAATCAAAGGGGAGTAATTCTGCATTGGGAAGGTTCCCCATACCAATGAAATCTTATGGTCTGTATTTCTACCTATCCATTCACATCTACTTTTTAAAAATAGTGTAGTCCTAATTCATACAATCAAAGAAAGTGTTTCTCCTACCCTTTAAAATAAAATTAGATATCTCTAAAGTTTAAAAGTGCTTGTAATTAGCTGTCTTTGTTGAGTTCTACTGCCTACTTTACCCCAGATATCAATTTTTAGATTTATATGGATCCAGGCTCCCCCTAAAATCTCCAAGCACACATAGGGGGTTGGCAAGAGAGCAAATACGAAATAAACTAAGGGAAAGTGACTCGGTTTACTGTGAATTCTTTAAAGGGAAATCAAATATCTGTTTCAAAGACTTAAGGAAAAGTTTACTATTTTAAATTGGCAGTTGGTAAACTGGTCATTACAGTAATTTAAATGACACAGAAGTAAATGGACATTTCAGACTTGCTCTGAGGTACACACCTACTGCCCACATTTAGTCTAAAACAGAAAACACTACATAATAAAGTACTTGGCAACTTCTAACCAAAAAAATAACATTAATAACATTAATCATTAGCAAGATAAAACACATCCATATTAAACTGCCTATATTTGCTAACACCGTAAGAGACACTGCCTAACTCATTCTAGAACTCCTCTCTCCCCACCACAAAAACAAAAAAGCCAAGAGAACATGGAGCTATTTCATAGGAATTATGTTTGGGCACACAAAAAATAGGGTAGCTCTCTGTGTAGGAGCTTATGGGGAACACAAATATTATCTTGTATTATTTTTAAATGTGTGAATGGTGATCAGAAAAGGAGTGTAGTAGAGCTACACTTCAATGAAAAGCAATGTGATGAAGTGGCATGAAGAAGGGTATGAGTACCTCCTCTACAGGCACAGTAACAATTTCATTTCACTGGCAAACATGAAACGGACAACTTCATAAAGTTCAATATAATTCCAAAAAGCTCCATCTCAAGGCATGACTTCCACAGATTTATGAAACTCTTGCCACTTGGAGCACAAAAATATGCTAAAAAAAAAATCTCTGTGTTCCAGTTAACAGAAAAGGGTATATTAATTTGCCATATTAAATTTTTAAAATTACCTTAACTTTCGTTTAATTATACATATAAATGTTTACTATGGAAAATGTACAAGCAAGTTGGGTAATTCAAATCAGAAATCATTATTTAAGAAACTCAGGGTACTGCAACATGTAAACCAGTTATTCAATGCCCCAGTGAGGGAAAATAACTGATCTTAGCTGTGTAAGTTTCTTTCAAAAATTAAGACCATAGAGCAGGTTCCAGTTTCCTTGTCTCCTTGAGGTTCAAATTCACAAGAAATCTGCATTTAAGAATTTAGGGGGAACAGACTATTGACTAGAGCTTTTGTTATTAACAATAGGACAGTAAAACGAATGTCAATATGGCAGGGACAGTAAGAATAACAGAACCTCAACTCTTAAAAACTTACCAGTGGTAAATTCACAGTAAAAACACCCTTTTTAAAAAGGCATTTGTAGGCCATAAGATCATATCCACAGTAACATGGGGAGGAGATAACCAGACTCTCCCTCCACTTTTATTTGCTTGTCATTTCTTCCCAAACAGAGACATTCAGACAACAGTTAGAATGGCCATCTCCCAACATTTTTTAAACAGCACCTCCAATGGGTGAACAAAGCAGGAATAACCTAGAGTTCAGTTTGAGTGAGCCACCGTGGAGCCATAAGTGGTCAGGCTGTCCAATTTCAGAGTGTCTTGTCTTCAACTGGTACCATCATTTTTAGTGGAAAAGCGTAATTTATATTTTGTTCAAATGAGATTCCTCTCCAGTCAGAATTTGTTAGTGCATTCACTGAATTTCAAATTCTTCCTTTGTCAAACTGTGAAGAAAAGGAATGGTAGCTGGAAGATGAATGGGATTCCAGCTCCAGCTGCAGATGGACTGACAACACACTCAGGACAAACACCTACATTTTGATTTACAACAGTCTTAAATCTGTAACTTAATTACAAACGGACCACACCACAACCTTGTCAAATGGCAAAAATACAAAAAGGTTTAAGTGTTACAAAAATATTTCAGAAAAAGTGCATAGTCTAAGTGCATAGTAAATGAAAGCACTGGAAAATATTTGCCAGAGGAAGCTCAACTTGGTAAACCTTTAACCAAGCCAAACCTTTTCTTTCCTTTTACGCAAACCATACTTAAAAATAGCTTTATGAGAGTGATTTCTAGCTAAAGTACCAACAAAACGGTTTATTAATAAAGCAACTAACACCATAAGAAGCTAGAAAAGCCTAAGAGGAAAAAAAAGGAATCATTACAATAAGCTGACTACCCCCAAGAGCTCATTTATTAAGATGCTTGTAGTATTTGAGTTCTGATATATATATATATATATATATATATATATACACACACACATATATATATATATATCTTAATGGCTGAATGTGGCAATCACGAAATTATTGCTAAGGCAGTTTCAAAATTAAAATAAAAAAAATAAACTGGATTTAAAGGGCACAAAACTAAACCTTAACGTGTGTAAATTTACAGTCTTAAAGTTAATGTACAAAACACCACATTTACACATAGGCATCTGGTAGCATTTTCAGACAATGTTTTTTTTTTAATTTATTCTGACATGCCATAAATGAATAAATTACACTGTTTAAAGGATTACCAGCAATCATAGTATTTTTTTTCTTTCCGCTGGTCAGAGATAAAGAGAAAAAGAAAACGCGCAAATAAGCTGGAAAAAGCACTCACACAGGCTGTCTTGGAGGGCTAGGGATATTAATCATGAGAACACCACAGTGTGAGGCAATCTAAGAACAAGAAACAATCTGGTCATAGCCACTTCACAAGAATTTGAAAGAAAATCTCCTTTGCTTGCAAAACCCTTTAACACTCATTCTTATTTTCAAAAGGAACAACACAAATCAGTCCAGCTGTTTAATCAATGGCAACACTAGAGCTACCAACACCAGTCCTGCAGTTGCACTACTACTAGGCATTGATGCAAGAACTTAAAAAAAAAAATCAAGAATGCCTTCTCCCTTGAGGAAAAAAAATACAAAATTTATTTTAAAAAAAAAGGTACAACACTAAATCTAAAATGATTTGCAAAGGAATATGACTTATTTAACAATGGCCATCAAGTAGTCTATTTAAAAAAATTGGGGAGATGTTGATTCTATCAATGAATTAGCAAGGCATTTCTTTTAAAAAAAAATCTTTTTTTACAGAAACATTTTTTTAGTTTTTAATGAACTTGTAAACAAAAAAAGTTCCCATTTCAAAATAAAAACAAAATCCCAGGTCATATAGATGTTTACAGTGATTACATTGATCTAAGCAACTTACATACAGGTTTAGTTGTAAGATGTTAACTAAATTTCTGTGACGAATATGTTGTTTTTCTTTTTTATACCAAGAACATTATAGAGTTAATGCAGAGTCCTAAAGATAATCTAGTAGTCACTAAGTTTTTTCTTAAGTCTTCACTTTTAGACGCTGTTAATTCTAGCACAGTAAGCAGGCAGAGTCTTTCATATGCTTAAAAACTGGAATCTTTGGTTGCTACCATGTCAGCTGACTTGCACACAGAAGCCAACAATTTTAAGAATGTGTAAGTTTACAACTTTCAAACCCTAGGAAAGGGGAAAAAAATCTAAGTGCACAATTGTGAACATTTACAATTATCACAACTGTGGCTGAAAACTGTTCATGCCATTCTTCCTTAAAAGAGATTTCAAAGCAGTGTAGTTCAAAAGAAAAGGTAACAAAAAAATTGGCATATGCACAATTTCTCCACCACTTGTGTGTCAACCATTTAGTTAACTTTTCCACTTGAAAAAATGCAATAGAAAACTGGACACCATGTTTCACTATCTCAGTTAATATCCACAATTACAGCGGCTACAACTCAGGATGCAGCATCACCAACGCTGACCAGAGCCAGTTTATACTGAAATTAAGTTCTTTACACCAAGTAAATGGTTGCCCACAACCACTGGTACGTGTACATATGAACTAAAATTTCTAGATTTGGGGAGTAACAAGTCCTGCTCTGATCATCTGCTGTGCTTCATCTGTTCTTCTTCATGTTTAGAAACCTGCCCAAAAGAGACAGAGAAAAAAAAACAAGAATTAATTCAAACTGTAACAACAACAAAAAAAGAAACCATATCCAGAGCAGGGGAACTGAGCCAAGCTAAGAATTATCTCAGAAATGGAGTCTCTCCTGTTAGCCTTTGGATCTGTATTCTGCAAGGTGGGAATGCCCTTTCCTAATTGGAGGGCTATTTTCTCATTTGAATAATGAATGCTGTGGCTCTACAAGCCAGGCAAATCTACTTTACAGTTACTCATAGGTCAAAACACAACCATCTAGTAGAGGCCAATTCTCAAATGAAAGGGATATTTCATTAGAGTTAGCCTAAATTGTGGATTGTTTTGACAACTGTAAATTAGCTAATGTTCATCAAACTGTAATAAATTAGGTTTAACAAGCAAAAAACCTTATCATCTGAAATTTCTGTTTTTATTCCGCTGAATTTGGCCTAAGCCTAAGGGATCTGATCAAGAAAGTTTGGGTTGCATCCTTGAAGACTGTTGGACAACACAGGTCTTTCAAAATATCTTTGTTTTTCTACTGAATACTTTAAAGCAGCGGTTCTCAACCTGTGGGTCGCAATCCTTTTGGGGGTCTAACAACCCTTTCACAGGAGTCACAGGGGTCACCTAAGACCATCGGAAACTAATTATTTCTGATGGTCTTAGGAACTGAGACACCGCTCCTGTATCAGTCTCCAGGCAGGTCCGCCAACATGCAGATACACCCACATACAAGTATTAAAGGGTCACAGCATTAGGAAGGTTGAGAACCACTGCTTTAAGGGTTTATTTTAATTAACTGATAGGAACTTAAATTGTTGTTTAAATTTTAGCTAGCTATAGAATTTCCCCAATCTTACAATGACCAAAGTACCAAATTTTTATATCAATTTTGTCTCTGTATTTTCATTCAACAAAACTCTTCCTAGCTCTAGTAGCCAAGCCAGGTAAACGAGCTGTCACTTTGACTAAACTGCAGTTATTTTTCATCAGCAACTGATACCCTTCTTACCTCTTGATTAAAATGTTTTATACTTTCATCTTTATATTCCTTTTTATTACAGATGTCAAATTAGATTCCATTTTAGAGGCATTAAATTCAACCTTTTTTTTGTGAAAAATGTCTCACTTGTCCTTAAAAGTAAACACTGAAAGAAACTGGATCAACTATTACTGCTGCACTCAAAAATTTATCTGGCAAACTTAAGCTTTATAGCAGCAGTTCTCAACCTGCAGGTTATGTTCAATTTGTAACAATGAAAATACAGCCTGCATATCAGATATTTACATTACGATTCGTAACAGTAGCAAAATTACAGGCAACGAAAATAATTTTATGGTTGGGTTCACCACAACATGAGGAACTATGAAACACCTGCATTTTCCAAAACCACCATACATGGTAATACTGAAAACTTCCATAATAGAAAAGTATTTTTACTTATGCTAGTAAAGGTGATGAGGCAAGGAGGTCTGTGAAACTCCAATAAAATCACACCATTTAAGTGTTTTGCTTCATGTAAAGAAAAAGCTGGCATTAGAAAGAAGTGGTAGAAAAAGGGGATCTGACACTCTTCCTGACACCAGCATTCAAATGCTTTGAGTGAAAATGAATATGGACAGTACTTTAAATTTCCTCTAGGAAACAATAAAACTAGAACTGGTAAGAAACGTAGAGCAAAGAGCCCAATGTGTACAATTGCACTGAATAAGCTCTTACTTCCACTTACCATGAAGAACTCCTATCCTTAGTCCTTTCTTCACACTTGGAGTAAACCCTCTGCTTATTTATAACCACTGTGTGTAGGCCCTACCTCTTCCATGAAGTTTTCCTCAGACTTTCTACCCAATCACATCTAATACTTCCTCCTCTATATTCTAGTAATGTCATTACTTGCTAGACAACTATGTACATTTCTATGTGGTATCTCTTGAATAGCTACATATCCAACTGCTACTTATGTCTTTAACTATCTTTTCAAAATTTTATGTGATTCTCATAAAAGAGATTACTGAGGGAAGTAATAATATCTATTATACTACCTGAGGAATATGTATTGACTGGTACATACAAAGGATTGTTGTTGTTCCAATCAAAAATTTACTTGAGATAACCTAGACATGTATTTTAAAAAAATAAAGCCTGTAGATAAAGTCCCAAACCAATTATACATTAAAAATGGCCATGCTCAATAACCTAATTTAAAAGAATCACATGAAATGGTACAGTTCAAAGTAAACCCAATTCTTGGCCATGAGGACAACCCCCAAACTGCAAGTTAAGTAACTGGAAATGGCAGGTTTTTTTTGTTTCTTAATTGTAAAGCCTGGAGTAATTTTTGAAAGTTTTGCTGTTACAACCTAAAAATAAATCTTTTTTTCTAAAGGAGCCTTTTGAAAATGTGAAGAAAACTTTTGCTGACAAAGAAATCAAATTTGCGATGTAATTCAAGGTTGAACTATTAGTCTACTTTTTAGAGAAAGGGAGGAGAGAAAAAGGGACAGTTCAGCCTTGCTTCCCTCTTTTAAAAGCATGCAAGCCATAATTATACAAGACTTCTGTTCCATTTAATCTGACCTATTTTGAAAATTATTCCGTGCTGACTAGACAGCTCTTTAGAGCAGTGGTTCTCAATCTTCCTAATGCCACAACCCTTTAATACAGTTCCTCATATTGTGGTGACCCCCAACTATGAAATTATTTTCATTGCTACTTCATAACTGTAATTCTGCTACTGTCATGAATTATAATGTAAATATCTGATATGCAGGATGTATTTTCACTGTTACAAATTGAGCATAATTAAACCATAGTGATTAGTCACAAAAACAGTATGTAGTTATATATTGTGAAATATTAATTTCTAATTACAAATAAACGAAATTTTGTCTTGAAGCATGGTGTAGCATGGGTAACAGTCTTAATATAACAACAGTAAACTACATTGCTACATTTTGCAACAATATGCATAAAAAGCCAACGTCAGCGCGAAGGTCGAGCTTGCTTCTTCCTCACCAGATCAGAAATTCTCAGGGCAGTCTTTACATGAGCACAGTGAAGATCACTGATCTTCCACAAGTCTACTTCTGTATTTAGACTTGATAACCAACAAGCTAGAAAACTCTGTTTCACAAAGATATGTTGTTGGAAATGGAAGAAGGTGGCGCAACGCAGTTTCAGACAGAACAGGATATAACTGCAAACACTTGATCCAGAATTTTGTAACTGGCATTGTAGAGAAATCAGTTCAATGAACTCCTCTTGTGCTATCTTAGGAACATCTTCAACTTGCATGTGCAAGCGTTCTTTCACAGAAATTCTCATCATAATCCTCTCATCTGGTTCAATGCCATGTTCCTCAAAGAAAGCAGATAAGGTAGGCAACACGTAAATTTTATTTTCATCCAATTTTTTTTTGCCAAAGCTGAAGTTTCATTTGGAATGAGCAGATCTTTTCAGACAAATCGAGGCATGTTGCATTTGGTCCTTGCAGTGATAAATTTAACTCATTCAAGATGGCAAAGATGGCAACCAAGTAAGCTATTTTCTGCAGTTCATTTTTATCACTGAAAAGTGCTTCAAACTACGGTCCTGCTTTCTGATTTAAAAATGCGTTGAGTTCATCACAAAGCTCAAAAACACATTTTAAAACTTTTCTTCTCAACAACCATCTCACTTCAGTGTGAAATAGCAGAGCATTGTTCGACGTGTCCAACTTGTTGCATCCAACTCGTTGCACACAGTTGCAGAAGTCGACTGTTTAAAGTGTTCGCCTTTACAAAACTGACAGAACTTATGACGCTTTTCATTGCTTCTTGTAACTCTTGTGGCACTGTCTTCGTTGCTCATTATTTGCCCGTGAATCATACAGTGAGTTCCGATGACTTTTGGTGACTCATTCAAGTACCAAACGTTGAAATCCAGACTGACATCCTAGCATAGCTGGAGCACCATCTGTGCAAACACCACAAACCTTTTCCCAAGAGATTTTATGCTCTTTCAGAAATGAATCAACTGTGTCAAATACATCACGTGCAGTAGTTGTCGTTTCAAGAGGTCTGCAAAAAAGAAACTCATCTTTAAAGTTGCCATCATTAACATACCTTATGTAAACCAGTAACTGTGAACAGTTTGCAACGTCTGTAGATTCATCAAGCTGGATACTAAATATTGGTAGTAGAGCAGATTTAATTTCCTGGATTACCCAATCAAGAATATCAGCAGACATGTCATCTATTCTTCTGCGGACAGTGTCGTTAGATAAGGAAATTGCACTTAATTTCGTAGCAAATTTGTCTCCAATCATTAACTTGAACAATGTCTCTGGCCGCTGGCAACAGTAAATCCTCAGCAATGCTGTGAGGTTTCATAGCTCTGGCGATTCTGAGTGCCACCAAATATGAAGCTTCAATGACTGCTACATTTTCTTTGTGGTACTTGCCACCCGTGTCAAGTCTGGCTTTCTTGAGTCCATCAGCTTTGCTTCTAAGATAGCTGGTATCCTTGCCGGCAAAGCTCAGATGCTTGCTATCAAAATGGCGTTTTAGTTTGTTCGGCTTCATAGATTCGGCTGATAGAAATTCACAACAAATAACACACTGCGGTTTCTCAATTCCTGCTGTAATTATTGAGGCAAAACCATACTGTAAAAAAATCCTCACTATACTTTCTTTTCTTAACGTTCTTCTCTACACGATCCATTGTCATGGGATGGTTTGCTAATGAATATACTATATAACAATAGCTTTAATAATACAAAAGATGATACATGGCATAGTTCAGTCTAACAGTTCATTAAAGTTTCCTATGATTTACCATTCTCCGTGTTGTTTTTTTTTACATACCCGTTACTATCACAAAGGGGCACCAACCACAGCTGAATATAAAAAGACTGATCAGCATCCAGATTAAGTTCCCATGGTACAGATAAATTTTTTTTACAGTAGTCGATTTTACAGTACATGATTTTACCCAGTAATTAAAATTCATGAAGTGTCATTTTACCTCCAATACTGCTGCTTTCAACACAGTAGCTGCTTTTAACAGAGTAGCTGCTTTCAACACAGCAGCTGCTCTCTGCACATGTGTGACTGGTCCGCATAAGTACATTATGGCGCCAACCCTGTCACATACACCTGTATTTGTATGGGGTGTATGTGATGGAGTTGGCGTGATGATGTCATCATGCCGGGTACTCGTATGTGGGCGGACCCACCTGCAGACGGATAGAGAAGCAGTGTCTCCGTTCCTAAGACCATCGGAAACATGTGTTTTCCAATGCTCTTAGGCGACCCCTGTGAAAGGGTCTTTCGACCCCCAAAGGGGTCATGACCCACAGGGTGAGAAGCACTGCTTTAGAGATAAATGCTTAAGGAGGGGCCACTGGGTTAGTGTTGTTGGAAGTAGAAGTAGTTAATTCCAAATTCAACTCTCCAAAAGGGTCAACAGTATAATACTCCAACCAAGGATGGTCATTCCTGTAGTAAATTATCCTAGGATTTCAGTGGAGCTCAATAAACATTTATTTTTGGAGGGGGTGAGGGGTGGGAGACAGTGGAGGAAAGGAGAACCAATACGCATATCCACCATATATATAACATTTGGCCTTTGCATCTCATCCTCAAGCATTAAATACTCTCTTGGAATTATTTTTCCAGTTAGCATAATCCTTTATTCCTTGGCTTTTATCTTTCAGTCCAGATGAAGCCAAGAACCTCCTGGCTTCCAAAAGATAAAGGCTGCTTAAAGATGCCATCTTCATGGAAACTTCAGCTAAACTATGGGCTAAATCCTTTTCTTCCTGGAAACAGTAAAACCAGAGCTTGAGGTTAAGGTGATAGTCCAGAAGTCAGTGGTATGCATCTGGCTATTTCTCTACTTTGAAGTTTCTCCCAAACCTGTAAATAATTAAAAAGAAAAAAAAATTGTTGTTTTACATAAGTCACCAGAGCCCATAAATTAAAATATATATATTATTAGCCCATGTATGTACGGTCTTTGTTGATGTTTCTACACTATAAAAATTTCCATTTTCCCCACTTAAATGAAATCAAAACAATTACCAAAAATTACTGTCAACTGATCCTTATTTATCTAGTATAGGAAGCAAGAAGGTCTTAAAGAGTTTAGGATCCCAACGATGCAAGAAAAACTAGCAATACCTTAAAAACACAAATGTGGAGTTTTCCACTCTTCATTATCATAATATATTTCAAACCGTTTTTTAGTAACTCAAAATTTAATTAAACTATGAAAATTCTAGAACTTGACCTACAAGATAGCAGCATACAAAGTTGAATTAACAACAGCAATGCTGCCTTCCCACAGAAACTTAAAAATAGCCAGTAGGTGGGAAGAGATAAAGGAAACACAGCCTTACTCTTATCTTTACAGCAAGGACAAGTTAGGATTAAACACAGCACACACATTTATTTCACTTAGCTCAAAGATGACCATAATAAAACGAACTTAAATGCTTAAAACAAAAGTCACCATTTTAGAGAGACTTGTGAAGTTGTTTTATTTGAAAGTAATACCTGTTATACTGACTCCTCTCCCAACTGGAAGACACTCTGCATTATAGACCGTTGGACTGATTCCTCTCCCAACTGGAAGCTATTCCACATCATCACTGTTACAGCAACATCGTACTCCAGTTAGCTATTCACAAGGCCTTCTCACTTGTTATAGAGCTACTCAGAAATACAGCAATGCCAAGAGTATGAAAGACTCAGTGAGTTTTTGAAAAAGATGGAGTTCAAATCACAATAGATTCATTGACATTTATCTTCTTTCTTGGTTTATTTTTAGATCTTTACAATCCGGAGTTATTGTTCAATTTTTCTAGATTCCAGTAGGCAGTAATACTTCTTCTGGCACCTCATTAGATTCGACATATTTTTTCCTGAGTAGATAAGTATTTCCAGACATGTTCATCTTCGCCTGTGATTTGCACTATGCTACTGAGTAACCAGACATGTTCCCAGCAGTAATTGTTGAATTCAGAAAAAGTCATGCTAGACAAAAACTGAAGCTGAAGTCTGGTAAACAGCGGAGGGTAAAAAAAGAAACTGGTAAGGTAGGCATGACGAAATAGTATCACTCCATTTGTTTTGAATGCCAACATTCTCCCAATGCAGAGAAAGATCATTTCAAGTCAACAAACTATATTACATACTGGCTTTGCTAACTAGACTACAGTAGTATTTACCATAAATGCTAAGCATATTTAAACATTAGATTGGGAAATCTGGGAGGTAACAAACGTACTTCTTATGTATAACTTTTTCACACCTGCAGCATTACTTAGAACACATTTTTTGCCTTTTCTATCAAAAGATACTGGTGGTATTATTTTATGATACAATGCAGCCTCATGAAATGAATTATATTCCTCCATGTTTCGTTCTAGAATCCAGCTGAAATGTACCTTAACAAGCCATCAAGCTGAACCTTTCAACCACTGCAAGGAATTTCCTTTATCACCACAACTTGTGACGACACTTTGCTACTTCAAGCGCTTTAAGTTTTTAACAGCTCTAATTTATCTTTAAGTTCTCCCTTTGTTATGGGAATCTGAAGATCTTCCCTGCCCCTAGGCCCTTTGCTAAAGTGGCTACGTGACTCTGAGGACTCTTGGATATTTGAAAGTATACTCTGTTCCCTAACAGGCTGAATGTGGACACGTGGAGCCTGTGGAGCCAGGCTTGTTTTCCAGGAATGCCCATGCCTTGTAGCTTTGTGATTGGGCAGTGGGTCCAGAGGGCTGTGACATTCTCCAAGCCAGGAGAAGGCTATATATACGCCCTGGTGTGAGGTTTTGGTTTGGGGCTCACTTTGAGAAGAGTTGTGTGATTTGGCCAGATGAGACTCTGGGCAGCCATTGAGCGCGCCACCCCCCCCTCTCTTCCCCCCCCCCCCCCAGG
>CM053581.1:313134194-313173381 GCA_028627135.1 Pseudochirops cupreus | reverse complement strand
TTTCATATAAAAATTCTTCACAGTTCAAGTTATATTCATTCTCTCTATTCTCTTACCCACACTTCCATCCCCTGTCTTCTTTTCTAGGACAAAACATCTCCAGATTCCTTCAAAAGAAATTCATATGACATAGCCAAAAGACCTATAGGCACCCTGGTTACCCTTCCCTGGACAGATCTTCTCTATGTCTCTCTTGAAAAAAGAATACTTGAAAAAAAAAAAGACAGTGGCATCAGACTGATCAAAAGAAAGCACAGTAAAACTCTAACACCTTGCTAAATTCTGAACACAAACTTCTATTAATTCAGTTGAAAAGTGTATTCTCATTTCTGGTAGCTAATCTACACAGCTAAACTTATACTAAGACTGCAGATGACACAAACTCTAAATGCAATTTCATATTAACAGTTTTTAAGCCAAGTTTCTCTATCCTATATCTGTATAATGGATTTTTAACCTAAATTTAAAGCTTACATTTACACCTATTAAATTTCATGTTGCTAGTTTCCACCCATCATTCAAGCCTGTTGAGATATTTTTGAATCCAGACTCTGTCAATCAGCATATTACCTGTTCCTTCTAGATTTTAAACTGCAAACTTAATGAGTGTTTCATCAATGTCTTCATCAAAATTGTTGATAAAAATGTGGAACAGGGTCCTACCTGCAACATGCAACAAATTAAAGGGTGTCCCCAAAAGTTTTAAGCTTTGGTAGACTTCTGGAACATCTTATATATATATATATATATATTTTTTAAAGTTGCATGTATCTAATTTGGTAACTTCACAGGTTCTACTCAGATTTTCTTTTTAAAAATTAGTATTAAGTGCTCTTGATTACACCATTTTATATATTTATTCAGGCACTCATTATTAAAAGTTAATGTCCTTCAAAGTTAATGTTAACCCTCATATAGCTCTTAATAGATCAAAAGCCCTGGTAGACACAAATGCTTTTTGATTGGCAAAATCAAAACAGCATACTCCAACATAAAGACAAAACGTGTATTTGTTCTAATGCTTTTATTCCCTGAATTTCCCTCTTCCATTTTCTAAGGGGTAAATGAATCATTTGGGCTATTAGAATTAAGTGAACAGTTTTATCCTATATCACCCTTGGTAAATTTCATTACTTCTAAGAGTTACACCCTTATTTATTCAGGTTAACTGTAACTGATTGCCTAAATTTTCCCCTTCTTTTAGGAAACTCAAGTTCTGAAACAGTAATTCACTGCTAGTGGAGTAGATGTGTAAAAAGAGAAAAATGAGTATGTAACTGACTAAAAAATGTGTGTTTCTATTTCTTCACTGTGTTGGGTGTAAGGCCCACAGGCAGTTTCACTTCACTATTTCACACAGTATTAAGAATATGACAATCCAGCATTTCTGTCTTAAGGAAGAAGTGAAGGAGGAATCATGACTAAGAAATTAAGGAGGAAAAGGAAGAGTGGTTGACAGTTGACTTAAGAATGAAGGAGTAGCCACTTTCAGACAACAGAAAGCTTTTTAAATTTAGTCACTTGTTAAAATACTTGCTAGAGAAAAGGTCTGTTAACTTAGAAGGAAAGCTGTCATATTGGTTAATGCTTCAAAGAAAAAAGAATATGCACATGAAGAGACTACTAAAGTAAAACTTTTTTTTTCTAGAAATGAGTGAATGAATAAAAATTAATATGTAGGAATTTAGGATTTCTTTGATGCTGGGTTTTGCAAGATCCAAACAAAAGAAAAGAAATATTGATTACTTAAACTTAAAAGATCAATTTTGAAGATTGATAGGCTTTGTAAAAGTATAAACTTAACAACTTTCTGAAAAGTCAAGCAAAGTTCAGTAGCTAGGAAACAAATAATATTCACTACATAAAAGCCAATACAGCAAGAACAGACCAGGGCTTTGAATTTTCTTTAGCTATCTTGCATGAGAGTTTTGATTAAAAATAATTCAACTTCATTTTAGAGAATGTGAAATAAAGAATTTTGAAACCAATCAAAAATCTTACTAACTGCCAAACACAGACAAGTGACTAATTTCCCCAATTTACAAAGTGTTAAAAAATTCTAGGAAAACATTGTAGAGAAAAGACTATCTTTAACTATAAAGATAACTATAAAGGGAAAGGGTCTTGTAATGCCAATAAAAAGATTTCCCTAGTGGCCAACCCACAGAAACTACTTCGTGTCAGTACCTTACATGCAAGGGATCTCAAGTAACAGCTTCTGGTCAATTTGGGATGTGGGAGCATTTGATCACAAGCAATATTTTACATAAGAGCCAAATATTTTCCTCCTGGACTGTCTCCCCTTGAAAGGACAGTCAATGAAATGTGAGCTCCTTCAGTTTAAAGATACAAAAACTCTTACTTTATAAACAAATCTCTATGGCCATCTTTTTCTGTTATGATGAAAGAATAGATCATTTGTCAGAAAACAAGCACACTAATATTATGATTATTTTGCAAAAACTAAAGTTGTTTATGAGAAAAATCCCTATTACAAGAAATTTTTAAAAGCAATTTTTTTTATTTTTGCAAGGAAATATGAATTCAATATGCCCAGATTCTTTTCTTTGAGATCTGGAAATAAAAAGATCTTACTTCTGCTTGTTTAGTGGTTAAGAAACCCATAACTGTATTTAACATAGGATGGACATTAGACTTATAGCTGAAAAAGGCAGAACTGTAACCAATATGCAAACAATTAAGAGTTGTTCAAAAGTGGAGTGAACTTTCATTAAAGTTCCCTCACTAGAAGAGCTATGGTGTAACATTACCAGGAATATTTCAGGACACTTAACCTTTAAGTAGTCATTGTACCAGGTGATTTCTACAATTAAAAACATCTCTAGCTTTCAAAACTAATGCTTTACTAATTCTTTCTGAAAGTTATCTAATGCCTGAATTAAACTGCTCTAGGTTAACTGATATTCCAATATTTAGTTTCCAAAACGGATCTTTGCTAGCTTTCGAAAATTTCTTTCAGTTTAATTTGGTAACAAATTATTTCAGTTTTAAGGAAAATTACACCAGAGCTGCCCACCCTAATAAAGAGCATAATTCACAGGCACCAGTTATTTTCTTCAATAACACTGGTACAATTAGTATTAATCTAATAACTGGTATGCACAATCAGAACAATAAGCCCTAAACGAAATCTATTACAAGGGAACTGGTCAAGCAGGCAAATATTTGCCACTCTTTCCATTTAAATTAAGTCATTAATTATTTCTTCAAACTTGCAACGATAACTCTATTCACAGAGACAAGTATGGAAGAGAAAATGCATCAATTTCAATAATCTCAAATAAGAAAGGAACCTCAGAGGTCATCTAGTACAGCCTCCCAATAACTCCAAGCATCACAGCCCTACACAACATTCACTGACAGGCAATCAAGTCTGCTTATACACTTCCAGTGACAGGAAACTCAAAAGTTCAGAAGACAAGGCATTCTAATTTTTAAGCAGAATTATGGGAGCTATACAGAATTAAGTCTAGTATTTCTGCCACACTGACAGTCCTTCAAGTATTGGAAAGCATGGATTAATGGTCCATTTGTTTTATGTTTTCTTGGCTAAATATCCTTAGTTCCTTCAATAAATCATGGCAGCATTCCTTTGGTCACTGTGCAACAAGAAATTAAAAATAAATCCTATGCAGAATTTTACAAGGGCAAGTATTACTATTAAGAAACAAACTGATGGTCACTGGTTTAAATATTAACTTTCCTGAAAAACAATTCTGGTCATGTCCAAACTCTACCCAGAGAGCTGACTCATTTAGCTTCCACAGCTTCAATCCATACTTGGTGCCTCCTCTCTTTCTCAGAAACCTATTTTTGGTCCCAGTAACATGTGTTGATTTTACTCTGGATTTTCAACTGAATTTTTCTATTACCCTCTAAACCCAAATTCAGCAGTCATTTTTTATGCCAACGAAATGACCATCTCAAATCTAGCTCAGGGGTGAAACAAAATCTCCTTTGTATGCTGCTTAGATTTCACTCCCCTTTGTTTTTAATTGTGGCTTAAACTCTGGTTTACCCTCCCTCACTTTTTTTCTTTTATTCTTCATTATGAGTTTATTGTATACATCGAAGACTAGCTGCTGATGAGGATGACACCAGCAAATTATGGCTTCTGAAACGAACTTAGAATTAAGATCTTTTACCTTTTGACATAAAAGCTGTTTTTCATAAAAAGTTTTAATCAGACTACAGATCAAGGGCAAACTGAATACTATATTCAAACTAGATCATTCACACAGTAATGAAGACATCAACAACAACAACAAAAAAATCAAATCCCATCACCATTTCCAGTATTGTCAAGCAAAATTTCCCGTAGGCCCCCAAGGAAAAAGAATGCATAAAGGAAGTGGGGGTTCAAGGCAGTTGTGACACGAGTAGAAATTGCCACAAAACCTCCACTCCCTGAAAATAAAGTAGTAAAGAGAGGAAGACATCAGTAATGCAGCAGCCTCTGCCCCAAGAAAACAGGCACCTTCAAGTTGCAAGTTCTTAATATAAAGAAAATGTGCAGTACACCTCTAAACTATAACCCAAGTAACTTGTGTATTTTCTTTAAAATCCTTAAGCTGAAACCCCTCAAATATCTGGATTTGAGAAAATAAGATAACTGATATAGTTATGTACAAATATTTATTCAACTCCTCCATTATTTAAATATCTAATTCAGTAAAATTCTTTGCAACTAAGATGCATACTCATAGGAGTATGAACATTCACAGTAATGCCACATTTCCCCTTAGGGAAAGAAAATCATACCCACAATTTTCCACATTTACTGTCAAATTATCATACAAAGAAAAAAATCTTAGCACTGTTAGTTTGAAAATACCATGGCTAACCAAATCCATTCCCTAAAAAGGGGGGTAGGGTAAGGAGGGGTGGAAAATCAACAAGTGTTAGGTCTAGGATTTTGGATTGAATAATTCATCAATCACATTCCCAACACCAAGTCATATTTCTTGTTTGGAAAGGGGGTTAATGCATGAGTAAAAAGATGCAGTTGTTAAAAATGACCCAACATCCCAAGAGAAATGATATAAATATACACACATATATATGAAAATATATATACATATATATATATATATATATATGGACGCACATACACACATATATATACGTATATATATATATATGAACGAGGACATTTTGGGTTTAAAGTTAGTAGTCAAATTTTCCAAGGACGTCTGATTTTTTTTTTAAATCAAGAGCCAAATGTGTGTGTGTATTTTAAACCACCTCCTTGATCTAACACTGTTATAAATTACTGACTGACCCAAATTGTGTGTTCAAATTTTTTCCCTGTAACGTCACTTGGTTCTTGGCTACTAACCTTTCATGTTACTCTTGGTTTTGTCAGTTTGCTTGCCTGTGGGGGTTTGGGCCTGCTGACCCTGCCCACTGGAAGAGGCTGCCTGCTGGGCTGCTTTCTGCTTTAACATTGTCCAATCAAATGTGTAGTCATACTGGTGGTTCAGAGTCCTGGGGGAAAAAATAATTTCCTTTATACCAATACTTGGTAACTACTACATTCAAATACCAAGGACAGACAATTCACATAACAATTTGTCTTCTTAAGGGCTGACAAAATTTATCTTTATGCTATACATCTCCATATAGAGAACTGATGGTCTCAGAGAGTATACTGAAGCACATTTTTTTCCTTTTCTTGCCTTCCCTCCTCCCAACATGGTTAATTCAAAAATATGTTTAGCATGACTTCTTATATATAACAAGAATCATATTTCTTGCCTTCTCAGTAGGGGGGGAGGGGTGGGGGAAGGAGGGAGACAAGTAAACTGAAAAAATATATATATTATTTAAATGAAATAAAAATAAAATTCATCTTAACAGATTTTTTTTCTTCCCATAAATTAGTTCAAAACTAGTGTGGCAATCTCATCCTCTCTTTAGATATAGAATGGGTGTTGTCAAAGTAGTCTTACCAGTGTTTTATTGTGCAAGTCTTACAAAAGTTCAGAGATTAACTTTCTTTACTCCCATTTTTCCAAAAAAATTCTCAAGTAAAAAAAAAACCCCAAAGCCCTCAAATTGTTATTTGTGAATGTGTATAAATGTGTATATGTATATATTCATTAGCATACACATAGACCCAACAGCAGTGTAGGATCAAAGGTGATAACAATATATAGTACCCCAACAACCCCAGATTAAATATCACTTAATACTGAAATAATGAGAAGTAGAAGGAAGTAGTGACCGTAGTAGCAGTTAAAAAACATTTCAAAAATAGCACTTTCAACTATAAGGCTGATAAATAAAAAAGGTCTGGCTTAAAAAAAAGCAAAGTAGCAATAACAGCTAGCATTTGTACAGCACTTTATAATTTGTGAAGTGTTTAATACATCTTTTATAATTAGGAAAAAACCTGTGACTGAGATAGTTAGTGCAGGTATTTAAATTCTAATGTACTGTTGAGTACAAGGAGGCTTTAAGTACTTTTAATTTGTCACAAAGCTAGTGAATTGCAGAGTAGTACTTTTTAAACTCGGCTAGTAATTCCAAATGCAGTGATTACACAATAGCTGTATCCCACAAACTGGGATTATAAATCATATTTATAGAATAAGAAACCTATGAGGAAGGTATCTGTATTGCCCAGGGACACGCCAGTATCGATTTGGAGGTTTATCAGAGAAACAAGCAGCATCAGCCACAAGAACATTTTTTCTCTTCGATTAAAAGACAGTCTGGCCATCACTGGCACCTTATTCCTATACCTTAAGACACAAAAATAGGGCAACAAAAAATTTTTTTGTGTGGGGAAAACCACTCAAATATATCTTTCCATGGTATATTTATATAACCTTCAAATATTAAAAAACAAGAATAAAAAAACCACAGGTCAAACCTCAAAACCGAAATTCATGCTGAGATAAAGCCAAGTATATAACCTACGCACAATTTTGGTCATAAAATAGATCTCATAGATGATCACTCACAAGCTTGTGGTCCTGCTTTGTCAAGTTATCCAGGTGCTTGCGTGCTGCACACACAACCCAACTTTTCATTTCAAGATGGGAAATTAAATAGCATGATAAAGTATATAAAGGAAGGAGTAGTGAGAACATCAAGGCTTGGCTCAGATAAAGACCTAAAGACTACGGGGAAACCCCTGAGAGGGAAGAAAAGTGGAAAGGCATTCTTGTTACATTAGCTCCATGAATAGTTTGTCTTTGACAGCAGAGTCCATGTGTTGCACATCTGTAGCTTATTTCTACCATCAAGTTTCACAGCCTTGAGAAAAAGTAGAAAAAGCCAATAAATCCAAGTAAACATCTAGAAAAGTTTAGTGTGGGCCTATAGCTAATGCTTTCAAATGCTCTTTTCTGGTGGCTCAGTAATCAACAAGGACAGTAACAACAACAGCTCACATTTACGTAGCCCTGACAATGTGCCAGGCACCGTGCTGAGCACTTTGTGATGCTGCTTAGCAGGAGGTCTTCCCTCTAACCTAACCAATGCTGCTAGTAAGCATCTTAATACATAACTAGGTTCAAAATCCAGTGCTTGCCTAAATGAAAAAGCTGGGGGATGGGGGTGGAATGCACCGCAGCAACCCTCCCCCTTCGCCACAATACCTCCCAAAAAGACCTAAAGTTTTAATCTATGAGTATTGGAAAAATGTCATTATCATTTGCAACCATCACATTAGTAAAAAGCTTTATGGTTAATAACACATTTTCACTGTAAAGTATATGATTCTGTCAGTAGGCTAATGAGATAAGTGGGGTAGTTATTTAAGAAGGTAACTTACCCCAAGTCAACAACTAGTAAACAGGATTATAAATCAAGTTTCCTGAATGCCAACCCTATGCACTACTGTTCTACACTGCCTCTCAATTTCCTATGGAATTTGTATTTTCTCAAAATGTTTCCCCTGAAACCTTGGGGAATCATCATTATCATCATTTAAATAGTCCAAGGTTTACAAAGTTCTTTACACTTGATCCTTATCATAACCTTCTGAGAGATCCACTGTAGATATTAACATACTCATTTTACAGACAAGGTTTGGATAACTTTTAGTTCATTCTGCCACAGTGCAGCATAAGTAAAAGGAATGGCCGCATTAATATTATGATGCAATTTGGATGGGATGTTTTAGCCTCAACAATTTCAAAACTGACCTGAAAAGAATACGAAATAGTTGCCTCAGATACATATAATCTGGTGCTTCTTCAAAGCGTAGTCCACGACAATAGTTTAGATACATGGCAAATTCTGCTGGAAACCCCTACAGGATCAAAAATGAAAATAACTGAAATCAAAGAAACATACTGCATGCTTAACAGAAAACAAATATTTATATGTGTGGTTAAACAAAAATTAAGTAGGAAGCTTTATTTACGATTTCAAAAGGTTCAAAAATTAAAGACTAACAACTCTATTTGATTTGATTTGCCTGCACTGCATAAGCAGTATCATGTTTCCTTGTTTAACTGCCTAATACTAATTTCTCAACAGCAGCAACTGGCATTGGGGGGTGGGAGTGGGGGAAGGGGCCCCTTGGGAATTAAACTTCCCATCCCCATAAGTAGTAACCACACTGCTAAAATGTAGTTATACATATAGTTTTAGACAAAATAGCTATAAGATAAGGGTTCTAATATTTGATGAATGTATCTCCCCCCCCCCTTTCTATCTTGGGGTTTGCAAAGTGTGGTCTTTTAAGACTCTAAAAGAAATAGAATACACAATTGTAATTGTCTTTCCCACCATGCTGCCATAAATACCAAAGTACTCAAGTGCTTTCTGATGTTACAAGAGCCAAGTGAGAGAGGAAATGGGCACATAGTAGATACCTGTCCTCAGCCCTAATCCATTCTTACCTCTTACCTTTCTGTTATATTGTTTCTCTACCTCCAAAGTATTCCCTTAATAGTTTCCATTAAAAGAAAACTTCTGGATATTCAGAAGCATACAACGTGCTGCAAACCTTATCATCTGCCCTTCCCCCATCTCAGGAAAGGAAAAATGAAGCTATGCAAAAGTTTTATTTTCTTTAGCACACTTAATTTTCAAAGTCAACTCACTCATTTAGAAACCCAAGAATATATATGCACAATATACATCCAGAAATACATGCACACCACAAACACGTATTAGGTGTGTCCCTAACAAAATATGAGTCACTTTAAAGCATACAACATACCTTACACGCTCCACGTAGGTTTTATATGATACACAAATTATGTAGCAATTCTATAAGCATACTATATAAAATGTGTGATAAGATATTTAAGGTTTTTTCTTTTCTAATCTCACTCCATTCAGATAAAACGAGTTTTAATTCCTTCAAAAGTATGCAGAAATCAGTCTTTCTGCCTACTCCTGTGCTTTTATTCTTTACTATGCTTACTACTTCTTTCTTCTGATGATTCTACCTGTCAATATAAATACATTGGATACCTTTCCTTTTTCTTAAGTCAAATTACACATTTTTTCGGAGAATCCTATCGGAAGAGCTTATGTCCTATACTTTTTTCTCAAAGTCTATCTTTACCTCTTTAATATGAATTTTTCTCCACCAAAATCTATGCCCCTATCATACTAAGAACTAGCCTCAACAGACTAAAATATCTTGGCATCATGGGCTATCTTATGTATCAATCATGTATGACCAAATCACTGTAAAGTCAATTAAAATACTATGGCATCAGCATAAAGCAGATTCATAAAGGTAACTGACCACCCTGACAGCCCATTCAAGGTTTAATGCTTGTCATAAATTGTTTTCCCTTTGATGGTTAATCAATTAAATGCATCTCACCTTACATAAAACTTCAACAGGAGTGGACATCTTCTTTTCGCTAATCTTTTCATACTTTTGTTTCTTTGTTGCAGCCTATGGAACATGAGAAAAACAACAAGGTCAGTAACATTATCAAGGGGGCACGATGACACAGATTTTAAAAAAAGCTAATGAATTAAATGTAAAGTTCAGAATATTTTAGCTCAACATCCTATATTCTGTTTTGAAACTTATCAATTCTGAGTTTTCAAAAGAGTACACAAAAGGACCTCTATTCTGGCTGGTCATACAAAGCTGCATGTTTTCAGGAATGTACTTGTGACTGTTATCCAAAGGTAAGTCTAGCAAAATCTAGAGAAAGTCATCAATAGAGCTGTAAGTCACAGCTATTCATTAAGTATTCCAAGTTGTGAAGAGGAAGAGTAGGGTAAGCCTCTCTGTCCCAGTCAGAAGAATTACCCACAAAAATATTTTAATATAAATATACCAATGACACCACAAATTGTACAGCTGAGTTTCCCATGGGCAAATTTTAAGGGTCAGCACAGTCTCTCCTATGCAAAAGCTGAACCTCATACCATGGGAAAAGAATCTCCAGTGGAACAAATTAGGGAAAGCTGAGGGCCATATTCAGTAGGCAAGTGAGTCAGCCTACTGAGGGGGCAAGGTACAGCACAAAATGTGGCATGGGTCAGGTAGATGAAATCTCTGCTATTACATCCCTTCTGATGCTGGTGGAAAGAGCCTAGGACAATGAGTCCGAACCCCCTTAGATATCAGAAAAGGGACTATTATGGAGAAAAGTTCTTCCATCCTTACTCCCATCAATAGCAACTGCCACTACAGGACAAGTAAGCCCCAAAATGCTGGGACTCCCCACCTCTCCAATCCTCCAGAATTCTTTATTTTCCACCCCCCCCCCAGTAAGTCAATTACGATAGATTCATCTATGTTCTATGCTATAAAAAAATAAATCCTTATAGCAGAGTAGTTCTTAACCTTTTAACCCCACTGGCAGTCTGGTGAAACCTCTGGATTCATCAAAATAATGAATGCATAAAATAAAGTACATAATATTGCAAAGGAAGTCAATTAAAATGCAGTTATTGTGATGTTCAATATTTAAAAAACAAGTTCACAGACCTCAAGTTAAGAGTCCTTGGCCTAGCAGGAGTATGACCTACCTTCAATCCTTGCCAGGGCAGGCTGGTCCTATTAAAATACATCAACACATATCCTAGAGACTCCATATCATCACGACGACTAAAGAAGAAGGGAAAAGAATTTTAGGAATTGTGTATGTATGTATACACACATACTATTTTTAAAAGAATACCTTTGTGAATTGGCATGATAAACTAAGAAATTCAAAAACATGAAAGGAAAAGTTAATACCAGGTTGTTTTTCAAACAAATGACTAAGTTATAAATGGAGGAAATGTTAAGAAGTATTAGTCAATGAACCAACAAATTTTCACAAAGCTTGACAACTTGACTTTAAGAAGAACAAAACCACTGAAAAACAAAACTATTTATTGAAAGCTGAAGCACCAAGTACCACAGCAATTCTGAAAGCTTTGCAGGGAACACAGCAAAATTAAAACTTAGGTGTGTTCAATAGCACAGCAGGACAAAAAGCATCAATCAAGTTTTTAAAACTAAGAGTACCTAGAATATAAGTGAGAATACTTCTAAAACTTTCCTAAGTAACCACAATCTAAGAAAATTATCTTCAAGGTATTTGGATTTTGAAGTATGATCTTTACCAATTGAAAACTACCTCACTACAAGCAAAAAAATCCTCAAATGCTTCAAGTTCACACACATAGATTAAAAAAATTAAAAATGTTTAAAACACCATTATGTATACAACTAAAGGATAAAGTGCCACTATTTTAAAGATGACTGACTTAAGACAAAAGTATTACTGTATAACATAACAGATTTAAAAAAGCATTTGACAAAGTTTCTCATTTTTTTGAGTGGGAAAATAATAAGATATAGGCTAAATAATAGTACAGCTCAGTGGAATGGAATTAGTTGAATGGCCAGACTCAGAAATTTATTTTTAATGTCAATTTGGAAGTCAATCTCAAGTCTCATGTCCCAGTGACATGTATTTGTCCTTCTGTCACTTAATATTTTTGTGGATGATTTGGGAAGAGTCCCAGAAGCCCAAGGAGAGGCAGCACAAGGTTAGGAGATATGAATCTACTTCAGAATTATGAAGACCCAGAAAAACCCAAAATCAAGGTTAGCTTCAGAGAAAGCTGTGTGCCACTGGGCAAGTCACTTTTCTTTCAAGGCCCCAGTAGCTCTCCATAAATGGCAGAGCAAGATAACTGCAGTTTCCACATGAAAGTCCCCTATCTCTGTAGAAGTTACTGGTCCAGCCCCTGCCTCCCCCCAAGTAATAACCAATAAAGGCACAGACAAGATAATTAATTAAATTTGTAGATAAAAGGAGGAAAGAATAGCTCACACACTAAATAAAAGAGTCAAGAGTCAAATATATAAAAAGCTAGATAAAACACTAGGCAGAATCTATTAAGATGCAATTTAAAAGGCATACATAAAATCTTGTACCTGGTTTACAAAACAAACAAAAACTACTTCAAAAGTACAGCACAAAGGAATTATGTCTAGAAAACAGTTTGTATGAAAAAAATCTTTGGGGTTTTGATGGACAACAAACTCAATGCTTAATAACGATAGGTAGCTAAGTTAATAAAATCTATAGGATCACAGTAAGAAGAATAATGGCCAGGACTGGGCAAATGATAATCCTCTTCTTTACTCTGCCTTGTTCAGACCACAAGAGGAGTATTGTGTTTCGTTCTAGGCATACTTTGGGAAAGGATGCTGACAGGCCTCCAATGACTATCCACAGAAAAACTAGGTCAATGAAGGGTCCTAACATTAGGTCACATGAGAAAGAGGTTAAAGGGATTAGAGATGTTCAGTTCAGAAAAGAGTACATGACAGCTGTCTTCAAGTATTTCAAGGACTATCATATGGCAAGGGGAACAGACTTTTATTCTAGTTATCTAAAAGTAAAAGAGCCTGCCTTAGGAAGTATTAAACTCTTACTTGAGTTCTGAGGTATGTCCTAGAAAGGATTCTTGTTCAGGTATGAATTATGATAGCCTCTATGGTCCTTGATAACTGAGATTCGGTCATACCCCAAATTATAATACTTAAGACTAGACTACTGAATGACTTCGCCTAGGAATTTTTAATAAATTACTTGTATCACAGAATGATTAGTTATGCTGGAAAGGACTATAAAGCAATCATTTTACAGATGAGGAAAATTGAGGCAAAGTGAAGTTAAGGGACTTCACTAGGTTCGTAAGTATTTGAGACGTAATTTGGACTCAGGTCTTCAGGACTCCAATATCAGTACTTAATCTACTACACCACCCCACATTTAACTAAATATTTTCAGTCATATCAACATCTCTAAATAACGTATCTTAGTAGTGATTTATAGAAATTATATGGAATTATAGAAAAAGGACTACTGATTAGATACTAATTAAATGGTATAACTATTTTAAATTCATATTAAATCTAACAGAAATTTTACAGTTGAGAAAAATATGGGAGAATTGGTAGGGCATGGGAGACTGTGAAGATCTAATGACAACATGTAAAAATGTTATAGAATTATACAAAAAATGGTGTTATAAAGACCTACAAGTATAAATATTTCAAATGTCATTTCCTCTCCATAAACATTGCCTCTACTCAGTTTCCAGTGTCAAACACTAAGTGTTGTTTGTATACTACCTCCCACTATCCCTGAACACCTACTTTGGTTGGCATTACATTTATAATGAGTAGGATACTTCTTTTCAAACTGTAAGACATATAAAGAAACACATTAAGAGAAATGCCAGTAGAACATCAGAAAAAAAAATGATGTTTTAAGAGTTCACAGTATCACAGTTTTGAAACTGGATGGGACTTCAAAAATCAAATAATAAAGTTGTAAAGATAAGATTAAAACCAAGCCTTCAAGACTCTAAATTCAGCATCCTTTGCACTGATCCATGCTATTTTTTGTCTGAATCACTAATACGACAGCAGAGAGCCACAAATGATTGCTATTTGAAAATTCCACAGAAAACAAATCAAATAGATGCAAGGTTAAATGAAAAGCCTAAAAATTATTCACAAAGCACAGAAAACAAAATCTAAGAGACAGCATGGAGTAGCTGAAGTACAGTGGAATGACTACTAGTAAAAAGACAGTTTCTAATCAGAGCCTCTGGCACTAAGTAAACCTGTGTGACCTTGGAAAAAGACGCTACCTCCTTCTTGGATCTTGGCTTCCTCGACTATATATGATTATACCTAAAGATCTTTCTTTGGGTTCAAATATTCAAGGATCCTAAAGACTGATGGCATTTGTAAGGAAATTCTTTAAATGAAAATATTAGTACCCATAAGAGGCAAATGTTTTATATAACTTAGAATCAAACTGAAATCAACGTGCATTTGTGCCCCTAAATCATAAAATCCTGCCAAGACATTCTTATGCATAAAACAATAATTTTTTTAAAAAACAGCATTCATCTAATTAGCCTATTCTGTGTAATATAACAAGTACAAGATTTATAAGCATCCTTCAAATTCTCCTCCCAAGCATATCCTCACATGACAAGAGTAATTAAATTCCTAGTAGAGTCTCTGGGAAGTATAGTCAACTTTAAAAATGGTTACCTCTGCTCAATGCCAAGGTGTGCATTGATGCTGGCATAACGGGCAGTGCCAGTGAGATTTTTATCTTCTCTGTATGGTATATGTTGTCTTGTTCTGTTGTCTCTGTACTTTTTGGCCAAACCAAAGTCAATAAGGAATAACTTTAAAAAAGAAATGGAGATAGGTTAAGGTTACAAATACTTTACACACTTTACTTCAAATCCTTTCTTCTCATTCATCAAATATGGTTATTCTTATTTTGATGCAAACATTTCAAAATAAAGTTATCTGAAGGACAGTTAAATAGACTTATTACAATATTTTTACTAGCCTTCACCAATAAACTAATAGATAAAAACACAACTAGCTCAAGCATTTTGTCATTTGCACTATTCAACATGCCAAGTTCATTCACCTTTTGTTAAAAGTATTTAGTTGTTTTGCTAAATAGGCATGTACTCTCTTCTTTATAAATAAAAATATATATACCATCAAAGTGCAAATTTCCCACAAGCCCATGAAACCATAACTAAAATATTTTTTTAATCTCATTTATTTCACATGGTATTGTTTAATCAACAAAATCCCATTTTATCTACCAATGCTATAATGCTGCTCAACATGCCAAAATCTGATCTGAAATCACTATACATTTAAAAGTTTCACATAAATATAACATGTAGTTGCAAACAAAATTTACAGCACTTCTACAGAATCATGCATCACACTGACTAATTCAAGGTGACATTATACATTTAATCACAAACTTAAATGCCTGTATATCAAATTGGCTTAATTTCTAATAAGCATTTATTTAGCGAAGCACTGAAAATGAAATAAGCTAAAATTAACCAAGAGACTAAATGAACTAAAAGGTTTATATACTATTTAACTGAGGAGTAAAACTCATTAATTGTCTTACAGAACCTCAGGTAGACAGTGCTGCCTCATTCACACACTATCTAGAAGAAAGAAGTATTTTAAAACCTTAAAAAATGACTTTGGATGAAAACCTAAAATACATTGTCTTTTTATACAGTGTTCTGAATATAATGTAATATTTTTTCTGATAATTCAGCATGATAAGGAACATTATTTATGATCTTGTAATAAAATATCTTTAGGGCCAAGCAAGGTAAAGTAGGGGGTATTACTGCCTTTATAGAAACAGTTCTTCTATCAACTTTTTAGTTGTCTTAATCCTGTCTGCTTTTTTGCTATAATTTCTCCCTATTTCTAATCTTCAGATGACTTGAAAAGTAGCTTATCAAACTTGTAAGGAGTATACAAACTAAAGTTAACAATTACGATCCTAGGAATCTATTAAGTCACGATGTTCTTTAGTGGGCTTTCTCTTCTGTGGCATATAGCACATGAGATTGGTTAGTAGCTCTTTTGGTGACTAAGAGGCCTATATGTGGCTGTTTTGAATTGCTGAGTATGGTAAAAGTCTCACTACCAATAAATGGAGTTGTTAACATGCTTCCTTTGTTTTACTATAAATGAACAAACTGACATTTTTATTAAGATATAAATGAGCATTCAAAGCTTTCCAAATAAGCTAAAAACTATATTTACCCTTTCTTTGTGGTGAGGAATAATAAATGCATTAAACATGAAGAAATCAAGTTGACACCAACATAAAGATTTTTCTTTTTAAGAAAAACTGACAAAAGATTCAAATATTTAAATAAGTTTAAATGAATTCTTAAGTAAAAATGAAAATTACAATTTCTAAGTTCTGTTTGCAAAATAAAGTTCAATGTGGAAAGGAATCAAGAACCATCCTTCTTTCTCTTTGGGCTTCTATTTATAAAATGAAGGGATTGTTTTTAGAGTCTTTTCTATATCTAACACCTTATGACATTACAAGTGTCTCTCTTTCCATATACACACATATGCACATACACATATATGTATAATCTAGTTATTAAAATTTAAATTTCTCCCAACACAAGATTAATTCTGAGAAATATATCAGGAAATGAGGAAACTTAAAAGTAAACAAGTCTGGGGGTGGCTAGGTGGCACAGTGAGTAGAGCACTGGCCCTGGAGTCAGGCGGACCCAAGTTCAAACACAGCCTCAGACACTTAACACTTACTAGCTGTGTGACCTTGGGTAAGTCACTTAACCCCAATTACCATGCATTCCCCCCTCCAAAAAAAAGGAAAAAAATTAAAATAAAAAAAAAAGGAAAAAAAGTAAACAAGTCTACAGAGTTGAAATATTTTATATAGCTACTCCCTTTGATACATTAGTACATCAAGCAAGAAGCAGCATGGATTAGTGGCTAAAGGGGTCAGTTCTGCCCTAGAATCAGGAAGATTCCACAGGGTTCAAATCATGCCTCTAACAGATTACAGAGTTGTCTAACTGCACTGAGGGAGGAAGTCTGTACCAGGAGTATCCTACACTGATGAAACCATAGGTCAGGACTCCCTTCCTCCAAAAGTAAAAGCATGAAAGGAAGAATTCTACCTTATAGTTGAGGTGTATGTATATGTAGATTTCATATATAGCTAACGTATGTACAACAGTTGTATGTATTGTGAAAAAATACAAAGATACTTTGAGACTGACAGTTTCATTAAAAACCAGTACTGGATATCTTTTCATGCTTAATGGAAAACTGTACTCTTGTCATGAAAATATTCCTAATGTAATATGTTGTCTTCCTAAACATCTAAACAAGTTATCCTAACCCCACTGTCAGGTTAAGATAACTGAATTCCAACTACACTAGCAAAAAGTAAAGAAAATTTTAAGCCCTATTAATTTATTTGACTACTAAATATATGCCAGGAAAACAACCAGATAGAATAAGAAAAAATTATCTTAAGTGAAGAAAAGGTAAACCAGTAAAAGGGGCCAAAATACAAATTATGATATTTCTCTAGGCTTTGCTTTTCTTTGAGAACCAAGTCCATACTCTCCCTCACTAGTGACAAAGTGAATGCTTATATAAATATATAATACTCTAAAGAAATTATATGCAATATCATTTAATACTTCAAAACAACTGCATGTAGATGTATGACACATACAATTACTCTAACACTACTTTGAAATGGTATTGTCAATAAAATAACAAAGCCCACTTCACAGTCATAAAACCTCAATTAAATTGACATCCACACAATCACAAAAGACCAATCTATCTAATCCCTGCCCTAAACTCACCACGTCAGCTAATCTATCTCATATCTATCCAGTTCTTTAACCCTTCTCACCTCACCAAACTTAGCCCTCCTTCACCCAGAAACATACCTCCCATTTAATAACGGGACAAAAACAAAATGTTTCAGAAAATGCTATTTCACCTAACAAACTGTTTCTAAGAAACAAATGACCAAATATGATTATGCCAGAACACACCATTGTTCTAAAATAGTAAATAATTAGGGTAGGCCAACGAGTCTTGAGATTCAATAAAAGAGACATTAACAGGTAAATCAGATAGGTAGGTCACCAATGGTGGGTCTTAAGAGAAGTCCTTTTGATAAACCTACATATGCGAAATTACATTAATTTGGTAATGAAAGCTGACCAGAGGTTTCTACTAACTGCGCCTAATCAAAGGGAAAATATACATCTGAACAATCTAATTATTACAAAAAGTTGTCCCTGATAAAGAAGGTAAATAAAGAAATGACAATATTCAGGGAGATCAATTTTCCATTCAATAAAGGACTATTCTCTTCAAGATCCTGTCTAACTTTAATGAACAAAAGAAAGTAACATGGTCAACTCAATTATCTGTAGCCATTTTTTTTCATTTGTCATTAAACTTTAACTCATCCTGCACTAGTCCTAAATTTCATCTCTTGCACATCCAGATGAAAACATATACATATTTTCAAATAAATTAAATACCAAAAATGCTGCAAAATCTGTAAAATTTAAGTCATCTCTTGATCATCTATGCTCATGAATGGGGAACATGAGTGTAACAAATATTTGGGGAGAAAAGAGTCTAGTAATCTACTTTATGGTTTTTCATCAAGTAAATGTACTTTTTTTATAGTTTTGCTTTGTTATAATTAAAATTAATTTTTACCTTCTTGAGCATTTAGCAATAAAGAAATGCAAAAGGAAAGGTTGGACCAAATGTATTTGAAGGCAACATAAAAAGCTGTTTGGGACTAAAATTTTAGTCTATATAATACACAGTGTAATCATAACTGAAAGCTTACTAACACTTATTGTCAAGGCTGGGAGAATTTGGAAGGTGAGAGGGAAAGGGGAACATATTCCAAGGTTAGTGTTCGCCTTCATCAGCACAGCTAAAAAAGAGTTGACTGTATTTAGACTCTCAAGCAGCCTTTAAAAAGTACATGCATGATCATAAAACATATGAAAGCCACTCAGCCTTTAATTATTTGTTCTTTTCTGGGGAGAGAAAAAATATAGTGATAGAGGTATCTTATTCTCACTACTTTAATAAACAATGAAAAGATATTTTGTAGTACATGCAAGAAAGACTATGGCTCATATTTCCTAGCATTTTACCAGTTATACAGTTATCGGACTTTTGATTTATCTTAATGATCAGATTTAGCATCTCATACCTAACAAGATTATGAACATTCTAAATATATTACTGAGATATGAGACAGTATAGTATGATGGAAAGAGCATTGGACTTGGAATCAAAAGACCCAGGTTTGAATCCCTGGCTCTACATTTTACTAGTTATCTGACTGTTCTCAAGCAAATCAACTTCACTTCTCTGAAGCTCCTCAGTTCCTCACCTATAAAATAAGGGCAATAACTGTACCACACGGGGGTTGTTGTAAGGAGCAAGTAAGGTAAAGGTATGAAACATTTTGTAGCTATAACGTATTAGATGAATTTCAGTTACTATGATCACTGAGATACTAATGTAGGGTAACTTTTTACCAAGGTTTCTGCTTCCAAAACATTTAGTGTACCTAACAGTCATTTAGTTCCTAAGTAGACAGGAATATAGAACTAGGATCAATTGTTCTACCAAATGCTCAAGATCTGAAACTTAAATTTACTTACCTGAAATTCATTAAGGTCAGAAAAAAAGGATACAAAGGGGTTTCCAGAAGTAATTTCAGATATAGAGTATTCAGATGCAGCTATGATTAGCTAAGTTCCCCCATGCATTAAGATCTACTATTCCAAGTGTCATTTTAATAAAATAAACAGGGATATTCCCTTAAGTTCAACCCAAATGATACTCTAATTTTTGATATCAGAACTACACAGCATTTTCTCACGTAGATGTTAGATATCTAAAATTAATCCTATTTACACATACTTTTCTCTAAACTTTACAGTTTAAGCAACAGCCACAAGGAAACATCTTAGTAACGTTACATGTTTGCCAAGTATGTCTGAATAATGCCAACGTAAGAGGTGCTTGAGCAAGGTCTACATTCTCCAGAAATCAAACAAAACAAAAAATAAAACCAAAAAAAGCACATGAATTTGGGGTTGAGGTTGGAATAGGAGACAGTTTTCAGACCTGGTTTAATCCTGAGAAAGATGGGTCCTGAGAAGTACTAACAGTCATGCTTCTTTTCCTCTTCCCCACTGGAGATTCTAAACACTAAACAGACAATAGAGGGTGGCAGTGCATCAAACAGGATTGCTTACATTGCAACAATGGCCGGCGCAGACAGGCAACACCGAGGCATCAGAGAAAGAAAAGGGTAGCCAAATGCCATCCTTCTTCCACCAAGCACTGGAGCTTCTCAGTTTTCCAAATATTGAGAAGAATCACATGCTCAAGAAAATTTGAATCCTAGAAAAAACTTCATTTTAAGTGTCACTGTATATAGTGCCACTGCTGTAAACAGGGATAGCAATGGTGACATTTGGCTCTATTTTAAAAAAGGAATTTAGTCTTTGCAATCTTTTGTACCACAAACTGCCCTTCCCCCAAAAAAAGTATATAGGGGAAAAAAAATCTTCAGTAAGGAAGAGGTAGAAGGCATTTAGTCACCTTAAAAGTTTATTTTCATAAGCATGCAGGGCTGATTATTAGCACAGATGAATAAATTCACCTTTCAAAGACAGGAGCAGTCACTCCTTAATATCCACTCAGAACAATTTTTCAAATAATAAATTTGGTTAAAAATCATTTATTTAAAAAAAAAAGAAAATTTCCATTAATAAAAACTACTGGAACAAGATTACCATAGAATCCAGTCTTTATTCAGCTGGTATTACCAATTATAGTACAGAAAACACTAAAAATCATCTACAGATAAATACTACTTTACATTTGGAAGCTGTTAAAATGAATCAATTCTTAATCTAAAATTTAAGAGCATTATCTGCTGCTTGATTCCTTGATAAGCAAAATGTATGCCAGAGTCTCTAAAATTGTTTAAGACAAACCCCTGTCATTTTTATGGCTGTCACTCCAAAATGAGAGGGCAATGGACTTTTAAAACATCATGGGAATAATCTGGGCTTGCCATTACAGCTATGTGACTAACAAACTATTTATTAAAATGCAAAGCAGTATTTTCTGGGCCATTACTCCAATTTAAAGTAAAAATAAGGTACTGCAACGTCAGCTCAACATGACTATGCAGACAGGGAGTATTAAGAGGGGTAGAAGTCAAGTTAATGGAGATAGGGAAATGAAGGGAAATGGGTGGGGAATGGCCAAATATGGGGAAAGACTGAGAACTTGACAAAACTGCCAAATAATTAGAACAAATAGTTCATTCCAACTGAATTAGTATCAAATTTTTGTCCAGGATATTTAAGACCCTGGCTAATTTGTAGTAAAGAAATAACAAGTCAAAAAATATATAACTTGGGAACGGGAAAAATTTTTAAAGTTACATATATGATAAAAAGCTCAGTTTCTCAACCAAAAAAAATTTAATTCTATAAAACTAAGTCAGATTGATACTAACATCTCACATATTAGCAACCAATTCCACGTCTAATGCTCCAAGTTGGCATTCATACAGGCAAACAAAGGTAAACATTTGCAGCTAGAGCTTAAAAATACCAAACATCATGGTGGCTTAACAAAACAATGGGAATCTTGCTTCCAATTTAGAAAAATAATGTACAGTTGTCCTGCAGTTGAGAATTTCTATCAGAACACAGCATGCTTAGTGCATTGCCAATGCTGCCTGTCTGCCCGAGCTGAACATTGAATCGGTAAATTAAGCAATTCACTCAATAAAACTATCATTGAAGAGAAAATTTCTATACGATTATACAGTTTTTGACTGCAATCATGCATCACTAAGACCCACTCACCACATAAGTTCAACAGCTCTCAGAAATCCCAAAGTATGAAAGTGGTTTTATGATATAATTTCACTTCTCTAAATTGTTTAAAAAAAAGAAGCCCTCCCAACTTAGCATCTGGGTAAATGTAACATATAGATAAAACTGTCAATTACTTGTGAAATAGGCTCAAGGATGGCACTCTCATGGCCACAGATTCAGGGGCTAAAGAACTCCGATTACCAACCACGCTCAGTCAGCAAACTTTAATGCCTTGGTGACAGGTGGGTTGGTAGTTCCATTGCTGGCACAAACACATGTCAGGAAATCCAAAACTGAGAGCCACAAAGTTAATATCAAATTTTAACAATTACAAAAATATATGAGGACTTCCACTATTATAAAACATGAATGGTGGATACAGCAGTTCAAAAGTGAAAACAAAATAGGCAATTAGGTTTCTTTATAGAGCATTTGGACTTTTAGATTAAACACTTCCTTATGGAGATCTAACTAACCTTCTTGGCTGTAGTTACTGGAAAACAACCCAAAGTTAACAAGTCAGGAGTTAGGTGATTTGGTCATGGAATAATCTTCAGAAGCAATTATAAATAGCTAATTTTAAGTACTAAGAATTTTTTTAAGCTGAAATTTTATCAGAGATTAGAGAGATATACACTTTGTTCTTTCATGCAAAGAACACTGGACTAACCTTATTACAGTGACGCCCAATACCCATTAGGAAATTATCTGGTTTAATGTCTCTGTGTATAAAATTCTTTGTATGCACAAATTCAATTCTACTGATCATCTGGAAAAGAAAAAAGAACTGAGTTAAAATAAACAAGTTCGCTGACCAAAAAGTTCACCAGCACTATAAAGGTGTTTCCCCTGCCTCCTTCACCAACCCTTCTTAGTTCATAAGAGCAGTATTTTTACAAAATTATACAGATAATGGGACCAAACACATTCTTGAAAAAAAAATCACCATTTGACATACATTGTTCCATGAGTTCTTATAGATCCAATGGTTAGTCTTTTTCTATTAACAGTTCATAAGAATATCACAGGATTTCTTCATGGTATAAATGAATATAACACACAAACTCATAGTTATAGCATCATAAAAATTACATTTATATCACTTTAATTCTTACGGGATTTTTAATTTTTAATACAGAAAGTGAAGAGGGAGGGAGGGAAAATACTTGGGAGGAAAAAAGGGTAGTTATTCCATTATAGGAATATATGGTAGTTTTCTGCCTCTTGTTTCATAGTACTTCCACAAATGTACACTCCTATTCCCATCAAAATGTCACACTGGCTACTCCCAGTATGACATTCCAACTCCCATTTCCATGCCTTAGCCCAAGTGGCTAGCCATGTCTGAACTACACTCCCTCCTACTTCTGCCTCAGTTTACCAAGACCTCCTTCAAAGTACAATTCTGGTTTCAGTTCATACCAAAGGCCTTTCTGGGCTTCAGTTATTAATGCTCTCTCCATCTTGAAATTCTTTTGTATATTCTTTGTTCTTATTCATATATATGTTGTATTCTCTAGTACAAGGTAAGTTTGTTGAAGGCTGGGGCTTTCGTTTCTCTGTTTATATCCCCAAAACCCAACAGTGTGACACGTACTAAGTACTTCAATAAATGCTTATTGAATTGAATTACAAAACAGGTACTTCATTTCACTATCTGGATTTTTTTGTCTTTAGTACTCAGGATATCTTCAGGTTCTATTTTTCATTTGTCTATTTGCTAAAGGGTGAAAAAACCCCGTGCGTATATATGTATATGTATATGTACATATATATATATATATATATATATATATATATATATACATATATATATATATATATATGTATATACACATACATATATATATTTTTTTAAAAAACATGTATGTATCTCATACTCTTACCCCTAAATCTTCACACAGATATCCTCTGAAATTAGGTCTAAAAATACAGGAAACTAATTAATACCTACTGAGTACAATAAGTTAGGAATTATATATAGTATGTGAGTAGTATCATTCCTTTGCTCCAGCTTTTCCTTTCCAGAGGAAAAATGCTATCAACTTCAGATGATTAAAAACTCCAATTTTCAGCATATCAGTCAACTGGCAGACAAATTGTAATTATAGATAATATATCTATAAGTTGAAATGATGGCTTTTATCTTCAATAAGGGAATATCAATAATCATAATGATTTTACTTGGGACTGTCTCTAAAGTACAAATAATACTCCTAACTTCCCAAAAGGTTTAATGAGTGAATGTAAAAATATTTTGGATTTTCTAAGAGGTTCCTAATAAGAACTCTGAAAGGTTAATTGGCATAATAGAAAAGGCACTTGATTTGGTATCAGAAGACATGGGTCTTTTGCCACATATTAGCTTTGCTCAAATGAGATATGTGTAAATCACATAATAGGTATTTAATAAATGCTTGTTCTCTTCCCTTCCCCCTTCTTTTTGTGACTGGATAAATTTAAACCTCTCTGCACTTCCATTTTCTCATCTGTAAAATGGAGATACCATTTGAATTTCTACATTATTTTTCAAGTCTATTTAATTTTGTACTTACACATTTCCAATTTTTATTCCATTCTCACATGATTGTTGTGAAGATCAAATAAGAATAATGGATATAAAAAGGCTGCATAACTATAAAGTGCTTTATAAATGTAAATGATCACTAAATTCCACAGGTCTAATCTGAAAACCACTACTATTAAAATTTAATCTGCAAAACAAACTTTAATTTTTAAGATAAAAAAAATGGAGACAAGTTAATTGTTGATTTATAAGGAAATGTTTCCTTCTTGCCCCCTCCCCCTTCGCATAAACTTTTTCAAAGTTCTACCAAACATTTTTACTGTCCTCTCATTTTACTTTGGACCAAGATATTACTGACAGGTCAAAACACATCTTCTCACCCGTAGTATTTCCCGAAATACACCAAACTCTCCCTGAATATTTTTGATATGTTTCCCTGTCTTTCATTTTATGCTCAAGTGCCAATTTATCTCTTTTATCTATCTATAATTTGCCATAAATGTTCAACTAATAGATTTTTTCAAGGCACTTTTCCTTCCCACTTATAATTTCTAATTCTGTCAACTATTCTGTTCCCTTTTCCTATTCTTTACTTCCCAAATGCTATCGGTAAAAGAACCTGAAAAATTGTTTCACAGAAGCCTGACAAAAATTTATCCAAATTTTGTGTGCTCCCCATGCTAAATATGAATAATTGTCTTACTCCACATATACCCACACTGATTCCTGTAAGTTTTGGTTTCAGATGGAAGGAAGGACAAGTCCCACTTAGGGTCCCTCTCAGAGGAACATAAAGATCTGTCTCAGACAATCATATGTTAAAGACAGAAGAGATCTTGTATCTAGCCCAAACTCTTTAATTTATAGATGAGTGACTCTGAGGCTCAGAAACTTATCTGTCCAAGTTCAAATATCTCGAGTCACTGACAGATCCCTGAAAGAACTAAAAATTTCACTTCCTATACATTTTCTCTATATAACATCATACTGTCTTCTTTTCTAACTTCCCAACCTGACAAAAAACTGCAGAACCATGACAGCAATATAAAGCCTGCTCTAAACGAAGGGCCCTTTTTCTTGTTTTCAGTCTAAGAAGGAATAATAGAGAGTAACAGCTAAGGGTACAAGTCAGTGTCTGTTCCTTTCAGCCAGAGTTTGTTGAACTTAACAAAAGAAATTACCTGGGAGGGGACAAATCACAATATGCCTTAAGTTCAGGGTTCTAGATTTTTATCTCCAAAGTTGAAAACCATCAGTTTCTTTTTTCAAGCTGTGGCAAAATTTGACAGAATGGCCTAAAACTATACCAAGACTTTTGGGACATCCTACATGATTCCTAGACTGTTTTCTATGTGGTTAAACAGGATTATATTACAAATTACTGACATCTCAGAATTATGTTAAATGCTGTTTTATTATATCAATTTTAATTACAGCTTTTCTTTATAAACTTTACATACCTGGTCAGCTAACATAAGTACTGTTTTCATTGTGAACCTGCGGGAACAGAAATTGAAGAGGTCTTCAAGACTCGGGCCAAGAAGATCCATGACTAGAACATTATAGTCTTTTTCTTGACCATACCACCTGCAAAATAAAGATATAAAAAAGTTTAGTATGAAAGATTATCTAAAATTTCCCACTAATTGTAGAGATGTAAGCTAATTTATATAATCTCAGGAATAAAATAAATTTTCCTTTTAAAAATGTCTCATGTGATTAAAGAGGTAGCAAGATATAAAGAAAAGAGACCTGGGGCTTCTCTTCCACCAACTGCTCACATTTACACAGCATGACAGTATGTGCAACGCACTTTCCTCACAAGCACTACGTGAGGCAAAAAATGCAAGCATTATTATCCTGATTTACATATGAAGAAACAGACTCTGAAGTGTTATTTGCCCAGTCATATTAGCAATTAAGTGTCTAGGGTAGGATTTGAATCCCAATCTTCTTATTTCAAATGAAACATTTCTTCCACTATTACCTATTTATAAAATGAAAAATGTTAACAAATCTTAAGTTACTGTTCTATCTGCTTGAATCTAAACCCACAGTTTTTAGTTAGGATATAACTAAACAATTCTTAATTAGTATCTTTGTTCAATTAGTATCTTGAAAGAAAACGCTATAAAAATCATTTGAAAGCTATTGCTTGGAATAATGGTATTATCATAATATAATATTACCAATTATATTATTAGGAAGTAGTATACATTAAATTAGATTAATTATTCCAAACAAGTATTAAGTTCATGCAAGATCAAACAGGAAAACATTGCCAAGAAGATAAACATGTTTAATAATTCTCCTGCAAAAATGTTTCAAAAGTCAATAATGAATGAATGAATGAATGAAATTATAACTTAACGAAATTCCTATACCTGCTTTTTAACTTGTCAATTTCATACACTCTTAAATTGTTAATTTTAAACAGTTTGTGTCTAGCGCAATACAGTGGCTCAATAAATGTTTGGTATACATACAAACTGACCCAGAGATATACCCTACTAGGTATATTCTGATGAAGTCAAAGATAGAGGAAAATACTTGTAGTTAACACTTCTTGTAGTTGGAAATAGGTACTTTTCAATTGTAGAATACTGCTAAGGGTTAACTAAAGTTCCTCAAAAGTATCCTTCAAAATTTTCAGTTTCGCTTATCTCCTCAGCTGTTTCTAAATAATATAAATCTGCAAAAACTAGCATTCTAAATCTTTTAACCCATTATATTTTAACTTCCTTGTTTTTAAGTTGTGCTTAAGCATTTAATGGCATTATGCCCTTTTTTGCTTCAAAAATGCAGAATTTCAATTAAGTTTCTGTGGGCTAGCCTTAGTAACCTATCATTCAAAAACACCTTTCAAAGGTAATTTCTATTCAAAGTTCCTGGAAAAAAGGGATTTTCCTGATCCTCTTTAATGCCTTCCCCCTGAGATTATATCCAATATGTTCCGTATATAACTTATTTGTACAGTTACCTCCCCTATTTGACTGTGAGCTACTTCCTAGAAGGGAAGGAGGCAGTTTCTGCCTTTCTTTGCAATCTCCAATGCTCAGCACAGTGTCTGGCACATAGTGGGCACTCAATAAGAGATTATTGACTTGGCTGAAATTTAAAATGTTAGTGTACAACCTATTTAAGTAGCTGGAGATGCTGATACTTGTCTTTTTCATGACTTCATGGATGTCCTCTCAAGGCTGGAACACAGTAAGTGCCATGTAAACAAGGCCAATTTCTGATACTTCCGTACACCAACCACCTAAAACCATATATACACTGCATCACAACATTCCCCCAACCACTGCTGACTCTCCAGTCCCTTAATCAAGTGGAATCTAGATACAGGCTGATCCCAACTAAGGAGAGAAAGAATGCAAAAGGATCCCGATTTTATTCTCATACCACAGAATCATCTAGGAGTGAATCCTCAACATCTGAAAACAGCTAAGTCAAGGCATGCAAAAGAACACTGCAGGCTCACTGTGTGTACAGAACATGAGGTATTTACTGTGTAGTGGAGAGAGACATACAGAGAAACAAAACAAAGACTATGATTTATTCTTTGACTGAGCAGTATTATTATAGGCATTATTACAAGCCCATGGAAGGCAGAAAGGTCTAATAAGGTATGCAACAAAATATCCACAGCAGCATTTTTGATAATGACAAAAACCAAACAAAAAACACTGTTTACTGACATTGAAATGGTAGAATAACTGCGATGAATGAAAGTAATAGAATACTAAGAGGGCTAGATCTGGAGTAACTAGATTCAAAGAGCTGCACTTTTTACCTGGGAGGGACCAAATCACAATATGCCTTAAGTCCAGGGTTCTAGATTTTTATCTCCAAAACTTAATACAGTCAGTACTTGGCAAAGTAGGCACTTAAAGGCTTAAGGAAGTAAGTTTTCCCCAACCCTTCAATGAACAATAGATGGTCCTTCCATTGGTGGGATAGTATTTAAAGTATTTGCACAATTATTTGATATCAATCATACTATAGCTTTTAAACTGTCATTTATAGTAGTGTGTATATTACTTGTCGGGACCAGAAGTAATACTGACTGGGTTTGATTTTGTGACAGCAGCGGCTGTGTTGTGTTGCTTCTGACATAAGGTAAAAATCAGTATTTAACTTTAACCAGATAAAACTGTATCAAGCTAGACTTCCATGCCATACCATTTTCACTGCTCTCTTCTGTTGTGCTTCTTACTTCAAGAAAATGTACAAAATAGCAGCTCTTTCATTTAGCAGGAAGTAAATAGTTACTGGATAAGAACACGCAGTTCTCAAAAGAAGAAATCTAAGCTATCAATAGTCAAACAAAAAATTCTAAAAATTAAAGTAACCATAAGTTTCTACTTCGCAGGCAACTAGTATATTGTTGGTAGAGCTGTGTTTTGGTCCAGCCCTTCTAAAAAACAATTCAGAACTATGCCTAGAAAGTTACCAAACGGCATATTGCTTTGATCCAGCTACATTTCAATTAGATCTATATACCAAATAAGCAAGAAAAGGTATATATGTAAAAAAAAAATCTCTTTTCAAGGTAGCACCAAACTGGAAAGTAAATGGGGAACCTTCTACAATAATATTCCATTACATTCATATGCCATGATTTTTTTAACAGCTAAAAAAATCATGGCATATGAATGTAATGGAATATTATTGTACCATAAGAAATTATGAAGTTGACAATTTCAGAGCAAATTTGGAAGACCTTTATGAACAGATGTCAAGTGAAGTCAACAAAAACTAGGACAATTTATACAAAAACATTGTAGAAGAGCAACTTTGAAATACTTTAGAATTCTGAGGGACACTTGATAAGCCATGAGTCAACAAGAATGTAGATGAAACATACCACTAATCTCCTAACAGAGAAAGGATGAATTAAAAGGCAGAAAGACTTCAGATAAGGCCAATGTGAAAATTTGTTTCACTTGCCTATGCTGTTAGGTATTGAAGGCTTTGTTTTTTGCTTTTTTTCTTTTAAATTTGCTCAAAGAGGGACAGGCAGGACAGATTAATTCTTAAACTACTTATTCTCTAAAAATAAAAATAATCAACTTTCAAAGAGCACATAAGAGCACATTTCAGTGACCATTAGTGATATTGCAGCAATTACTGGTGTAGAAAAGTCACATATTTTGAGGTACCTGCAAAGAAGATAAAAGAGGATTGCCCAAATCAGAAGAGCAAGGGCAATCTTGGTTAAAAAAAAAAACCAAAAGGAAAGGGGGCAGCTAAAATAGAACACAGGCCCCAAAGTCAGGAGAGCCTGAGTTGAAATTCAGCCTCAGACACTTGACACTTACTAGCTATGTGACCTTGGTCAAGTCATTTAACTCCAATCCCCTTGCCCTCCCCCTCTTCCCAAAAAGGGAAAAAAAACGCACCAAAATATGATAAGCTATTGCTAGAATACATCCCAATTCTTCAGAAAACAAGCCAAGACTTTCAACAGGGGCTTGACAGTATGGAGGGATTGTTAGAGATTCCTCTATAGCACAGCAGAGAGTTCTTAAAGACCTATTTAAAAAACAAAAACCAGGTAACTACTGCTAAGAAGAAATGTCTGTCAAAGACAAGAAAGTACAAAGTACTGATGATTGGAAAAAGGTAATTTTTTATTGTTGAAACTTTTTAATTAAAAGTTATACTGAAACTGTTGTCAGAAAAGGTTTAGGTGAACCAAAAAATGTCTTGGGGATTTCAACACCTCTGTTGTAGTCGCCCTAGTTCCAAACATTTCAGCAACCTATCTCTCCCATATCCAATTATTGTTTTCAATTCTTCCTTGGAATATCTCAGATTTAGATTAGTCCACAGGACCTACTAAATGCTACCTTAATCTTTCTAAAATGGATTTTATCCTGTAATTTTCCTACTATGACTACATTAGTCTGATCTATCCATCTCTATTTCTCCACAACTCTCAAACACAAAAACCTTCAACTTTAAAAAATGATGGTTTCCCTTCTGTTTCTTTCACTGACAAAACTCATTCCAAAGCTACTTACTACTTATGATATATAACAATTAGGGGGTTGATTAGATGCCTATAGTCCCTTCAAAGTCCTTGACATCCAGTCACTGACTGTTACCACCCTATAATATAATAAAAGGATCTGTCGAACTAAGCAATCATTCATATTCTAGGCATTGTACTAATTTCCTGACAGTTTCCTTCTCAATAAAATAAGGGGGTTTAGATTAGATGATCTGTATGGTATAATTCTAACTTTTCCCTTCCTTTCTTACTAATCCAATTCCTATGTTGCCTTCCTTCTTAATTTCCATTTCATCTATTAAAAAACATTTAACAATACTCTGGATCACAGCCTTATTTATAAAATATTAAGAGTGTGGACCACACATTTTAAAATTCCTTACAAAGGGGTCCTTAGTAATTTTTGAATGTATGTGTTATATCTACAACTAGACAGAGGCAGCTATGTGGATAAAGTGCTTGACTTGTAGTCAAGAAAACAGGTGTCTCTGGACGAGTTACTTAATCTGACTCAGTTTACTAATCTCTAAAATAGGGATAATAGTATCTATCTTCCAGAATTGTTAAGATCAAATGACATATTTGTGAAGAGGTATGTAAATGCTATTATTAGACAGTAACAGGAGCCAAGTCTTTCATTTCTTTTTATCTGTGACTGCCACTTACAGCAGAGCTGACAAAAAGCTTCAAAATACTGATGGATATCCTAAGGTATCCTTTCCCCAACATGAACAATGCTTTTTCTTTAACTGCTCCTATACAATGATGAGAAAATTAACAATTTACAAGGGAAGTGTACAAAACTGAAAAAGCTGTGTAGTGGACAAATTTCTCACCAACTCAAGGTGTGAAATTTTAACAAAAAAAATTTTTTATTAACTTTATTCCCTAAGAAAAAGGAGCCAGGAAAGCTACTTTGTCTTGTCTTCCTTTTACCAGCCAAGGAACACAATAGTCTGCATGTAGAAATACCCTTTGACCTAGTAATGGCCCTACTAGGCCATAGAAACCAAAGAAAGGCAAAAATGCCCCCAAATTTAAAAATAACTCTTTTATAGTACCAAAGATCCAGAAACTGTAAGAGGGTGCCCATCTGATAGGGACTGGCTGAACAAATTATGTCACGAACATAATGGAACATTTTTGTGTTATTTCAAATGATAAAATGGGGTTGTCCCAAAGAAGCAGTTAGCTATGCATAAATTCACTCAATAAATATGGTTTAATCACCTACTACATTCCAGGCACTATGCTAAGCACTGGAACTGAAAAATTTATATAACATTATAAAAGAATCTGTGAAAGACTTGAGAATTCCAACAAATAGAATGGCTTAACTACAATTCTAGAAGACTGACAAGGATGTTACCAAAGATACAGAATAAGATAATAAATTGTCATACTCAGGCAATATGAGATTTCATTTTGCTTAACTATGTGTATCTGTTACAAAGGCTTTTTCTTTTTTTATCCCACCCAGTGGTTGGGCTAGGAGTATAAGAGGAGTGAAGTGAGTTGATTGGGGTATGTTGTTTTTTTAAAATGCAGAAAGCAAAAGACCAAAAAGAAGCATAGACAAGACAGCTTTGAAATCTACAAGTTGAATACTTACATACTTAAAAAATAAGCAAGCTGGTACATACTAGAGCTAGTTTCAGTACAATCCTCTTTTTCTATTTTACTATGTATATGAAAGTGTCCTTTTTCGTTCATATTTAAGTACAGAATTAAAAAAAAAGAAAACAGAAGACTGGTATGAGGCACATCTAACACAAATACAGTAAAAACTTCATTGGTATGAACTAAATGTTAAGTGGAAAGCCTGATTAAATAATATCCTTTAACATGTATAGTTTAATTTTCTAGCATGCATAATAAAGTACTTAAAAGATAATAAATCTCTGTAGCTATTACTATTCTGAAAGACAGTTGCATATTGAAAATATAAACAGGCCCAAGAAGGGTTTGAACTGCGTAATGAAAAAAATCGACATATTATAAGTCTTATTGAGGAAAACTAGTAAAGTCTGAGGTAGTCCACCTACCCCCCCGCCCCTCAGTCTTTTCAGAATGACTTCATGGATAATCAAACAGTCCCACAAACACCTAAACGTATCTGTTACAGTAAAACAGATTACTGAACTGGAAAAACTATTCTGAATCCTATAGCAATTTTTTAAAAACTAGCACCTATGGCAATTCTTATGTTCAGGTAAAGATTATTTATAATTAGCACAGTTTATAACGTAAATGAATCCTATTATCGAGAGTATAAATCCTTCCAGGTAGGTCAAATATTCATACATAACACCCCTTCTTCCAATCTTCATTTTTCCTATTAATTTGTTTAGCAACTTTTTTTAATTGGGCAAAGGCAAATAAATGCTCCAAAAAAGAAATACTGGGTAAAGTCTAGAGCACTCTGTGCTAACCTGAAACAGAAAACAATCCTTTCAACATGGACAAAACTAAATCCACACTGACCACGCATCCTAGCATTTGGCTGAGAGCATAAGGACAAAGGCAGCTTGGGTACATCATAATGTTGCAAGCAGTCCTAAAGAGACCCAAGTTTTGCTAAGTACTGAAAACTAGAGAAATAACACTTCTTTGAGCAGAACCAGGAGAACATTGTACACGTTAATAAGCAACACTGTGTGATGATGAACTGCAACAGATTTAGCTCTTCTCAGAAAAACAATGATGCAAGACAATTCCAAAAGGTTCATGAAGGAAAATGCTATCCACATTCAGAGAAAGAACTGATGGATGGAGTCTGAATGCAGACCAAAACATACCATTTTCACTTTTTTTGGTTTTTCCCCATGGTTTTTTTCCTTTAGTTCTATTTCTTCTTTTACAACGTGACTAATGTGGAAATATGTTTAACATGATTGCACATATATAACCATATCACATTGCTTTCCATCTTAGGGAGGAGGGAGGAGAGTGAGAAAGATTTGGAACTCAAGACCTTACTTTAAAAATGAATGTTGAAAACTGTCTCTACACATAATTGAAAAAAATAAAATATTTACCAAAAGAAAAAAAAACACTTCATCAACAGCAGTGATGTCAAATTCAAATATAAACAGATCCCCACAAGTAGCATAGACTTAGAATGCCACAAATTAACATTGTTTTATTGTATTTTCATCTATTTTGTTAAATGTCTTCCAATTACATTTTAATCTGGTTCAGCCCCACTCAGTTTTGTGGCATGCCAGTTTGATATGGCTACTCTACAGTATTTAAAATATACCCAAATGACCAATACCCACAAAAACTAAAATAGATCCAGTTATATCCATGTCAAGACCAGCCTTCACAAAGCAAGATTCAGATGAGTGGAACCATATTTTCAATTCATGCTGTACCTAGACAGATATTCTGAACTACAGCAATTCTGAGATTGCTAAAGGAAAAAGTATACTATCTTCATCTTTTAAGGAGGTGAACACTGCACCAAACAGGATACCATCTCAAGCAACAAGATTTAGCTCCACTTCCCTCAATATCTGACAGGAAACATTACAGGGAGATATCACAAGGAGATAACTCTCAGCCTTTTCAACTATTTCTAAAAATTATTTTTTTTCCTACTTTTAAAAATGACCAAAAAGCCTTCAAGATATAGAATCATATGAGCTTCTCCAAAAATGAAGGTCAGTGGTTTCTGACATGCAAAAAAATGTACATGCACAGAATGCCATATTTGCTCCCTTTCAATTAAGTCTATCTTTAGTAACATTCTACCTGCAAAGAGGAAAATGGACTAGATAGTGTCCTTACGACAAAATTACTGTTTAAAAACTTGTTTTGCAAACTTCAAACCCCATAAAGGTCAGTTATTAGATATATATAAAGTCACTCTGAAATTAAGAACCAGGAAACTACAGCCCACCTGTTTTTTGTATAGCCAGTGAGCTAAGATGGTTTTTACATTTTTAAATAAAGTTCTACTGTCTGCATTTGGTCCTTCACTGTAGTTTGCTGACCTCTGGTCTAAATTATGCCTATTTTAGTATCTGAAATATCCTACACAAAGATACCCCAAAAAGTCACCTTCAAATAAGCCAAACTTCAGGTCAAAAGTACTTTTGCTAATAAAGCCAAAGGGATATTTTGCAGATGAAACCCAGTCAACACCACTGAGTCCTTATTACAAAAGCACATTATTAGCCTTTAATTAGTAACATTTTACTGTAAAATCCAAACTGCAGAATTGAACAGTCTATCTCCACAGGTTTCAAGTCAGAAGACATGGATTTCAAGGAAAGAATAGGAGAAAACCAGTTTCTATTTACAACCAATGTAACCTAGGGCAAGTTGTTTATCCCCACTGGGCCTCAACTTCTAAATACAAAAAGGGGAGGACCTGAGGGACTCATTAGAACTAGACAAATATTGAAGGGCCTTTCTATCTGCAAAATACTTAGGATCACCCTAAATCCCAAAGAGTCACATGTATTCGTTCCCCCAAGCAAGCAGAAAGTGACTATACCCTTTTAACACACAATTCAACTGAATTATAACATACTTTCAATTGGCATTCAAAGACCATATGGATTAATCATTATTTGATTAACTTTTCTTCCAAATGTTTCCTGGCAAGATTTAAGGAGAACGAAAAGATCTTTCTTAAAGTAATAACTAGGATTCTTTACTATTATCAACGCTGGGATAAGAATTTTTTTTTCACAACTGAAATGAACAATTATGATTAATACACAAATAGTTTGTTAGCACCTTAAATTTCCATGATACAGAAGGTTCTACCTGTACTGGAATGCAACTACTTGCATTCAAGTTCTCTAACACAACACTGTTAGCATTTGTAGGATTCCTAAATTAATTTGGGATTTTAACCTGTGGTTCTTTCTGAAAGTATTCCAGAACATCATCCCTCCTTCCCAACTGCATCAGAAGCACAGGACCTCTACATCTATGATAAAATACTATTCCTTTTTCCCCCCACTTTATTTACTGCTTTTTAACTTAATTTTCCCCAATTACATGTGAAAACTATTTTTAGCATTCATTTAAAAAAATTATTGATTTCCAAATTCTCTCCCTCTCTCCAGCTCCCCCTCATTGAGAAAGCACATAATTTGACATAGGTTATACATAAGCAATCATGCAAAACATATTTCCATGTTAGACATCTGGAAAACACAGATCAAAAAAAAACTCCATGAGAAAAAGAAAGTAAAGAAACAAATATGCTTCAATCTGTATTCAGACTCCATCATTTCTTTCTCTGGAGATGGACAGCACAAAATCCTATTCCTTGAGTAAGGTTTCAGTCCCCAACTCACATAAAAGGATTACCCAAAGTATCCCTAAATTATAAATATAGTTGAAAATTCCTAGACTAGGTAATGGAATCATTCAAATCCTATAATCCTATGTGTGTATTCAGTGAATGTTTATGTTCAACAAAAATTCTGAATCTTGTCATTCAACCTTTTAATATGTCTCTCTGAGGCAAATGATCCATAATCTAACTAAGAACGGGCAGTACAAACACCACAGATCTCATCCAAAGTTTGACAAAAAGGATAGTGTCAAGGAAGGAAATTTCTGAGTTCCTTTTTTTTAGCTTATTTTTCTTACTCATTTAGAACTTAGATATAAAGACCAAACAAAACCAAAGAACATTTCCGTGTATAACAGCACAACATAGAAGGATTCAATATAAAATCAGGAATTTCCATTTCATACTCTTTACTTTTTAAAAAAAAAATTATGCAATAAATACTACACATTATTTTCAAAGTTGCCCTGCTTCTCTGTACTCCCTTCCAAGTTTTCTTTTGTTCTGATGTGCACCTTTTTTCCTCTCTCCCTTTCTACCCAGTCCTAATACATACATATATTTATGTATGTAAAACCATACCATACATACTTCTATTTAACAGTTCTCTCTGGCAGTGGAGAGCATCTTCCTTCATAGATCCTTTGTAGGTGAGTTTTTATAATACTCAAAACAACTTAGTCATTCAAAGTTGTCCTTGGAACAATATTGTTATTACTGTGTATAACATTCTCTTGGTTCTGCTCATTTCAACCCTTAATAATTTTATGCAAGTCTTTCCATGTTTTTTGTAAAATCAACCAGCTCATCATTTCTTATAGCACAATAGTATTCCATCACAATCACATGCCACAACTTGTTTCTGACTTCCAAACATTTGTTCCATCCCATTATACTGCCCTTTCAGCAAATATGAGGTATCCAAGTCTTAGTGCAGTTTTAAACTTTAATAACTTTAAAAGTATAAACACTTTATATAAACATCCAAAAAATAACATTCAAAAGGTTAATTACTTAAAATTTTAAAGTACTGATATGTTCCTTATTAAAATTCAACTAACCAAGCTATTATTTTCATCAGCTACTCCTCAGTAACTGAAAAGACTGCATTTGTAATCCCTGCCTTTAAGGCCATCCAAAGGTTTTGATGCAGTACACAACAATTTTGACATAACTCCACAGGAAAAGCTGATAAGAGATCACATGACCAAGGTGACCGAGCAAGAATATCTCCTCTACTGATCCACCTAAGAAAGCACCATACAGAAAAGTAAATTAAAAATGTATTAAGGTTGACTAGGGGATGTGGGCAGCCAACAAAAGGTCAGGATAAGACATTTCTCCAGACTAAGGAAGGCAGCAGAAGTTCTGGTACACTGTAGTTGGCACCAGACTACTGGCTACTGCACATTCAATGCAGCTGGTACAGGCTCTGGAGGTGGCTGCAACAAGCAGCATTAACTTTGGGAGTTCTTAGCCCCAAGATGGTAAGGAGTCAGTCAACTGATGAGAAAGAGATTACAGGGGACCCACTGCTGGCACTGCATGCAGGTAGCAACTCTATTTACTATCCTCAGTTCTGGATCACAATACACAGCTAGAGAGATGACTGCTTTTGGTCAGTCACAAAAAAGCAGGGGCCCTGGTCAGTTTCAGAGACCAGAGGAGCTTTAGAACTTTTGGGTGCAGGGGAGGAAGGGCTCCTCTCCCTCCATTAAGTCCAAAGCACAAATCAGGAAAGCAGTGACCACACCACCTTGTAAGCACTTAAAACTCGCCAACTCCCAGCAGAGCAATTTGTATCAGCAGTACAAAAAATCCTGAAGCTTGGGACAGTGTCTCCTTACCCCCAAGTGCGTGGAAGCCACTGTCGACATAAAAGTTCAAAGTCAAGATACAGGCTAGAAAAATGAGCAAACAATAACAACAAAAAGAACTTGACCATAAAAAGCTACTTCAGTGGTAGGGAACACCAAGCCAAAAACTCTCGATGACAACAATATGAAAACAGCTACAAGCAAAGCCTCAAAAATACCCAAGCCCTACAAGAATGCTTTGAAAAGCAAAATAAAGAGCTAAAAGTAATGGCAGAAAAAATTGGGAAAAGAAATGAGTCATGCAAGAAAATTATGAAAAGAGAATTAACAGCTTGGTAAATGAGGTACCAAAAAACACTGAAGAAAATAACATCTTAAAAAAAAGAATTGGCCTCATGGTAAGAGACACAAAAATTTACTGAAGGAATTTTTTAATAGCAGAGAAACTACATACTGACAAAAGGTATCATAGGAAATGATATGTCAACAAAAAATTTTACAGCAAAGTTCTCTGATGAGGCCTCTTTCCCCAAATGCATAGGGAACTGAGTCAAAGATTTAAAAGAGCTATTTCCCAATTGATAAATTGTCAAGGAATATGAACAGGCAGTTTTCAGAAGATATCAAAGCTCTCTATGATAATATGAAGAAATGTTCTAAATCACTGTTGATCAGAGAAAAGCAAATTTAAAAGTACTGGTATCAAATCTATCATCATAAAACAGTTTATGCCATATATAAGGTTTAATTCTTCAAGTCACTGCTCACCTTATACCTATTAAAAAATGATAGGAGTTGTGAACTGGTCCAACAATTCTACAGAACTATCTGAAACTATGCCCAAAGAACTCTAAAATAGTGCATACTCTTTGACCCCGCAATACCACTTCTAGGTCTGTGTCCCAAAGAAATTTTTTTTAAAAAGGGGTCTAGGGGAGGAGAAAGACTCATATATACAAAAATATCTTTAGCAGCTCTTTTTGTGGTGGCAAAGAACTAGAAAATGATGGAATGCCCACCAATTAGGGAACAGCTGAATGAGTTGTGGGATAGGATTATGAGGGAGTACTTACCGTGCTATAAAAAATGATGACAGGGATGGTTTCAGAAAAACATGGGAAAACCTGTATCAACTGATACAGAGTGAAATGAGCACAACCAGATCATTGGACACAGTAACAGCAACACTGCAATGATGATCCAACTGTGACAGACACAACTACTCTCTGATCAATACAATAATTCAAGAAAATTCCAAAGGATTCATGATGAACAATGCCATCCATCTCCAGAGAAAGAATTGATGAACTGTGAATGCAAACTGAAGTATAGTTTTCTCACTTTATTTTTCTTGCTTTTTAAAAAACAGGAAATGGCTAATATAGAAATGTTTTAGTGACTTCACATGTATAACTAATATACTGCTTGCCTGCTCACTGGGTAGGGGAGGAGCAAGAGATGCAGAACCTAAAACTTTATTTTTTTTGTAATATTTTTGTTTATTTTTAGTTTACATCATTCATTTCCACAGGATTTTTTTTTGAGTTACAAATTTTCTCCCCATCTTTCCCCTACCCATCACCCCAAAACAGCAATCCCGCTGTATACCCTCTCCCCCAATATGCTCTCTCCTATATCCCCCCCCCATCACCCCACTGACTTTCCAGCAGGGCAAGATGGATCTCCTTACCCCAGTGCCTGCATATCTTAATTCCCAGTTGCATGTA
>CM053581.1:313095919-313133694 GCA_028627135.1 Pseudochirops cupreus | reverse complement strand
TGTCCCTTTACAGAAGTGTGTGCTTCTAACAACCCTCTCCCCCATCCTTCCCTCCCCTCTACCATCCCCCCTCTCATCCCCATCCCTCCTACTCTCCCATAGGGCAAGATACCCAATTTAGAGTGTATGTCATTCCTTCCCTAAGCAAAATTCAATGAGAGTAAGGTTGACCCATTCCCTTTTTGCCTTCCTGTTCTTCCCCTTCATTGTAACAGTTATCCCTTGCCTCTTCTATATGAGAGAATTAACCCCATTCTGTCTCTCCCTGTCTCTTCTCATTCTATTTCTCTCCCACCTCTCAACTGCACCTTTTAAAATATCATCCCTACATATTCAATTGATCTTGTGCCCTCTATGTACACACATACACATTCACACATGTATTCCTATGCATATACTCTCCTATATAGACATTATGTGTATGTATACGTTATATATACATTTATATTCCCTTCACCTATGCTCATACTGAGAAGTTTCCTAAGTTTCAATTATCGTTTTTCCATGTTGGCATGTAAATAGTTCAACTTTGATAAGTTCCTTGTGATTTCTTTTCCATGTTTACCTTCTCATGCTTCTTGTATTTGAATGTCAAATTTTCTCTTCATTTCTGGTTTTTTCAGCAGGAATGCTTGAAAGTCCTCCACCTCACTTAATGACCGTATTTTCCCCTGAAATATTATACTCAATTTTGCTGGGTAAGTGATTCTTGGTTTTAATCCTAGTTCCCTTGATCTCCAGAATATCATATTCCAGGCCCTTCAATCCCTTAACGTAGAAGCTGCTAGAGCCTGGGTTATCCTGATTGTGTTTCCACAGTATTCAAATTGTTTCTTCTTGGCAGCTTGTAATATTTTCTCCTTGATCTGGGGACTCCAGAACCTGGCTATAACATTTCTAGGAGTTTTCTTTTTAGGATCTTTTTCAAGAGGTTATCTGTGAATTCTTTCAAGTTCTATTTTGCCCTCTGGTTCTAAAATATCAAGGCAATTTTCCTTGAGAATTTCATGACGATGATTTCCAGGCTCCCCTTCTTATCATAGCCCTCAGGTAGTCCAACAATCCCTAAATTGTCTCTCTTGGATTTATTCTCCAGGCCAGTGGTTTTTTCAATGAGATTATTTCACATTGCCTTCTACTTTTTCATTCGCCTGGATCTGTTTAATGGTAACTTGATTTCTCATAAAATCACTTGCTTCTATTTGCTCCACTCTTAACTCTGAAGGAATTATTCTCCTCAGTGAGCTTTTGGGATTCCCTTTCCATCTGGCAAATTTGACCCTTTAAGGCACTCTTCTCCCCATTGGCTCCCTGGGCCCTCCCTTGCCATCCGAGTTAATCTATTTTTTAAGGTTTTATTTTCTTTAGTCAGGCTACCGACTCTTTTCTTGATTTTCTTGCATCATTCTCATCTCCCCTCTCAATCCCTCCTCCACTTCTCTTATTTGGTTTTCAAAATCCTTCTTAAGCTCCTCCATGACCTGTGACCAGCTTACATTTTTTTGGAAGCTTTTGGTACACGAGTACCGACCGTGCCATCTTCCTCCTGTTCTATGCCTTGATCCCCCCGTCCCCAAAAAATGAATCTAAAGTTGGATTGCTGAGCTTCGTTTGTTTCCTTTGCCTGTTCATGTTGCCAGTCAATTAACTTGATTTTTGAGCCACAGTAGAACTCTGCTTTCAGAGGGGAGAGCTTTGTCCCAAATTGCTGGGGTTTTTGCAGCTGCCAGAGCTATTAGTGGACGCAGTCTCTGAAGCCCCCACCAGCTTTGGCTCACTGAAAACGCACCTCAGGACCACCACCTAAGACCCCGAATCCAGGCAGCTCAAGGCAAGAGCACTTAGCCTCTTAATGATTGCTTGGCCCCCCTGCAATCTGCAAGCTGAGAGCTCTGAAGCAGCCACGTGGAGGCGGCCACAGGGCCAAGGCTTCTGCTGCTTTCTTGCCCTGGGGGCAGTCAGCTGGACCCCTTCTCCCCCAAATTTAGCTGAATTCCACTGACCTTTCACTTTGTCCTTGTTTCTTATGGGCTGATAATTCTGGAAACTGCCACAGCTGCTGGTGATACATTCTCCCATATGCTCCAGCTGTGGCTTGTCCTGACTGCCCTGAGGCTAAGTCGCAGTTTCAGGTCGGGCTGGGCTCCCAGCCCTCTCCCATGAAGCTACCCCCAGCGGGAGATGTGCTCCTCCACAACCCTGTGGGCTCTGGAGCTCCAAAATTTGCCCAGATTCACATTCCACAGGTACCTGAGGTGGCCATGGTGGGAGCCAGAAGCTCCCCTGCCTCCACGTGGTCACCCAGACTCTGCCCCCAGAACTCAAAACTTTAAAAATTAAAAATGAAGAATATTTTTAAAAAAATTTTATTCGAAATTTATACAATTAATGTAAAAGAAATTTAAATAAGTTTTCAAATTAATTTTTAAAAGCATATGTACTTCTAGTTAATTAAAGCTTAAAACTGCAACAAGTTTTGAAATAACCTGTTATCAGCTTTAAGTAATCACTTAAAGAACACTGTATAAGCTTCTTATAAAGTCTTCATAGAGCACATATTTTCTCACAGGAACATCTAGCAATCACTATTGTGCAAAAAGCTAGGGACACAAAAACTAGTCTCTGCTCTCAAGAAACCATTCTACTGAGGGAAATACAGTATGGACACAAGAAAACACAAATAAATATAAAGTAACTTCACCATGGTGAAGTGCTAATATAAGTGAGGAGGTCTAGAGATGACTCATGAAGTGTGTAGGCAGCAGCACATAAAATGGATTTTGAAGAATGAGTTCAGGATTCTCTAAGGAATTTGAGTGAATTCCAGAAACAGGACACTGAATGTTGCATAGGTCAGTTAGAATGGAATGGAGAATACATCATATAAAGTAATATTAAATAATACTAGAAAGATATGTTGAAGGCTTTAAATGTCAGATTGAGGTCTTTGTGTTTTATCCTTGAGGGCACAAGGTTTTTATTTGAGGGAATAGTGCCTCAGAAATATCAACTTGGCAGCTGTATGGATTTGAAGATGGAAATGACTGTAGTAGGGGAAACCAAGTAGGAGGTTATAAAGAACAGAGTAAGAACTGCAAATCTGAGAGTTCAAAGGGGGCTTGGACTTAAGGATCATCTAGTCCAGGGGCGGGAGAACCTGCATCCTGGAGACCAACATGTGGCCACAAGCTGCCCTGCCCACCCCTGATTCTCATCCAACAGTTCTCAAACATTTTGGTTTCAGAATCTTTTAGTCTTAATAATTATTTAGGACCCCAAAGAGTTTTTGTTTATGTGCTTAACACCTATCAATATTACCATATTAAAAACTTAAAACTGATAAAGTTTTAAATATGTATTAATTCATTTATAATAATAAACTCATTCCAAACTAATATAAAATAACACACTTTTATGAAAAATAACTTCTAAGATATATAAAAAATTTAGTGAGAAGAGTGTCAGGTTTAACATATTTTTTGCAAATCTCTTTAATGTCTGCCTTAATCGAAGACAGTTGGATTCTGCTTCTGCAGTCAATCTGTTGTGACATGTTTGAAAGTACATGAAGAAAATCTGGCCTCACAAGGATCTGCAATTAGAAGAGGAGGTGTATTTAAGTAGGCAAATTACATTTTAGTATTCTGTCCTCAGGGACCCTCTGAAAGGGGTAGTTCACATATGTAGATCATCGATCATTTTACAGATAAGTAAAAGTAAGGTCTAGAGGGTTAAGTAGTTGCATATGGTCACAAAAGCAGTAAGTAGCAGAGCCAAAACTAGAACCCAGGTCCTCTAATTCAAAATCTAATGCTCTTTCGACTAGGAGTACACTGCCTCCCTTTCTAGGTTTCCTACTGAGAAGACAAATCATTCTTCCATAATTCATCGTCCAAATTCATACTAAAATTCTGGGAGAAAACGAAAACTTACACATAAATTATATTGTAAAATTAACCTATGCTGAAAGGACCCAAGATTTCATTAGTGTGGTTAACTACCTCCATCAATACAGATCATAACCACACCACAATTTAGCGCAGTCTTTGGGAATTGCTGTGGCTAATAAATTCTTCCTTAAGTCAAAATGGAAGAGAACTATGTTGGTCCTCAAGAGAGACATACATACTCCATCACCACGCTACACTGAAAACTTCTTCATCCAGTGTATCAGAGCTCACGCTCCAAGGGCATAGCAATCAACAATCCCGGGTCACCTCCACACAAAGCAAAACAAAACAAAAAAAAAAAGAAGCCCCATTTAGTACAAGAACGCTCATCCATTCACTTTACAATGGCACACAATACTTTCTTTTGATTTAGACCCCAAATTAAACAAATCCAATCCTATCTGCTTAATTTCCCATTCTCAACCTGCATAAAATAAGATAGGTCAAAGCTTAGCCTATAAACCAAATAAGAGTTTAAGAATGAAATACAAAAGCAAGGCTTAAAAGCAGAAATTATTCCATTTTGGCCATTCACATACTGTTAGCAAGTGGTATAGTGGGAACAAGGCGAGTGTTCTGGAGTCTCTATAGTCACTAATCAGCTATGAATCTTTCTGAGGCCCACTTTTTTCATCTGTAAAATAAAGGATTTGACTAGATTATTTCCTTTCTAGCTCTAAAATCCTTTATTCTTATAATTAAATCATTCCATTCTAATCCACAAGTAGCAATTCACCATAAGGTATCTAGGTCTCTAAGTGATCTCCTGTTAGCAGGGACCACTATAATGTGGGTGTCACCTAATCCTCAACTAACCATGCAAGCATAAGGAGGATTATGGAATTATCTACTTGTTGGATTACTGAAAATTCTTCTGTCACGGAACATAAAATTTTAACAAAAAATGGTTTAAACTTTCAAGGGGAAGACACCTATTTGAATTCAAAATTCTCAAAATATTTTAGACTTCTAAATTCTCTCAGAAAAGAAAGGTTTATAAACTACGTATCCAGAGTGCAAAAGAAAATTTGAAATTTTTTTTAAAATGAGTTGAATCCTTTTTTATTCCTAAAATCAGGTTTCATCAAAGGGTAACAAGTGCTTTAGAGACATTTAAATCAGTTACCTATTAGCCCATAAACCCTGAAACTCAGATTAAGATAAAACAGATAGGACAATAGTATTTTGCTACTTCCTTCATCCTTGGTCTCTCAAATAATGTCATATCCCAAAAATTCAGTTCATTAACAGCAGCTAATAATAATAATGATAGCTGGCATTTTATAGGATATTTTAAGATCTCCAAAACACTTTAAAAATATTACCTCATTTCATCCTCACAACAATCCCAGAAGATGGGTGCTACTATCTCCATTTTACAAATGAAGAAACTGAAGCTGAGGGAGGTTAAGTGACTTGCCCTGGGTCATACTAGGTCATATGACATATTTGAACTTTAAATCTTCTTGACTTCAGGTCTAGTGCTCTTTCCACTGCATTAACCTAGATAACTTCTATTAATTTCCACTGCAGATATCATTAAACATTTTAATTTCCCTCTAGCCAGTTTGTGATTCAACTAACTACAGATGGATTGTTAGATGGTCTTGTTCCTATAGGATTGTAAGCACAAATAGAACATTATGGAGAAGGGAACTTTTAATCTTACCTTTGAACTTTATCATAGTTCCCCTTCCCCCAAATTTGAAGGTTTAACAATACCAAATCAGTACATGATCAATACCGGACTTCAAGTGAGAAGGCCTACTGTAGGCCTTCTGTTAGAGCCCCCAAAATCTCAAGAGATAGCATCTTGCTTCTGCTCTCTGAAACAGAAGTACATTTTTGATTCTATAAATGGTTCCTTCAAATTACACAATAATGACCCTAACAGAGAAGAGTGTTACGTTATGTAGGTCAGTGACTTACAGCCAATGCTTAGGTCGCTCAAGGCCAGCTCAAATTATCTCTAAGGGATGCCAGAAATTTTAAAAGAGAAATTCATTTATGAAACACAACACATGACTTTTGTGCTTTTGAAGGAGGGCACAGTGTTTAGATAGCATAAAACACTAATAAAAAGTAAAGTGTTAAACCTCAAAGTTTGGAAATCACTATCTTTTTAAACTGGGTAAACCTGGGCAATTGTAAAAAAAACACAAAATATCTCAGAACCATAGAAAGGTAAAGGTGTCCCAACACAATACATCAAGGTTAAGACTAACCATTCTTGTAGTAAAACCTTCCATTGAACCTCAAACTTTTATTTCATAACCACTACACTACCTTACAATTTCGTTTACTAAGCCCCCTTTCCTCTTTTTTTAGATTCTGATTTGTTATAGACTCAGGACTATCTATCTCTCTGGAGCCATAAATATTTCTTCCTCCTAAATGGTTCCTAAAAACCATAAAGCCTTCCTTACCTAAGAATCCAGGTGATAATTTCCCCAGCCCCATCCAACTTAACTGCCATGACTCCATCTTACTCAATTACTTGTTTAGTACCTTTAGCATTAACAGAAAATACACAGCAGAGGCCATGTATGCTCAAAGCCTCTATACCACTAACAGACCACTTAAATGTTTTTTCAGAACTGACAACAAAAATTTCAGTTGAAGCAGCATAGTATTATAAAAAGGGCAAAGCATTTAGTCAATCGGAAGGCCTGTGTTCACACTGTGTGTGAACTTGGCAAGTAAAAACCACATTAGGTATTGTTAACTGCAGTAAAATGAAGGAACTTGACTATCACCTTAAAATCTATGATCCTATGAACTTTACAAGTATTTTTTATTTAAGATTACAAAATCATGAAATAAACAATTTACAGACATTTAAATCACCCAGCTGACCCATAACCTCTGACACTTAGATTAAGATAAAACAGATAGGACAATAGTATTGTCTCCTTCAGACTTGATCTTTCAAACAATGTCATATCCCCAAAATTCAATTCATTTAGATAAAACCAATTTCAGATAATACATCCAATTTCAAGATTCTCATCATCTGAGGAAAAAAAAGCAAAGCTATGTCATAACTAAAATGTAATTCCAGGTCCAATGCTTGTCCAATACCCTACCAATACCCCATCCTGCCAACTTCAAGAGAAAAGAAAGAAGGTCCTCATCATACCCGGGGCACCCCCTGGAGAACCTGAACAATAGTGGCAGAGATATTTTGCAATTTTTGTCCTTGAAGGGAATAAGAAAATAAATGAAAGCACAGAGTTTTGATGTTTTGGGGGGAAGAAAGAGGAGAGGAAGAGGGAAGTTAAATTTTAAATCAATCAATTTTGAAAAATAAAAGCAAAAAGCAACCAAAGAGTGTTTCAATTTTGTGCATAATGTGGAAATTCTACATCATATTTTGGATGAGAAATCTAGGGACTCTCGATCATGGCTAACAAAACTACATTACTCAAATTTTCAAGCATTCTATTTAAAAAAAAAGAACTCTGCTTAAAGAAATAAACTGGGAAAGTTGCAAATGAAATCTGAAAATCCTTTTTCACTACTTTTTCTTCTTGAAGAAATAGTAAATAAGCTAACCAAATCCCCATTCTACACTATGAAATTTCCCTTTTTGGCCTACATAATGGGAGAGGAGAAAAGGGATGTGATTGAATTTTTTGCTGTTTAATTTTTTGTTTTTAGTTTGTCCAACTCTTTGTGACCCCATTTGGCGTTTTCTTGGCAAAGATACTGGAGTGGTCTGTTATTCCTTTCTCCAACTCATTTTACAGATGAGGAAACAAACAGTTAAGTGACTTGCCCAGAGTCACTCAGCTAGCACTCAGCACAAATCTGAATGTAGGTCTTCCTGACTCCAAGCCTATCTATCCACTTTGACATGTTTAGGATCACAGATTTGGATCTGGAAGGAACCTCAGAATTCAATTAGTCCAATTCCTTCACATTTTACAAGTGAGGAAAAACTCAAACCCCAAAATATTAAGGAACTGACTAAAAAACAAGTAACAGAAACAAAATTCAGTGTTCTTTCTACTCCACATGGCTGAGTCTAAGGGAAAATAAAAATGGGTTGCTTTTCATAATAAATACTTAATGATTATTTACCAACTCTAAAAACCTTTTTATTTTCTTTTCTTACAAAGACAACTTAAGTAATTAAAGTGGCTACTGAATTTTCTGGTACATACATCCTCAAAATTAATATAATCTCGTCTTTTAAGTCAAGACAGACTGTCCATTACTTACTGGTCATCACTATCTGAATTCCACAAATTTCAAAAACCCTGTATCATAGTTGTAATTTCATTCTTTGAACTGTAGTCAAAAGAATCTTCTGATGAACTCCAAACTCCAAATTTTCTAAAATTCATTAACAGACAAAATGAATAATAATCAGATCTGTTTTACAAACATTTCCATCAGAAATTGGCCTAATCTCCCTGATTTGCAGTTTTATCATGAAGGTAATTCAACAGGTTAATTTATCAAGACCTAGAACGATGATAAGGTTTTCTCTTCAGCAAAGGGAAGTAAGCTCAGTTGTTGATATACAATTTGCATTGCATTGGAGAGAAAAACTATAATTTTCCTACCTTGAAGGACATTTTCTAGTTAACTGATGAAACGAAAATTATTAAATAAATGTGGAAACAGAAGCCACGATCCAATCTGACAATTTCACAGTGCATCTAATCCATTCAAAAATTCAGTCTCCATTCTGTCACCCCTAGAGCTCCAAAGCTGCATCCTCCTCCTTTCACAGGCACAATCCGCTTGCAGGAGATGAAGGAGGACCCAACTAAGTAAGACTTGCGAACACAGGAAGAGAAAAAGGCAGGAAAATGGAGTTGAGTCACGCAGATCCGCCATTTTCTAAGCGGAGGAGGAAGACATGTTGGAACAAAACACAACAAAAGAGCAGCCATTTCCCAATCCGGATCCAGTAGCAGCGCTAACCGGATGAGCCTGATCACTGCACAGGCTAAAGCAAGACTTACAAGAACATCAGACACAATACACAGGAAAACAGCAATCAACCTCTCCCCGCAGGAATGGAAGCAAATTGCTCCTTATAAAGTAAAAGGACCAAAAATGCCTCAGTAAAAACGTCGGAAACTAAAGGGGAACCGGGAATAAAACATAGCCTTAGATTCACACGCAGAGCACGTTGTTTTCTTACGGAGCTGGACCGGGAGTCCAAGTAAACTAGTAAAACACCTATCTATACCCGAGTGCGCTGACACTGACACAGACGTTCCCTAAGTCCGACTTGGGGGGGTCCCGTTAGATGCCCCGCCGCCCACTCCTCCTGCCCTTGTCGGAGTCACGGCTCTTACCGTATGTGGGGAATGCCAACCCCACCTTGAAGAATCTTGTAGAGCTTGCTCTCGTACAGCAGCTGGGGATGCCTGGCCTTCTGGGACTCCAGCTTCACTGCCACTTCCTGTGGGGAGAGAGGCAAAGGCATCAGCACCCCAAACAGCAAGCCGGGGAGGGGCGGTTAGGGGTGCAGAGGGACAACCCGTAAACTTCCCACTCTAACTACCGAGTGAAATATGGCATTTGAGCAAGAAAGATCTTTCCTTGCATCCATAAAACAGAGCCTCTACAAGCCAGTGACAAAAGCGTCCTCGGATGCATAATAAAGATAACACCAGCAACACAAACAGAAATCGTTTCCACCTAAAACGCACAGGAGCCCACATAACAAGACGATCTGAGGAGCGGGGGGGGGGAGGGGGTCGGGAGAGTCGAAAGCTACCCAAATTAGAAGAGAAGGGGTCAAGTTTCAGCAGAGTAAGTATCTTGAAGGTAAAAACACCTTTTTTCGGTATGTATTTTTTAAAAGTAGAAAACATTTTTTAAAAGGCTAGGAAACTTAACCGTCGTAGTTGTCCTCCAGCTCCCACGCCAAGAGCCTTTCTCTTTTTTACCCTTTTAAGGAAAGGTTCACAGAGCAAAGTGAAAACTTAGGCCGGGCCAGGCCTCCTCCCTGGGGGCGCGGGCGAGGCGCCTACGTAGCCGGGAAAGAAGGGCAGGGATTGTTCTGTGGAGAAGGGCCGCTTGCCCCCCGCCCCGGGCCGCGGGTGGCCGCTCCCCGCCGCTCGCCTCGGGTGGTTGGTTACCTCTCCGTTGGTGATGTTGATGGCCAGATAGATGTCGCCGAAGGAGCCGGACCCGATCTTCCGCACCAGTTTATATTTCCCTCCGACAATGAATTCGGCCTTGGAGCCGCTGCTGCTCGCCATCCTGGCAGTGGGAGGGGGAGACGGGGACCTGAGGGTCCCGGGGCCAAGGGGGAAGGGACGGGGACCAGGCGGGTCTCACCCACCAGGAGCAAGCTTCCAGGGAGCGGAGATGGTGGCACTCAAAATTTTTCCCCAAAAAACATATAAAGAGAAGCTGTTCCCCCGGGTAAAGACAACGCTGAGGCGTCCCGAGGGAGCCTTGTCGCTGCTACCGCCGCCGCGCGGAGTTCCGGCTTCTGCCTCCTCAGGCTCCCGGGAGGGTCGTGGTTCCAGGCCGGGCAGCTTTTCCCCGGTTCCCCCCCAGCCCCCTTAGAAGGTCCCCTGGGGGTTCAGGGCGACGTCCCGAGACGAAGAAGGCGCAGTAAGTGGGCGTAGCACCCCTGCTGCCAGCGCCGCCACCGGGTCCGGCCCGCTAGGACCACGGTCACTCAGCCGAGGCCGCCATCTTGTTCCTCTGGCTACAGCCGACACAAAATGCCCCCAACCCACAGAAGCCGCTTCTTCACGGCGCAAAGGACCCTGGGAAGGGGATCGCCGGGCGCGAGACACCGTGGGTGACGAGAGGAAGGAACTAGATTGGTGTGAGCCTCGTCTCACGCCGGTAGCGTCAGCCCGTCGCCAGAGAGTTTGCGCATGGGCGTAACTCGGGGAGAAGAGGGGGGAGGGGCCGGAGAAAGCAGGAGGCGCATGCGCACTGCCACCTCGGCTAGTACTTGGGCGTTTGCCGTGGGCCTAGGGAGTTGTACTCCCTGCAGCGGTTGCCGCCGCCTGGCAAGGTTTGTGGTGTTAGTCATCGACGGGCCCCAGCCGCCCTTCCCTTTCTCGGCAGTCTGCTTTTTCTGGGCTCAAGCACCGGAGGGTGGGCATGACCCACCCAGGCTCCCTTAGTGGCGACTGGTAGAAGGGCCACGCTGCGGTGTGAGGCTGGCGCGCCTGTCCTGTCCCGGCCGTTGGGAGCTCTGGGTCTGCTGTCTTTCTAACCCCGCCCCGCCCCACCCTGGGGGTAAAGCGACGCCGACTCGGGGCGGAGGTGGGGAGAAAGCAGTCCACCCGGCTGTCTGGCGATTTCTTAAAAAGATAGGGCAGGTGAATCATAGAGTCAGCCCTGCGAGCTGGAAAGGACCTTGCTCAACCTCATTGAGCCCTAACCCTCTCATTTTTCAAATGGGGAAACTGAGGCCCTCAGAGAGGAACCGACTTTGCCAAGGTCAAACTGTGAGTCAGTCGCAGCTACCCCCGGGGCCACGCGGGCTTTTTGCGGATCTCACATATGTTCGAGAAAGAAACTAGCTGATGGAGTGTAGACTGTAGTGGCTTTTCCCTGGGAGCTACCTTCAGAGTCGTAAAACCCTGGCCTCTCTTGGACCCCTTTTATAACCCTTTGTGCCTCTCCAGGTTTTGCCTTCCTCCTGATAATACTAACAATGCCTTGCTTTGTACAGTGCTTTGTAAGCGCTTTACAAAGGTTATCCCTTTGATCGTTGCCTGGCTCTGCTTCACAACCTGGCTGTGTTCATTGTTCCCACATCAATGGCCTATTGACTATCCAAAATGACCTTTCTGCAGTGTTTGTGGCCTCATCACGTCAAGTTACAGCCAGGCGCAGTTCTCGGTTATGACGGTTTTTCTTTCTACTTGCCCTTAACAAGCACAAGAAACTTAAATTTTAGAAATGTAAACATTTTAGAAAATAAATGATTCTGCTATGGAAGTGGTACGACTCTAGGATAAAAAGCATAAATTATGGGCCAAGCGATGGAAGATGGCAAAAAGCAGTTTGAAAGCCTAACTGAAAATTCAAAAAATTGATAGGAAGCCTAACATTACTTGAAATAAAAACTCATATTTGTATGACACTTTGAATAAGGCAATCTTCCCACAACAAGCCTGTGAGGTGTAGCCCAGAATATAGCCCAGAAAGAGAATAATCATTCTCTTTTTACAGTTGAGGAAACAAATTCCCAGAGAGATTATACCCTGCTCACACAGTGGCTCAGTGGGCAGAGTACTGGCCTTTGGCTTCAGGAAACCTAAGGTTGAAACCTGACTCACACATGTATTAGCTTTGTGACTTATGTTTCCTAATCTATAATAGCACCTACCTCACAGAAGGGTTTAAGAATTACCTGAGTTAATACATGTAAAGCACTTTGCAAAATGCTTTGTATATGCTAGCTACTATAGGATCTGAGGAGTGTCACAGCTAGTATTTGAATCTATTGAATTGTAAGTGTATTTTCACAATACATTTCTTCCAAAGTAGCTCTGAAGAGATATGATCAGAGATGTTATAAGAATATAACAAAGCCAGTAAACATTTTAATTTGATACCTGTTATGCTTCAGAGGTATTTTTGTGTTTAAGAAAAAGTCTGGGGGCGGCTGAATAGAGCACTGGCCCTGGAGTCAGGAGGACCTGAGATCAAATTTGACCTCAGACACTTAACACTTGCTAGCTGTGTGACCTTGGGCAAGTCACTTAACCCCAATTGCCCTGCCCTCCCCCCTCCAAAAAGCAAAAAATAAATAAGTAAAAACTTTTTTAAAAATAGTTTAAAAAAAAAAGAAAGTCTGGCCAGGTACCAGCACTGCTGTATAGTAATTAATGAAGCAGAGATGTGCAGCACAATGAAAAAGAGTGCGTACCTCAATTCAAATCTCCACACAAAGTATGAAAAAATTACTTAACCTCAGATTTCTCATCTTTAAAATAAATAATATTGTACTACCTCCAACAGGGCTATTATGAAAATTGCTTTGTTGAATAAGCTGTAAAGTGTTATATAAATGCAAGATATTACAATTAATAGCAGAATAGAGTAGAAATCCATCCTTGCCAACCTGTTAATGATAATGGTCCCTTCCTTAGAAAATAAAGTTTCCCAAAGCTATGTTATTCACCCTCATCTTGAAAGTCTCCCTTTAATTTCTAGAACATTGAAGAGTCCTGTTTCTTTTCTCTCATCAATGGCTCTTCCAAACCTCCAACAGTTACTCCTCAAGGCTCTACTCATAGCATCACTGTCTTAAATTAGACCTAGAAGGGAACCTTTAATCCAACTTCCTCTTTTTACAGGGGAAGCAACAGAAACAGTGAGGAGTTAAGGCAGATTTGAATCTAGAGCTTTCTGACTTTAGCATTCTTTCTAAGATGTGGTGGTTTCTCTCATACTCTTCTCTCCTTATATTCTCTCCAGAGGAAAACTGTTCTCATGGCTTTAACTGTCATCCCAATGTCTTACATCTTTACATAGTGCCAGACAGTTAATCAAGAGCTTTCCTAATAATCCAATAATGTAGATAGCAGGCTGAAAGATTATGGCTTAAGCAAAGTAACCCATAATTTACTGATTGAGAATTTAAACCTAGTTCTTCTAAATCCTCTGTTCTTTTCTACTACACAGATGTATCCACTTTCATATGTCCTGTCAAGATCTCTCACCTAAACTCCAGTTCTGCATCTCCAATTCTGCTGAACTAACATATATACTTCAACATCCATCCAGATAACCCACCTTCCCCTAAAAATAACGTTCCAAACCAAAAACCTTATCCTCTCCATGGTATCTTCTCTCTATTCTCTCACTCCTTCCTCTGCTTCCTTCTTTACATCAAATAATAGAAGGCCACATTATATTAAAGGAGATAATAAATGAAAAGTGCTTTGCAAACCTTAAAGTTTTGTATAAATATTAGCTATACTGAAAAACAGGTAGATTAGGTGTCAAAAGCCCAGATTGAAATTCTGGCCCCTTCCTCAGTCCATCCCATCACTGCCAGGGTACCCTTAATGCCCAGGCCTGACCTATGCTATTCTATTTCAAAAACCTTCACTTGATCACTACTGCCTTCTCCACTCCTTCATACAGTCTACATTTCAGCCAAGTGGACTAATCCTCATTCCCAGATCATTTTACCATTTCTCACTTCTGTACCTTTGCATGCATTGTACCTCTCTGGGCTCAGTAGTGAGTATGCAAATATAAAAACAAGATAGCCCTTGCCTTCAGAAAGGCTATGTGGGGGAGATTGCCTTCAGAAAGTCTAATGGGGGAGATTATTCCTAAAGGGAAATAGTGACCAGAAAGGAATATTTTTGCTTGAAGTTACCTGAATGTACCTAGAGGCTTAGGGGAGCAGATTGGCGCATAAGTAGCAATGACAATAGTGATTTGATTATGGTTCCTGAAAGTGGAAGAAGAGATAGGGAGGATGGGAATATAAGCAAATGGTCAGATCAGGAAAAACCTCATACAAGAGGATATAAAGTAGCATTCGCAAAATGAGAAGGATCAGGCAGGTCTTCATGCGGGAGGTGCTAACTTATATCCTTTCATAAATCCTCCCCAGGAAGTCCACTCAGCATTTTTACATTAAGTACATACTGTGTGGGCAGCTTGTGGCCTGTTAGAGAGCCTGGCCTGGAGTCAGAAAGACCTGAGTTCAGATGTAACCTCAGGACCCTTAGTAGCTGTGTGACCTAGGGCAAGTCACGAGGAGTCAGACACGACTAGGAGATGATGACTGAACAACTGAACAGACTATTGCCAGAGGCCCTTCTTTCATATTTCTCAGAATTACATAGATGTCAGTGTATCACATAATATATCCATTTTTCTCTCACTCTCACTATGTTACTGGCCCACGTATTCCAAATACTCATCTCTTCAGAGATATATGTCTCTAGTGTACAGTTTTTCATTTGTAATCCACTGCAGCCCAGGCAGCTGGGTGGCACAGTGGATAGAGCTCTGGGCCCAGAGTCAGGAAGAACTGAATTCAAATCCAACCTCAGATACTTATTAGCTGGGCAGTTTCCTCAACTGTAAAATGGGATAATAAGACCATCTACCTCTCAAGGTTGTGATGAGAATCAAATGAGATAATATTTGTAAAGCACTTACTAAGGCATGCATCAGGGACTGGGATACAAAGAAAGGCATAAGGTAGTACCTGATCTCAAGCAGCGCATAATCTAATGGGGAAGACATGACATAAAAAGAAGGTGAACAGGGTTGGGGTGTTACCCAGCAGGAAGGTGGGAAATGATCAGAGGAGGTGAGAGTTTTCTTAAATAGTGGAAGTTAAGGGAGGAGTTCTCCAGTCTTCATCTTCTATGCTCTTCAACCAGAGGGAAGGAGGTGCTCCAGGAGTCCAGTTTCACATCTCCAGCTGAGTTTTAGACATCTTGAACAGGGTGTCCCTTAGATAACCTAAGTTCAGCATGTCCAAAATTAAACATATGTTTCCCTCAGCCCTTCCATCTTCCTAACTTCCCAACCAAAGGTATCACCATCCACCAAAGCTTGAAGCCTAAATGTCATCCTTGACTCCTCATTCTCACCCTTCACATTGAAAGAGTTGTCAGAACACTAGTTCACTGTTGGTGGAACTGTGATGTAATCCAACCATTTTGGAGAGAAATCTGTAATTATACCCAAAGAATTATAAAACTATCTATACCCTTTGACCCAACAATGCCACTATTAGTTCTACTTCCCAAGGAGATAAGAGAAAAAGGAAAAGAACTTATATGTTCTAAAATATTTATTGCAGCTCTTTGTGGTGGCAAAGAGCTGGAAATTGAGTGGATGCCTCTCAGTTGGGGAATGGCTAAACAAGTTGTAGTATATGATTGTGATGGAATACTACTGTGCTATCAGAAATGATTAGCCGGTTGATTTCAGAAAAAACGTGGAAAGACTTGCATGAAATAATGAAGAGTTGAAATGAGCAGAACCAAGAAAATGTTATGCACAGTAACAGCAATATTGTTTTAAGAACAACTAAGTCATTTTGAGTATTATAAATATTCACATCAACTACAAAGGACCTGTGAAGGAAGATGCTCTCCACCTCCAGAGAAAGAATTCTTACATAGAGAAGTATGTATAGTATGGTTTTGCATTCATATATAGTTGTGTGTAATGTTAGCCTTCTCTAAGTAGGAGGGAGGGAGGGGAAAAATGCACATCAGAGAACAAAAGAAAACTTAGAAGGAAGCACAGAAAAACAGGGTAGCTTTGAAAATTATGTGTAGTGTTTATTATGTAGTTTAAAAAAACAAACAGTGTGAAATGGAAATTCATGGTTTTATATTGATTCATCTTTTTACGTGTACATGGAAATGGTCTTTTTTTGGTTAGTTTTTTGTCTTTTTGTATTCAAGTTCAAAATGAATTAAAACAAAAAAAGGAACAGTTGTCAATTCCTGTCATTTCTTCCTCCATAACATCTCTCATGTGCACTCTGCTCTATCCTCTGACACTGCTACCACCTTAGTACAGGCCTCTATCACCTCATACCTGGACTGTTATAATAGCCTGCTGGTTGGTCTCCTTTCTCAAGTCTCTTCCCTACTCCAGTCCATCCACTACTCAGCTATTAAACTGATCTTCCTAAAACAGGAGTCTGACCAAGTCACTCCCCCTGCCCCCCCCGCCCCCAACTCCTCACCCCACACTATCAACTCCAGTGACTCCCTGTTCCCTCTATGATCAAATACTGTTTGACTTTTAAAACCCTCGTAACCTAGCTCTTTCCTGCCATTTCAGCCTTCTTAAACTTTACACCCTTCCACATACCCTTCAATCCAATAACACTGGCCACTTCTTGGTTCCTTGAACAAGACACTCCATCTCTCAACTTGGGCATTTTCATGTTCTTGCTGTATGCCTGGAATTCTTTCCCCCCACATCTCTGATTCCCAACTGTCCTGACTTCCTTCAAATCTCCAATAAAGTCCCACTTTCTACAAGAAGCTTTTCCTAGTCCCCCTTAATTTTAGTGCTTTTCCTCTGAAATTATAATTTATTTTGTGTATAATCTGTTTGCATATAACTGTTTGCATATTGTCTCAACTATTAGACTGTGAACTCCTTTAGAGTAGATCTGTTTTTGCCTTTTATGTCCCCAGCACTTAGCATAGTGCCCATCATATAATGAGTATTTAACAAATGCTCATTGCTGTTAGGGAAAAACTTCTAGTCATTAAAAGCACTGCCCACCTTCCCAAGTGTTACACAGCAACTCCCTATATAATTGAGTCGTCCAACTCAGTTCTGAGCCTAAACTCTACAACTCTGATAGTGCTATGCTGGCCTGTAATTAGTTGGGGAAAGCCTCAGTGCAAATTAACTTTTTGTGTTATTTTGCAAAAAATGTATATGTTAGGTTTGAGACCCCATAGCCATGAAAATAGAGGAGTATAGTATTTCCCAGAACTATGCCCCCATGCTCAACAGCTTTGGATTGATTTGGGGGTGGAAGGCCAAATAGGAGAAGAGGTTAAAAAAAAAACCTTGCATATTATCCTCTAGGCTCCTGTATAACTTATGAAGTATAGTACTTATCTGGCAGCAATACTGCCTTGTATTGCTAATTATTCTTATATATTATTACAAACTCCCTCTGATCATAGTTCTTCCTTTACATTTATTGCTCCTATTACATTGGAAGTTCCTCAAGGGCAATGACTTTGTCTTCCACATCTTTCTGCATCCCCTAGAGTACCTTGCATATAGCAATACTCATTAAGAATCCGTTGAATATATGGAGAATTGGAATCCTCAGTGGAGAAGCTGAGACCATATGCAATTGAGTAAATTACTCGAGTGAGTGTACAAGGAGAAGAGCAAGAAATAGAAGTGGGGAAAAAGAGCTCGCTCACAAGTGAACCAGAGAGAGAGGAGGAAAGCCAGGACAGTGCACTATATCAGAACTGGTTCCTGGTACAGCTGTAAACATTAAGCAAGAAGGAGCGGAGAGCATGACCATACGCTCTGGTAAAATAAAGGCTGCTGTGGAGCTGAAGACATGTCACTCAAATTGACAGTTCTGACTGTCACCCTCCTCCACCTTATCCTTATACCCAATTAATCCACTTCCTGGAAACTGCCTACATCTACATTTTCACTTGAGGAATGATTTGCCCTTGAGTCCTTATGCCTAGTTACTGTCTGTCTTCTCTGGGACAGACCCCCACCAATTTGTCATAGAATCAGGTACTGTCGGGCTCGCTTCTAGGGACCTTGGAGATCATCTAGTTCAATCACTTCTTTTAACAGATGAAATGAAACCCAAGGAAGTAAAGTAACCTGCCTAAGGCAAATAGCATAGCCGTGCTTGAACCAGGTTTTCTGCTTTCAAGTCCAGCGTTTTTTCCACTACACATGTACTTGCACTGGTCTCTGATCACAACCAGTAACCTTTACCTCCTGCTTCCTTCAACCACTTCATCAGTCAGAGGGTAAAGAGGCTTGTAAGTCAATCATACCTGACCTTGGGTCTTATAGGCTAGCTTCCCATTGGCAACCCCCTTAGCCCACCCTATTTGTTGCCACATGAAGAGAGCCTGTGGTGGAAACAATGCTTACTCTGCAGCGAGAGCTGGCCACTCAGCAAGCTAAGAGTGCTGCTTGCCAAAAGCAACTGACCCAGGTCACAAAAGAAAATTCCAGATACCTCAGTGAAAATGCTATGGTCTAGGTTACTCTTACTTCCCTTTGACGGTAAAACAAACGACTTCAGGAGCAGGTAGGTACAAATAGATCGCCTTCCATCAAAGTAATCAATACCCTTGAGAAGTTCTCAGGAAAATTTCCAGAAGACTTCCTAACTATCTGATCTGAACCAGATCACTTTTTGACCAAAAAGACCTTTGTATCTTCACAATTAGTAGAACCTAATTATCAATTGGGCGACCCCCATACCAAGAACCCTTTGCTGAGATGCTGGACAGATTTTATTCAGGAACTCTGGGAGGCTTTCCATGACCTAAGTTTACTGCCTTGGAGTTATCCTTGACTTTTCCTCTTCCGTACTCTTCATATCAAACCAGTTGCCAAGACTCATATATTCTACCTTCTATCCCTCACATCAGTCTCCACTCAAAAAAAAAAAAAAAGCCTAGTTCAAGCCCTCTCAGCCTTACTATTACAATATCTCTCCTAACTGGAATCCTCACATCCAGTCTCTATCCTTTCCAATCCATCCTCCATCCAGGTGCCTATTTGATATTGTCAGAACACAAATCTGATCACGTCCTTCCTACCCACCCTCAAAACCCCTCAACCCCAAATCAGATATCTTCAACAATTCCTATTGCCTCAAGGATAAAAGACAAAATCTCAGCGTTTAAGGCCTTGTACCATCTGGCTTCCACCTACCATTTCAGTCTTATTTCATATTACTTGCCTTCAAAAACTCCGTTTTGGTCAAACTAGTCTGATAATCTCGGAAAAGAATTTAAATACTCCCAAATGAACTCTTAAAGAAGACCCTCATATGTACATAGCCAATTTGTGAACTTTTTTTGCATGACTATAAAGATTTTTTTTTATTTGGAGGGGAGGGAGAATTAGAAGGTACTGATAGTCATACCAAAAAAAGAAAGAAAATAGCGATAAATCATTGAGAAAAGAAAAAGAGAACCAAATAAAGTTCAAAAGTGGACAAATAGGGAAATATTAGATCTAGGATGGTAAATTTTAAATATAAAATCTCAAAAAAATCATCCCACTCTACACAGTGAACAGTCAGAACTTTGTATTCAGTCTTTGTGAATGGCTATATGAATGGAAAGAAGGAAAAAGTTGGAAGATACTGTGGAGATAGAATTGCTAAGAGTTAGTAATCTATTGAATAAGAGGTCTGAGGGAGAAAGAATTGTTGTACCCAAACCCAAATCCAAGGTCATTACACACCGCTTGATTTGTGGCCCACCATTTAGCCCCTTTATATTTTGTCTTTGTCTCTATCCTACACCCTGTAATTAAAAAAAAAAACAGCTTAAGGCATAGTCCTGGGTATTGCCCAAGGCGTAGTCCCCTGACCCCCTCCTTGAATCAGCCTTCTGTATATTCTCCCTGAATCAGCATAGTATACAAGGATCAGCATGGGCTTATGGTGCAAGACTATCTTATGTAGAGACCACCCTGTCCTGTTCTGCTGACCAAGCAGGGTCCCCACACCCTTCACCTAGAACATGACCCTGGTCTGTTCTGGGAGATTGACTGCTCCCCACTCCTCCATTACCCAACGACCCTCCACCCTGTTCTGGGAGGCTGACCATGACCCTCCACCCTGTTCTGGGAGGGACCCCCATATCACAGGAAAGTTGCACCCTTGTACCTTTGCACCATATTCCCAAATTATCCCTGAGCTATAGATCTAACTAATGGCTGTTCTTGGCTTCTGTATGTCATTGCTTCTGCTAGCTCCCCTCCTTGATTGTGGTTTTTGTGGTTTTAGCCTTTTTAAATAAACACTGTTCATACTGTCAATCAAGGCTACCTAATTTGGGTCCATACCCTAGGTAGCCACACACTCAGTCAATAAATCCACACCTAAATTTACCTTGAACCCAGGTCTCAGCTTGCCCTTATTCTCTGCACAACAGAATTAAAGATGATTTCACAGTTGCAAACCTGGATAACTGGAGAGATGGTGGTATTCTCAGCAGAAATAGCAAAGTTAGGAAGAGAGGAGGGTTTAGAGGAAAGATAACGAGTTTTGTTTTGGATATATTGAGTTTGAAATACTTGCAGAACCTTAGCCTCTGTGGAGAGATTGTGCTTGATCCTTAGCCTTGGCCTATACTTTCAGGTCAGGGGATTTCCATTCTTTTTTTTCCTTTTTAGAGGGGTGAAGACAGGGCAGTTGGGATGAAGTGACTTGCCCAAGGTGACACAGCTAAGTGTTAAGTGTCTGAGGTCAGATTTGAACTCAGGTCCTTCTGACTCCAGGGGCCAGTGCTGTATTCACTGTGCCACCTAGCCACCCCAGGGGATATCCATTCTTTTGAAACTGTTTGGTCCTACAAGTCTCAACATTTTTTCCCCCTCACATACAGAAAAGGGTACCTCAGAAGTCTATATGTTCAGTTCCTTCTTGTACCATTCAAATGGTTCTGTCTTTTCATTTCTATGCTATCTTATCTTAAGTGAGTCTCACTCACCCCCAGTACCTATATAGTATATGTTTCACTCATATAAACACTCCACCACTCAGTCTAAGGTTCAGAGAGAACGCATGTTCTCTCCTGCTTGTCTTTCCATCTCTTGTCCTCTAGTGAGGCTAGAATTGGTGATTCAAATTACTGGAACTGCTTCATGAAAGAAGTCCAAAAGTGATTGGGGAAAGGAAGAACTGGATCTTCCCAGTGTAGACACATGCTAAGGGAGAGGAGTATTTTGTAGTCCTTGGTACAAAGGCAAAGGAGAACTAGAAGCACTAATTACTGGGCAGTAGGGTACAGTTTCACCCCAATAAAGACCATTCGTTCTCAAATGTTTATATTGTTCCTAATCTCAAAATAAAGATGGCTCTGATTGGATCCTTTGACCCTTCCCTGTAGATTTAGCCTTGACATATTTCATTAGGGTTATTCTAGCTCTCTGTAAGGTGAGTGACTTAGAAGATTCACTTTAGCTAACGTGCCTCCTGCCCCTCCCCACTATCATAACCTTATAACTTGTATACAAATATTGATGATATGACTATCAAATTTGGAGATGACATGAAATTAGGAAGGATAATTAATATAGTGTATAATAAATTTAGGAACTTTAAAAACCTCCACTGGCTTGGACAACTGTACCACTCTAAGAAGATAAATTTTAAGAGAGATGAATATAAAATCTTGTACTTAAGTTTAAGAAAAAAAGCATAAATTCAGGATTGGGGGGGCAGGTACCAAGCTAGATAGCATTTCATGTGTAAAAATACCTTGGGAGGAAGGAAAGGTTAGTCAACTTTAAGTTCAATATGAATTAGCATTGTGACAAGATAGTCCCCAAAATGAACACAGTCTTACATTGAATTAATAAAAGTGCATTCATAATGAGAGAGGTGATGGTTTCACTACATTTTGCTTTGGTTAGATTACAACTAGAAAACTTTGTGCTGAACTACTCGTATTTTAAGAAGGACATTGATCCTAAAAAAAAAATAGAATTATAGCTGTCTTGACATAGATGAAGAGTTTTCATAGGGAAAAGAGGTTATATTTATTTACATGATCAGTCCACTTCGTTTTCTGACAAACTGCCACTCACTGGTCAAGCAAGCCAACCTAGAGAAAGTGGTAAAATCATCCATGAGCCAGATAGGTTAGACTACTACCATCACCTTCATCATCATTCCTTCAGACCTTAGTGGAGGCAGCCCAGGACCCAGAGTCCACAGTCCTTAGGAATAATGGTGCCCCTAGATCAGTGATCTGAATATCAGCCTGGTCCCCCATACCCACTGTACACAGAAGCAACATTTTTCTAGCTGTTACCTGTCAAATCTTCTTCAGGCCTCTTAGAAGCCACAGGTGCTGAAAATCCAGAAAAGAAAGTTCTTGTTTCCAAAGTCCTTGGCATTATCAAATGATTCAATCTCAGAAATAGATGAGGTTTCATCAATGGAAATAACAAAGAAGATACATTACTATCCAATTTTGTACTGCACGCAAAGGTCCGTTGGGTGACTTGTGCTTAACCCTGTTGTATGCATTGTCTCCCTTTATTAAAATAAGAGCTCTTTGACAGCAGGAACTGTCTTATGTTTCCAGTTATATCCTTAGCACCTAGCACAGTTGTCTGTACACGGTAGGTGCTTAATAAATGCTATATTCATTAATTTTCTGTAACTTTGGAAAAGATAACTAGGATTAATTCCTCGAAGTCACAGAGAGATAGGCTGTGGTTCAATGAATATAAGAAAGAACTTCCTAACAATTAGAGCTATCTAAAAACTGGGTGTCTCATGTGGTAGTAAGTTCCCCAACACCAGAGACAGAGGATTATGCATCCCATAGAGCTTCAGACTAAATAACTTTTAAGCTCTTTTTCAAATATGAGTTCCTATGACCAAAAAAAATGCATGGATCTTACTTTTTTATGTTACTGGAAAGACCTTCATTTGGGTAGTCATTGAAATTACAAGATGGAGAAAACCCTACAAGTTTTACTGACAGTCAAATATGCTGATAAAAAATATTATTAGCATTACAAGAAACTTCTGAGGAGAGCCGGGAGAATATATTTTTCCAAAGATGTTTTATAATAGAAGATTAATGTCCTAGATTGTTTTATGTGTAGCCCTTTCTGGAGATAAGGAGCATAAACCCAATAATCTTTGTAGGTCTTTTTGACCAAGGAGGCTGTCTAAATGCAGGCAGGAACCCCTAGTTCCCACATCTCTACTCCAACAAAAACCTAAAAGTAATACCAAGAAATGATCAATAATTCCAATGAACAATTGTAGTATTTGTGTACCCCAGAACTGCATAAAAATTCAACCATAAACTCTTAGGCAAGAGGAAAGGGGACCCGCCAGCAAATATAGCACTTGTGCTCACACAAACAAGCCAGTATCCTCCTAGTATACTAGAAACCAGTCAGAGGCACATGTAGCTTACAAGGCTCTGTGTCTGGAGGCAGCAGAAGAAGAGATTCTCCAAAGAAAACATTATCATGTACCTTGAAAGAGACTAAGAGTCTTAGGGAACAGTGTTGTTTGTCTGTGGTCTTAGTAGCACTCGCTCTGGAAAGCCTCAGGGCCCTGGTCCCCAAGGTCCCTGGTACTCTTTCCTGAGATATCAGCTACCAAGAATTGGCTAGTGAGAGCTGATTGTTAAATTTTCAATGTGAGCATTTACACCTCAGAAATTTGTAGACACTACAAAGAAGAGCTTGATTTATTGTGTTGTTGGTTGGTTCATTTTACCCTTTGTTGGAAGGATGAAAAGGAATATTCTCATGTAGAAAGAAAGTCGAGAATAAAACATAATTTTTCATATTTGTTGTACATGATAAGAAGAGTATAAAAACATGGAAAGGAGTAAGATGAACCCACTTTTATCTGAACAAGAACACATACAAAGTTAGGTGTAGAAATATGCCAAATTCAACAGGGAAACGTTTAGGTGGACATATGGAGAGAGAAGGAAAGGAGGCTAATAAGGAGGATGACACCGAAGGGACCTGGAAGCAAAGCAAACTTCTTGACCCTAATGGGAGGATTAAAAGGAAAAAAAATAAAGAAATAAAAAGATCTGGAAACAAAGGGGGTACCCATCGCCTGGGGAATGGCTGAACAAATTATAATATATGAATGTAATTAAATATTACACTGAAGAAAAGATGAAAGAAATTATTTCAAGGAATCCTGGGAAGTATAAACTGATACAAAGTGAAGTAAACAGAACCAGGAGAACAACTTATACAAAGACAATAACATGGTAGCAAAAAACAACTTTGAAAGACTTAAGAACACCAATCAAAGCAATCATTAGCCCTGTCTCCAAAGGACCTATGATGAAATATGTTTTCCACTTCATGACAGAAAGTTGATGGACTCAGGCTGTGGAAATAAGCATATATTTTTGGAAGTGTAGGGATCTATTTGCTTGACTATACATTTTTGTTACAAGAGTTTGATTTTTCTTTTTTCAATGGGGAGGGTTGGGAAGGGACTAGGAGAGAAAATAAATACTTGGTAATTGCAGAAAAAAGAAAATTTAAAAAGAAAATGAATTCCTGGGATATACGATTACAAGTTCCTTTTATTACTAAGATTCCATGATTTTATCTTCCTTGACCCAAAGTATAAAAAGGTTCTGAATCTTCAATATGGAATCTATTCTTGGCAAGTACTATGATTTAATAACGACAAGCAACTAAGCTAAGCATGTTTCATATCCTCTTTTAATATTACATTCATTAACCTACCACTCCCTTCTTACAGCTACTTTAAAATAATGCCAGAGGCTCTAACTGGTTTGCCAGTAGTCAGCAGAAGAAAATTCAAATATGAAAACATAGGAGATGTGTCCTGACAAAGAGGAAATTCATATTTCCCCCCAAGTCATTGAAGCTCTGATCATATGTATATTTTCTATGATATTTTATATTTTTTGTTTTAATCTTAGTAATCATTACTAGAAATTTTTAGGGTATTCTTATGAGCAGTTTTCATTTGGCAGGAATTTATTAGCATGTTGGAGTTTGATTTTTTTTTTTAATACTCCTTTCTTAGGCTGGGGAAACCCCTTAAACAGAGTGAAGGTGAAGGGCTCTAAATCTGATGACTAGCCTTAGAGAAACGGACAGGCAACTAGGGTCCTTACATCCCTGTACAACCCTCTTCTCTAGCACTAAAATGACACCAAAAAAGTAAATAACTCATGGTGAGGGTGGGGGCAGTAAATAATTTTTAGCATTGGAAAATACCTACCAATGTCTCAATGAGATCATGGCCCAGTAGAGAGGTTATTCAAGGTCACCAAATAAATTAGTATCTCTAAAATGATAGTGTAAGTCAATGGGGAAACAGAATAAGACTTATAAAAATTCACTTGCAATCCACTTTTCAGTAACATATTTTTAAGTGGGTTAAAACTAGATGGTCATTGAGACCCCTTCCATCTTTAAATCTATGATCATGTGACTATTCAATAAAGTGAGGATCATCTCTGTCCCCATGTTCTGCTGCATCAGAAGCTCCAAACCAGGGACAGGGAACCCTGCCCCTCTCTCTGTTCCCTCCCCCTTCAAACCAAAGCCAGGTTCCCAAAGCTGTATGAGAGGAGCTTGTCAGTTCTACTTTTATCAAGGATCTGGCTGCACCCAAGGACTGAGCTAGATTCTTGGAAGCCAGAGTGATAAGAGGGAGTACAACGTAGTGGAAAGAACCTTGGATTGAGCCCCAGGAGATCTGGATTCTAATTCTGGCTCCACCACTAACTCTTCTGATCCTCATGAAACATTTAGGGTGTGCTAGAATTATTGTCTTTGATTTGCATGTTTGGAAGGAAATGTTTAAAGTAATACATTTAGCAAGGGGCATCGCTAGGTTTGAACCCAGATCTAGATTTTATTTTGTCTGGTAACTTTTCCATCTCTCTCTGTCTTAGTCTCTCTCATTGTATCTTTTCTACCTTTTCCTTTCTCTTTCTTCCCTCCTTTCCCCTAATTCTCAAAGACTCTCAGAGTTGGAAGACCTCAGAGACCACCTAGAGTAGACCAGACCTACATATGAAGGACAATCCTATCTATGGCCAATCACTTGCCTTCTCTGGGCCTCAGTTTCCTCATGTGTGAGTTTGGAACAATATAAAGGAAAGAAAAAAAATGAAATTGAATGCTCTTAAATAAGAATGACAAAGTTTGGGCTTGGAGAAGGGTTTGGAAAATATATTTCCTTCTCTGCAGAGGTGGGGAATAAGGATATGCAATGTTGTGTGTATTGTGGGACATGAATGAAGTATTGATGGGTTTGACTGAACTGCCTTTTTATCTTTCTTTTAAAAATCTTTGTTCCAGTAGATGACTCATTGGTTTAGAGAGGAAACAGAGATATTTTAGGAAATGAAGCTCAGTCAGTCAGTCAACAGGAATTTACTAAGTGCCTACTGTGTGCCAGGCCCTATGCTAAGCACTGAGGATCCTAACAAAGGTAAAAGACAGTCCTGGCTCTGAAGGAGATAACTGCCTAGTTAAAGAGACAATATGTAAACAAGTACATACAAACAAGATATATACAGTATAAATTGGAAATAAGCAACAGAAAAATGGCACTAATGTTAAGGGTGGTATAGAAGCAAAAGCAGAAAGCTTTATGTCCATGATCTCCTATGAACCTCATAACAACAACATACCTGACTGTTAACACCTGCTACCAGGGAAGCTAACACTGGTGAATTGCTTCAGCTCAGAAGTTCTAAGTTGAAATGGGCTAAGTCTTTGGGGTCCTTACTAACACAAGCACCACTATAGTGAGTTCCCAGGGATGGGAGGGGGTGTCACCTGGCTGCCTAAGGAGGGACAAATCAGTACAGATTGGAAAAACCTGTGAATCAAAGCTCCCATGCCAAATAGTAGTGAGAGTTGGCCTGTGAGTAGCTGCTGTGCTTCTACCCTAAGCAAGATAGGAAGACCCAGACTCAAAACACAAAATCAGATACTTGAAGGCAGCTATCATGTCATCATCAAGTTGTCTTGAGGTTAAATACTCCCCTTTTCTTCAAGCATTACTAGTATGGGATAATTTTTAGGCCTTTGAACCAACCTGGTAACCCTCAGAAAAATGTGCTCCAGTTCATCAATGTTATTCCCAATCTGAGATGCCCAAACTGAATAACAAGCCTCAGATGTGGTTTATCCAATGTAAGATGTATATATTGCCAAAGCAGGTGATGTATGTGTTCACCTAAGTTATCTAAATGCAGATCTTTGGGAGACAGGAATAGTTATTTCTGAAATCTTGCCTACCCCTCTTCAAGGGACATTTTGATTCTTAACTAGAGGAAAGCTTCAGAGAAGGGGCCAGGGAGGCTCCTCAGTTTTCCTCTGAGAGAGAAGTGCCAAACTAGAATTATAGCTTTCTGTATCTGTTCCCCTAAATATTGCTAATCTAGGGAATAATTTTGCTTGGGTTCAAGGTTGCTATCCTTTAATGTGGAATGTGTACCCCAATTTTATAGCCAAAGGCTTGATTCCTTTCCACCAATGCTAGCATAAGGGAAACTCCAAGTGTAGAGATGCCCATGGGTGGTGAGGGTGTGGCTCGAAGAGAGGCAGAATAGACATCTCTAGCTTCTTCTCTCTGTACTCTACTCTAAGGAAGATTTTCATTCCTTCCAGGAGGGGAAGCAGGAAGTTAGGACCAAGGTCACTCTGTTCTCAGAGAGAAGGGGTACCAAGCTAGGATTATATTTATCTGTTCCCTTAAATATTATTAATCTAGGGTATATGATTAAATTGAATCTAGCTTCTGATCACTTTGTCATTATCAGGGGGGAGGGGAAGGAGGACCCTAAGTTTTATATCCAAGGCTTGACCCACAAGTTCTACAATTAATACATATAGCAAATAGCAAATTATCCAAATCGTAGCAAAACAGAAATCACAGAAGTCATATATAGGAAAATACATACCACAAAACACCTAGTGAAGGAACTCTCTCACTGGGAGTGAAAGAGCTCTTTCACTAGATAATTCAGCTCAACCAGGAGCATCCTTGATCTCACCCAAGGGAAACCCCCTGAAGTTTCTAGCATAGCAAGCTAGGTGGAGACTGCCAGATCCATTTATGTCTTCTTAGGGTCTTTTTCTTCAGCAACTTGAAGTGGAGTTGGCCTCTTCCATCTTCTCTCTTGAGGCTGGAACCCAGAAACTCCCAAAACTCCCCCGAAGCTTAGAGTTGACATAAGACTTGAGGAGTCTTGAAAAAGATTGCCCTTGAAGAATCCCCAAGAGGATCAAAGGTTAGACTTCTGCTCTTTACAACTCCACCCTGCTCCGCTCCCCACTCCCCCTCAGAACTGGACATTCATTTCCAACAATAAGCAGAGAGTCCCACCCAAATGGGCTTTGAAATGGGTTACCCTAGTTACACAAAAGACCATTACAAATATTAAATAGTGTGTAAACTCATTTATCCAAATAGTTAGCAAACAGAAATCAGAGAAATGATACAGATTATAATATACCAGACAATACACAGAGTCAGTGACTTCTCCCACTTAAGAGTAAGATATCTCTGCTCATCCAAGAGAGAGAAAACTATATCTCACTCAAGAGGAAATTTTCTAAAATCTCTAAGAAGGCAACTTGGAAATAAGAGACATGTTGAGGAACTGGGCTTTCCTTGCATCTGTACTTTCCAAAGTCTGTAACCTCTTTCTATCTCCCCCAAAAGAGACCCTGGAATTCTCTGTGTCCTCTTACCAAGCTGGAAGAATAATGTCTCTGTTCTCTCAAGTTCTCTCATTAATGCTGTCCCTATGAAGATATGCATTGTTGAGTGATCCTCATTCAGTGGTGAGGAGAGTCTTATACAAGTGCTCCAGGCTTGAGACTTGGGTTACACCAAGGCAGCCTATCACCTTCCTCATCTTGGATACTGTGTCCTAAATAATGTAGTCTCAGCATATAAGAGACCATGTGGCATAATGGAAAGAACTTCAAGGCAAGAGACTAGGGTGCAAATCCTACTTCAGATATTTACTGGCTGTGTGACCATGGGTAAGCCATTTAACTTCTGTTTCAATTTCTTCAGTTTGAATACAGGGATAAGAATACTTATGTGGAAAAGCAGTATGCCATAGAGAATCAATCGTGGTCAGGAAAACTTGGGCTCTGACACATACTGGCTACACGAACCTAGGCAAGTCATTTGCCTCTCATTTACCTCCCAGGCAACTCCAAAAGACTATAAATGGAAGAATAGTTGCTAATCTGAACAAGGTAAGAAAATATTCTCTTTAGCAGTTTCCTGCCACCAATGAAATCCCAGGTTTACATTAAAAACGAAATGTGTACATGGTGAGATTGCTGTAAGGAAAATTCTTTGTGAACTTTATAGCATTACAAAAATTCTTTGTGAACCTTATAGCATTACAAAAAAAAAAAAAGACAGCATGAGCTATCAAGATTCCATTAGCTAACTTTAGCTATTTTTGGTTGCCCCATTATATATTTATTCATATTGAGCTTGTGACCCACTAAAACCCCTAGATCTTTTTTACTCAACTTGTTGCCTAGCAATGTATCTTCCCATCCTCTTCTTATAAAGGTGATTAAAAAAAATAAAAAACAACAAACCAAGTGTAGAATATCACATTTATCTCTAGTAAATTAAATCTCCTAATCAAGATTTTTTTGGATCATGATTCTGTTATCTAATGTTTTAACTATGTCTTCTTTGTCTCAACCATAAGTTTGATAAGCATTCATTTATGCTCTCCTTACAGCTATTGAGAAAAATGTCTAACAGCACAAAGGGTCAGGTCCCTTGAGTATTGTACTATGTACCACAGGTCATGGTCACATTGATTCATTAATCACTTCCTTTTAGGTCTAGTCTATTCTACCTAACTACACTATGAACTAATCCAAACCTTTCCATCTTGTTCATGAATAATTTTGTCAAATGCCTTGCTGAAATCTGGATATACTAGGTCTATGGCATTCCACTGATTTATCTGTATAGTTACCATGTCAAAAAAACAACATGAGGTTAGTCTGGAATAATCTGTTCCTGAAGAGTCCACATTCACTCTTAGGGGTCTCCCTTCCCTTTGTAAATACTCACAAACCATTCCTTTAATAATGCTTTCTAGAATTTTCCTAGGAAACAAAGTCAAGCTTATTGGTTTATAACTTGAAGAATCTACTTTTTTATTTTTCTGTTTTTGAAAATTGGAACATTTTTCTTGTGGCTCAGCAGCTTCCTGGTTTTGCATGATTTTTCAGAGATCACTGACAAAAGATCTGCCGTCCCAGCCTCTAGTTCTTTGAGTACCTCCAGGTTCAGTTTCTCTAGAATTGGTGCTTTTAATTCAATGACAGCAATCAAATGCTCTCTTTCTATCTTCTCTCTCGCCTTTTTTCTCCCATCTTTACTTCCAACAACCACCATCCATCTCTTCCTTGATCCTTCTTCATTTCCTTTAAATGGCAGAATAGTTGCTAATCTGAACGGGGTGAGAAAAAATATCCTTTTTAAGAGTTTCCCCCACCAATGAAGTCCCAGAGTGTAGACCAAAAAATAAATAATGTCTACTACCTACATTGTAGGGTTGCTGTAAGAAAAATGCTTTGTAAACCTTATATCATTACAGAAATGTGAATTATCAAGATGACATTAGCTAGTTCCTTCTCTCTCCATCTCTCTCTCTCTCTCTCTCTCTCTCTCTCTCTCTCCCTCTCTCTTCTTTTTCTCTTTTCTTCCTCGGGTCTCTAACATATATATGTATATATACATTATATGTACACAGATATATGTACAAATTTAGTAGATAAAGATAATTATTCTCCGTTTTAAAGAACAAACTAAGACATAAAACAGTAAGTAGGAAATACTATTCTCCATTTTGTAGGAGAATTAACTGATATGCAAAACATGAAGCACTTAGCACAGTGCCTGGTGGATAGTAAGCGGTATATCACTGTTAGCTATTAATGGCTAATAATTAACCCTGGAAGCACTTTCCTGGGAGCCAAGACACCTGGATTTTTGTCCCAGCTCTGCCTAAACTATCTGCGATCTCAGACGTCATATCCTTCCCTGGGTCTCAGTTTCCCCACCTGGAAAATGAAGGTAATAGACTGTTACAGGCTTTTGTATATTACAGCGGGATCTGCATAATTCTAAAATGGAAACGCTCGCAATCAAGAAATTCATGGTTTAAAGCCTACGTTAGACTTTTCTTTCCTGGAACCCGCCCACCGGGATGAAGCTCAATTTGAGGTTGTGAGTAGATGAGATAAAGGAGGGGCCGAATAACCCGGAGTCAGCCGGGATCCCTCCACTGGCTAATTGCCCCAAATTGGCTGCTTTGTCAGCCTTTGGACGGACACTATAGGACTCAGTCTTTCAGCCTGGGGAAAAAAAAAGCAATCTGAATGACAATCAACAAAAGGAGCTGAGGCTGTTCGTGCGCATGCACGTTACGGTGGAGGCAGGTCCCGTCCCGCCTGCCCGCTTGGTTCTGCCTGCTCCGTGGGCTGGCAATGGAGAAACAATCAGTTGCTTATTAATTTTTTTGAGAAGCAGGGACTACCTTGAGCAGCCTGGGCCGAGGGGAGGAGGCTGCAGGAGTTCCTGTTTCCTGTGGATTGGGAGGTAAGTTGAAGACAAGTGTCAAATGCCAGGAATGGTCCGAGATCTCCTCAAACAGGTTGCCTAGTTAGGAGGAGACAGCTGAAGGATGCCTGTCGCCATAGGAGTTTGGTGGGCAGACAAACGAACCAGCTGAGGCACAGTCACTCAGCCAGCCTGGTGAGGGGCTGGGTGGGGGCAAGGAAAGACAGGGCTTGTCAGGAAGCAAAGGACAGGACCCACACCAGCTGGGCCCGACAAGGCAATTTGGGGCTTTGTTTCTGTATCAGGCTGGGAATAAACTCTGGAAGCTTCCAGGGAAAATTTTTTAAAAAGCCGTTCTCCGTGCCAAAAGTCCTACTTCAGTTCTGAATTCGCGCTGTGACTTTTCAGGGAATTGCATTTGGCCCTTTCAAAAGCAGGTGGTGTGCTGATAACACAAGCCTAAATTGGCAGCTGAGCAAATCTGGGTCTGTGGGCTGGAAGAAATTGGGGCACATCTCTGTGTTTTTAGGTTATATCAATAGCATTTTACCAGGGGAGCCCTAGGAAACTCGAGTTCAAGTCCTAATTTTGTCGACCTACCCCCTTGAGATTTGGTAGGTCATGTGACATCTCCTAATCTTGGTTTCCTTATCTTTAAGATGGTGATAACAACACTTAGACTTTCTATCCCACAGTCTTATTTTAAGGATTCTGTGAGATAATGGGTAAGAAAGGGATTTGTGACACAATTTTCCATATTATTATTATTGTTATTGCTCGTAGCGCAAATACAGATATCCCTTGCTTAATGAAATAGAAAGGTTTGCTGTAAAGTGAATCCTATTTTTCCATTGATTATACAGTTGAAGATGCATTGTGATGGGGAAGGGAAGAATGAGTCCATTGTTATAAACATCATAATTTAGTACAACAAAACCCTTAAAATTTAAAGTGCCTCCAAGATGCAGATTGCAAACTATCCATGCCGAACCGTCTTGAGTAATCCTTCTCCATGTCCATTTATAGTCCATGTGAATTATATAGTTAATTTTCAATGTTCTAATTAGCTTCCTGCTTCATCTTGATATAACAAATTTTTTATCGCTTGGAGGTCTACACAGATTTACTGCTTTACATGAGTTAGTACAGATTTTATTACAACCTAGATTCTCTTTGTTGGGTTTTGCAACAATGTCATAACCTTTCAAAGTTATTGACCTAATAACAAGTTTCTGTTAACATTTTGCTTTATTTCCTTTATGATCAGTACAATAAAATAGTTTATACAAAATATGATTAATCGAGGGGGGAGGACATAGAAGAGAATAGATTGGGGGAGGGGGGATACAATGGGATGGCTGATTTGGGGCGGTGGGTAGGGGAAAGATGGGGAGAAAATTTGTAACTCAAAATTTCGTGGAAATGGATGATGTAAACTAAAATAAATAAAAGTTTTAATTCAAAAAAAAGAAAATAACAAAAAAAATATGATTAATCTTTTCCCTCTTTTTCCTCTGAATCCCTTACATAACTCATGCCAATGTGTCCCCTGCCCACACATTAAAGTTTTTCAAAAGCTATAAAGGAGACCTTTTTGTACACTAACTCTGAAATTCCATTGTATTTCAAAACCATTAGAGGCCAATTGGGAATTATTCCAATTGGGAATAGGGAAAAGAACACTTGATTTAGAATTAGAAGACCTTGGGTTTAAGTCTTGGCTCTGACAATTAACTTGCTGATTTTTTAACACTTATTAACTGTGACTATGGGCAAATTACTTCACCTCTGAACTTGAATTCAGTGATCTGCAAAATGGAGGCAGAAAGAAACAGAGGTTTTCAATTCGGAAAGTGCATTGTAAACTGAACCGTGCTGAATAATTGTGACTATTAATATTGAAAATAATAAGAATAGTGATGATGATAAAAATATTTAAAATAAATTAACAAATCAAGGCTAACCTCTTTACACATGCCCTTAATCCTTTCTCTTCCCTTCCTAAGTCATCTCCTGCTCCCAATATTCAACCTCTCCTTATCTATGCATTCCTTCCCTATTAGCTAGAAACATTTATAAGTCTCCCTCATCCTTTTTTAAAAAATCCTCATTAGGCTCTATTATTCCTTTAAATCTGTCATCTGTGAACTTTTCCTTTTTTAAATATTTATATAATTCTTTTAATATAATTGGATTCCTTTGTAATACTATGTATAGGTTTCAAGAGATTGCCAAAGTGGTCCCAAACACAAATATGGTTAAGAACCCCTTATTTAAATTATTGAGGAATATCATCTCTGTTTCTTAGTCTGACCTCTAAAAGAGCTGCCTATACTCATTGCCTCCACTAACACTTCTTTCACTCATTTCCAGAGTCTCAGAGGAAGCAGATGTCTAGTGTTTTTTGTTTTTTTTTTTTTGCATCATACTGTATATTGACTGATTTGGGGCATATGGAAGTAGAAAGGGAGCAGGGTGAGAAATGACATATAGGAAAATCATTTTAAAAAAAAATGTTAGAGGTTTGGCCCACCAGATTCTCCCATTAGTTGCATGCCCCTGGGCAAGTGACTTCATTGCTTTTAACTCCAGTTTTCTCATCTGCAAAACTGGACAGTTGAGCTAGGTGATCTCTAATGTCCTTTTCAGTTTCAAGGAAAGGAACTGAGTAAGTTTCACCTGGAGAAGATAAGACTTAAGGATACTAAGGGGTTATGATGGCTTAGTGCATTAAAAGTGCTATCCTCCAGGAAAGCTGTTAATCTTATTTTTCTTGGCTCTAGCAGAAGATTGTAGAGAAAAAGAAATTGAGAGATATATTTCAGTTCTGTGTAAGAAAAAACGTATCTTAAAACTATCCCCCAAAAGGAATGGGTTGCTTTGTGGAGCAGTGTCCTCCTCTTTGTCAGTGGAGGATTTCAAACAGGCAAAATGATCCCACGTTATGAATGTTGTTCATTTACCTGCCTAAATATGAATTGAATGAGATACTCTCTAAGATTTTAGGATTCTTAATCCTGGCTCTGCTACTTTGTAGGCTACAAAACCTTCAAAAAGTCACTACATTAAGTTTGCCTATGTTTTCCAAGTCTTCATTCAGTCCTGGGGGGGCAAAGGCAGGTGTGGTCTAGAGGGGGCAAAACTTGATAAAATTCAGGGAAAATAAAGAATTGTAATGGGTTATAATCAGGCATTTAATGGGGTCAAAAAGCCAATCAACAGGCTGAGATTGGGGCTGGTCAGAAGGAAATATTCAGCCTAGACTCATAGACAGGAATAATTGCTGTTGTTCCATTGGAGAGCTCCAGTCTTTGTGCTGGAGGAATAAGATTGACATCTGATGATACAGAGCAGATCGAGTCCTCCTCACTTTTACCTCTTTGGGAAGGCTCCAGGTCCAGTTCTGCCTCTTACTCCTAAGAAAAGTGCATTGTAAAGAACATTCTGGCTCTGATTTATGCAATTTGGGCTAAGGAAACAGTATCTAGAATTACTGGCTCTCTCTCTTGAGAAAACTGGTGGTCACTACTCTGCTCCAGCAAGAGGCCAGGAGGAAAAGGGACATAGTTCTTGCTCCCTACTGTAGTTTACAGATCCTTTCAGTCCCATTGTAAACCGCCCCCCCCCCAGGTTATCTTTGTATTCCATCAAACTGGCTTACTTATTATTCATAGAAATTGTCATTCCATCTTCTACGATATTTCCTTCTTCCTTTTCCCTCTTAGAATCCTAATCTTCCTTCAAGATTCACTCCAGTGTCACTTCCAATAGGAAGCTTTTCCAAAGGCTTGTGTTCTCTCCTTCCTCAGATTATCTTGTATTTATTCTTATATCCCTGTCTCCAGCACTGCCCCCTATAAACTCCTTGAGCACAGAAACCGTTTTTCAAAGTTTTTGTTGTTGCATTTTAAGAGCCTAACACAGTGCTTTGCATAGGGTGGGTTGTCATTATTTTTTGTTGTTGTTGTTGACCGTTGTCCCCTTGCCAGGCCCTTGTGCTGGGGAAGAGTGAAAACAGTGAAATTCTTCTTCTAAGGTTGAGGAAATTTGCTTGTGTCATCCTTCTCCCATCCCTGTGGCTGTCATCTGCTAACCACTGGGTTCTCACTTTTTTCTTTTTCAGAAATAATGATTTATTATAAATAATATCAAGTACAAGTACAATGGATTAACATTTGCAAATATTTAAATTTAAATGCATTTCACTGTGTTAACTCCAGTCATTCTTTTAAATACCCATTGGGATTCTTGGTTTGTCCATTTACTTCTATTTATGATTCCTCTTTTATAATCATTCTTAATCTCTATTTGATCCTTCTGGTTCTGCTTTTTAAATTTTGTACTACTTCATAAAGGTCTTCGCATTTTTCTCTATATTCCTCATACTTGTTTATTTAATTCCATTATATTGTTTCATTCTATTAGCTTACCACAAAGTATTTAACCATTCTGTCATCACTGGTCACAGAGTCAGGCATTACTGAAACAATGGAACAACAACATTGCTCATTGCATTGATTTGAGTTTTGATGTCTTTCAACATTGTTTTCCTGAGATTCTATTGTTAAATTTTTAGTGTGTGAACGTTTACACCTCAGAAATCAGTAAACACCATGAATCTGGGCTTGATTTATTGTTTTGTGGATTGTGTAGACTTGAGAAAGTGGTGGTGAAAATGTTAGTAAAACAGATTAAACTTCAATATGTATCCTTTTATGGGAGATCTTGTTGTTAAACATTTACCAGTAAACCCTTCGAAGGATTGTAGGAGGGCCCAATAGAGATTAAATAACATAAATTTGTATCCCAGTTTCTTGGCACTGTGCTATATAGATAGTAAACTCTAAATAAATGCTTTTGAGGTTAGATGTAGATACATATTTTTGCCATAGTAAGTAAAAGTCTCTCCACTTCTATATCTTTTTGAATTGTTAACATAATTAAGGAAGTATTTTATTTTGTGCAGGTTTTTTTTTCTCCATCTAGTGATATAATCCTGTGTTTTTTATAAGTAATAAGTTATTATGCAAATTATTTTCCTAATACTAAACCATCCTTGCATTTCTGGTATAACTACAATGTGGTCATAATGATTTTTAAAAACATATTGCTACATGTATTTTTGTTGTCGTTTAGTCATGACCCCATTTGGCTAGTCTCAAATTCAGTTCAACAATCTATTAAATACTTATCATTTAAAAAATTATAGGTTTCTATTGATGTGTTTTATTTTTATGTTACCTAGATTTCCTCCATTCTCTCCCCCTCCTTTTCATAGGAAACTTTACAAATAATTTTTTAAAAGTCAGCAAAATCAATCAATACATTTTAAAAAATCTAGTATAATATGCAGTCTTTCACATTCATGGACTCCTTCCCTTCTGCACTGGAACAGAGGAAGGTATCTTTTCATATCCCTTTTTGAGGTTAAGCTTGTTCTTTATAATTTCACAACATTCAATTCAGTTGTTGAGTAGTGGTTACTCTTAACATTTACACAGATGTAATTGTGTAAGCGTTGTAAATGTTTTCCTATCTTTGCTTATTTCTCTTTTCATCAATTCATGTAAGTCTTCCAATGCTTCTCTGTTTATACCATCCTTTCTTACAGCAAGGTAATACTGTATCACATAACATTGATCTTTTGTTGTTTAGTTGTTCAATTGTGTCCGATTCTTCATAACCCCATTTGGAGTTTTCTTGGCAAAGATACTGGCGTGGTTTGCCAGTTCCTTCTCTAGCTCATTTTACAGATGAGGAACTGAAGCAAATAGGGTTAAGTAACTTACCCAGGGTCACAGAACTAGTAAGTGACTGAGGCCAGATTTGAGCTGTATGTGTAATCTATATCAAATTGCTTGCCTTCTCAAGGAGGGGGGAAGGAAAGAGGGACAGAGAGAATTTGGAACTCAATTTTTTTTTAAATTTTTTTTTATTTACTCATTTACTTTTAATTTACAAGATTCTGTTCCACAATCACTTGAGTTTCAGATTTTCTCCCCTCCCTTCCCCCCCCCCCC
>CM053581.1:313075449-313089197 GCA_028627135.1 Pseudochirops cupreus | reverse complement strand
GCCCTAAGCCGTGGTTTCAAGCTGGACTGGTTTTGGCTCCCAGCGCTGAGATGATCCCTTCCTGCCGAGTTGCCTTCAGTGGGAGGTGTATTTTTGTGAGTTTTAGAGCCCTAAAATTTGTTTAGAGTCATATTTTATGGGTATTTGAGGTGGCTATGTGGGAGCTGTGGAACCTTGCTGCTCTTACACCACCATGTTGGCTCTGCCCCAGGTACCCTCTTTTCAAGATGTGGTAAAGGCAGTTTCCACTTTCCCACTATGGCATGGAGGTAATACCTTGGGTTCTAAAACAATGCCAGTGGAGCTGAGCAAAGGCCCTGGTAGGGGCCTCACAAGCTGGAAAGGCTTTGATGAACTAAGGGTTAGGACAATCATTTAAAGATTTAGCAAGTAGAGAGGATCATCCCCAATTTTTTTGGTCAAAGCAATGTACAAAACTGTTCACTAGGAAAATGGAAGCAGGGGTTCAGTTCTGTGTCAGTCATGGTGAGAACCTCCCTCCACTTGTGAAACTAGGAATCTTTAGAAGTTGGAGGAAGGTAAGAGCAGGGGGTCTTTATGGACTAGAACAAACAACCTGGATTGGTCTAGGGATCCAGAAACTGGGGATGAAACTTCACCTACTCCTGGTCCAGGCAAAGATCAGAGGATGGAATTTGGGTCTCAGCTAAGCAAACCCTGCTATTGTCTATTGACCATAGATTGGATGTGAGCTGAAAAATCCTTTTGGTTGTCTGAAGGGTTTTACAATCCATTAAAGTTAATAGTTTTTCTTACAAATAAAATAATTCAACATCTTTTTATAAGATGGATAGAAACTTGCTAGGGATTTTGTTGAAGGGATTCATATGGTCAGAGTTTAGATTAAGTACCTCAAAGCTACCTTTCAGACCTTAGATTCCATGATTCCTTGAGATGTTGTCTGAAACCAGCAAGATATTATTTATACTCAGTCAGTCATTCTACAACCCTTTATTGAGGCTTACTATGTCCCAGGCACTGTGTTAAATTATGGGAATTAAAAAGAGAAAATGAAGAAAGCCCCTGCTCTCAAGGGGCTTATGTGGCAATGGGGAAGACAGTGTGTGCAGACACACACACACACACACACACACACACACACACACACACACACACACTATTTATAAGATGCATAGAAAGTAGATATATAAGGTAACTTTAGAGAGGAGAGAGTTAGCAGCTGGGGGGACCAGGAAAAGCCCAATGGAGATGGTGGCACTTCTAATGAGTCTTTTTAAAAAATTGTATTTTTAATTTATGGGCTAAAACAAGCAGTTCTGTAACATAGTATAATAAAAAAGATGATGCACATGAAACTGCAAATCTATTCTATACAACTTGCTATTCCTTTTAAATATATAATAAAGTTACCATATAAATTTCTTTTTTTCCCCTTTTTTCTTCCCCCCTCCCCTGCCATTAGACACAAATATATATGGGGTGTGTGTGTGTGTGTGTGTGTGTGTGTGTGTATGTGTGTGTGTGTAAAACCATTCTATACATACTTCTACGTGTCAGTTCTTTCTCTGGATGCAGACAATATCTGCCTTCATATATTCTTTGTAGTTAATTTAGGTATTTATAATAGCCAAAATGACTTGTTCGCTCAAAGTTATTCTTAAAACAATATTGCTGTTTCTGTATACAATATTCTTTTGGTTCTGCTCATTTCACTCTCCATTATTTTGTTCAAGTCTATCCATGATTTTCTAAGATCGTTGAGTTCATCATTTCTTTTTTTTTTTTTTTGGAGGGGGGAAGGTAAGGCAAGTAGGGTTAAATGACTTGCCCAAGGTCACATGGCTAGTTTTGTGTTAAGCGTCTGAGGCTAGATTTGAACTCAGGTCCTCCTGACTCCAGAGCCAATGCTCTATTCGCTGCACTACCTAGCCATCCCAAGTTCATCATTTCTTATAGCACGGTATTACAGATGTAATACATTACAATCATATACCATAACTTGTTCAGCCATTCCCCAATTCACAGGCATCCCCTTAATTTCTAGTTCTTTGTCACCACAAAGAGAACTGCTGTAAATATTTTAGAACATATAGGTTCTTTTCCTTTTTCCCTAGTCATCCTTGGAAATAGACCTAGCAGTGTTATTGCTGGATCAAAGGGCATGGGCAATTTAATAACTCTTTGGGCATAATTCCAGATTTCTCTCCAAAATGAACTTTAATCTTAAAGAAAACCATGGATTCCAAGAGGCAGAGGTGAGGAGGGAGAACATTCCAGGCATAAAGGATAACCAATGCAAAGGTGCAGAGACAGGAGATGTTGAAGTCCTGTATGAGGAACTGCACGTGGATTGGTGGGGCTGGACCAGAAAGTGGGTGGAAAGTAGTAATAAATGAGAAGACTAGAAATATAGGAAGCCCCAGTATGCTTCAAATGCCCAACAGAAAACTTTATATTTAATCTTAGAGATAACAGTGAGCCACTGAAACTTAATGAAAATGATAACAATGCCATGTTCAGACCTGCGCTGTGGTAAAGATCACCTTGGCAGCTACATAGGGGATGGATTGGAGTGAGAAAAAATGAGGCAAGGAGACCAATCAAGAGGCTTTTGTAATAGTCAATTCAAGAAGTGATGAGGACCTGTACTTAGTAACTGTGAGGGGAGACAAGGGACCTATGCTAGAGATGTTGTGTAGTTAGAAATCACAAGATTTAGCCACCAATTGACTATGTGGGGTGAGTGAGAATGGAGCTGAAGACGGGTAAGGGGGGAAGGTGCAACATTAATTGCTGGAAGGGTAGTGGAGTCTGAATCAGCAATGGGGAAGTTCAGAAAAAGAGATGGATTATTTGGGAAAGATGATGAATTCTCTTTTGGGCATGTGGATTTGAGATGCCCACAAGGATGTGTAATGTCCAGTAGGTAGTTCGTGATATGGGGCTGGAGCATAAGAGAATAACTAGGGCTGGATATGTAGATAGAGTAATCATTTGTGTTAAGATAAGTGAACCCATGGGAGTGGATGAGATCACCAAGTGAGAACGTAAATGGAAAAGAGAACATTGGACTGAACCCTTGGGTATACTCACAGTTGAGAGAGAAGCACAAATGATGATTCAGCAAAGGGAACTGAGGAGCTGTCCTACAGACAGGAGGAGAACCAAGAGAAAGCAGTGTTGGGAAAATTTAGAGGATGGAGTATTGTGGGGCAAAGGGTGGTCTGGAGCTATACAAATGATGAAAATTTAGAAAAGATTGTTATACAATAAATTCCTGATGACGTTGGAAAGAATAGTTTCGATTGACTCATGAGATCACCAATGATTTCTTAATTGCCAAATCTAACAATCTGATTAATGTTAACTAATGCTAATTGAGTCATACCAGATTGCATAGGTTAAGAAGAGAATGAGAATCTAATGATTCCCTTTCAAGGGTTCCAACTCTTTAACCTCCACAACTGGACTAACATATATACGCCTAGCAGTGTGTCTCAATTTTTCAACTGATCAGAAGATGTTTCCTATATGCTGTCATATTTCTTCATCCAGTGGCCCAAACTTTACAATCCTCTTAATTTCATTCACTTATTTATACATTATGCTGGAAGGTTTGTGGAGTCTTGAATATCTAGTTTACACTATTCATTGATTCAGTTTGAGGGTATCTGGGCCTTCTATGATTACATTAATTGAGAAAGGAGTAGAATTCCAATGCTTATTATTTATTGAGGAAAATATAGAGGTTGTTAATCCAGTGCTTCTTCTTTTTCTCTTCTTTATTTCTCAAAACCCCTTGACATCACTCCCTCTAACCATTCTCTCCTCCTTTACTTCAGTCCTTGATGAAGAGGTGGCTCTTTTCACCAAGGCCTATTGTCCTCTTTCTACCTTTGATCCTATCCCCTCATGCTTCCTCTTTAGTATATTTCTCTGATGTGTATTTCCTTTCTCTCCAATGTTCAGTATCTACATATATAGGCTCATTCCCCGCTTCCTATAAACATGCCCAGGTTTCCCTGGCTAAACCTTAAGTACCTTTACTTGATTCTGCAGTGCCTTCAAGCTGTTACCCTACATCTTTTCATCCTCCACCACCTCCAAAGTGATGGTCCTAAAGCACAGGTCTGACCATGTCACTGCCCTGATCAATAACCTTCAGTGGTTCTTTATTGCCTCTACTATCAAATACATAGTCTTCTTTTTGGCATAAGTCCTTCACAGTTTGGCTCCAAACTACTTTCCTAGCCTTACTGGAAAAATACCCTACTCTCCTTCTGCAGACAGCTAGTTGGTGCAGTGGATAGAGCTTTGGACCTGCAGTCAGGAAGACCTGAGCTAAAATCTGGCCTCACATACTTACTATTGACCCTGGGCAAGTCACTTAACCCTATTTGCCTCATTTTCCTCATCTGTAAAATGAGTAGGAGAAAGAAATGACAAACCAATCCAGTATCTTTGCCAAGAAAACCCCAAAAGGGGTCACGAAGAGTTGGACATGACTGAAAAAAACTGAATTTCTGCACTCTTTGGTCCAGCCCTAACTGGCTGTGCATATTCTTTATAACATTTTACCTCTCATCTTTCTGTCTTTGTACCAGCTGTCTCCATGCTTTAGAATGTACTCTCCTTACTTCTTCTTTTTACTTTGCTTGAGACTCCTCCAAGAGTCACCTACATGTGTGGGCCTTCCTTCTATGCCCAGAAAAAAAATTGCCTTGAATTTTTTTTGTTTATATCTTATGTACGTATGTGTCGTTTCACCTGATAGAATGTCATCCTTCAGGCAGGGATGGTTTTGTTTTTGTCTGGGTATCCTCCGTGTTCGATTAAGTAGACACTTAATAAGTGTTTGTGGCTTGATTAACTGAAGAATATGCTTGACTTTTTCATTTCTTAGGTTCTCTTGCCATGGCCAGTTACCAGGAAGGTGAGCCTCCCTCTCCTGGGGAGAGCTCAGGGGATGAAAGTCAAGAGGATGAGGCATTCAGGAGCCTTGAAAAAATGAAGCAGAATCAGAGACTTGCAGCAAAGGAGTTGGTTAGCACAGAGGCCAAGTATGTGCACAGTCTCCAGCTCTGTGCCTCTGACCTCCGGAGCCAGCTGCATGAGGTAATGTGCATGTGGGGATGGATGGAGAGAAGATGCTCGTTTCTGCTGGGAGAGGCAGGGATCATAGCACCCAGATCAGTATTTGATCCTCCCAGTCACACTGAGGGGTGACACCACAGATCATTAGCACCATACTTAGCCCTTGGCAACCTTCCAAGAGTGAAGGAAATGAGGTCTTAGTGCCCTCTGAGAAGGGGCTGCCAATTACTCCCAAGCTCCAACTCTGTCCTCATATATAGAACAGGGAAATGAAGGCAGATCCTGGGAGCAACTGAGCCTTGTCCCTATTCTGTTGAGTAATGGGGGTCCCTGCTTTCCTGCTTAGCTCTGCTATTTATAATTTGTGTAATTATGGGCGAATTGCATCTGCTCCATGGGTGTCATCTAGAAATACTCTGAGCAAGAGAATTTATGACTGTGACTATATCCAAGGAGGTTATTTGGCAGCAAAATAATCATTGGAACAATTTATGTTTATATAGCACTTTGCCTTGTATAAAGTGCTTCACAAGCATTGTTTCATTTGAGTCTCAAAATAACCCTGTGACCAAGAGACTACAGGTTATCCCCATTTTACAGATGAGGAAAGAGGTTCAGAGAGGTTTAGCACTCAAGGTCATCCAGCCAGGAAACCCATAAGAGGTGGAATTTTAAGTCAGTTCTTCCTGATTCTAAGGGTAACATTTTATCTATTATGCCATGTTGTTTCTGGGGTGGGGAAGGACCATATTGAACAAAATGTTCAAAACAGCATTATCTATGATTACAAAAAGCTGGGAGTGAAGGGAGACAGTGTGACAAACAATTGGGGAATAACTGGACAAATTGTGGCATTTGAATGTAAGCGAAGATTGCTGTGGATATTAAGAAATCAGCAAAACATAGGAGGTCAAGGCAGAATCAAAAGAACATGCAAAGTGACAACAAAATGTAAATTTTGCATTTTGAGCAAGAGAATTTGTGACTGTGAGTCATTAAGTACATCAGTCAGTTAGTATTTATTAAGTGCCTATTTTGTGCCACACACTGTTAAGAGCAAGACTTACAAAGAAAGCAGCCAAACTGTGGTCAATACAATGGTCTGTATTAATATCATGCTATCACAACCACAAGACACGTTCCCTTTTGTTAACAAGTTATAAACGGGTTGTTTAGGGGAGACGTACTTTGTAGGAGATTTGTTTGGGTGCTTGTTTTGTTGGGAAGTTATATCAAAACATTTTCAGAAAATTTTTGTTTAATGTTTTTTTAAAAAAGGAAAATAATGTCAAAGTGAAAAAAAGGAAGATAAAATGAGGAAATTAATCTAGATGATCTCTGAGGTTCCTTGTAGTTCTTAATTTTATGATTTTTTAGGGCTCGTTGTGGCTCATTCCATCTTCTTAGGAGGGTGGGAGCTCTTACGCAACAAAGTCCATGCCAAAAGACCTTTTTCTGATTCCTGACCCATTCTGCACCTTACTGCCTGAATCCTGCCTTACGATTATGCTATGATGAAGTGAGATTTCTCTGCCAAAATAAAATGTCCATCGTCACCCTAGTTTTAGGAAAAAGACTGAGCCTTACTGACTGCCATAGAAATTTGGAGTTGGAGGTGTAGTCTAACCTCTGTCCTAAGGCAGGAATCCCTTCTCTGCTGTCTCTTGTTTGGTGAGAAGTACAGGCTGGGAGTGATGCTCCTGTTTCAGAGTTTCCAGTGACAAGGAACTTACTACTGTTAGCAACCCCATTTAGTCTGGTGAAACCTGGGTGTATATCCTGCCTCTGATACTTATTAGTTATGTGATGATAGGCAAGCCAATTAACCTCTCTGAGCTTTAATTTTCTCATCTGTCACATGGGGATAATAATACCTTTAGTAGTTATCCCACAAGATTGTTGTGAGGAGTGTCCCAATGAGAACAGTTTGTAAATGTGCTTCGTAGACCTCAAAGTATTATGTGTAATGTTAGTTATTATTATTATTTGCTATTATCTTCTGTGGTGGCTCATTCTTCAAAATCACAGAATTTAGCAACCAGTCTAACCTATGCATGAAAGGAATTCCAGCTATAATCTACCTGATAACTGGTCATCTAACCTCTGCTTGAAGACTCTCTTGGGAGGAAGAACTCGTCACCTCTCAAGGCCCAACCCATCCACTTTTGGAGTGCACTGATTGTTAAGAATTGTTAAGAATCTTGACCTCAGATTTAAATTTGCCTCTTTGTAGCTTCCACTTGTTCCTGGTTTTGTGTTTGAGCCAAATGGAGCAAATCTAGTCCTTCTTCCACATGATGACCCTTCAAATACTTGAAGATAACTATCATGGCTCCTCTCTCCCCTCAAAGTCTTCTATTCTCTGAGGTAAACACACTCAGTTCTTTTAACTGATGCCCGTGAAATGTAGACTCAAGGCCTTTTTCTATCCTTTTTGCAAACCTATAGACACTACAGTTTTTTAATCTCCTTCTTAACCTGCAACTCTCCAAAGTCCATTGGACAATTGTCATTTTGCTTTTTTGGTCATCTTTTTTGGTCTGAAGGGTGTGAGAAAGAACCTCAGAGTTGTTTTAATTTTTATTTCTCTAATTCTTACTTATTTGTAGCAATTTTTTTTTGCTAGTAGATAGCTTTTGTTTCTGCCTTTAAAAACTACCTTTTTATATCCTTTGACCATTTATCAATTGGGAGAATAGCTCTTGTTATAGCTTTTTATTATAAGTTTGAATCAGTTCCTGATATATATATATATATATATATATAAATATATATATATATATATACACACACACACATATATACACATATATATACATATATACATATATACATATACATACATATATATATGTGTGTGTGTATATATATGTCTTGGATGGTAAGACCCTTATCAATAAAACTTCCTGTAAAGATTTTTATTTTCCTGGTTAGCTGTTTTCCTTCCAAATTTAACTGCATTGATTTTGTTTATGCAAGAATTGTTAAGCTGCTTTTGAGTCCTAACTCTGCCATCCAATGTATTAGTTACCTCTCCAGCTTTGTGCCATCTGCAAAATGAACGTGTCATCTATGCCTTTGTTTGAATCATTGATAAAAATGTTAAACAGTATAGATCACTAGGGTATTCCACTGGAAACTACCTACCACTATGACATTGAATCATTAAAAGCTACTCTTAGAATCTAAACATCCAACCAGTTCTGAATCTAGGCAATTACTTTATTAACTAATCTGTATCTTTCCATCTTCTCCACAATAATAATATGATATACTTGATCAAAACTTTGGCAAAAACTAGGTAAACTATTTCATGGGCATCAGTTAAAAGAACTGAGTGTGTTTACCTCAGAGAATAGAAGACTTTGAGGGGAGAGAGGAGCCATGATGGCTATCTTCAAGTATTTCAAGGGTCATCATGTGGAGGAAGGACTAGATTTGCTCCATTTGGCTCAAACACAAAACCAGGAACAAGTGGAAGCTACAGAGAGGCAAATTTAAATCTGAGATCAAGATTCTTAACAATTCTTAACAATCAGTGCACTCCAAAAGGGATGGGTTGGGCCTTGAGAAGTGACGAGTTCTTCCTCCCAAGAGAGTCTTCATAGCATTCCCTTCATCTACTTGTTTATTAAAAAAGGAAAAAGAAAATGAAGTTAGTTTGGCATGGCCTGTTCTTGATGAAACCATAAGGGTTCATTGTAATCACTGTTTCCTTTTCTAAGTGTTTGCCAACCATCTCTTTAATGGTCCATTCTATAATTTTCCCCAAAATTAAAGTTAGGTTCACTGGCTTATAGTTTACAGGCTCTGTTCTCTTCCCTTTTTGAAAAATTGTGACACTTACCCTTCTCCAATCTTGGGGCACCTCTCCCATTTTCTACCTTCTTTCAGATATCACTGACAATTCTTGTAGAACCTGAAGATGTAGCTCATTTTGGCCAGATGAGTTATTCATCAAGGTCAACTGAGTACTTTCTTACTATATTGTAGTAGTGGAAAAAAAAATCACTTCTGTTTCTCACTCAATTGATCTTCATTTAAATTTAAATATTCTCCATTATGCTTTCTCCTTCTGGCTTCTATATTTTCTCACATGAATATACCTTCTTAATATATGATACTACCCTTCTCTCCAACCCCTCCATAAACACTCATCTATCTTGTTTGTTATGAATAGGCTATGTCCATCCAAAGCCATGGTTTATTTATGGGTTTCATTTCACCAAGTCTCAACAACACTAGTGAGACCCAGCTCATATCCTTGTGGATCTTTTTGTTTGTTGCTTCAGCTCTGGGCCCTTGTAGGCCATATGTCTGACACTTCAAATACTATTGTCTTCTTTCTTGAATTTTGTCTGTTACTATTCTTCGTTTTTTTGTGGGGAGGGGGACAGGTACAAAAAGTTTGTTCCTCCTTAGAATATCCAGCTCCCTCCTCTTCAGGAAGTGCCTCAAATTTGTTTGTTTTTTAACTTAACTTTTAACTTGTGCTTTTCTTTCACTTTCTCTATTGTGGAATACTCTTCCCCTTTCTAGCATCATGACAGGGGTCAAGTCTCTCTTCTCTGACTTCAGATCCCTTTCCTCTAGCCCCATTAATGCCTTGCTTCTGTTTATTTAAGGAATACTTCATTCTTCCTAACAATTTAAAGCTTAGATAGGTATTTTTGAGTCCTGTTGCCTTCTTCTCTAGGAGGGAAATCAACCTACACTTGGAACATAGATAATAGTTATCCAGCTGTGGAAGAGATACAGATATTGCACAGTTGATTCAAGTTACTACACAATTTCCCCTATTTGCTGAAATGTTTGAGATTCTCAGCCTTTTTCTTTCTTTCTTTTTTTTTTAAATACTTTCAAGGGTTTATGTATCAACCCTAAGTATCTCATTAAAACTTTTAGGCTAGTTATAACCTCTTAAGTACTTGATAACCCCACTCAAACTCATTTCCTTAGTCTCATTATCAACTATTGTAGTATTTGCTACTCTTCAGCCTAATGTCAACCTTCAGTTTGTTTTTACTAGTTTTCTCCACCTACCAATCCACTCTCTCAATTTGCTTTACCCTCTAATTACTTCACTTACATGTTCTTACTTACGTTGTCTTCCCAATTTCCTTCTTCTTTTCCTTCTTGAGTCTTCTGTTCCTTCTATAACTTTCTCTCACAAAAGCTCAAAGAATTCGGTTGTTGTTCAGCTCTTATTTTTAGGAAGTTTTTCCTTATGTTGAATTGAAGTCTGCCTCTCTCCACTGGTCCTAATTATGTCCTCTGGGGCCAAGCCAAGCAAGCCTAATCTATTTTCCATTTGCGAACACTTTATATGCTTGAAGATACCTATTATGTCTTTTTCCCTTACTTGCAAATCTTCCCCTCACCTAGATTAAACAGCCTTAGTTCTTCCACCCTATATTTATTTAACCACAAGGGGCAACTCATGACAGGGGGCAGGGGCCCTAAAGCTCCAGGAACTGATAAATGCATATCTTAGTGCTCCTACTCACACCTGACACATGGCTGGAGTCTTTACCCTTTTCCCCCTGGGACTAGGCTGGAAAGGGAGCTGCCACTCAAGGCCTCACAGACTAAAAGTGGTTGTTCTTTCCAGGTCACAGACTTTCTGACTCATATGTTCTCAGGATATTTTCGCTGGTCTCAGGTAGCTAATAAAGTTCATGTGTACCCCTGAATGACAAGGATAATAACATCAGGATTCATTCCCTTTGGCTCTACACCCCCATCTCAACTTTTCTGAGCAAAACATCTTCTTTCTCTTCTGTCTTCAGCCCTCTGTGCATCCAATAACCTCAGCAAATCGCTAAGATTTGTTGGTCAACAAGTTCTTTATAAAGAATTACCAATTAAATGACATAAACATAAAATTAAGTGGGAGGGGGAATCAGTATTTTCAGTATTGACTGAAACATCTGGAAAAGGAGAATGAGATATAGGAAGTGAAGAAAGTGACTCGCAAGCAGGAAAACTTAAACCCCTCTCTGGAGTGAGGATAGAAGAGAGGAGGTCACTGTCTTATCCTTGCAGTTTGTATCCGGGTCAGCAACACAAGTCCTACATAGGACCTCAAAATCCTAATACATTCACTGTCTTCTATTTCAGCCCTTGTCCCCTTCCTACTTGTCTATGCCATTCTGACCCTCTGTCTGCTGTTCCTGCTGACTCCCCTGAAGTTGACTGTGATCACTTCTTCCTTTTCCCCCAAGAGCTGCTTTAAAGTCTAGGGTCAGGGTACCTGAAAACTCTGGTTAGTTTGTCCCAGATAAAGTCAAGACCACATGAACCTGGGAAATTCTGTGTAGTATCCTCCACTATCAAGGTTCCCCAAGGTTTCTATGGACATGGCAAAAGTAGGGTGTGGTTTTGTATCTCTTTACCAACCTTCTCTCTCTCTCTCTCTCTCTCTCTCTCTCTCTCTCTCTCTCTCCTCTCTGTCTGTGTCTCTGTCTTTCTTTCTCTCATAAACTCTGGCCTGCCAATGTCTTTCTAAAGCATGGAACCTAGAACTGTCCTAATATTCCACGTTTGTTCTGATCAGAGGACTGCAGAACCATCAACAACCTGGTGTTGGAAACTAGACTTCTCTGTTATCATTGAGAAGCTGCCAAACTAGATGAACAGGAAATCTGTAGAAGTGAGAATAGGTGCTAACAGGGGTAGGAGGCTTTTTTTAGATGCTCTTTAGAGAAGAATAGATAAATACTTATTAACAGTCTTTGGATCAAGCTGAGAAATGTCTTGGTTTGCTCTGGATGGCTAAAACTGACAAGCTGTTAGGTTTGAGGTTGACTGGGCTCTGGAGAGACATGTCAGCCCCTTAGACCCTGGTGTGTCGTGCCCCAAGTGAATATCTAACCATGTTGCTTGAGAAGCTGAACCTGTTTTGTGAGACTGAAATAACCAGAGCATCGAAGCATCTACAATTGGTCAGCAACATTTCTTGGTTTCATTCAACTGTTTTTGTTTTCCTTTGACAAGGGAGGGATCAGTGAGGGGGTAGGGAAAGTGATATAGCTTGGAAATGAATGTGATATAGAAAACAAAAGATAGAAAAAAAAACCTTAAAAAAGCAACCTCAGCATGGGAAAGGATTGTCTAGGCCCACCTAATCTATAGAATTCTGTATGAACAGGGATTTGTCTTTAGATCTCTTGGGTCCAGGGTTCAGTTCTGTATCTTATAAAGTTACTCCAGGTAGTGAGCCAAAGTAGTAGTCATTCCTGTTCTCCTTGTACCTGGCACTGTTCTTTGTGTTTGAGGCTTGGTATCAAACAGAACAAGAGCTTGCCTAATCTGGGGAAGTTGTTTTTTTTTTTTCCAAACCAATAAGGCTTGGTCTATACTCTGGAGAAAAGGTAGGGAGGTGGGTTGACTTTCCTGAGGGTAATCCAACCTTTCTAAGATATTCAGTCACTGTAGCTAAGTAGCTCCCAGAATTGAACTCAGCATTTACACATATAAATTGACCATCTAAGACTCAGATGATGGGGCTTTTTTTCTCTTCTCTATTTTTAAAATTAGGGATCAGCAGTTATAAAATTAAAAACATTAATCTTTAGAGATCAGTCTTCTAATTTTGCAAAAAGAGCTCTAAATTGGAAGTCGGGGGGGCTTCTTGAATTCTGGTTCTGCTACTTATTGTTTTTGAAACCTTTATAAAATCAAAAGGCAGGAGTCTCTGGGCCTCGATTTCCTCATCTATAAAATGAGAGGGCTGGCCTATATGATTTCCAAAATGTAAGTTGTTATAATTGTCAAAGAATTGGAAAATTGCAGGTTGCCATAAGATTCAGTGATGAAAGGGACCCAAAAATGGGCCAGGAATACATGTGGCCTGCAAGACTTTGTAACTAAAGGGAGTAAGGATAAAAGTCTCCCTCTAGAAAATCCCAGGATAATGAAGCAAGTTAGACAAACCCTATCCCAGGGTGCAGTCCTTAGGAGTGCCAGGGAGTAGCTCTAGGCAGTGACCAGTGTGGTACTGCAGTGCTCTGACCAGGATTCCTCAAGCTCCTGGACACTGAGGTTCTTAACACCCTTTTCTGATATGTCAGAGAGAGCACCGAATATCTTAATACTCTGGACCTCAAAAATGGGGTGAGTGGCTAACCCCAGGAGATAGAGATCAGCACAGAACCCCAAAGGCAAGACCAAGCAGGGCTGACCACCCTACCAAAAGTGTAGCAAGAGTAGAGCCTGGCTCCATCACAAAGTCCTATCTCAGGAACAAAAGCTAGAGGCAAGTGAGTCAAAGAAAACACTGACTAGTATAAAAAATTATTGTAAATTTAAAGATTCTCTCCAAAGAAGGATAGAGTAACTCCATAACAAGTGCAAACAGAAACTCGATGGGAAATATGGACTTTCTACAAGGACTGCATGAATACCCAGAAGATAATGAAGTTGGACCTTAAAAATGAAATAAAAGCTCTTAAGGAAATGATTGGAAAGAGAATAAATAACAGCACAGAAAGTGATAAAGCTTAACAGCTTTCCTAAAAACAAAATCAACATTATCTTTATTTTTTATTTTTATTTTTTAAATTTTATTTTAGTTTGCATCATTCATTTCCACAAGATTTTGAGTTACATATTTTCTCCCCTTCTTTCCCCCACCCACCACCCCAAAACAGCCATCCCAGTGTGTCCCCCCT
>CM053581.1:313055796-313074949 GCA_028627135.1 Pseudochirops cupreus | reverse complement strand
TCACAGCTGCCGCTAATCTGCTCACCTGAAGCTTCTCAGCTCTTCCCGTCCAGCCGCCCCCGGGGCACAGCCGCGGCTTCAGGCCAGACTGGTTTCGGTTCGCAGTGCTGATATGGTTCCTCGTAGCCGAGCTGATTTTAGTGGGAAGTATCTTTGTGTGCGTTTTGGAGTTCCAGGATTGGTTTAGAGTCCTATTTTATGGGTATTTTGGGGTGGCTATGTGAGAGCTGCGATATGTTGCTGCTTCTACGCCGCCATCTTGGCTCCGCCCCCCCCATTTTCCATACTTTTACAGTGACAAAAGAGATCAGAACAATTGAAATCTATATTCTCTAGTCCACGAGAGGCACAACCTGGCTCCTTACGGTGAGAGGCAATATGATATAATGGAAGGAACACCAGTCTTGGAAGTAGGAGATCTGAGTTCAATGCCTAGCTTCCCACTTCATAGGTGTTTGATTTGGGGCTCACGTTATCTAGGTGAGCCTCAGTTTCCTCATCTATAAAATAGAGAGAATAAAAACTTGTACTACCTAATTCACAGGACTGTCATGAGCAAATTTCGGTCAATATGAACACACTATAGAAAAGTGAATTATAATTTTATGTAGGACAAGTGACATGCCCAGGACACTCACAACCTCTGAATCCCCTTCCTGCAGAGCCATAACTGGGGTGTCGTGGTCTGAGCTTTGCCACAGGTGCCAATATCTAAAGGGTAGTGCTTCTCAGGAGGGGAGGGAGTGTTTCTCCCTTGTTGGTAGAAAGAAGAATGTCCCCTGCTAGGATTCACACCCATAGAGGTGTGTGGGGGAAGGTAGGCCCCCAGGTAAAGACAAGAGAAAGGGTCATAGGACAGAGGACCAGAGAATGAGGAGGGGAAAGGACTTGCTGCCGCTTCATTACTGACTAAACTATCCTCTGTATCCACCATTCCCATCCCAACTATCCCCATGCTCTCCCCCAACTGCTTTTGCCCCACATAAAAAGAAGTGTTAGTTACACATCCAAACTCTTCCATCAGAACTTCCCACTACTGCTTAGAGAGCCCAAGACAGCAAGGTAGCAGGAGATATAAGTAACAAAGGACTCTCACCCTGGTCACAATCCCAGCTTCTTGCTTGAACAACTGACTTAGACGCAGAGTCTTCTTGGAGATAGAGTGTGTATTAATCCGGGCCAACCTCTCCCTGACTGTCAGATGCTCCAACTTGCTGTATTTAATGGCTGTAGGGAAGTAAGGAACAGAGCAGGGGGGAAAGGTATACATGAGAGAACAAGACTTTCCCTGAGAAGTTGGTCTAGGGACAGGTTGGGGTCACTGCTTTGTAACAGAACACAATACTAAGGGGAACAAATAAGGAGAGGCCTAGGAACCATAAGGACTAGAAAAGCAGAGACCTGAGGTTCCTAGCCCATAGAAGGGTGATGGGGGTTTCCAGTGCTGAGAAGCCACATGTTGTAGCAGACAGAGTACACTGTTCTTAGACAGTCTTGGGGTCATAAGAACTGGGAGTTTGAATCCCTACTCCAACTGGCCATATGGCCTTCGGCAAGTCAACCAACCACTGAGTCTTAGCTTCTTCATCTATAAAAGAAAGATAACAATACTCTCACTACCTACTTTATAGACCTTAAAGCACTGTAATTATCATTATTGTTAATATTGGGCTTCTCTGAGCTTGGGAAACTTTTTGTCTTTAGTGGGTCACATTACCTCCTTAAAATTCAATTTCTTTGCAACCTGAAGTGGCATCAACTTGCATTTTTCAAATTCCAGAGTGCAGATAGTCTAAAAGGCTGGGGGTCTTTCCCAACTGGTCAATATTCTTACCAATTTCCTTACGCCTCTTGTACTCATTGATGTTGGAATTGACCTCTTGCATGGCTCTGGTGGCCCTCTTCAAGATCTCATAGGCATGGTCATCGGGTGACGTGTTCTCCAGGATCCTCTGCAGCAGGAGTGGGTATCTGGTCACCCGCTGCACAGGCATCACCAGCAAGAAAGTGAGACCTGAGGCTCCAGCCTGTGGCCTAAGGGAAAAAGTGGGGGAATAAATTAGTCAGGTAGACTTGTGGACTGGAAAGAGATTTGGGACTAGGAATCAGAGACTATGTTTTAACCCCAGCTTGGCCACTAGCTCACTGAGTAATCTTGGCAAAGGCATTTATTCTCTCTGGGTCTTATTTTTTTTTCCACTTGTAAAATGAAGAGACTGAACTATATAAGGGAGTCTTTGAACATTTTTTGGGTCATGGACCCCTTTAGCAAACTGGTAAAGCCCAAGAATGTTTTTAAATGCATAAGATAAAACATACAGGATTATAAAGGAGACCATTCACTTTGAAATACATCTATCAGTATTCAAAGAGCAAGTTCACAGACTCTAAGTGAAGAACCCCTGAACTAGAAAATTACTAAGGGCCCTTTCAGCCCTAACATTCAGTGGAGATGTGGTAGAAGAAAACTGGTGGATCATCACTTAGCAAATCCCAAACCTGGGTTACTCTCCCTTGGGGGCGGGGGGGGAGGATAGGCTGGTAAAATGTTTAGCAGTAGGCTCTTCAAAAAATAAACGTACACACAACACACTTTCAGGTCTACTCTGCATTATTCAATTTTTCTCTATCCCTTTATTAAGTCAACAATCAACAAAACAATAAATCCAGCCCTGCCTCGTAGTGTTTGCCTATTTCCAAGGTACAAATGTTCACATTTTAAAAATCAGCTCTTGAGAGAAGGTTCAAGCTGGCTTCGGCATACCCTTGGTTACCCCCACTACCATCTGCCTTCTGTATTCCTACTTCCGTGTAAGATCACTGAAGAAAATCATAAATCAAATTGACGAGGCCCTCAATAAAAGCAATACTTTTATTCTTCCTTATTTGATTCTTCATTGCATTTTCCACACCAGCTGTTCTAAAATTTCGCTTTTTCCTCAAGTCTTCTACCACCCTCCCCCCGCCTCTGTTAGCAGATGATTTTACCTCCTACTTCACTGAGAAAATAAGGGCCATCTGTTATGTACTTCCTCTCTCCTTCCTTATCCTGAACCTCAAAATCCTACTGAATCACCCTCATTCTCTCCTTTGATTTAGTCACTGACAAACAGGTGTTCCTTCTGCTTGCCAAGACCAGTCCCTCTTCCTGTGTCCTCCCATTCACAGCCACATTCCTAGGGGAAAACACGTCTACAATCATTTCTTCTACTTCCTCTCCTCCTTCTACTTGGCAATCTAGCTTCTCACCCAATCACTCTTATCTTTTGATCAAAATTATTCTCTTCCAGGTTATCAACAATCTCTCCAAAGTTACCAACAATCTGTTCATTGTTCCATCCAATGGCCTTTCTTCATTCCCCATTCTTCTTGACCACTCCCTCCTCCTGAATACTCTCTCCCTCATCAATTTTCATGACACTTCTCTCTACTTTGCCCACTGTTTTACCATCCCTTCAAAGTTTCCTTTGCTAACATCCATGTCTCACTCCCAACCATGGGTGTTGTGACATTTAAAAAGTTCAAGAGACATAGTTTCTGGGTTATTAGTCATTTTAGTAATAATTCTAATATTTTATTACTAAAAGAAGTCAGTGGCACTCTCAAATGCCAAAAACCCCTCGTGGAACCCATTCAACACTTATATGCCCTTGGAAGGGTGGGTGTTTCTGAGGGTGGCCATCAACTCTGATTGGTTATCAATTGATGAGAAAATAAATATCATAATGAGATATGGGCTTATTCTAATGAGGATCTTGAGGAGACATGACTTGAATCACCCAAGTCTTAGTCAAAGAGATTTATCAACTTCCATATTACCCATCTGACAAAAGGGAGAATCTACATTTTCATAGATCTGTCTTAGTAAACACAACGAGTAGGAATTCATCTTTTGGCTTAAACTTAGAATTTCTTTTATTGTCTTTGATTAGATCTTAGCCTGGGTAAGTCTTTGCCCAAGATTTCCCACACTAGTTGATTTCTGGATGATTAAGTAGAAAAAAAAGATAAATACCTTGGTCTTAATTCAATAATTAGTTATTAAATACAAGAGAGAAATAACATTTCTTTCAGTGTTCTACAAGGCTCTGTCCAGAGTCTCTATTTTCCCTCTCAGTAGTTAAGTCAGCTTTTAATTACCACCTCAATGTAAATGACCACCAAATCTATTTATCCAGCCTTCGAGTCCCAAATCTATGGGAGTATGAATAGCTGATTTGGCTAGAAGTAAGTCTTCCTAATCAAGAGAACCACCAATAAAACTAATAAAGTCACATATACTTTTGGGGAGGGTCATGCAATATTGGAGCATATGGCTTAATAAATAAAATGTTTGATTCTGCATCTGAAATTGTGGATTGGAGTACTCTTTGGGTCCCTTTGACAAAAGTTCAAAGGCAACTAGGTAGCCAAGTGAATAGAGCACTGGGCCAGGAATGTGAATGAGTTCAAATGTGACCTCAGTCACTTACTAGTTGTATCACTCTAGGTATGCCATTTAGTCTATGTTTGCCTCAGTTTCCCCAACAGGAAAATGAGGATCCCAATAGCACCTACCTCCCAAAATTGTTTTAAGGATCAAATGAGATAACATTTGTAAAGGGCTCACCTTATTCCCTTTCCATGTTCCTTTTCCCAATGCCTAGCACAAATCCTAGCACAGTCCCTACAAATACTAGGGACTAAGTGTTTGTTAAACTAAGGAAAACTGCTGGAAAATAGGTAGCCCCCAAGAACCCCTGTAACATAAATAACTTATTTCTCCCAAAGGAGAAACTTAAATTCTCTACAATGAAGGAGTATAACTTTCTGGTATCTCTGGAACAGTTCAAAAATATCACCCAGAGGCAGTGGGATCCAGCAGAAAGAGAGAGACTTGGGAATTTCAAGGCATGAGTTCTGTTTCTGCTACTAATTTACTGTGTGACACTAGTCAAGTCCCCTCCCCAGCACTCCATTTCTATATCTACATAATGAGAGGGTTGCACCAGATAAGCTAACCCTAACAATTCTGTAAATCTAAGATCAGCTTGCATTGAAATATGTATGCTTACTTTCATATACCTTCGCCTCTGCAGTTTTTGAGTCGACTTTGTGCATTTGGTGGTATTAAAGCTTAAAATTCATGAATCATTTCTCTGTAAGGAAGACCAGATAACCATGGGGATAGATTAGGAGACTCCTTAGCTTAGACTGAAATTCCACCAACATGGGCTGCTGCATGGCTTTCCACATAGAAACAGAAAGCAGAGGTTGGCTAGGAAATGCTGACTACAGGTTTGCTTTTCAGCAAAAACAGGGCCCACCCAGTCTTTTCAGTAAACAGTCCTCCAATGTTACACAAGGGTGAGGCAGGCCTTAGAAAGGCACAAATGACTGTCTATTAGATAACTGAGACAGAACCTCCTTAGCTTGATGGAATGCTTGCCATTGGCATTTCTTCTTAAAGGCAAAGCCTTTTATTTTCTGGAGAGAGATAGAGAGGTAGAAGAGATGGGGAAGAGGGAAGAGACAAGAGAGAGAGGAAGTAGTAGAGAGAGAGAGAAAGAGGAAAAAGAGAAGAACGAGAGAGACAGGGAGGAAGCAAGGGAGAAGGGGAAAGGGAGAAGGAAGACAAGGAGAAAGAAGGGGGAGAGGAGAGAAGACAGAGGGAAATGAGGAGAGACAGGAAAGAAAGAGAGAGAGAGGAGGAAAGAGAAAGGGAGAGGAGGACAGAGAAAGAGAGGGAGGGAGAGAGAATAGAGAAAGAGAGAGAGAAAGAAAGGGAGAGAGAAAGGAGGAGAGAGAAGTTGAAGAAAAGGGGGAGCAGGGGGAGTGGGAAGGAGAGCAAGAGGGAGAAAGATTAGCCTAGAGGTAGGAATCAGCAGAACTAGCGGCCTAGGGCTTTTACTCTTAGAAATTCTTTTCATAAACCATTTTGAACTCCTTCCCAGGGCTGTTGAGGGGAAGGTGATTTCTACACTTATGCACTGTATAAATGTGGGTGACTGTTAATGTTCTGAATCTGTAGAAAGTTGCAGAACAAATGGGCAGAGAAGGCTAAAATGGATTATAATCACATGACAACAGCAGCTGATCTTCAATTAAAAGCAAAAAAATCAGATGTGTTTTGATTGTCTGTGCAAAAGGAAGGTAGCATCAGCTAATAACTTGAAAACTTTCTGGATGTGATCATCTATGTTAGGAATATGGGCTCAAACTGTATTATGGAGATTGTTGTCCTCATTACAACTTATGGACAATGAATAAACCAGAGAATATTTCATTCCCTCTTTGGTCTTAATCATCACCTGCAGCCCCAGAATGAATGTAGACTTTCAAGGTATAACTATGCCTTGAGAAGAAATATGATACCGAGCTTTCAGGAGACTTTTGCAGCCCAAGTGGGAACTGGGGTACAGGCTTAGCAGCACAGCTTGAGGCCACGGATGCCACTATTTATTGTAGTGTTTGTGTATTTTAAACCATTTAATTTGTATAAAACTGGACTACTGTTTTAATAAGGTTCCTATTTTTTTAATGCATTACTGATGAAGTTTTTGAGTGACTTCATTTTACTCATAAGCCCTATGGTTTTTATTGTGAGATCCTGCGTGGTGATTTTTAGAAATTCATATGTTGCATTATAGCAAATCTGGCTATACTTATAAACTTTTCACAGCTCTACTCACATATACTTCTGACCAAGTCATAATCATTATGAACTTCCCAAAGACTGTAGCCATGGCTAGCCATGTAGAATCTTAGAGCTAAAAAGGTGTTTAGAGGCCATCTCTTCCTTTCCCTCTCCATCAATGCAGGAATTTCATTTACTACAACAGGAAGTCAACTAAGCTCTGTTTGAATATCTCCAGGAACATAGCAACCCCTTCCACTGTCAAAACAACTCAGATACTCATTAGAGCCCTAAAATGACTCTGAGGAACTTCTGCCAGGCTGCTTCCTCTGCAGTCAAATAGAACAAATACAATCCCTTATCTCTAGCATAGGCTTCAAATATTTGACCCTGCCCCCCTAAGTCTTCTCTTCTCCAAACTAAAAACTCTTTATTCTTTAATTCTTTAAATTCTTTAATTTCCATCTTGTTAATTTCCCTTTCAAAATGTGGTACCCAGACACTGTCCTTCAGGTGTGATACGACCAGAGTGGAAGACATTTGGACAACTAATTCTATGGATAGTGGTCTTAACAGATGGCACAAAGTTTAAAAATCTGCTTCTAGCTTCTTCCTACCTCTTACCCAACCCTCCCTGGTGTTTCAACTCACACCAGTGCAATGATGACATCTTGAATTGCCTTCTGCAGCGTGGGTACCTTCTTATACGACTCTACCAGGACCAAGGCCTGATCATAGCTGGCACAGTAGACCTTATAGGCACTCTCCATCTCCTCTTGGAATTCAAGGAACAGATTACCTAGTGGCCCAAAAATATGGATAATGATTTTTCACAAGGCATATTTCTTTGTTTAACTCACTACACACATAACAATAATCCCTTTAGTCCCACAAAAAAAACCCACTCTAGAGTACTCCCAAGGATTATGGGTCAAGGGCCAAATTTCTTCCCATGGAGACTTCTAAGGACTTATTTTACAAAACAAATTCAGGGCTTCTGTCATCTAATCATAGTGCTAGCCCATAAGTAGTACCATCCAGCCTCTGCTCTAGTAATATCCATTGTACCTACAAGCATAAAGCATCTGTTATTATGGATTGCTGGTGAGCCCTGCCCAAACAACATCAGTCTTCCCCAGGATCACCCACGCTCTAGAATGTGACATCCATTCTATCTCTGGTTTCTTCCTGATTCACAATTACTGAGCAAGTTGATCCCACAGCTTATAATTTATCTACTTCATTGTCCCATTGTCCCAATAGGCAGCCTGATGGGGTCGATCCAAAGACCTAGTCACGGTTGTAGTCCCAAACCACCATAAGGAAATCAGGATCATTAGCTGAATTCTGCCAAGTCAGTATGGCACGATGGAAAGAGAACCAAATTTGGAGTCAGAAGACCAGGACTTAATTCTGGCTGAGGCACATACTAAGTATTCTAAATCATCTTAAACAAAAGCATTGCCTAGCTGAAGCATCAGTTTTATTCCCTGTAAAAATGGAGATAATAATACTTGTACCAACTTCCCAACAGGGTTATTGGGACAATCAATTATTTTAATGGACTGAAAGCATTTTGTAAACCAAGAAACTCTATATAAATGTGAGCTACCATCTAGTTTAGGCCCTCATCAAGGTCAGGCATGACTTAGAGCCTTTTACCAGCCTGACTCCAGGCCCAGCACTCTATCCATTGTACCAGCTAGATGCCAGATGGATTGAAAATGTAGGTAATAAGAGTTGAGGAGGTTGAGGAGCAACAAGGGTATGAAGCAAGGGTATTTGAGAGGACATTGGCATCTAATGGAAGGTCTCAAGTGCAAAGATGATTTAGAAGGTTTTCCTTTAAACTTTTATGAAGCTTTGGCCCTGTGATCCCAGACCTCCTTTCCAGAGTCGAGCATAACAGTTTCCAAATCCCTCTCCTACAGGACAACAGTCTTCAAGTGCTGAAAGGGCTATCATATTTACACTAAGTCTTCTCATCTCCAGGCCAGTTATGCCTAGTTACTTGACCTGGTCCCTGTAGGACATAGTTTCACTTTCACCACCGAAGAACATCAGCAAAGGCAACACAAACACTTGTTGGAGATGTTTAACTACAATTAGATTAAAAGAATTCACATTCATACTTCAGGTATAGAATAGACCAGATGTCTTTTAAGATTTCTTTCCGTTTTATGATTCTATGGTTTTGTGATTTAATAATCACTAATATTTACTACGTGCCAGGCATTAAAACTTTACAAAGATCTCATTTGATCTTTACAACAACCCTAGGAAGGAGGTGCTATTATTATCCTCATTCTACAGATGAGGACACTGAGGCAAACAGAAGTTAAGTGATTTGCCCAGGGTCACACAACTATAAGTCTCTGAGGCCAAATTTGAACTCAAGCCTTCCTGACTCCAGGCTCAGCACTCTATCCACTGGGCCACCTAGCTGCCCTTTTTGTCCAGGAATACACAGCTAGCAAATGTTAGTCTAGACTAGAACCTGAGTTCCTGATTCCCACTCTTTCATATCAATCAACAAGCATTAAACAAAACCCAACAAAGCATTTTTTAAAATCCACAAGCATTTATTTAACACCAACTGTTTGCCTAACATTGTTCTAGACAATAGGGATGATACAAAGACAAAAAAATTAAACAATTCCTTTCTTCAAGGAATTTATAGTCTGTTGAGGAGACAACATAAACACATACAAATATATAAAAAATAAATGCAAGGTGATGTTGAGGAGAGGAATAGGCACTTGTAGTTAGGGATATTAGGAAAGATCTCAAGTAAGCAATGGTGCCTTGGGCTGAGATCTGTAGGAAACTAGAGATTCTGAGAGGCAGAAATGAGGAGGGAATGGATTCCAGGCATGGTAGGACAACCTGGACAAAGGAGATGGAATGACCTATATGAGGAATGCTATATATAAGGCAGGTTTGGCTGGACAAAAGAGGACACAAAATGAAATCATCTATAATGAGATTAGAAAAGGAGACTGTATGCAGGGGTGAAAAACTTTAAATGACAGAGGAGATCCGTATGTGATCCTGGAAGTGACACAGAGCCAGTAGCTTCTCAAGCAGGGAATTGATGTGGTAAGAACTATGGTTTTGGAAAGATGGCTTCAGCTTGGATGATGGGTTGGAGAAGGAAGATACTTCAGATAGCATGATGAATTAGGAGGCTCTTGTGATAGTTTGGGGCAACTAGATGATTCAGTGGATAGAATGCCAGGCCTAGAGTCAGGAAGACTCATCTTGCTGAGATAAAATCTGGTCTCAGAAACTTACTAACTGTGTGACCCTGGGCAAGCCACATAACCATTGTCTGTCTCAGTTTCTTCAACTGTAAAATGATAAGAGTACCTACCTCCAAGGGTTGTTGTGAGGATGAAATGAGATATTTGTAAAACATTTAGCACAGTGCCTGGCACATGGTGGACATTTAATAAATCTTTATTTCTTTCTCCTTCCCTTCCATCTCAGCTACACATAGGGATGGCCATACCTTTGATGGTCATCACACGCAAGGGTGGCACCTCCACAATCCAAAATTCTAAAAAATTCCTCTATCTGATCATAGCTCCTGACCTTCCATCTCTACCTGTGCTTCACCCTCCCTAAACCTATACTTTGTCCTTACCAATCTCTCATCATTCCATCCTTCCTTAATTTCAGGCCATGACCCCCTGCTCCATCCTTACTTTCTTCCCTTCAAAATCTTTATCCATTAGGTTTCCAGTTCAACTTTAAACCATTCTGTGCCCTTGAATTCCTTGCTCCATTGCCCTATCAATGCTCAGCCCTTTCAAGATTCCAACCATGGACGTCTTCCTTTATCATCCTACCCACTCCTGTCTGTGTTACTCGAATGACACTGGAGGGAGACACAGAATCATACTGACCGGGTCCACTCTTCTGTATGCTCTGTACTCTCCCCTAGGTCCTACTAATTGCTTCTCTCACCCAGTACCTACTGAGTCTGTTCAAAATCTCTTCTTCTTAAGCCACCTATGATTATACCTCCCTCCTTCCTCCTCAGCAGAAGGCTTTGCTTCATGTTTCACTGAAAAAATGGTGGCCATCTGTCACAAAGCTTTCTTTAGGCCTCAATTCCACACTTCAAATCACCTTGATATCACCCATTCTCTCTTCCTTTGATTCAGAGGAGATGGTCTTTTTTCTTGTGATGTTAATCCCCTCCACTGATGCCCTTGATCTCATCTTTTTCCATCTTTTATAGAAGTTTGTCCCTTCAATCATTCTCTCATTCCCTCCCTAATTTTCACACTCTCTTTACCCACTGGCTCATTTCCTGCAGTGTGAAAATATGTTCAGATATTCCAATCCTTAAATTACCACTTGATGCAGTTATCCCCCCAAGCTACTGTTGTATTCTCCTCCCTTGAACACCCAAACTCCTAGAAAAAGGTGTGTCTATACTAATGGCTTCCACTCTCTCCTCTCCCACTCAGTTTTCAGCCTCTTAGAATTTGGCTTCTGTCACCAATGAAACAGTTTTTCCAAGGTCAGTAATAATTTCCTTCTTGCTAAATGCAATGGCCTTTTCTCAGCACTTATCCTTCTAGGCCTCTCACAAAGCTAAAGGATCTCAGAGTTTTAAGGAACCATCTAGACCAACCAATACCTGGCCAAGAGTGCTCTCTACAACATCCAACCTTCTCTTAAAGGCATGACAGCCAACTCACTCTTCTTTTTTGGAGAGCTCTAGTTCTGAGGATATTTTCTCTTGCATCACGACTATGTATTTGAAACTTGCTGTTTTGTTCTACCCTCTGGGTCCAAGTAGAATAAACGTAACCCCTATTTCACATGACAGCCTCTCAGATACTTCAAGATAGTTTTCATGTTCCCAAATCCTTAAGCCTTCTCCAGGTTTAACACTCCAAGGTCCTTTGGTCCTCATGTGGCATGACCTTGAGGTCTTTCACCAACTTAGTTTATCAAAATCTTTCCTAAAATGTGGTACCCAGAACTAATCATAATACTCCTGATATGTTCTGACCAGGGCAGAGTAGAGTGGACCCATCATCTCATTCTTTGACATTTGCTGTGGCTACTGAGTCTCTTCAGTCATGTCCCATTCTTTGTGACCCCATCTGTGGTTTCCTTGGCAAAGATACTGAAGTGGTGTGCCATTTTCTTCTCCAGTTCATTTTACAGATGAGGAAATTGAGGCCAACAGGGTTACATGACTTGAACAGGGTCACACAGCTAATAAGTGTCTGTGGCCAGATTTAGCTTTGATGTAAGAGAAAATATCCTCAGGAAGATAGTCTTTCTGATTCCATGCCCAGTGCTCTATCTACTTCACCACCTAGCTTCCCCATTATGATTCTCTTAATGAAGCCTAAGCTGTACCGTCCATAAAGAAAACTAGTATTGTTGCAAAAACATTCAGCAGTGAATTTCATGGCCAATAAACTTGGGCTACAAGCAATTTTACCCTTTTTGGCTAATATGTCACACTGTTAGGTCTGTCCTAGTTTGCAAGGTGACTATGTCTTAACTGAACAATTCCATTACAAAGGAAGGAATGATTAAATGGTTAATAACAATTAGGGGACCCAGAAAAATAGTAGTAATCAATTATTTCTTCCTCAGGAAGCAATTTAGAGTGAAAAAGGTATATTTAGTTTTGTTATGACATTTGAAAAATCACAAATAAGTCTTGGAGAGAATCCAAAGGGAGAAAAGATATATTTAAAAGTAAACTGATGAAAGGTTAACTGAACTAGACTTCTTCAGTACAATAAAGCATGCTTTCCAGTACAGTGAAGTTCTGTCACTATCAAACAGCACAGTTATTAGGCACTCACACTTAGGTGGCAACTCTCTATAGAAATACACAGAGGAATTCTAGCCAAAATTATTCAGCGATCACAAAATAGAAACTACAGCCTTTCATTACTGCTTTAGGAGAAAGTTGAACTAAGGAGCTTGGAAAGCCTCATCATTTGACACTGTTGAACAACACCTACCTCTGGAATCTCTGCCCTGGGTTTTTGGGACACAACACGGTTATGCTCCTCTTTCTACCCATGTGACCGATTCTTCTCTATCTCCTTTGTATGAGCAAGGGGACAGAAAGGGAACAAGCACTTATATAAGCACCTACGATGTGCCAGGCACTGTCCTAAGTGGTTGTTGTTGTTGCTTTCAGTGCTGCCTGACTTTCCATCAGGAGTTTTCTTGGCAGAGATACTAAAGCGGTTTGCCATTTCCTTCTCCAGCTCACTCCACAGATGAGGGAACTGAGGTAAACAGTTAAAGGACTTGCTCAGGGTCACACAGCTATACTGAAGTCAGATTTTAACTGAGTCCAGGTCCAGAGCTCTATTCAATGCATCACCTGTCCAGAAGTGGAAGGTGGGTGCTATTAATATCCCCATTCTATAGTTGAGGAAATTGAAGCAAACAGAGGTTAAGGGACTTGCCCAGGATAACACAGTTAGTAAGTGTCTGAAGTTGGATGTGAATTCAGATCTTCCTGAGTCTAGGCCTAGCACTGTATCATCCAAGTATCAGCCCCTATGTCTCATCCCATACACATCCCTAGGTCCTGAGTCATCTTCTCTTTTTTTCCTCTACATTCTATCTTTTGGTAATCTCATCAGTTTTCATGGATTCAATCCTCATTTCTACCCATATGAGTCCCAAATCTATATATTTAGTCATCCTCTCTCTCCTGAGAGGATATTTCCAATTGCTTTCTGGAATCTCTACCAAATGGACCATAGATCTCAAACTCAAAACATTCAAAATCTAACTAATTATCTCCACCCCCCCCCCCAAAACCCACTTCTCCTTATATCCCTTTTTCTTTTTCATTTTTTTCTTTGGTTTTTTAGAGGGGAGAAGGCAAGGCAATTGGGGTTAAGTGACTTGCCCAAGGCTAGTAAGTGTTAAGTGTCTGAGGCCAGATTTGAACTCAGGTCCTCCTAACTCCTCTGCCTCTGAGTACCTCTGGTTTCCTTTTAAATTTAAGAGCTACCTCCTTTAGGAGGTCTTTTTTGATTCCCTCCATTATTCATGTCACCCCTTCCAATAACTTTGTATTCATTTTGTACATCTCCTGTATTTATTCATTGCAAACAGTTGTTCTGTGAACACGTTGTTAGCAATAGAATTTAAGTTCCTTTGAAAGCAATGGCCTTCTCATTTTTGTATCTGTATACCAAGTACCTAACACAGTGCCTAAAACATAATAGGAAATGCCAGAAGATAAAACCAAAAGAATAAAACAGAACCAAAAAACAATATGCTTGTTCGTTCACTCCTAATAATTAAAGTTGGCATGGGCTGAATTAGGACATAATAGGTCTCTTTTCATTTGAAATAGTCAAGGAGAGATAGAATGACTAGTTGGCAGGGAATGTATAGAAGAGATTCTCAATCAAGTATAGGTTGGATTGTGCCCTGTGAGGTCCCTTTCTGTTCTGAGATATTTTAACTCTAAATTCCCTGAACTAATTTGTGTTTCATAACATTTCTGTTGCCATAATCAAGTGTTTATGACTCTGAATCCCTTCTTTAACTTTTACCACCCCTGAGCCATTTCTATTATACAGATTACATGTGTGTATATGTCAAATATTTGGAGGCAGTTAGGTTGCTCAGTGGACAGAGCACTAGGCCTGGAATCAGGAAAACCTGAGTTCAAATTTGGTCCCAGACAGTTACTAGCTGTGTGACCCGGGACAAGTCACTTAACCCTGTTTATCCCAGTTTCCTCATCTGTAAAATGACCTAGAGAAGAAAATGATAAGCCACCCCAGTATCTTTGCCAAGAAAAGGGTCATGAAGAGTCAATCACAACTGAAACAGATGAATAACAATTTTTATTAATTATTATTATATTTATATATAATATATAATATAATATATAATGTTTATAATATATAATATAATAATATAATATATAATATTTATATTAATTAATTATTATATTTATTAAGTACCTACTATGTGCAGAGCACCATGCTTAGTGCTGGAGGAAATACAAATTTAGATTAGACACAGCCTCTGCCCTAAAGGAGCTTAAAGACTGACAAGTATATGACCTAGTATTTACAGGGTAAAAAATGTATGGTCACAAGTAAGACAATTCCAGTCTCACTGGTTCAAGGATTATTAAGATGCAAATAAACGTACTTTCCCAAGTGATAATTGGACATCGCACAAGCTCAGACTGTCAACTTGGTCTAGTTAGTTTCCCCTAGACATGGTGCAATAGCCTTCACCCTTGTCTTCTAATCAGGGCTGGAAGTCAAAGCCATGGCTTTCTGCCCCCTTAATGATATCATAGCTCAGGCTGCAAAAGTTGAAATCTTAAAAGGCACACAAAAAAATTCCTCCTACTAAGAAAAGATCTAGGCGGCTGCTCTCCAGGAGGCTCTGATGGCAACGCGGTGCCTGTGCCCGGAGGGCAATGTGGTGGCCCCTCTCCAGGAAGGCCTGATAGCAACAGCAGCTGCACTCCAAGAGGCTCACAGGAGTCCTGCTGATCCACTAACCACAGGGGCCATCCCCAGGCCTATCACCGCAAGGCGGGGATTGGACAGAGCTGGGTAAGAGACAAAGGCAGAGCCTGTGGCAGGGGCAGCAGCTACTTCTGGGACCATCCATCCACAGGCTGGAAATTAAAAAAAACAAAAACAACCCTGCCCAAACTTCCAGGGACCAGGATGGCAGAGTGAACCCCAGCTGCTCCAACCTCCCCGCCCCTGAAAACACAGAAATCATTGCCCCAGAGAAAAATTTTAAGCAGTATAGGCTTAGGAACCCTGGAAGAAGGGCGTGGCTAAGGTCTCACCTCAAAATGGGAAGAAAGTAGGCTACAAAGACAAAGACTCTAGAATCCTATTACTGTGGGAACCAAACTCAGAAGGAAAGAGCATTGACTCCACACCCACAGCTGAAGCTTCAACAGGGATTATGACCTGGTCTCAGGCACAGAAAGCATTCCTAGATGAGCCCAAAAAGAACTTTGAAATCCAAGTTAGAGAGGTAGAAGACAAAATCAACACTTCTTGTAGAAACAAAATTGTGAAATTAGAAAAACATTACAATGAAGAAAACAGCTCCTTAAAAAGTAAAATGTGTGAGCTAAAAATGAAATCTGAACATATGGAAAAAGAGCTCCAAAAACTAACCAAGGAGAATAATTCGCTAAAAATTAGAATCAACCAAATTGAAGCTAATGACTCTATGAGGAACCAAGAATCAGTCAAACAAAACATCAAGACTGAAAAATTAGAAAAAGGTAAAATATCTCAATGGAAAAATAACTGACCTGGAAAATAGATCCAGGAGAAATAATCTGAGAATTATTGGTCTACCAGAAAATCATGATGAAAAAATGAGTATAGACAATATCTTCCAAGAGCTCATCAAGGAAAACTTCCCTGAGATCCTAGAACCAGAGGGTAAAATAGAAATCAAGAGAATCCACCAGACACCTCCTGAAAGAGATCCCAAATTGAAAAGTCCATGAAATGTTGTGGCCAAACTCCAGAACTATCAGGTAAAGGAGAAAATATTACAAGCGGCCAGAAAGAAACAATTCAGATATCGTGGAACCACAATGAGGATTGCACAGGATCTGGCAGCTTCAACGTTGAAAGATTGGAGGAACTGGAATATGATTTTTCGCAAGGGAAAAGAGCTTGGGTTACAACCAAGGATCACTTATCCAGCGAGACTGATCATAATCTACCAGGCAAAGAGATGGATATTCAGTGATATAACAGAATTCCAGACCTTCCTGATGAAAAAGCCAGAGCTCAATGGAAAATTCAACCTCCAATTACAAGACTCGAGAGAGACATAGAAAGGTAAATAAGGAAAAACACACACACACAACTTGCTATTTAATAAGAGCAAACTGTTTACATGTCTATATGGGAAGCTGATACCTGGTAATATTGTGAATTCTATACCTACAGCAACATCTAAAAGGGATATAGATAAATAGAGGGGGTGGGTATAAATTACACAAAATGATCATAAAAAACCTTATTAAGGGACTGCAATGGAAGAAGAGGAAAGAATGAAGCAGAAAAGGGTAAATTATGCCACGCAAAGAGGCATAAAAACATTATAGTAGAGAGAAAGAAGGGAAGGAGATGAGCATTATATGAGCTTTTCCCACATTGGCTCTGGTACAAGGAGGAAATAACACAATCAGTTAAGTATAGGACTCTATTGAGAAGAGACATAAAACTTATCAGAATAGAGGGAAAGAGGGGAGGGAGAGGAGCATCGCATGAGATCTATTTTTGTCAATCTTGGTTTGAGGAAGAAATAATATACTACATTAAGTATAAAAATCAATCATATCCAACAGGCAGTAAGAAAGGGGGGTGGTTTAGAAGGGAGGGAAAAAAATAGTAAGAGAGAAGGGTAGGAAAAGGGAGGGGGCTAATAAGAAGGGAATACTGAGGGAGGCTACGGTCAAAAGCAAAACACTTAAGAAGGGGAAAGGAGAAGGGAAAAATAAAAGCATAAACAAGGGAGGGAATAGGATGAAGGGAAAGACACAGATAGTAATCATAACTGTGAATGTGAATGAGATGAACTCTCCCATAAAATGGAGGTGGATAGTAGAATGGATTAAAAACCATAATCCTACAATATGCTGTTTACCAGAAACACATCTGAAAAAGGGGGATACACACAGAGTAAAGGTAAAAGGCTGGACTAAAATATACCATGCCTCGGCTAAAGTAAAAAAAGCAGGGGTAGCAATCCTTATCTCAGACAAAGCAAAAGCAAAAATAGATCCAATTAAAAGAGATAAGGGAGGAAACTAAATCCTGCTAAAAGGCACCATCAAAAATGAGGCAATATCATTACTAAACATTTATGCACCAAGTGGTACAGCATTCAGTTCCTAAAGGAGAAATTAAGGATGCTAGAGGAAGAAATAGATAGCAAAACTATACTAGTGGGGGACTTCAATCTCCCCCTATCTGAGACTGATAAACCTAACCTCAACATAAACAAGAAAGAAGTTAAGGAGGTAAATAGAATCTTAGAGAGGATAGATATGGTAGACCTCTGAAGAAAATTGAATGGGGATAAAAAGGAATATACCTTCTCAGCAGTACATGGCACATATACAAAAACTGACCATGTACTAGGGCATAAAAACCTCACAATTCAGTGCAGAAAGGCAGAAATACTAAATGCATCCTTCTCAGATCATGATGCAATAAAAATTATATGTAATAAAGGGCCATGGAAGGATAGATGAAAAACTAATTGGAAACTAAATAACTTAATCCAAAAGAACGAGTGGGTCAAACAAGAAATTATAGAAACAATCAAAAACTTCATTCAAGAGAATGACAATAATGAGACAACATACCAAAACTTGTGGGACACAGCAAAGGCAGTTTTTAGGGGAAGTTTTATATCTCTGAATGCACACATGAATAAAATGGAGAAAATGGAGATAAATTAATTGGTCATACAATTGAAAAAGCTAGAAAAAGAACAAATTGAAAATCCCCAATTAAATACTAAATTAGAAATAATGAAAACCAAAGGAAAGATTAATAAAATTGAATTCAAGAAAACTATCGAATTAATAAATAAAACCAAGTGCTGGTAATATGAAAAAGCCAATAAAATAGATAGACCTTTAGCCAATATGATAAAAAAAAAGAAAGATGAAAACCAAATTATGAATATCAAAAATGAAAAGGGTAAATCTACCTCCAATGAAGAGGAAATTAAAACAATAATTAGGAATTATTTTGCCCAATTGTATGCACATAAATTTGACAATCTTAGTGAAATGGATGAATATTTACAAAAATACAAGTTGCCTAGACTCACTGAAGAGGAAGTAAACTACTTAAATAACCCCATCTCAGAAAAAGAAATTGAACAAGCCATCAATGAACTCCCTAGGAAAAAATCTCCAGGGCCAGATGGCTTCACTAGTGAATTCTACCAAACATTTAAAGAACAACTGACTCCAATACTTTACAAACTATTTGGGAAAATTGGAGAAGAAGGAGTCCTACCAAATTCTTTTTATGAGACAAATATGGTACTGATACCTAAATCAGGAAGAGACAAAATAAAGAAAATTACAGACCAATTTCCCTTCTGAATATAGATGCAAAAATTCTAAATAAAATATTAGCAAAAAAGACTACAGCAAATCATCACAAGGATAACACACTTTGATCAGACAGGATTTATTCCAGGAATGCAAGGGTGGTTCAATATCCGGAAAACTATCAATATAATTGACCACATCAACAACAAAACTAGCAGAAACCACATGATTATCTCAATAGATGCAGAAAAGGCTTTTGACAAAATACAACACCCATTCCTATTAAAAAATACTAGAAAGTATAGGAATAAATGGAGTCTTCCTTAAAATAATAAGTAGCATCTATCTAAAGCCATCAGCAAGTATTATATGTAATGGGGATAAGCTAGAAGCATTTCCAATAAGATCAGGGGTGAAACAAGGATGTCTACTATCACCCC
>CM053581.1:313041356-313055696 GCA_028627135.1 Pseudochirops cupreus | reverse complement strand
ATCAAATTAGGCAAAGAAGAGACTAAGCTATCACTCTTTGCAGATGATATGATGATGTACTTAGAGAATTCTAGAGAATCAAGTAAAAAACTTCTTGAGATAATAAACAAATTTGGCAAAGTTGTAGGATATAAAATAAACCCACATAAATCTTCGGCATTCCTGTATATCTCTAACAAAATCCAACAGCGAGAGATAGAAAGAGAAATTCCATTTAAAGTTACTGTAGACATTATAAAATATTTGGGAATCTACCTGCCAAAACAAATGCAGGACTTATATGAACACAATTACAAAACACTTTTCACACAAGTAAAATCAGATCTAATTGGAAAAACATCAATTCCACATGGCTGGGTCAAGCTAATATAATAAAAATGACAATTTTACCTAAATTAGTGCCATACCAATCAAGCTACCCAAAATTACTTTGTAGAGCTAGAAAAAAATAGTAGCAGAATTCATCTGGAAGAACAAGAGGTCCAGAATTTCAAGGCAACTAATGAAAAGAAATGCTAGGGAAGGTGGCCTAGCCATACCAGAATTTTATCTGCACTACAAAGCAGTAGTCATCAAAACTACTAGGTACTGGCTAAGGAATGGAGCAGTGGATCAATGGAATAGATTGGGTATATGAGACTCAGCAGCCAATGACTATAGTAATCCACTGTTTGATAAACTCAAAGACCCCAGTTTTGGGGATAAGAACGCACTATCTGACAAAAACTGCTGGGAAAACTGGAACACAGTATGGCAAAAATTGGGCATAGACCAATATCTAACACCTTACACCAAAATAAAGTCAAAATAGGTGCATCATCTAGATATAAAGGTGGACACTGTAAGCAATCTGGGAGAGCAAGGGATAATTTACTTGTCAGATCTATGGAGTGGGGAAAACTTTATGATGAAACAAGAGTTAGAGAGCATTACAAAATGCAAAATGGATAATTTTGATCATATTAAATTGAAAAGCTTCTGTACAAACAAAGCCAATGTTACCAAGATTAAAAGGGAAGTAGAAAATTGGGAAAGAATTTTTACAACCAGTGTCTCTGATAAAGGCCTCATTTCTAAAATATACAAAGAATTGAGTCAAATTTATAAGAATACAAGCCACTCCCCAATTGATAAATGGTCAAAGGATATAAACAGGCAGTTTTCAGAAGATGAAATTAAAGACATCTATAAGCATATGAAAAAATGTTCCAAATCACTAGCGATTAGAGAAATGCAAATCAAAACAACTCTGAGGTACCACATCTCACTGGACAGACTCGCTAAGTTAACAAAACAGCAAAATGATAAATGCTGGAGAGGACGTGGAAAAATTGGAACACTAATGCATTATTGGTGGAGCTGCAAATTGATACAGCTATTCTGGAGAGCAATCTGGAACTATGCCCAAAGGGCTATAAATAAGTGCATACCCTTTGACATAGCAATAACACTTCTAGGGTTATATCCCAAAGAGATCAGAGAAGTGGGAAAAGGACCTGTATGTACAAAAATATTTATAGCAGCTCTTTTTGTGGTGGCAAAAAACTGGAAAACAAGGGGATGCCCATCAATTGGGAAATGGCTGAACAAGTTGTGGTATATGAATGTAATGGAATACTACTGTGCTATAAGAAATGAGGAGCAGACAGACTTCATAATAACCTGGAGAGACATATATAAACTGATGCTGAGCGAGAAGAGCAGAACCAGGAGAAATTTGTACACAATCACAGACACAACATATGTGTGACAATCAGCTTTGATAGACCGGGCTCCTCTCAGCAATACAAGGTTATAGGACAATTCCAAAAGACTCATGATTGAAGGAGATACCCACATCCAGAGAAGGAGATGCGGAGTCTTAGTGCAGATTGAAACCAACTACTTGCTGTTTCTTTTTCTTGTTTTGTTCTGTTTCTCTTACCCACTGATCATTCCATCAGTTACAATCCTTCTTTACAATCTGACTAATGATTAAGGGGAAGATATCTGTAGATCCTGTATCTGAGTGCATGACGCCATGATGGGGGCGGGGAGAGGAAGTAGGAGAAAATCTGAAACTCAAGGGACTGTGGAACTTAATGTTGTAAACTAAAAGTAAATAAACCAATTTAATAAAAAAAATAAAAGAAAAGATTAAGAATTCACTCAGTGGTGCTGGTTCTTTGTTGTCAATAATTTGTGGTTGTGGTTGTTAGTCGTTTTTCAACTGTATACAACTCTTCACAGCCCCATTTGGGGTTTTCTTGGCAAAGACACTAGAGAGGTTTGCCATTTCCTTCTCCATTTCATTTTGCAGATGAGGAAACTGTTGTTGTCAATAATACTACCTAACAAATTGGAACTCATAGCCAATTGGGAGGATGAAAACTTGGTCAAGCAAACCACTGATCCAGCTATTTGGACAAAGATGGAAACAGTGGATCTAGGACTAGATGTTTTGGTTTTCAGTGGTATAATGTTAATGGGATATAAGATCTTCCCCACCCATTAATAGGCCTCACATAGAGCCCATTAAGGGAAGCTTGCTAAGGGGAGGCCTGCTAGTAGGAAGGCTTTCACACCTTTTGCTCATTTCTAATGAGGCACTGAGTCAGGAGGGTTGTGATGCCTTCTGGCTCTGAGAAGTGTACATATATATATATATATATATATATATATATATATATATATATATATATATACTCTGAGTTGGTATTCTGCTTCCGAGGCTCACTCATGAGAAGGATCTCGTGATTCCCTGGTGGAGATTCCAAGTGGCCATATATTCAGAGCTCCCCAACTGCTCAAATGTAAAGGCTCTCTCGATCCAGGGAGGTATGTAAAGGGTATAGTTGATTCAGGCAGTCACAGCCCTGTCTGTTGGTCTCTATTTCTCTGCTTGTATTTTCTTTTTTCTTTTTTTTCTTTTTGGAGGGGCAATTGGGGCTAAGTGACTTGCCCAAGGTCACATGGCTAGTAAGTGTTAAGTGTCTGAGGCCAGATTTGAACTCAGGCCCTCCTGACTCCAGGGCCAGTGCTCTATTCACTGCACCACCTAGCCACCCCATCTGCTTATATTTTCTCTGAAGTTCGGGGTACTGACATTCCCCCTGAATTAGTGCATATAATTAAAAAGATTGTTGACCCCTTAAAGAGGTATCTTTCCTAGTAAAGCAGATCTAAGAACTTGTGCTAGCAGCCATCCTAGATATGCTGGTGTAGTTGCCACTCTGAGTGGATACATATTCTCACTATGGTTAGTGACAAAATATTAAGTTGTTAAAGTTTGACTTAAAGCAATATACAAAGGCAACGGTGTGTGCAAGTTTAAAAGCTACAAACTGGCTTGTTCAAACAAGCTCTTGATATAAATATGGGAAGAGGATAACAACTCTGACTCTGATCTTCTCCAATTCTCCCAAATGTTTCATCAGTACACAGGAGTTGCCATAATAAAGAGGCCAAGAGAGAAACCACCTCATTTAGTAACTACTTGATGTCCATGTGAAGCAGAGAAACATGGCAGCTCCTAAATGCTGGTTAAGAACATAAATTCATTTGCAAAACATTATGGTGCAGAATGATGAAAGATATAAGCTTTATTAACTCATAAAACATAAAAGCAACAGAGAGGGAAAGGAGACTGGAAAAAGCTTGGCAGGAGGCTCCATTAAACCAAATAACTCAATTCACCCTAAGATGATTCAACAGGAAAGAGGGCAACAAAGAAATGGTAAATGCAGTTTCACAGGCATTTAAAAAGTGGTCCATTCTCACCATCAATGACAGTGGAAACATCCCATTTAGACTGTATCACCTTAGTATCCAATGCACTATGTATGAGTGCTAGGTGCTAAGGAGACAAAAGACGTGAATAAAACTCTTTTTGTCCTCAAAGAACTTGCATTTTACCAGGATGGCTACTTTTAAAAAATAAAAAATTCTTATGAGGATTATATATGTGTACATGTATACATATTTGTATAAAGAATATCCATGATAAAAATATGATAAGGAAATAGGTATACTTTCCCAAATGATATCCCATAGCCGATGAGATCTGCTTACTCAAGCAGCTTCTAATAATAGAGCTTCAAGGGGACAGAAGTATGCAAGGGGATGGGGGAAAGCACACATAGCTGTCCATCATAGCTTAAGTTGATTTAAGAGCATCAAGACATAATTTTTAAACTGATGTTAGAGAATTTGTGGTGACTGACACAAATGTCAATTGGTGTTCAAAGTATGCAAGGAAATTTGGGAAGGAGGGTGTAGTTGAGAGAGGAAAGGGAGTAAAAAGAGTAAGGATCCTATAAGTGGGAAATTAAGAAGGGGAAAAGGTGGGAAGAGAGGATTCTATCAGCAGAACGGTGCGTGACATTTGAAGGCAAAGATGGTATTATTTTTAACTTTTGTGACAGCAATACTTAGGATAGTAAGTACTTAAGTTTGTTGAATTTGACCGAGTTGAGACTGAAGTATCCAGGAATCTCAGGAACTATATGAGTTTAGGGTTGAAGGAAAGAGTCTGTTGAGGTGATAAGGAGGAAGCTTTGATATGAAGGGATTTTAGGGTTAGATTGACACAGTTACTGGGCTTCAGCCCTGAGAAAACTGTGTGGATCTGAGTCTTAGTGATCTTCCAAGCAGTAAAACAATTTTTGGGGGAGTAGTGATGAGTAAAAATTAATTAGATTAATTTCATGTTAATTGTCCAAAAAAATTTCCGAGCCCCTTGTAGTTGTCTCACAGGAAAAGAGAGTATTCATAGCGTGGTGGTGGAGATGCTCAATGGATCTGTAAGAATGAGTAGGTCCATAACAGAATGAAAAGTCAAGAGAATAAAAGATCTTCTTACATTTGTTATTTGGTTGTTTTTAAAGCATTTAATTCAGCAAAGCAAAATAACTCCCTTAAAGGTTTTTTTCCACCAAGTTACCACTAATATATCAAGATTTCCATAAATACAAAAATATTTATAGCAGCTATTCTTATTATAGCAAAGAACTGAAATCTAAAGGGGTACTCATCAAATTTCAGAATAGCTAAATAAAGTGAGTGTAATAGTATGCTACTGTGTTGTAAGAAATGACAAAAGGGATGGTTTAGGAGAAACCTGGGAAGAACTGTATGAATTGATGTAATGTGAAGTAAATAAAACTAGGAGAACAATTTATACATCAGCATGGTAAAAACAAACAACTTGGTACCCTGTACCTATGAGATTGGCAGAATTGACAAAAACCGAAAATGACAAATCTTGGGGGGTCTTGTAGAAAATCAAGCACGTTAAGGCACTTTTGGTAGAGCTATGAATTCATTTAGCCATTCTGAAAAAGCAATTTGGAACTATGCTCCCCCCCCAAAATACTAAACTATGCCTATCCTTTGGCCCAGTGATACTGTTACTAAGGCTACACCTCAAAGAAAGCGAAGAAAGGGGGCAGTTAGGTGGCACAGTGAATAGAGCACTGGCCCTAGAGTCAGGAGGACTTGAGTTCAAATCCGTCCTCAGACTCTTAACACTTATTAGCTGTGTGACCTCAGGCAAGTCACTTAACCCCAATTGCCCTGCTCTCCCCCCTTCAAAAAGTAAAAAAGAAAGAAAGAAAGAGGGAAAAGGGTCTACCTGTACAAAAATATTTATTGTAGCTCTTTTTGTAATGTCAAAGAACTGGAAATTAAGGGGGTGCCCATAAATTGGGGAGTGATAGAACACAGTATGGTATATAGATGTAATATTATTATAAGAAACGGAAAAAGGACAATTTCAGAGAAATCTTGGAAAACTTGTATGAATTGATACAGGGTGGATTTTTTAAAAGTTTTTATTTATTTTTTTAATTAACAAAATTCTATTTTCTCTCCTTCCCAACTCCCTCTATGGGAAAAGAAAAAGGGGGGGAAAAGAAAAACTAAACCCTTGTAACCAATCTGTCTAGTCAGGCAAAATGAATTCTCACATGAATTACTTTTAAAAATATAGATCTCATTTTGCATCCAGAATTTATTACCTTTCTATCAGGAAGTAAGTAGTATGCTTTATCACTGTCCCTGTAGAATCATGGTCAATCATTGCATTGTTTTTAAGTCTTTCAAAGCTGTTTGTTTCCCTAATTCTGTCCTTGTTGTATAATTTTTTCTACTGCTCACTTAACTCTGCATCAGTTCACAAAAGAGTTCCCAGGTCTCTGAAACCATTCATTTCAACATTTATTGAGGCACGATAATATCCCATTACTTTCACATGCTGTACTTTGTTCAGATACCCCTCAATTGATGGACACTGTCTCAGTTTCTAGAACTTTGCTACTACAAAAAATTGTTGCAAATATGTTTTGCACACATGGGTCTTTTTCTTCCTTTCCCTATCTCTGGAGTATAAGCCTAGTAGTAGTTTCAATGGGTCAAAGAGTAGGCTCAGTTTGGTCACTTTCTGGGCATAGTTCCAAATTGCTCTAGAGAATGACTGGAGCAGTTCATAGCTCTACCATTAGAGCATTAACATGCTTGTTTTCCCACAGCTCTTCCTGCTCCATGTCATTTTCCATTTCGTCATGATTGCAAATCTGATGATTGTGAGATGGAGTCCCAGTTTCTTTAACTTGCATTTTTCAAATTATTAAGTGACTGAAACACTTTTTTTCCCCACATAGCTATTGATAGCTTGACTCTCTTCCTTAGAAAACTGGTTTTTCATATCTTTCATCTACTGAGGAATGGAACTAATATAGAATGAAGGGAGCAAAAACACAGTAACAATTTATATAATAACATGAATGTAAAGACAACTGTGAAAGACTTAAAAGAACTGATTTATGCATTGATTGAAAGACCATATTTCAGGGACCAATGATAAAACATGCTACCTATCTCTTGAGAGAGAAGTGAGGTACTCAAGATGCAGAATGAAACATAATTTTTTAACATAAACAATTTGTTTTGGGCATTTGTTTTGCTTGGCCATAAATATTGGTTATAAGGGTTTTGTTTTCCTTTTCTTTTCCAATGGAATGGCTGTGGGAAGGGAGAAGGGAGAGAAAATAAACACTTATTGATAGGGAAAAAAAATAAATCACTGCTCAAAAAGAGATAATGCCTACTTCACCCCCCAAAAATACACACTGAGTTGAGGTATGAAGAAAGATAAATGGCAACATCAAACATCAGGAAGGTACATTATATAGAGAACATAGTTGTTTGCGTGCTATTTCTCCCATTAGACTAAGCTCCTGGAGAGCAGGTACTGCTGGTTTTTTTGGTTTGGGGTTTTTCCTTTCCTTGTATCCCCAGAGCTTAGCTTAGTTTACCCCCATAGCAATTGGCACATAGTGGGTGGTTAATAAATGTTACTTGACTTAACAAAAATGACTAAATTAAGTCCTCCTAACTAATAAAAAAAAGAAACAATTTTTTGAAAGACTTAAGAAGGTCATTTTCAGCAAAGTTGCAGGATATAAAATAAACCTACATAAATCATCAGCATTTCCATATGTTACCAACAAAGTCTAGCTGACAGAGACAGAAAGAGAAATTCCATTTAAAATGATTGTACATGGGGTGGCTAGGTGGTACAGTGAATAGAGCACCAGCCCTGGAGTCAGGAAGATCTGAGTTCAAATCTGGTCTCAGACACTTAACACTTACTAGCCGTGTGATCTTGGGCAAGTCACTTAACCCCAATTGCCCTGCCTTCCTCCTCCAAAAAAAAAAAAGTAAAATAACTGTAGACAATACAAAATAGTTGGGAGTCTACCTGCTAAGACAAACCCAGGAACTATATGAACACAATTACAAAACACTTTTTACACAAATAAAGTTGTTGTGGAGGGGAAGTTGTATATTCAATGAGTACTCACCTGTATCATGAAAGATGTTCTGCACAGAATTCAAATGAAAATGGATTACCTATAGATGGTGAGATTTCTAAATGCTCTTGTTTACCATTTGTATTTTTTGGGTTACATCAAACCTCAGAGTACTAAAGGGTTTCCTTAATAAGATTCATGATGATACGAAAAAAAACTAACAATCCACATAGGAAAAAGCAAATGGATAAAGAATGTTTAGTGTCCAGACTGAAATATGCAATTGGACAGGCAGACTTTTTAATCGATCATTTAATTGATCATTAATTCAATAGGTATTATGGGTAGACAGAGAGCTAGGGCCAGAATGAACAGAAGAAAGTGAGTGAACTAGGTCATATCTGGGAAACTGCACAGTATTTTCAATGACGGTGCTCTCCCTGACAAACAAAATAAAACAAAACGAAAAAGATTTATCATTTTTAATATAACTATTGTCCTGATAATGCTATATAACCACGTATCAAAGGATTTAAAACAGCAGTTGACCTAAAGGCAACATAGACACATGATGGACAAAAGCAGCCTCTACCAAGCTAAAATCGAACTAATTATATTGCCTTTAAAACCCATTCCTACCTGAAATTTCCCTCCTTCTTTGTTGGGACTATTAACCTTCTAGTTACCTAGAGTCATCCCTGACTCTGTTTTCATGCAATGCCTATATCCAATCAGTTGCCAATACCTGTTGATCATACCCCTACAACAGCTCTCACAACTATCTCTCTCCCAACTCATGCAACTCTCATCACCTTTTGTCTGTACTATTTGCAATAATTTCTTAATTGGTCTCCCTGCCTTCAGTCTTCCCCTCACGAATCCTTCTCCCATACAGCCACTAAATTGATAACAGTAAGACATAGATTTGACTATGGCATTCCTTGGTATTCCTTTTTTTTTTGGAGGGGGAAAGGTAGGGCAATTGTGGTTAAGTGACCTGCCCAAGGTCACACAGCTAGTAAGTGTTAAGTGTCTGAGGCCGGATTTGAACTCAGGTCCTCCTGACTCCAGGGCCTGTGTTCTATTCACTGCACCACCTAGCTGCCCCTATGGTATTCCATATTCAAAAATCTCCAATGGCTCCCTACTGCCTCTAGAATAAAATATAAGTTCTCACTCTGGCATTTAAAACTTTTCACTATCTTGTTCTCACATAACTTTCTAGTATTATTTCATAGCATTTTTTATCCTATATTCTATACTTCAGTCAAATTGGCTTGTTAGCTGTTTTCTGTATACAACATTCCATCTTCTGCCTTCATGACTTTGCATAAAATAGTCCCTCACATTCTTACACATTCCTTCCTCATCTCTACCCTTGCTTTCTCTCAAGTATGGTTCAGGCACCATACAGCTACATGAGATCCTTCCCCTCTCTCCCAGTTATTAGTTCTCATTTCATTCTGAAATTACTTTCTATTAAGTAAATGCAAAGAGTGTTAAACATATCCCTGTACCTATCAAGTGATCCCAGGAGAATGCAAGTCCCCTGAAAGCAAGCGCTTTGTCTGGTCTTTCTACCCCTAAGTCTAGCACAGTGCCTTGCACAAAGGGACAGGGAACTGGTATTGGACTCGTGATTTCATTAATAAAGGCAACTCCCGGATTGGGGAAACTCCCTCTACAATGCAGATCTACACCTTCACAGTGATTTATATTCTCAAGTTGGCAAGAACACTGAGAACTGACTTGCCCAACATCACATAGCCAATATGTGTCATAAGTGAGAGGCAAGACTTGAACCCAGATCTTTCTAGCTGTCTGCTAATTGACTTACACATAGTAGGTATTTAATAGGTGTTTACTGAATAATATCTGTAGATGCAGTGGTGTGATATCATCCTGGAAATGTATAGCTAGAAAGGGAGACAGGCTGGTTATGTGATAACCAGGTACTCTACTGATACCCATGACATGATTTTTGGGGGTTTTTTGTTTGTCTCTTTTTTGGAGGGGGAGAAGGCAGGGCAATTAGAGTTAAGTGACTTGCCCAAGGTCATATAGCTAGTAAGTGTCAGATTTCTAAGGTCACATTTGAACTCAGGTCTGCCTGACTCCAGGTGCTCTATTCACTGCGCCACCTAGCTGCCTGCCATGACATGTTAAAAGAGTCAGAGAAAGACATTTGGTACAGATCATAATGGAATATTATGGGAAGGATGCCAATAAAATCTTATAGGCACAGCTGGATTATAATCTGCATGGTTTGACATAATACTCACCTTGATGAGATCAGAGATACACTGAATTATTGATGATGCTAACCTTTTTCCTAACATTCACATTTCCTTTCAATCATATTTTTTATTATAATTTTACATTAAACAATGTCTAATAGTGACTAGTTATCTAATTCAAACTATTAGTTTAATAAGCAGATATATTTTTATTAGCAAAACATGGTACTTGTTACATTTTAGGGAAAGCACACGTATATAAGATCATCCAACATGGAATAATGTGGTAAAATAGATGTGATGATCCAGCTCCAGAAGTAACTCTACCCCAATATGGTTTTTATTAGTGTATTGCCAATGAAACTAGAATATCTCCCAAATGTCATCATTGAGACAATTGAAATTGACATAAAATAAACTGTACTTTAACTACTTGGCAGTGGAAAGGACATTGGATTGGGAGTCAGAGTGTGATTTGCTAGTTATGAAATCACAGGCAAGACTTAATTTCTCTGAGTCTCTTTTTCTCGTATGAAAAATAGAAAGAAAAAAACTTGCTTATACTACCTACTTCATAATGTTATTAAGATCAAATGTGATAATGAATATAGTATACTTTGGAACAGACTATAAAACATAAGCTATTATTATTATTGTTGCTGTTAATAAGTCAAGGTAGCAAATATTTATTAAGTAACCACACTGAACTAATATTGTTATAAAGAGAGGGGCAGGAGGCTGCATGGAAACAGGAAAAAGGAAATGAAGAATCAGAATTGAATTAGAAAATCATAGAATCTCAGAGCTGGAAGATACTTCAGAAGTCTAACAATACTAACAGAAGAATTCACTCTATAGTAACTCTAGTAGCAGGGATTTAAGGTAGCCCATCCCATGTTGTTAGGAAGTTCTTTTTTTATTTTGTAAGATCATCTGCTCTCTTGTAATGTCCACTAACCTAGTTGTGCTGAGCTGATAGAGTGTCACTATGTTTTGCTAGGAGTATTTAAAAACAGGTCTTGAGTTGGTCAAGTTACTAGGGACCTGGAGGCAGTATTAAGAACTGGCTTTTAAGCTAGACTTTTCTCTAAGCCCATGTTTCCCATATCCCCCCATATAGGAAGCAATTTGGTAGAGGTGCAGAACCTGTCACATACTCCATCATGACTTTGCATCTGAAATGTCTCCCATAGTGCTTTATACATAGAAATCCCTTCATAAATATGTGTTGAATAAGTAGCTGAATTTCACCTGGTGCCAGATGCTCAAGCCAGCTAACTCAATGACTTTCTGCTGAGTGTTTGTGTACTTACCAAGTAAACATAATTGCTGTTCATCAGACTCTGCCTCTTCTAAGCCTTTGAGGAAACGGCTATTGACCTTGATAACATCATCGATGTTTGAGAATATCACATCCAAGTCTCCCTCTGGCAGCTAAAAGGCATAGAGATTACAACAGGAGGTCAAAAGCATAGATATGAAATAAGTCAAGATTAATTAAACTTGGGGTTAACATTCTGATATCATGTGAATTTTAGAGTTAGAATTGGATTGAGATTTAGGTCCAAGACCCCTGCAAAACTACCAGAAACCCTCATAATAAAAGATAACAAAACATCACCAACAGGAATCAACAAAGCTAGAAATTTCTCAAGATACAATGAAACAGATAATAAATATATGGTGCTATTAAATATAATTAGAAAAATCAGTTTCAAAATAAAGATGGAACTAAACTAATAAACTCTGGAAAAGATGATAAAACTCAACAGTTTGACAAAATCTATTGATAACATAATAAAAGCTATAGATTTGGTGACAGATGGAAATAGTTTATTAAACATTAAAATAATAGCAGAATGAATGGAGGAAAATAAAAAATAAATTTTTTAGAAAAAAATTTTCTAAAAGGTTTTTAAATCAATGTAGACAGTAGTCATTGATATGGAAGACAGAGACAGTAAAGTGTGAAAACTTAAGAAGTGTCAAGTTTCTCAAAGACTGTGTATAAGAAGATAATCTGACCACGATGTTACATTAAATTACACAAGAAAATTTACCAAAAATACTGAAAACAAGGGATAGATTGGGCAGAAGCCTGATGCAGTGGATTTGGAGTCAGAAGACTTGGGTTTGAATTATGTATCTGCCATTTATCAGTCATGGTCCCAGGCAAGTCAGTTAAACTCTCTTGGCCTTCCTTAGCTCCTTCAACTGCAAATGGGTGAGTTGAAATATACGAGCTATAAGGTTCCTTCCAATTCTAAATCTAAAATTCACATGATATCAGAATGTTAACCCCAAAATTTAATTCATCTAGACACATGTGAACTTCAAGACTCAAATTACGAGGAAATTATTTCACAAGCAATCAAGAAACACACATTAAAAAACATCCATTCTAATTGTTCAAGATTTCTCCACAATTAAAAAAAAGGACAGAAGCAGAAATGTGATATGCTTAATGTTTAATGTTTAAATGTTCATTTAAAATCAATTTCTCAGCAAAGACAAGCACTCTTTTTTTGAGAATGAAGGTGGTTCACCAAGTAGTTGAAGCATAAGAACAGGCAGTTTTCAAAAGAAGAAATGTAAGTTAACAATAATGACATGAAACAATGTTCTGAATCATTAATAATAATACATTAGGTACTTCATAGCTATCAGATTGGCCAAGACAAAAAAACTAAACAGTAAATGTTTGAAGGACAGTGTGAAGACAAGCATACTAATTCTGTTGATAGAGCTATGAATTAGTCTGAAAAATAATTTGGAATTATTCTAGAAAAATCACTAGATGCTAATCACCAGTCAATAAACCTACTGTGTGCCAGGAGTTATCCTATGTTTTGGGCAAGACCAGAGTTCAAATTTGACTTCAAACACTTACTAGCTATGTGACCCTGGTCAAGTTACCTAACCCTGTTTGCCTCAGTTTCCTCATTTGCAAAATGAGCTAGAGAAGGAAATGGTAAACCATTCCAGTATATTTGCCAAGAAAACCCTAAATGGGGTCACAAAGAGTAGGACATGACTGGAATGACTGAACAACAGTTGTGCTATGGAAAAGAAAGACATCTTCTGCCCTCAAGGGGCTTACAGTCTAATGGGGAGAAGCCAATACAAAAAAAGAAAGCTGAAAAGCAGGTACCAGGCAGGCTGGGCAGAGAAGGCAAAGAAGTCTAGAAGGAGTGTAGCCAGGTGGGAAAGGAGGAAATGTCTGAGGAAATAAGATACCACTAATCTATGACAAAGATTTTGAACCACTGCTAGGAATACACCCCAAGTAGGTAAATGTCTAGATAAAGAGAATGGTACCATATTTACAAAAATATTTAGAGCAGTACTTTTTGTGATTGCAAAAAAAATGGAAACAAAGTAATCATCTATCAATTGGGAGATGACAGAACAAATTGTGTTCTATAAATGTACTGTACCATAAGGAATGATAGATAAAAAGAATTCAGGGAACTTGGGAAAACTTGTATGAACTAATACATAATAATGTAAGCAGAAAGGAGAGAATATTTTGCACCATGATCAATATAACAAAGAAAAAAATATTAAAAGACATCATAACTCTGATCAAGGCACTGAAAAATCTTCACGTATCTTTTCCCCACAGAGAGGTGGTAGCTGATAAACTGAGAATGAGGCATATGTTATCAGATATGGCCAATATGTTGCTTTGATTTAACTATGCTTTTTTTTCCTAACAAGGGAAGACTAGGCATATTTCAGGGAGAAGAGTTATTGAGAAATGAGTCAATATTCTTTTTAAAGCATCAATAAAACTTTCTTAAAAGATGAAAGGTAACAATTTTTAAAGCTACGTGCACTTGAGAAATTTATAGAGGGAAGGGCCAACCTTAAAAGAGATTTTGATTTATAGAACCTGAAAAGCACAGAGACTTTGGGTCAGACTCAAGTATCAAAGTTAAGTATTTTGAAAGGAAAAAAGGTACAAGTAAGATGGCAGAGGATGAGAAAAGTGAAGGAAGGAGACAATCTCAGGGTGAACAAGTTGGAATCATTTAATAATTACAATTGGGAAAACAGCTTAGGAATATGTCAAAAAACCAACAACAAAAATCTTCACAACCTCAGCTGGATTACATGCAAGCATAAAAATATTAAAACATGTTAAAAAGATTGAAGAAAAAATGTTTACTTCAGCTCTAAAAGGGAAATAGATTTCTACACAAAAGCAAATAAATTATTGGGAACAAGGTAGAGATATTCAATTTTATAACAATGAAAAGTTTCCAAAATACATATATAATAAATATGTGACTAAAAAAGAAAAAAAAACC
>CM053581.1:313005783-313040856 GCA_028627135.1 Pseudochirops cupreus | reverse complement strand
AAAAAAAAGAATATAGGTAATAAAAATCAAAGCAACACTTTGGTCATGTCTGACAACATAATCTTCATTCCATCCTATGCCGGTTACTATCTGCATCTGGGGAGATGGCTCACTCAGAGCCTTAGATTCAAATAAACATGCCTTTTAATCAAAAACGCATTCAGATATACCCAGGGGTCAGCTGTCTTCAAGATAGTTGAAAGAGATTTCCCTGCAGTAAAAACATTTGACAAGGCAGCTCCCTAGCATCTCAGAAACTCTCTGTGCCAAAGTCCTAAAAACCACTTTTCTATTCGTCTTGCCCAAAGGTCCCACCACTGGGTTTCCAGAGTTGACTCAAATTGCCTCAGATAGCTTCTTACCTCACATCAGCTGCTGCTGATGTTGTGGGGAGTGGGGAGGAGAGGGGCAAGTAGCTTACCTCCCCAGTTCCACCAAGATCCTGGCCCACAATACATACCTATAGCCCTGACCCCTCTGCTGAAAGATGAGAGGGGTGTTTCACCATCAGTTCTTTGAAGTTAAAATTATTCACTGTGTCAATCAGAGTTTTAATACTTTTCAGTGTTATTTTCTTCTTCATTATGGTGGTCATGATATATATTGTTCTCTTGATTTTCCTTATTTTTTTCTGTATCAGTTCAAGTGAGGTTCCCCACGTTATTCTGCCTTTGTCATAGTCATTATTTCTTGTGGCACAATATTCCATTACATTCATATGGATACCCTCTGGGTTTTCATGATATTACTCTTTCCTGGTTCTTCCACCATTCCTCCTGCTACTTTCCAGCATGCTTTGCAGGTTCATTTTTTTCTGTCCTTCCCCCTAACTGTGGGTGTACCAGAAAGCACTAGGCTCTCTTTTCTTTTTTCTTTATACTCTCTCATTTGGTGATCTCATCAATTCCCATGGGTTCAATTATTATCTCTTCATAGATGATTCTCAGATCTATATATTCAGCCCTAGTCTCTGTCCTGAGCGCTTGTCCTAAATCATCTATATCTCCATTTGAACTGGATATCTTACAGACATCTTGTTTAAATATGTCTAAAATGAAACTTATTATTTTTCATCCCCAACTCATTCCTCCTTTAAACTTCTCTTTTAAAAACGGCACCACCATTCTTCCAGTTGTATAAGTTGGCATCCTTGGTGACCTCCTTGACACGCTTACTCTACATACTTGAACAGTTGACACGTGTTCCCCTTCTCTGTATTCATATAGCCACCAACCTATTTCAGTGCCCATCATCTCTTATGTAGACTATCACAATAGCCTCCTAACTGGTCTCTGTGCTTCAAGGCCCTCCCTTATTCATTCTGTTCTGCACATGGATATTTAGCTATTTCCAGGCTTTGATATTCCTTACTTGACCTGCGTTCAAGTCCTTGGCTCACATTTACCACGTGGGAGCCTTGGAAAAGTAATTTCACTCCCATGGCCCTCCTTTTCTTCATTTTTAAGATGAGGGGGTTGGACTAGATAGCATTTTAGGGTCATTTTCAGCTTTAAATTTATGATCTTATGATTCAAGTAAAATTTACAACTCGGATGCAAGCAAAACCAGGAAATCCATAAATAATAAAGACTACACGGTCATATTAGAAACATAAGAAGCATTTGGTAAAGTACATCATTTTAACATTTTAAATTTTAAAATGTAAGACTATAAGAATCTTTCCTTTATGTGATTGAAAAGTATGTATTTGAAGCTGCAAGTTAATATTATATACTTTGGGAGAAAGTGGATGGACATTCACACTAAAAACAAGTATTAAATCAGTCATCTATCAATCAAAAAGTATTTTTTAAGTACCTCCAATATATTAGACATTTTTCTAAGTGCTGGGGCTACAAAGACAAGTCCTTCAAGAAGTTTATGTTCCAACAGAGAGGGTGATATGTACCTGTACAAGTGTACATGTAATATAAGGTGGTTTTGGTTTTTCATAGAGAGAGCACTAATGACTGAGGGGAATCAGAAAGAGCCCCTTGATCTTCACCCTAAAGGAAACGAGAGAGTTCATTCCAGGCACTGGGTAAAGCCAGTGCAAAAGTACAGAGATGGGAGATGGAGCTTCTTGTGTATAGAATGGAGGGTAAGCCAGTGGGGCTTGATCTCAGAGTGTGTGGAGGGTAGTGATATGTAAGAAAGGTAGATGATGAATCCCTGGAAAGGTGGGAAGGACCATATTGTGAAGGGCTTTAAATGGCAATCAGAGGCACTGATACCTAATTCTAGCAAAAATAAAGAGGCACTGGAATTTGCTGAGAAGGTAGATAACATGGTCAGACCCATACTTTAGGAAAATCATTTCAGCAACTATGTGGAGGATAGATTAGATTGAGGAGAGATTTGAGATAGGAACCCCAATTAGGATGCCTTTGAAATGGCTCAGATGGGAGATGAGAGGACATGAACTAGAGTGGTCACTGTGTGAGTCCCAAGAATTTAATCTGGTCTAATGCAAGATTAATTAAGCAAATAGAAATGACAAGATTTGTCAACTTATTTGATATGGGGGGGTGAGTGTGAAGAATCAAGGATGGCACTGAGATCATACACCTCTGTGACCAGAAAGATAATAGATAGGAGGAGGTGGGTCTGAGGGGAAAGAGATTGAATTTGGAATTAAATATGTTGAGGTTGAGGCATGAGAATGAAACTCAGGAGAGGGAAATAAAAGGAGACTTATCCATGAGCATCAATCCTATTTGACATACTCTTAACAGGTTAGTAATTAGACACTGTCAGATATGACTGCCTCATAGTTTTTCTTTGTTAAAATGGAAGGCTTTAGACTAGTGTGTGTAGAGAAGTTATAGCTAGAAATGATCGTGATGTGAAATCGTGTCGTCAATAAATCTTTAAAGCTAAAGAGAGAAATGTTAACAAAGACATTAAAAGAATAATCACTGACAATGAAGAAACTAGAAGCATCTCTCTTTGTAGATGACATGATAACATATCTACAAAAGCCAGCACAGTCAACAACAGAATTAATTGGAGTAAAATTAGTCCTATAGAGTATCGTAGTATAAGATTCTCATAGAAATAATTTTCATGTTTATAGACTTCCCAAAAGAATCAAGGTTAATTGGGAAAGAAGTAGCTTTTATAATAACAACAAAGAGTATCATTTTTCGGTATTAACTTACATACATGAGATCTATATAAAGACAATTTCAGAATGTTTTTGACAGAGATCAAGGGAAAACTGCCCAGAAGGGTGACTCTGGCTCATTGTTAGATTAAAAAAATATAGTAAAAATGTGAATACTTCCCAGACTAATTTACAGATTGAGCATAATACCAGTCCAAATATTAATAGATTATTTCTTTGAGGGGGTGGGGAGAGATTTCATTCAGGCCTTTGATCTTGTCAGTATAGTGAAGACTGGCAGTATAGAAACAACATTTACAGCAAATATATCAGACAAAAGCCTGAAATGTAGAACCTATTGGAGCTGTGTATTGGATACATAAACTTGTCTTGGATGCTCTGCTAATCACATACATACTGTCACTGAGGAAACCGGCTTTACCAAAGTAGATCAGCAACAGTTCTGCAAACCGATGTGATGTGCCAGGAGCATTGAGTTAGGTGACTTTTCCAATGTCATACACAATCAGCAGACATCAGAGGTCCAACTGGAACTCAGGTCTTCCTGGAAAGTTTCTATTCACTGTGCAACTCTGCATCTCAGGTCATTTTTTGGAATTACCCAAAATCCTGATAAAATTCATATGGGAACATAGATAGGAAGGGATATCAAGAAAAGCAGTAAAAAAGAAATGATAACTAGAGACTTGTCTAATCAAATTTGTAATGTGCTCTAGAGCAAGAGTTATTAAAAACTGTCTGGTACAAAAGAAAACAAATAGATTGATGGAACAGAATAGAAAACCCTGAAATACAGAAATAGCAACAATTCTCTCTCTCTCTCTCTCTCTCTCTCTCTCTCTCTCTCTCTTTCTCTCTCTCTCTCTGTCTTTCTCTCTCTCTCTGTCTCTGTCTCTCTGTCTGTCTATCTCTCTCTCCCCCCCTTCTCTTTCTCTCTGTCTCTCTCCCTTCCCTCCCTTCCTCTCCCTCCCTCTTTTTCTTTCTGTCTCTCTGTGTATGTGTATATATATATATGCATATGAAGAAATATGTAAATATTTTAAAGCACTTTTGGGATATATATATATAATATATATACACACATATATATTGTATGTGTATACGCACTATATGTGTGTGTATGTATTCACTCAGTATGTGACAAACCTATGTTTTGAAAGACCCAGGGAATGGAATCAATATCCAATGTTAGGAAAGTTGGATAGTAGAAACTAGGTTTGGATCCCTTACTCATACCACACATGAAGATAAATTCTATATCAGCAATCTAAATATTTTTTAAAATGTAGAATGCTAAAAGAAAAAGTAATACTAGGCTTGGCCATGGTGAATAAAAGCATTTCCACCAATCAAGCAAATAGAAGAAATTACTGGAGACAAAGTCAATGCATTTGACTATACAAAAAAAAAAAGGATTCTGTACAACAAAATAGGTAACATCTCTAAATTAACAGAAAAGAGACTAGTAACAATATTTGCAGCAAATCTATTAGACATAAACTTGACATCTAGAATCAATAGTATCTGCATGTAGGGTCCCTAGAGTTTTCTAGGATCTTCTACTTATCCCATGCATTCACATTATCTATCTTTCTTTCTTTCTTTCTTTCTTTCTTTCTTTCTTTCCTTTTTGGAGGGCAGTTGGGGTTAAGTGACTTGCCCAAGGTCACACAGCTAAGTTTTTGTGTTAAGTGTCTAAGGCCGAATTTAAACTCAGGTCCTCCTGACGCCAGGGCTGGTGCCCTATTCACTGTGCTACCTAGCTGCCCCCCACATTATCTTTCCCATAACATTCAGATACTCAGTTTGGTCACTTGAGTAATACTAGCCAAGTGGAATGAGGCCCCTTCTTTGGATGGGGTCCAGCACTGGGAATTCACCTAGCTGGCCAGGGATGCCCTGAAAAGAGGACAGTTAGGTGGTGCAGTAGATAGAGTGCAGGACCTGAAGTTAGTAAGATTCATCTTCTTGAGTTCAAATCTGGCCTCAGATACTATGACTTCCAAGTCACTTAATGCCGTTTGCCTCAGTTTCCTCAACTGGAAAATGAGCTGGAAAAAAATGGTAAACTACTCCCAATATCTTTGCCAAGAAGACCCCAAATGGGGTCATGAAGAGTTAGACATGACCAAACCTACTGACCAACAAAAACCCTGATAAGAATTTTTTGCAAGCATAGAATGCATTTTACCAACTCATAGATAAAATGCAATTAATAGTCAACAAACATTTATTAAGCACTTGTTCTGTGTTGGGCATTGTGTTAGGCCAAGTGGGTGTGGCAGTGTGCTTTTCTGTATATGTCTTCCCTATGCTGATATGTTATATCCCTGAAAGAGTATAAGCTCTTTGAGAGGAGGAACGATTTCATTTTTGTGGTTTTGAATCCCTAGCTTCTAGCAAAGGTGCCTGACACATAGAGAGCATTTAACAAATGCCTCTTCAGTCTTTTATTGATTCTTCATGCAGAAATTCCCCACACTAATGGCATTTTAGATTTCCATGAATATATATGGGTGCATACACAGCACATTTATTTATGTATATAACAGACATGTACATATATATATATATATATATACACATACTGTGAATATACACGTGTGCATGTGTGTGTGTGTGTGTGTGTGTGTGTGTGTGTACACTAGGGTTTAGATCTGTGAATTAATTAGCATAGGAAAATCTTGGGTAAGGATGTTCCCTCTAACGCTGCAGATCAGCACCTTCTTAACTTACAGTCTTAGAGCAGCATGCCTGCATTGTGGTCTGCAACACTTCTGAGTGAGACCTGAAGCAGATTAAAATGTAATTGGGAAACATTTAACAAAATAAATATAAATGAAATAGAGTATAGCTAATGTTAATACATGGTTTTCTAAGTCAGCATTCAGCCAGCAGGGATACTCAGGTGTGGGCTAGTATTTTATCTGAGATTGACATCACTGCTCTAGAGCCCTGAAAAGTTAAATGACTTGACCACAGTGAGATAGTCAACAAGTGTTAAAGGCAGGATTTGCACATGCAGACATGCGTGCATGCACGCCCACACACACACCTATTTCTGACCACTGCCAGGATTTCATAGATGCCACACTTTCTGATACAGCCCTGAGGATTTTTGACAGATGAGAAATAGTGCTTCTATTGCCTAAGAAAAGTCAAACTCCCCATTCAAGGATGGCCAGGTACTAACCAAAATTAGGAATTAAACAAAAAAGACACTGTAAAAGAAATGAAAAACAACTATGAGCATGAACCTGGGATGGCTGTACCATTGTCCTCTCGAGAGCAGGTAGTGAATAATGCTAGCAAGGGAATTAGCCATGTAAGGTCCCCATCCTTGAAAGCATTTCAGTAAAAACTGGTGTACCACCAGTCACAAACGTTGTATACCTTGGGTTTCTTCTAACTCTAACAGTTTCTGATTCTTTGAGAGCCATCAATCTCTAAGTTAGAGAAAGAGCTGGAGACATTGTCAGATCCCTCATTAATAAGAGACTAGCAGTAAGAGAAATACTGAGGTGAAACAGTGGCCAATAGAGAGAATGGGAAAGTCTGAGGATCCAAGGAACATTGACTGAGATCTGGAAGGGACCTTAGAATTCATCTGGTTTAACCCCTTCATTTTACAGATGTAAGCCCAGAGAAATGAGATGAGTTGCTCAAAGGTAGTGAGTGGCAGAATCGGTGTTTAGACCCAGGGCCTCTGACTACAATACCCTTTCCCCTGTAGCACACTGCCTCCCAGTCATTGATAGCAAAAAAAAAAATGGATTTGAATCACTTTGCTTCAATTTGTTCTTGGATTATTATGTCTTCCATTGATCTCTCTGTCTTCTTATTCTCTGTGTGTTTTTAGGTGGTGGCTGCATATCCATTTGCAGCCAGGAGCAGCCATGAAGTAAGCCTACAGGCTGGACAGCCAGTAACAGTCCTGGAGAGGCAGGACAAGAAGGGAAACCCAGAATGGAGCCTCGTGGAAGTCAATGGACAGAGGGGTTATGTGCCCTCCAACTTCCTGGTCCGCATTTCAAGCCCTGCATCCTGGGGCTGGAGGTTGCCCCCTTGTAACAGCCCCCCGTCCCACATGTGATAGGAGGGATGGAGAAGAGGTTGTGAAGGTCGGTGTGGGTTGATGGGGGTAAGAAAGGTCTCAGAGCAGGACACAGGGCTGGGGGGTGTGAGACAAAGCAGCCTACTAGATACCATCGCCACCTCTGCTAGGGAAGTGGGGTGGAAGGCGAGGATGAGTGCTCTAGAATGTCTCTCCATAGAGCCTTTGTGGGCAGAGAAGGTCTGTGAGGGCTTGGAGTAAAACATTGTGAAAAGCAATGTGTGTATGAGAGAGAGGTATTACAAAGCTTTAAAGAATGCTGGATGTGGCATTAGAGGATTTGAGTTTGATTCTGGTTCTCCCAGTTACTGTTTCTGTGGCTTCAGCTAAGTTAGTTATCCCCTGTGGGCCTCCAGATCTCCATCTGTAAAATGGGGGGGGGTTGCATTAGGTGACCTCTGAGGTCCTTTTCAACCCTAAACCTGTGATACGATGTGAAGCTCTCAGCCTAGGAGTGGTGAGCATTCAGAGACAGCTTCTCACAAACTGGGCAGAAGCATTGACCCTAGGAGGGACTGGGCAGGAGGTCTGTGCCTACGTGTGTCTAGACTGGACTGCAGTTTCTCAATGGGCATGATCTATGAAATGTCCAGCACATAGTAGACGCTTAATAAAAGTTTTTTTTTTTGAATCAGCATCTGGGGGCACAGTGGATTAGAACACTGGGTCTAGAGTCAGGAAGACCTGAGTTCAAATCTAGCCTTAGATATGTAATAACTGTATAACCTTGGGTAAGTCATTTAACACCTATTTGCCTTAGTTTCCTCAACTGTAAAATGAGATAATAATAGCACCTACCTCCCAGGGTTGTAAGGATGAGATGAGACAATATTTGTAAAGTGCTTAGTGCAATGCCTATCACATAGTGAGTGCTGTATAAATGCTATTTATTATTATTATTATTTATGCTAGCCATCCAGGGAAGATTCAGGAAGTTCTGGAGGTTTTCTGTTTATTGGTTGGGTTTGCATGAGGTTGAATTTGCAGTTCAGTGATCACCTCTAGATATTTTGTGTTTCTTAGCAAATTTTCCTTAAATTTGGAACAAAATTAGAATTCTAGTTATGAATGTAGCACATACTTGATGATTATTTCAGGGAAAGTTTGCCATTTGAGGGGTGGGTGGGGTGGGTTTAGGGCAGGGGTCAGTTTCGCATAACCACCTATATCCCGAAGCTAGCCCAGGCAATCGGTGGTGTTTGTGTAGAAGCTCAGACCTGGCCAGCTCATCAAAGATGACTTATCTAGATTGGGAGAGACCATGTATATTTTTAGTGCTGGCTAGAATTTGGGGGCCAAAGTCAGAACGTCTCTGCTTTTAGGCAAAGGATAAAAAGTACTCATTGCAAGACACACAGAGCAACTAGTAGATGCTGTGGACATTTTTTTGATCGTAAAGATTAGATGGAACAAAATTAGAGTGAGTTTCTAAGCATGAGAAGAGGTAACATTTTGATTTAGTAATAAAAGGAGGCATCAGATCAATATTCTATCTTGCTGTCATTGCAGCAGTTAACTCAGCCTGAGCTATGCCTTCTGAAGTGGTCAAGGGAAAATAGAACCTCATAGTTAGAGGCACCAGGAAATTCATTTTCTGGTGTTCCTCCAAGGGTGGCTGCTGTCTGGCAATGAGAGAACTCCAGTCCACACAGTCCCTTTCACCAGCTCCAAATCCACTTTACCTAGCATTCCAAGCTTACTGTCCTCCCTCCTTCTGGAGTAATGGAAGGAATAGTGGCAACAGGAAGGCCCTTCATACAATGAGACTAGCTTGTGTTCCATTTAGCTCTGAACTGGACTAGGTAACGATGGGACACTTTTGAGGAGTCCCTGCTAAAAATGTGATGTCAGAGGCCAGATTAAAGTGGGACCTGTTGATCTAGGATATCCTGAAGATATACTTTTTGTTGAATGTATTTTATGAAGATTTGCACAAAAGTTGATTTTTTTTTTTAGACATATAGGAGGTAGTGAAAGATGCCTGGAGCATCTACATGTAGGGTAAATAAAGGTGTTTCATAGCTTTTTAGGAGAGGGTTCATAGCCTGTTGTAGAGTATTGGAGAATGAATATTATTGTTTGTATTAGTCTGTAAACACTGGTTAAGAGCCTACCATGGGCCAGCACTGTGCTAAGCTATTAATACTTATAGCTAAGTGCTATTAGTGTTAATGATAAATTTAGGGGGGAGTAGGAGTTCACACCTGTAGTGTATGGAATTCCTGGTATAGATTCCCCTTCCATGGCTAGTATGTGTCAGAGGTTGGCCTTGAACCAACATCTTCCTCACTCCACGGCCAGTCCCCTCTCTACTACATCAGTCTGGTTCTCAGTAACGATGATAATAACTCATATTTTCCATAGCACTTTAAGGTTTACAACACACTTTCTTCCCAATCCTGTGATATAAGCAATTTTAAGTATTATTCCCATTTTAGAGTTGAAGAAACTGAGGCTGAGTGGTTTAGAGATATCTCTAAGATTACACAGCTACTAAGTAGCAGAACTGGGATTTGACTCCCACTGATTTCCAGACCAATGTGCATTTCTCCCAACATACTGCCTCTCTTCACCTGTCCTGAAACTTCCACGGTAACCAGCAGAGGGCACTGGAACCACACCTAACCCGATTGACTAATAATGTGAGTGGGCAGTTCCAAACTCTGGGGAAAGCCCTTTACCAGCATGTGCCATGATAGGGGTTCTACTGAGAGCTGAGAATGAGGGTGAGGGTAACCAATGAATGGGGCCTGATACTGGGGCCCTGATAAGTGTCACTGGGTTGTGTGAAACACTGGGAGCTTGGGGCCAAATGCTGGTGAGCCTGGCTGGGATCTGCCATGGCCATTCCGGGGCAGTTCAGACTCAGGACAACTTGTAGAATGATGGGGTAGGTTAGTAAGCAGGCTTCTGGGTTCTTGCCTCCTTTGACTTTATTGATCCTTACCTCTTCTTGTCTTTGAAAAAACCTACACTTTGACCTTATCATACCTGCTAGTTACTCTCTTCTTTGTTTTCCTGCAAACCCTTTTGGAATACCTAGTGGTCCTGCTCACTTTGGCTTTTTAAATGACCAGTGGAATTCTTGTTCCCATGAACTATGCGGCTAGATTAAGACTGATTGGATTTTGAGAGAGCAGTTGTTTGAAAAAGGTGAGACGTGAGTCCTCAGGTATCTTTAGGGGACTTAGTGAAATGTGCCTTTGTATCGATTCAGAGTTGTTAATTGTACTGTGGTATATTTTCCACTCTACAAATATTTTAAAATTGACCCCTAAATGGCTGATTAGGCTTCATGACAGGAAATCTGGAATGGGAGACACTAAATGCTTTTTGGGAATGGATCTTATATAAAGCAATACCAAAGAGTTTCGATTTTATGAGCTGTTTGTTTCCTCCCATGTTCTTGTTACCAACCTGGGTGCCATATCCAGGGACCTGGAGAACCAAACCTGTATATCCTGTTTGTATTTAGTAAAAGGATTTAATTTTTTTAAAATTATCTGCCTAATTGATTCAGTCTCTGCATCAGAGGTTCTTAATCTTGGGTCCATTAACTTAGATGGGGAGGGGGGAACCTACATCTTTACTTCAATAGAATTGGTGGTTTCCTTTTAATTTTATGCATTTAAAATTATTATTCTGAGAAGGGGCCCATCAACTTCACCAGATTGCCAAATGAGGCCATGACACAAAAAAACTTGTTAAGAATCTCTACTCAAGATTGTGAATTTGCATTTAGGGCCAGTGTGTTCATGGCCTAAGAATGTGCCTTCATATAGAATTAGAATTGTTGTACTGTGATATATTTATTACTTGGTAAACAGATGTTTTATAATGTGCTATGCTATTTGAGTTCTGAATCTAAAGCTTAAATAGGACAATTTCTATTTATTCCCGGGAGAGAGAAGATAATGTCCAGTTTTATCCCTCCCTGTGATCTACTTACCTCCCTTGTGACTCAACTTCCTGATCTAGGAAATGGGAAAAATTATGCCTATGTTACAGGAGCAATGAAGGAGAATGTGATGAAAAATGATTTGAATATCAGCTGTGTAGAAAATTGAAGACTACTTGAAATAAAGAACTTAACTATAAAAACTTGTCTTATGCTTTTTATTTTCTTGACAGCACTGGGCTACTGGGCTTAAATAACTTTAATCAACTTCAACATTTATCGAGGGCTTACTAGAGGTATAGCCCTTTGAGAAAAACCAAGACCTCTAGAATTAAAAGAGACCATCAATTCCAATGCCTTCATCTATTCTATTCTGTTCTATTCTGTTCTATTCTATTCTATTCTATTCTTTTCTATTCTATTCTATATTCTATTCTATTCTATTCCATTCCATTCCATTCTATTCTATTCTATTCTGTTCTGTTCTATTCTTTAGATGAAGAAACTGTAACCCTTGGAAAGGAAACAAATTTGCACAAGGTCATACACCTCTATATGATTCTGTTCCTGACCTCAAGATGGTCATGAAGGAATTGGGACTAACTGGGTGCTATAGGGCCAACTAAACTTTGGCTGCCATGGTACATTCCATAATCTGTGGTCTTTTTGTCTATATCCCTTTCCTTAATGGACATAAGAACGTGTCTGTTATTTAGGACTTCTAACCCTACAAATCCTAGGAAATGATTTGATGTTGCTTGCTAAAAATGTATAAAGGGAAAGTTGTAAGGCCTTAAAATACAGACTTTGTTGTCAGTTAACCAATAGAATACGTCTTAAGGCTATTCTCTTTGGCAATTGGTAAGTTAGAGAGAAAATAACTTTGTTTAGTTCTTACTGACTGTTCTGTTTACCTATATAATTTTTTATCCAGTTACTCCACTTTACCTTCTGCTGGACTGCTGGGAAGATGGCTCCCTGTTGCCAATATTACAATGCTAATGTAATTTAGCATTGTAAATTGCTAATTTTAGCCCAAATGAAGTAGGTTTTTTCTTCTTGTTCTTTTTTTTTTTTTAGCACCCTAGTTTCTATAGATAACAAATCTCTGGATCCTAATCAGGTAGTAAGAAAGATGAATCTTCTGATATTATGCTCTTCGTTTCATGTAGCCAATCACAGCCCTAAAATCTCTGAGAACTAGGAAATTGAAACATTATTATTGTGTGTCAGTGATAGGACCTTTTCTGGATTAAAAAGGGAAAATTGGTACTATTGCTCTGGTCCTTGTACCTCCCCTTTCCCACTAGCCATCATTGATATTGGTGCCCCATCTGAGACATCTAGGCATTACCTAACCCCACTAGGTGATCAGAGATAGGCCTCTGTGCTGCTCAGATGACTGGTGGAGAGCCAGCTGGAGACACAGACAGACCTGAGGGTAGTCTGGTCTAATCTCTAGCCCTCCAGAGACCTCTGCTGGCTACATAGAGTATCCTTCAATTAGCCTCATTAGACTGTAGGATGCCCATATTAACTTTATTTTTTCCCTCCCCAGGTATAGTGTTAACTGATTTTTCAAAAAATATCACTTATTTAGAGGGCAATTGCCATTAAATGTAGGAGGTAAGAAGGATAGGTAATCAGTCTAGGTAAGGAGGAAAGATCACTACCTCTGCAGTCAGAGAACTTAGCTTCTAAACCTGGTTCAGATAATTACTAGCTTTGTGACCAAAGGCAAGTTTCTTAGCCTTCCTGGGCTTCATATTTAGAATAAGAGTGGGGACAGTTAGGTGGCACAGTGAATAGAGCACTGGTCCTGGAGTCAGGTGGACCTGAGTACAAATCCAACCTCAGACACTTGACATACTTACTAGCTGTGTGACCTTGGGCAAATCACTTAACCCCAATTGCCTTGCCTTCCCTCCTCCAAAAACAAAACAAAAAAAAGAGTGGCCTAGATCAGTGTTTCTTAAACTGTGGGTGAGTGACCCCATGTAGGGTCATGAAAATTTTGCAACAGTAAAAGGTTTCTGAATGCACAATAACCAAAAAAATAATTAAAAATCAAATGCATAATGAATCCAAGCAAGGTGTTTCCTACAGCACTTGCCTGTGTTATATCGTGCAACTTCATTGTAGCCTTGGTTCTGAACACAGAGCATGCACACTTTTCACAGCCCCTGCTGTTACCACACAACACCAGCAAATGCTGCCAAAATGTGAAAAGTTGCAAGTGGAAAAAGTGTAAGAAGCCCTGGTCTAGATCACTTCTGAGGTACCTTCTAGCTCTAGCCTTGTGATTCTGTGATTTGATTACTTTGCCTTTTCAGTTATTTCCAGATCACCATTAAAATAATCCTCTCTTATTTAGTAAAAGGAGCAGAGCACTAATTTGATATGTTATGAAACATGGGGTCTTTCAAAGGAGAAGGGCATTCCAGGCCAAAGATTCAGCAGGAAGATTTTAGGGAGAAAGAGACAATTTTCTATGGATTTTTCCCCAGTGTCAAGGCCTGGGGCAAACTTGAGCTGATCAGAAGATCAGGAGAGCTGCTGTTGCTGCTCTTGCCATCCTGGGTGGGTTCATGGGTATGAGCTGCCCTCCCTCACCTTTGGTGCTAGAAAAGGACTCATCTCAGGAATACTTAAAGGTATTTTCATCCCTATTTCACAGATGAAGAAATTGAGACTCAGAGAGTTACTTGGTTTGCCAGTGATCAAACAGTTAGAAAACATCGAAGTTAAAACTTGAACTCAGATTTCTTTATTGTAAATCCAATGTTTTCTGCAGAGTATCATACTGTGCACTCGCCCTCCCACCCCCTTTCTCTTCATCTCTCACCAGCTGAGAGACGGGACACAAGATAGGAGTCAGTTAGATGAAGAGGTAAGGGAAGGAAAGTTCCCTTGCATGGGCTGGTAGCTGGGAGCTGGGGTTGTAGCAGAATCCCCAGAGTCTGAAGGAGTATAGCCAGGTGATGGACAAGAAAGCATACTTGGAGCGGCTTGGTTGTAGTGAATAGAGCACCGGCCCTGGAGTCAGAAGGACCTGAGTTCAAATTTGAACTCAGACACTTAACACTTAGTAGCCATGTGACCTTGGGCAAGTCACTTAACCCCAAATGCACTGCCCTCCCACCTCCAAAAAGCAAAAACCAAAAACCAAAAAAAAACCTCCAAAAAAACCCATACTTAACCCTTGGATCAAAGGGCCAATTGCATTGGACTTTTTCCTCATTGGTGAGGATTGATGACTCAATACCCTGTGCTTCTACCCTGGTCTTTCTTTTGGCTTCCAGAATCAAGAGAGAAGATTCATGATTCCAATCTCTCTTCAGGTTCATGAAGGGAGAAAAGACTCTGGGGAGAAGCTAGCAATCTTTATTATTTCCAGCTTACTACACTAGAGATTTCAGAGACTTATCTCCTTGAATAAGATCTGAGACTCTCTTGAATTTCAGTTATCTTGAGCTGAGGTATCTTGCTCTCAGTGGCAGAGCTCATTCACTCTATATTGTCTAGTGTAAATTCTATGTATATTTTTTCTGATTTCTGTTTTTGCTATTGACTTGGATAAGGGGATTTATCTACTATGTGTATTGATTGTGCAAATGGCATTTGGTGGGAAGAGAGTCAAGCCTTAGATTTATACTTTGGGACATTTCTTCCCTATTAAAGGAATAATATTTAAGGGAGCAAATAATATATTTCTAGCCCAGTATTCCCTCTCTCTGAGGAGAGTAGAATGGCCATTCTCTGACCCCAACCTCCTACTTCCCCTCCTCACAGGAATCAAAGTCTTCCTTGGAGAAGGTAGGAGGATGAGATGGTAGAAATATATAGATTCTTATGAGTTACATCTAGAGATACTCATGTACGTAATTTAGTGTGTTATGAAACATGGGAATGTGTAACCTGTGTGGGCAAAACCAAAGTCTTGTACTGTACGTACTTTGTACACATAAAAAGCAGAGGTGGTGTATAAAGAGGGAAAGGATAGAACTAGGAGCACTTTCAGAAACCACACTCCTGTGCACTCAAATTCCTAGGTAGGGAAGAGATAGCTTACCCATTACTTTTTTTTCCCAGAATATTGGAAGATGAAGTCCCCCACTATCATGGGGAAGATGGGATTAGGGTTCAAAGCCATATTCCTGTTCCCTTTTGAAGAAGGACTATAAACCCTCAAAGGCCTTCTCATAACACTCATGATGGCATTGGTCCTCTTCAAGAACAAAGGGCAATCACTGATACTGGGGAGGAGGTGTGCTTTGCCACTCAGTGCCTCAGGCTTGTCCAATCTGGCCTTTGGGAAACAAAAGACCACAGGGCCTCATGTTCAGTAATCTAGTTTTCTTCATGTCTAAAAATGTATTTCTGTTATCCACTTGAACCCTGAAGGACATAGGTGCAGTTTGGGAAAGGCAAACTTAGAAGAGCTCTAGAAGGCAGAGGAGAACTCCTTTGTCAACCAATTTTCCCAAGTAAATTTGTTAATCTTACGGGAAATGGATGAACTAAACACACACGCACACACACACACACACACACACACACACGTATATTTTGGTGTGGGTGTGTGTGAAGATAAAGAGATAAGAGAGAAAAAGAAAGAAAAATAAGAAAAGAGAGAAAAGAGAAAGAAAAAAGTGAGAGAGAAAAGGGGAAAAGGTGAGAGTGAAAAGGGGAAAAGGTGAGAAAGAGAGAGAGGGAGAGAGAATGAGAGAACTTGGAGTACTGGATAGAGAGCTGGCCTTAGAGTCAGGAGCACCTAGGTTCAAGTGCTGCCTCTGACACACACTAACTGTGTGACCCTGGTCAAGTCATTTGAGCTTATGACTCTAGGCAACTCTTTTAAGACTCAGATGTTTGGTAGGTGCAGATGTTCATGGAAATATAGATACACATCTACATATAGTTATGCTTCCCTGCATTAAAATTCATTTCTGTGCAAAAATACATATAATTAAAAGAAAACAGATTGGGAAAAACATTGATGGCAAATATAACACGTAAGAGTTTGACATTTAAAACATATAACAAACTGTTAAATCACAATGGTAATTAGTTGCTAGTTCATGATATTATAAATAAATGGTCAAAAGACATGAACAGATCATTTTCAAAAGAGGAAATAGACATTGCTAATAATCACTTGAAAAATGTTCGACTTCCCTAATCAAACAACATAGATTAAAACAACAATGAGGTACCACTTCACACCCATCAAAAAGGCAAAAAAATAATTAAAAGCAATGACAGAATGCTGACAGGAATAGGGAAAAATAGGTGCCCTCACTCATTGCTGGTAGAACTGCAAATTTATAGAATATTTTTGGAGAACAATCTGGCAGTTTGCAAAAGAAGTCACAAAAATAAATATATCCTTATACTCTGAAAATGTTATTAAATATTTTTAAAGGTATTCAAAAATTTTCATAACAGCATTTCATGAAATTGTAACACACACACACACACACACACACACACACACACACACACACACACACACACACACCCCCTAGAAACAACCTAAATGTAATGAAATTGTATTGTGCAACCAGTAGAAGAATCTGGGAAGATCTTCGTGAAATGGTACAAAAAGAATAGATCAGAACCAGAAGAAGGTAATGCACATTTTGAGGGTGGGAAGGGGTGAAGGGATATGTAAATTATTATCTACTGATACAAAGCAATTGGCACCTTAAAGTTTTAAGAGTTGTTTGGAGGCAAGGAGACAAGTGATTGACTGGGTTCTCATAGCCAGTGTGTCATAGAAAAGACTTGAAACAGATTTTCTTGATTCTGAAGCTCTCCACTATGACAGTGGTGTTCAAACTTTAAAAAATTATACACATTTTACAAAATTTAATTTATGTGTTAAATTTTACTTGTAAAAAAAAAAAGATTAGCATGTACCCTCAGTATGGTGTATATTAATGTGGTTGTTGTCCTTCCTTCTGAAAGAGGACCAAAATGACATCACTATGTTAGAGTCAAGTTACAGTATGTCCAGCTGTGGCTGATCACACCACCAGAATCTGGGTATGCTCTACCACAAGTCGTGCACAAATAGTCCATGTGAATATTTGGGGTGGATTCTCTAAATTTGCATATGTTGTGTTTCTTTTGAGCTACTTCAATTCTTTGCTCATAGAGCACCATACCTTCTTTGACCGCCATGCTGGGCTGTCCTGTGCCATTGTCTCACCATGTGAGCTCTTGCCTTGTGTGAATTCTACATAAAACAGTTTTTTTGGTGTTTGGCATTCAAACAATGTGACCATCCCATTGGAGTTGTGCTCTCTGCAGTGGAGTTTGAATGCTTGGCAGTTTAGCTCAAGAAAGGGTCTCAGTGTCTTGTATCTTATCCTGCCAGGTGATCTTTGATATTGATTTATTTATAAATTAGATCCACATCCACAGAGCCTTTATGTGTGATATTAAGGATATCCATTCTCATCATTACTCTTATATATAGTGCTAAAAATGTTAACTATTGCAAGAAGACAAGGGGAAAAAAGAAGAGAATAAGCATGGGTAAATGTAATGTTAATGGGCATTGAAGATCTTCCCTGCCCATTAATAGGCCTCATGTGGAGCCCAACAAGAGAAGCTTGCTTAGGGGAGGCTGGTTTTTCAGGAAGTCCCACACCTTGTTACTTTGTAATTAGGCAGTGGGTCATGAGGGTTGTGATGCCCTCTGACCCTGAAGAAGTGAATATATGTGTGTGTGTGTATACATATATATATATATATATATATATAATTTTGCTTTGGGGCTCACTCATTGGAAGAGTGTTCCTGTGATGTAGCCAGATGAGACTCTGAGTAGCTGTTAAAGAGCCCCCTGGGTTTGAAACCCCAGATGTTGGTGCTTCTCTCTCTGGTAACTATGTATGTATGTAATGTTCAGACAGTTAGATCTGTCTATTGATCTGTGATGTTTATATTATTTGGTCAGATGGCTAGATGCCCTGTCTGTTGGTCTCTATGCTATTATTTCTGCTTGTAATTTCTGTTTGTATTTTCTCTGAAGTTCAGGGTGCTGACTTTTCGCCCTTCAACTAAGTAAGTTTATATACACACACACACACACACACACACACACACACACACACACACACATATAAATATTCAATTTAAGTAAGATTGTTGACCCCTTTTGAGTTGCTTTCCTTTAGAAAAACAGATCAAAGAACCTGTGCTAGCAGACCTCCTGTGTGCTCGTGTTATTGGTCTTACACTCCCACAGCAGCTGCAAGTAGTATTGCTGTTCTAGTAAAGAAAACAAAATTATAGTTTTTTTCAGAGGATATGAGAATTTACTTAGAGGACTCGTCAACTAAAAAATTAATTGTAGCAATAACTTCAGCAACATTGAAAGATATAAAATAAGCCTACATCAATCATCATCATTTCTGAATATTGCCAGCAAAATTCAGCAGAAATTCTCTTTAAAATAGCTACAAAAAGAACAAAAGAGTCTACCTTCTAAAATACACAGAGACTACATGAATATAACTATAAAATAATCTTTACACAAATAGAGTTCTAAATAGTTTGGAGAAATATTAATTTCTCATGGATAGACAAAGGCAATATAAAAAAGTGACAATATTACTTAAATTAATTTATTTGGGACCATTCCAATCCAAAAACCAAAGTATTACTTTATAGAGTTAGAAAAAATATTCATCTGGAGGAGCAAAGGGTCAAGAATCCTAAAGGAATTAATGAAAAAGAAGTGGGAAGGAAGAGGGGCTTGAGCAGTACCTGATCTCAAACTACACTACAAAGAAATAATCATAAGAATTATTTGGTATTGGATAAGAAATAGCTACTGGGGCAAGAGCTCATTGTTCAACAAAAACTGTTGGAAAAACTGGAAAGCAGTATGGCAGACACTAGGCATAGAACAACACCTCACACTTTATAACAAACTCCTATTGGATATTTGACTTAGACACAAAGGCTGACATTGGCAAATTAGAGGAGTAAGGAAGAAAAAAAATCTGTCAGATCTACAGATCAGTAAAGAAGAGCTTACGACCAAGTAAAGGATAAAGATGCTTACAGAGGTAATGGACAATTTTGGTCACATAAAATTAATAAGTTTTTGCTCAAGCAATACCAATGTAACTAAGCTTAGATGAGAAATAGGAAACTGGGGAAAATCTTTGGAGCAAATTTCTTTATTAAAGGGCTTATTTCTCATTTTTATATGGAGCGCTGATTCTTATTTATAAGAGCCATTCCCCAAGTGGTAAATAGTCAAAGAATATAAACAAGCAGTTTTCAGAGGAATAAAGCCAAACCATGAAGAGTCATATTTTAAAAATGGTTCAAATGACTACTAATTAGAGAAATGAAAATTAAAGCAATTCTGAGGTCTTACCTCATCCCCAGAAAATTGGCAAAAGTAGATGAAAATGGAAAACAATAAATGCTAGAAGGACTACGAAAAAATAGTCTTATTGTGTGTGTGTGTGTGTGTGTGTGTGTGTGTGTGTACACACATACATAGATATATACATAATGTACATTTTGTAAAGCTGTGAACTGATCCAGTCGTTCTGAAGAGCAATTCGGAACTGCTAGACTGGGACTTGTTTAGACATGGACAATTTTGAATTTTTTTTCATTGACTATGTTTTTATTATAAAAGGGTTTTTTTTCCCTTCTTTTTTTAAGTGGAGGTGGAGCAATAGGAAGAGAAGATGAATTTTCATTAATAGATAAAAATAATTTAATTTTAAAAAGAAAAAAATTATATATGTTATAAAATTTCATGAGAGTAGACATTTTTAAAAGGATCAGATATCATTCAAATAATATATGATCCTTCTTGGTCGGACCTGAACTTTAGGAAAATCACTTTGGCAGCTGTATAGAGGATGGACAATAGAGGGAAGAGGCCTGAGGAAGGGGGTCTTATTAGGAGGTTGTTGCAACAATCCAGACAAATTCCTAATGAAGATTTCAATTTGGAATGACCACAAAATTATGATGATTTATACTTTTTTATTAATCTATTTAAGGGTAAAAACATAAGCAAGTTTAATTGGTTGTATCGATGTTCAATGCCTGCGGTAAACTTTTCTTTTTAAAGGGCTCCAATCTAGAAGTCGGGAGACCTTGGTTTTAGCCTTAGCTCCTCCACTAGTACTGTCTCTTCATGCAAAAGTAAATATTGAGATTCCTGTCCTGAGAGAGTTGGGATTTGGGCCCAATGAGAAAATGGGGGTTTGGAGTCACTTGACATGTACAACTGTAGGTGACCTCCTGGGGTCTCAGTTGTCCCGAGGGAGCAGATTAATTGATCTCTAAAGCTCCTTCCATCTCTGGAGCCTAAGATCTTTGGACAATTGAGGAGAGACTGTATGTAGTGCTGTTTCATGTAGTGCATGTAAGACTTTTTGCCACTAGGTGGCAGTAAAACCCCATCTTAGTTACCAGCTGTGTTTCAGGGGAAAGAATAAGTTTTCATTTCTAGGCACCTTATTTAATGCATGGTAACCTGGATTGGGCTGTCAGGCTGAAATGTTATCTCTGAAAAGCAGATTTTACAGTATCCTAGTCTCTCAAAGATGAAAGGGGGCTCAGAGGTCAACAAGGTCAACCTTCTGCCCGTTACGATAATACCAGCCAGAACATCCCTAACCAGTGGTCACCCAGAGATGAGTCTCTTTCTCTAACAACAAATCCATCAATCGATAAACATTTGTTAAGGGACTACTGTGTTCCAGGCACTATGATCAGAGATGGGCACTACTTATCAGAGCAGCATATTAAATTGTCAGACAGTGCTAACTTGTAGGATGCTTTTATGTTGAGTTGAAATCTGTCTCTCTCTCAACCTTTCAATCTCCTGGTCCTGGTTTTGTCTTTGGAATAAAGCAGAATAAGTTTAGTTTCTCAATCATATGAGTCTTTCAGGTATATGAAGACATCTACTATATTATTCCCCCTACTCCTCCCAACACCCTTATCTTCTCTGGATTAAATATCCTTAGTTCTTATGAACAATCCCTCTATGTCATAGCTTTCAGTCTCCTCACCTTCCTGGTTATCTTCTTGATCCAAATCACTTTGGAAATGCCCCCTTTAAAATATAGTAGCCAGAGCAAAACATAAATACTCCAGCTACCATCAGACCTGGGCTAAAGCTACCTCCTCTGCCATTCTTGACACAATAGATTCCAGGTAACATTAGGGGCAACTAGGTGGCACAGTCCATAGAGTACTGGACTGGGAGTCAGGAAGACTTATCTTCCCGAGTTCAAATCAGGCTTCAGATACTGTGTGACCCGGAGAAAGTCACTTCACCCAATTTGCTTGCCTCAATTTTGTCTCCTATAAAATGAGCTGGAGAAGGAAATAGCAAACTACTCCAATATCTTTGCCAAGAAACCCCCAAATGGGGTCATGAGGAGACAGACGTGACTAAAACAACTCAACAACAACAAAGGGGACATTAGCTTTATCCCCGCCCCCCCCCCCCCCACACACTATACCACAACACTTACTCATAACGAGCTTTCCAGCTTCTAGAATCTCAGGTTGGATTTTCCCCCCCTTCTTTAGAACTGTATTCCAGTCATGTCTCTCCCAATCTATGGTTGTTCTTTGATTTTCTGAACTGTAGAATTTACCACTATTTAATTTTGATCTTTTTAAAAAAAAACTCAGCCCAATTTTTCAGCATGTTGAGGTATTTCTGGGTCTGAAATCTTTCATGTAATGTATTGGCTGACCCTCCTAAAACTATATTTTGCTTTTATCTTCATCTAAATTGTTGGGGGTGTTAAGTGTTGAAAAAAATGGAGGCGAGGCCAGAGCACTGGGAACTCCACCAGAGAACTCCTTTCAAGTTGACATTATCTATTAACCCACCCTAAGTGTTGATTTCGCTAGGGTATGGTTGAAAGTTCTGAGTAGAGTAGTTGGCCTCCCCAGATAAAGATCTCTAACCAGCACATAGATTCATTCCACAGTGAGAGTAAAATTGTTTTCTAGAAGTCCAAAGGTGGTTTTCATTGTGAAAGTAAGTGAGGCCAGTCCCAGAGCCTTTGCTTTTTTGGTTTTTTTTTTGGTCCAGTAGAATCAGTGGCCTCACGAGACCTCATTGCCCCGGAGGTTAAGCACTGTAAAGGTTCAGGTGTAGATAACCTTGCTGATGTGCTTCAGGGTAGGGAGTGGACCTGCTCTGGGCTTTACTTAGGAGTAATTGGGTGTGATACCCAACTGCCACGGTAAATACACACCCCGGGACTATTTGACTCCTCCCTTAGAGTAAGGGTTGTACATTATTTATTAGTACCTGCATGAACCCCGGTGAATACTTGTTCTTCAACTCTTCCATAAATGGAATGGGTCCAATATGTCTTATATTAGAGGTAGGCAGGTGGCACAGTGGATACAGTCAGGGAGATGTGAATTTAAATCTGACCTCAGAACATTTACTAGCTGTGTGACCCTTGGACAAGTCACCTAGCCTCTTTCCTCAGTTGTAAAATGTCGACAATAATAGCACCGACCTCACAAGGCTGACTTGAGGACCAAACAGATAAATCCTCATGGTAACGTTATGATCCATATCTCAGAAGGAAGTATTTTTGAAATAAGGGTCAAATACTGCAAGGCCCTTTGATTTTCACTTTAGTAGGTACTCCTTCCTCCATCGATGATTGCGAGTTCTTTGTGCCTCAGGCAACAGCCTTTGTTAGTTACTATCACAGAAAAAAATCACCAAGTGGTTGGCCATTGGGAAGGGTGATGAGCCCCTCTGAATTTAGCCAGGCTGGCCCTTAGGTAACAGACACACAGGGCATCATCAAGCCTGTATTTCAAGGTTTTCTAACTTCTCAGAGACCAAAGAGAGTTTGAATTGTATTGGCATAGGCTTTGAAATCCAGGGGCTATTTGATCTTTGGTGGAGCCCAGATATTTGCTGGAAAAGTATGTATGTGTGTCCAACTTATCCTTTATAATAACACCCACCTTCTTTAAGAGAAAAGCAGTCTGCTGTGGTTAAAACAAACAAACAAACCAAAAAGGGAACCCTGGACCAGAACGTCTGGTTTCCAGGTCTAGCTCTTAAAATAACTTGCTTTGTGTCTTTGAGGAAATTCCTTCAAATCTTGGTCTGAAGACCTCCAGCGTCAGGCTTCCTGAAGAAGTGCAGGCCACATTTCGGTGGTTCTAATTATTGGGGTGGAGGGGGGCAGTTGGCGGCACAGTGTATAGAGTGCCCAGAGTGGAAATAGCTGCACAACCCCGGACAAGTCCACAGAAACGAATGAACAACAACAAATAATTAGGAAGTTTTTCTTTTTTTACATTGGGCTGAATTCTGTCTCTCTGTATCTAGTTTTTAGTTCTACATTTTGGGATTGAGTAGAGCAAGGTTTATCCCTTGCCCACCTGATAGCTTTTCAGATGCTTGAAGACAACTCTGAACTACAGATTTTCAGAACTGGAAAAGAACCTCTTAGAAGTCATTTAGTCCAAGCAGCATCTAATAATAGGAAGCCTGACTCCAGCAGCCAAGACAAGAAGTCATCCAGCCTCGGCTTGAATACCTCCAGTGAGGAGGATCCCACTCTTTCCTAAGGCAGGTCATTCACTTTTAGACAGCCCCAATTATTAGGAAAATTTCCCTCACATCAAAATATGCCTTTCTACAAACTTAATTCATTGCTCCTAGCATTGGCCTTGGAGGCCAGATAAATGAATGTGATCCCTTTCAAATACCATTGTATCTCTCCTCTCAATACCTTCCTAAATTTATCAGAATCTGTTATACCCAATTAAATGCCAAGAAACTGGAAACCTAAATGAAATTGATAGATATTTGTAAAAACGTGAAATATTCAGATGAACAAAATAGGAGACAGGGAATTTAAACTATTTGATATTAAGAAGAGAATTCAAAGAAGCCATAAGTGAAATCCCAAAGTGAGGGGAGGAAGACATAACCTAGTTCAGATGGATTTGAAGTGAATTTTATCAAACATATAAAAAAATAAATAACTCCAGTGCTCCATACACAACGTAAGGGGAGGAAAGTACATTACCTAACTCATCCTATGAAACAAATATGGCCCTCATAGTTAAACCAGAGAGAGAAAGAGAGTGAAAACACAGAATGAAAACTATAGAGCCACAGCATTAATAAATATAGTTGCAAAACTATTAAATAAAATGGTAGCAAAGAAGCTACAGTAATACCTTTTCAAATTTTCACTATAACCAGTTTGCATTTGTATCAGGAAAGCAAAGACAGCTCAACATTAAGAAAATTCTAAACATAATAAATTTTAATAACAAAATAATAAAAATAACATGATCACATACTTATTGACCGACATCATATCCATAGATTCTGAATGCAGAGGGCCATTGAGGAAGCATACTTGTTACCTCCTGATAGTGGTGATAGACCCAAGGTGGAGAATGAAACATACATTTTTGGCCAAGGCAAGAATCAGTTCTGCTTGACCAGGCATATTTGTAACGAGGGTTTGGCCTTTTTTTTTTTCAATTGTGGGGAAGAAATGCAAAAGGGAAAAAATTACAAGCTTGTTAATTGAAAAAAAATATTTTAATTTAAATGAACATAGAAAAGGTCACTGACAAAACATAGAAAGCATCTATGTTCAAATATACTCAAATCACAGAAATAAAAGCACCTTTCCTTAACATGATCTAAAGCATCTAAAACAAAAGGGGCAATAAGATAATAAACTGGATAGAGCACTGGGCCTAGAGTCAGGAAGACTTAGCTTCCTGAGTTCAAATCCCGCCTCAGACATTTACTAGCTCTGTGACTCTGAGCAAGTCACTTAACCCTGTTTGCCTCAGTTTCCTCATCTGTAAAATGAATTGGAGAAGGAAATGGCAAACCACTCCAGTGTCTTTGTCAAGAAACCCCAAATGGGGTCACAAAGAGTCAGACATGACTGAAACCTGAACAAAAGGAAGTAAAAATGATCCCTATTTGCAGATGGCTTCCTTAGAGAACTCTAGAAAACCAATGTTCTCCTCACTAAACATCCTCATTTGTTATGTGATTTTCCTGTGGCATAGTCTACTGTCCCCTAGCCACCTTAGTCACCTTTCTATGGATATACTCCAGCTTATGAAGGTCACATGTAGCTGAATACACTATTTCAGATGTGTCCTGATCATATTAGAGAACACTAGAACTTTCTTATTCTGGGTCATCTCCCTATCTTTGGGGAGCTTAGGACATAAGTTTTTTTGGCTGTTGATTCATCTAGGACAGCTGGGGGCACCATAGTGCATAGAGCACCAGGCTTTGAATCAGGAAGACTCATCTTCCTGATTTCAAATCTAGCCTCAAACACTTGCTAACTGTGTGACCCTGGACAAGTCACTTAACCCTACTGGCTTTGTTTTCCTCATCTATAAACTGATCTAGAGAAGGAAATGGCAAACTATTCCAGTTTCTCTGGCAAGAAAACCCCAAGTGGGGTCACAAAGAGTCAGACACGACCGAACAACAACAACAAAACTGATTCATCTTGATCGTTGTTGATGTCACTGTGGATTGCTTTTGAATACACTAAAACACCAAGACCATTTTCATATGAACCATTGTCTAAGCACCCCTCATAGATCTTGTCCTTTGAAGCTATTTTTTTTACCTAATTGCCGGACTTCAGATGTTCTCTGTTAAAAATCATTGTATTAGATTCAGTTAAGTTTTTTAGTCTTTTGAGATCTTCTTGGATCTTGACAGACATCCAATGCTTTAATTATTTTTCCTAGCTTCATATGATCTGCAAATTTGACAAGCACATTTTCTATGCTTTCATCTAAGTCACTAAAAACAGCAAAGAGCAAAGGCAAGAGTGATGGGAAATTATGCCAGAGACTTCCTTCTGAGTTGATATTGGGCTTTTAATGACTGTTCTCTAAGTTCATACAATCAGCCACATCTCCAGCTAGTATTTTTGTCATATTTTAAAGTTTGCAAAACACGTTACAAATATTATGTCATCTTATTTGCACAACAGCCCTGAGATGTGTTATATCATTTTACAGATGAGGAAACTGAGACAAATAGAGGTTAAGTGACTTGCCCAGGGTCACACAGCTAGTATGAGTCTGAGGCTGGATTTGAGCTTCAAAAGTGAAGATATATGAGGGGTAGTTAGACATATAAAAATGGTCTTGGTGTTTTAGTGTACTCAGAGATGAATCAATAGTGTGATGTGACAACCCCCAAAAAGCTCATGTGCAATAGATAGAGTGCCAGGCCTGGAGTCAACAAGACTCATCTTCCTGAGTTCAAATCTGGCTTCAGACACTTACTAGCCGTGTGACCCTGAGCAAGTCACTTCACCCTGTTTGCCTCAGTTTCCTCATCTGTAAAATGAACTGGAGAAGGAAATGGCAAACCAACCCCCAAATTGGGTCTCCAATCTAGTACCATTGTCCTCTTTGCTATTCCTAGAACAAGACCCTCTGTCTCCTGACTCTGGGCACTTTTACTGGCTGCCCCCTAGCACTTAGCTCAGTATCTGGCACAAATACTTAATAAGTGTTTATTAACTGATTTTGGAATTCACACTTCTAACACTGTCTACCTCTCTCTATCTTGTCCACAAAGATGGTATCATGTCCAACGCTTTAATGAAGTCAAGGCACACTATATCTATTACATTCTCCTGGTGTCTCTTTCTAGTTTTAGAAGGACTCATGGAATGGAGGGGAATGGATCCAAAACTATGATTTCACTGGAATGAGACATTCTTGGTGTGGAAAATCCCTCCATTAATGTGAATTGGCAACTTATCCATAACACAATCAGATAATTTACCTATGTCTCTGAGAGTTTTGATTATTTACCCACAATTAGATAGCTATCAGAAATGGAACTTGAAATCAAGTCTTCCCTACTCCAAGGTAGGCCCTCTATGTATAATTTCTTGCTGTCTCTCCCCTGTTTAGATACCATTTTTTGTAAAAGAGAAATGTTTCTTGTTGGTATGACCTACTCTTGATGTAGCCTTGCTTATTTACCAACCATCCATTTAATAATATGCCCTAAATTTTGCCAGAATTTGAAGTTAAGTTTGTTGGTCTATAGCTTGCAGATTCTTAACCTCTTCCCTTTTTGGAAAATTGATATATTTTCACTCTTCTGATTCTGTAATACCTCTCTCATGTGTTCTCCATGTTATTTTAAAGATCACCGATAATGGCCAGCAATCGTGTCCACCATCTCTTTTGTGCCTTGGGATGTACTGTGTCTGATCTTGAAGACTTAAACTTATTGGAGGAGTGGGGAATGGCTAGGTGCTTTCTTATCATCTCATTTATCTTGAATTTCAATTCCCTGTTAGTCATCTTTTCCTTATTCTTCAGTCCAAAAATTACTCTCGTTGGAAAAGAAAGTGGAAGCAAAACAAAAGTTGAGTCATTCAGCTTCCTCTCTATCAGCTTTCTCATTATCATCTAGTACATTATCATCATTCCAGCTATGTCAGGCAGTGGTTCTATCCCTTGTCTGCTTTCACCTCCAATACAGTCCTTTAAAAAATACTTCTAATTACCTTTAGCATTCACTGACCGTCTCAGCTCATTTTTGTGCTTTAGCATACCTGACACAAATCTCATAGGACTATGAAATTCTTTTGCGTTCATTGCATTTAGTTATCTACTTGTTTCCATCAGCTTTTAAAGTGTCATTTAAAAATCTGAATTGGTCACTAAGTTCCCTTAGATAGCCAACTTCCCCTGTTTATTCTTCATTAAAATTATTTCTGTTTGAGAACTCATGGTGAAGAATACTACCCAGCTACTGACAGAGAGTTGATGGACTGATTATGTAGAATAAGACTCACATTTTCAGACTTGACCAATAAGGAAATTTGTTTTGTTCAATTATGCAAATTTCTTATAAGATTTTGGGTTGGTTCCTCCCAACCCTTCTCTCTTCCCTCCCCTTCCATTGCTGCAGTGGGTAGGGAAGAGGGAAGAAGCAAAAATAAATGCTTGATAACTGGGGAAATTATTTATGTTTTCAGAATCTTATTCTTTTTCCCTACTTCCTTTCTTTAGGGTTTTTTCATCCTTGGATCAGCTTTCACTAAGGAATTTTAGACCATGGCAGATTACCTATTTATTTCATGAATCTTTTCACATCCAGTCTATCATAATCTAAAGCATAAGCCATTCCCTAATAGATAAGAGGTCAAAGGATATGAATAAACATTTTTCAGAAGAACACTTAACACTATTAACAACCATATAAAAAAGTTCTAAATAACTAATAAGAAGAACAAATTAAAATAACTGAAATTTCACTTCATGCCTATCAAATTGGCAAAGACAATAAAAGAAGAAAACAGTTGATGATCAAGGGACTGCAAACAGACAAGCACATTGAAATACTGTTGATGGGGCTGTGAACTGATTCAAACATTCTGGAAAACAATTTGAAATTATTCAAGGAAAAAACACAAAAATATTCATACCTTTTGACCCGGTATCCCACTATTAGACATGTACCCCAAGGAAGTTTTTAAAAAGCCAAGAAAATTCCAAATATACCAAAATATTCAAAACAGAACTTTTGTGGTAGCAAAAAACCCCCAAAACCAAAAACCCAACTGGGAAACAAAGTAGATGTCCATTGATTGGGGAATGGTTGAATTGTTAACACATATTATTGCACTGTAAGAAATGATTGATATGAGAAAATCAAAAGCACATGGAGAGACTTGTATGAACTAACACAGTACAAAATAATTAGAATTGGAGAATATCAAATGACTACAATAATATGAACAGAAAAAAAAATCCCACAACAGTAAAAGGAAGTCAAACTTTAATTGTAATAGTCAATCTTTTTTTGGGGGGGAGGTCTTTTTGGAGAGAGGAAGGCAGGGCAGTTGGGGTTAAGTGACTTGCCCAAGGTCACACAGCTGATGTCAACTGTCTGAGGCTGGATTTGAACTCAGGTCTTCCTGACTCCAGGACAGGTGCTCTATTCGCTGCGCCCCCTAACTGCCCCTGTAATAGTCAATCTTGACCCTTTAAGCCAAATGATGAAATATGTCTCCATTCTTTTGGTAGAGAAGTAGGAAACATCAAATCATGTGTCTAAAGCAGGTACTACATTAGTTGGGTTTATTTAACTCTTTTTATTTTTTATGAGAGAGAGTTCAATGGGTGATTTAAGAACAAAAGGCAATGATTGAGAAAAACAACTGAGGAGACACATTTGATTATGCTTGGTTTTCCTCTCTTTTGCCATAGTGCATTCTGAAATGAAGTGGCCCCTTCCTGTGACTCCCATCATTTCTACTTTAGGAACTAGTTCATCTTTGTCTATCAGAAATAATAAAGTCCAAAAGAATGAATGAATGAAAAAGCATTGATTAAGTGCTGTCAAGCACTATGTGAAGTTCTGGCAATACAAATATAGAAGTGAAGACAGCCTATACTTTCAAGATGCTCACACTCTAATGAGGGAGGGCATATTTATGGAAGGATTCCACTTCAGGGAAGATAGAAGGGTGAGTGAACCTAAGGGTTCAGTTAAAAGGCAAGCATCAAGTCCCAGGGATCCTTAAGAGTCAATTTAAGTTTAGATAGCAATGCTTGGGGTTCTGGAGGACATAGTTGCTGTTCAAATGGTAACTCTGAGTGGAGCAGAGAGTGTGGTAGCAGGACAGGTGCTAAGGCCCAGTGGTGCTCTACCTTAGTAGAGAGGTTAGAGTTGTTAATTACATGCTCATTCACGGAATGTGAGTGGTCATGTCCATCTAGCCAAGGAGAAGTAATGATATTGGAAGAACCCAAGCCATCACCATTGGGAAAGGGGACGAAAGCCTGAAGGCTGGAGTGAATTTAGGATTTTAGATTCTTTCCAGAAGTGGTGGACGTGGTGGGGAGAGAGCGGTCATTGTCCAACTAGAAGAGGGAAAAGGGAAGGGAACACTGACAGGAAGGTTGGAAATGGGTGAAAAGTTTCCTACAGTGCTTGTTCCTGCTTCTCCTTCTGGATAGGATCTGGGCTAGTGGTTGTGCCAGAATAGTTCCTATGCCTTTTGAAGGATTTGCTTTTGTTAAGTCAAGCTAAAATGTTATCAACTGCTCTGCTTTTGGCAGATTGACAGCAGCATATATGAATTCTTGGAATTCTCCACCACAATGATAACATCCTTCCATGCCAGGTTCATGATCTGCATCCTGAACTCCTTGTCTATTCCATCCTTCTGTCCAGGTGGACTGACGTATATTCTCATGTTATCATTTTAGGTTTTTCTGTTCTTTATTCCTACTTTAATTGTACAAGGTGTTTTCTACCTTGTTGGAAGTTCCTTTGGATTCCTAGAATTCCTTACAAAAAATAACCTTTTCATTTTGGAACTGTGTCTAGAGTTATTAAACTATGCATCCCTTTGATCCCATTCTACCATTTCTAGGTCTATACCCCAAAAAAGTCAAAGAGGAAAATGACCTAAATGTATACAAATATGCATGACAACTCTTTTCATAGTTGTCCAAAATGGGAAACTAAGGGGGTGTCTACCTAATAGAGAATGCTTAGGGCCCAGGGGTGGGGAACCTGTGACCCTGATGTCACATGTGACCCTCTAGGGCCTCAAGTGTGGCCCTTTAACCAAATTCAACGGTCGAAGGGCCACACTTGAAGACCCAGAGGGCCATATGTGGTCTCGAGGCTGCAGGTTGCCCATCCCTGCATTAGGCAAATCATGGTATATGCTTTATACTATTATTGTTCCATAAGAAATGATAAAATGGACACTTTTAGAGGAAACTGGAAAGTTCTTTATGAGTTGATTCAAGGTGAAATGGGCAGAAGTAGAACTATTTATATAATGAAAACAATATTACAGAGAAAAACAACTTTGGAAGACCTCTGATCAAAGCAATGAAAAGCCATGAGCCAAGAGAACTGAAGATGAAACAGCCCACCTTCCTCCTGACTGGCGGGTGATGGATTTAAGAGACAGGATGAAACATACATTTTAGAATGTGATCAATGTAGGAATTTGTTTCACTGGACTACAAATATTTATAACAAGAGTTTTATTATTTTTTAAATTGTTCAATGGAGGAGCAGGGAGTAAAAAGGAGATATAATGCTTACAAAATAAATATATTAAAAGTAAATAATAATGATTTAAAATCTCTTTTTAATGTAAAATTAAATTTTAAATTTTAAATTAAATTCATTTAAATTAAATTAAAAATTAAATCTATTCTATCTCATCCCTTTCTCTATTCAGCTCCTTTTGAATGAAACATAGCCTTCCAGAACTATATTTCAGTCATAGTTCCCAGACCAGCAGGTTTGAAGTGATAACAATGACAGCCAAATATAATGAAATGCAAATTTGTCTTCTTTTCATTTAGGTCTCTAGTTTACCCTATTTATCACTCATGTTTTGTGCACTCGTATAGAGACACCTTAGGTCACGGGTTTTTTTTGCTGGATTCTTTCTTAGATACTGTATCCCAGGAATAATTAATTCTTTCTTTTGCTCTTCTACTTGTAGCTGCTACAAATGGTAAAGGCAATATTGCCTTGTGCAGACCTGCACAACTTGGCAGTAGGTAGGGGACAAAATTAAAAATAGGCTAGACTTCTTTGAACCACAAATAGGTTTTTAACCTCCAAGTAAAGGTATAATTAATGATTAAACTATTTTGCATTGGGAGCCAAGATAGTGGAGTAAAAGCAGGAACTTACTTGAGCTCATCCCCAATTACCTCAAATAAATGTAAAAAAATTACTCTAACCAAATTTTAGAGCTACAGAACCCACAAAAAAAACCAGAGTGAATACGTCTCTAGCTGAAGACAGCCTGGCAAACCAATAGGAAGGGTGTATTGCACAGGGCTAGGAGCAGAGTGCAATCCCTCGTGGGCCACACCAGCACAGACCAGTGGCACAGAGTGCCAGAGCAGACTTCAGGGGATCAAATCGCTGGCAACTGTGGTAGTTTCCAGACTTCTGGACCCATAAATATCAAAAAGAAAGTAAAAGGTCAGGGGAACTGTTGGAACTGAGTGAAAGAAGAACATGGTCTGGTCCCTGCCCCTGGGGTGATGGAGGTGGCAGCAGCAGCAGCTACCATGGCTGTTTCTGGAACTCCAGGACCACAGATGGTAGAGGGACCAAGTGACTGACCAGAGGGCAATTGCAGGAATCTCTCTACTGGCACTGAGGCAGGATTCTCTTGCTTTGCCCTGCTTGGATCTGGGTCATAGTCTTGGGTAGCAGTCTTAGGGTGAGGAGGGCTGGCATGGCAGAGCTTATTGAGGCTGTGGGGTGGCAGACCCCCTCACAGTTCTGAGGTAGGTGCCTAGAAGAAGCTCTGACAACAGCTGAGCAAAATCCCAGAAATTTGGAACACAGGGCTCTCCACTCTGGAAGCAGAGTTCTACAATGGGAAAGAGCTCAAAAGTCAAGTATTTGGCTGGCAAGATGAGCAAACAGAGGAAGAGAAATCAGACTACAGAATCATTCTTTGGTGATGAAGAGGGTCAAAATATAGAAACAGAAGAAGACAACAAAGTCAAAACTTCTGCATCAAAAGCCTCCCAGGAAAATGTGAATTGGTAGTAGGCCATGGAGGAGCTCAAGAAGGATTTTGAAAATCAAGTAAGAGAAGTAGATGGAAAACTGGGAAGAGAAATGAGAGTGTTGTAAGAAAATCATGAAAAACAAGTCAACAGCTTGCTAAAGGAGACCCAAAAAAATTCTGAAGAAAATAACACCTTAAAAATGGCAAAAGAGATCCAAAAAGACAATGAGGAGAAGAATGCCTTAAAAAGCAACATTGGTCAGATGGAAAAAGAACTTCAAAAGCTCACTGAAGAAAATAATTCCTTCAAAATTAGATTGGAGCAAACAGAAGCTAATGACTTTATGAAAAATCAAGATATTATAAGACAGATCCAAAGGAATGAAAAATATAGAAGACAATGTGAAGTATCTCATTGAAAAAACAACTGACCTGGAAAGTAGATTCAAGTGAGATTATTTAAAAATTATTGGACTACATGAAATCCATGACCAAAAAAAGAACTTAGACATCATCTTTCAAGAAATTATCAAGGAAAAATGTTCTGATATTCTAGAACCAGAGGATAAAATAGAAATAGAAAGAATCCACCAACTGCCTCTTGAAAAAGATCCCAAAAAGAAAACACCTCGGAATATTATAGCCAAATCCCACAGTTCTCAGGTCAAGAAGCAAATATTACAAGCAGTCAGGAAGAAACAATTTGAGTATTGTGGAAACGTAATCAGAATAACACAAGATCTAGCAGCTTCTACATTAAGGGATTGAAGGGCTTGGAATATGATATTCCAGGGGTCAAAGGAGCTAGGATTAAAACCAAGAATCACCTATCCAGAAAAACTGAGTATAATACTTCAGGGGAAAATATAGATTTTCAATGAAATAGAGGACTTTCAAATATTCTTGATGAAAAGACCAGAGCTGAACAGAAAATTTGACTTGGACTGTTTACATTCCTACATGGAAAGACAATATTTGTAACTCATGAGACTTTTCTCAGTATGATAGTTGAAGGGAATATATATATATATATATATATATGTATGTATGTATGTATAGGTGGGCATATGTGACTGTATGTGTATATATATATGTGCATATATGTGTGTACATGTATACATAGACAGAGGGCACAGAGTGAGTTGAATGTGAAGGGATGATATCTACAAAATAAAATTAAGAGGTGAGAGAGGAATATACTGTGAAAAGGAAAAATGGAGAGACAGAATAGGATAAATTATCTTGCATAAAAGAGACAAGGGAAAGCTATTACAATGGAGGGGAAGAGCAAGGAGGTGAAAGGGAATGAGTCAACCTTACTTTTGTTGGATTTGACTTAAAGAGGGAATAACATACACACTCAATTGGGTATCATACCCTACAGGAAAGTAAGGGAGAAAGGGATAAGAGGGGGGAATTATAGAAGGGAGGGCAGATCTGGGGAAGGGGTAGTCAGAAGCAAACATTTTTTTTAATTTTAATTTTTTTTAAATGTTTTCATTTCACTTTTATTTGCACTGTAATGTCATATTTACTCCCATGCCATAAGCTTTTGTTTCTTCAGTTTCTTCTGGGGTATCTTTTGCTTTTGAGCAACCTCCTCTTCTGGTTTAGGAACAATTTGTTCCTTTTCAGTAAGAATCATCTCAATATGGCAAGGAGAACTCATGTATGGGTTGATTCGACCATGAGCCCTGTAAGTATGCTGTCGAATTTTGGGAGCCTTGTTAACCTGGATATGCTCAATGACAAGAGAATCCACATCCAAACCCTTTAGTTCTGCATTACTCTGCATTTTTAAGTACATGCAGCAAGAATTCAGTGCTCTTTTTGGGCCACTGACCCTGTGTCCAACCCCACTGCTTAGCCTGGGCACATTTGCCAACTCCACCATTATATTGACAGAACAGAACACATTGTTTCTTCAATGTGACGTCTTTCAAATACTTGGTAGCTTTTCGGATATGCATACCCCTGATAGCCTGGGCTGTTTCACGGGTGTTCTTGAAGTGGACCTGGAGATTTGAACCCCTTGACCTGAATGATTTTGTGGGGTTCTCTGGATCAAGAGAGTACCTCATCATTTTAAATGATTACCTAGGACAGCTCAAGGGAAGAGGAAGAGCAAAGGCTTTTGGGAGACTTGATGAAAACTTGGCTCTTTTAATTTTAATTTTAATTTTTAAATTGATTTGTTTATTTACTTTTAGTTCACAAGATTCAGTTCCAGAGTCCCTTGAGTTTCAAGTTTTCTCCCCTCCCTCTCTGCCCCACCCCCCACCCATGGCAGCATGCAGTCAAGTATAGAATCTGCAAATACTTTCACATTGGACAT
>CM053581.1:312959615-313005283 GCA_028627135.1 Pseudochirops cupreus | reverse complement strand
CTTCAGCCTTTGCACACAGCTTATACAGCTGAGCTGCAACAACCCCTTTCTCCTCGGGCAAGAATGCGGGGATACTACCTCCCCCTCCCATAATAAACCAACGTCTTCCCAGTTCAAGAAAGAACTGAGGCTGTCTGGAGAGCTGCACGCAGACCAGCTGTACGCAACTCAGGCAGTCCCTGCACCCTTCCCCAGTCTCAGGTCCCTGTTCGGAGCGCCAATTTGTACGGACCTCTTTTTGGGGAAGCTGTAGCGGTATTGCGACCACTAAAATCCCTGCCCTCTACTTACCCATCCTGGGTCTTTGGTCATCACCAGCCCCAAAAGGGGAATAACCAGACAGAGCGCCCGAGGTGTATCCGAGGTTGTTTATTCAGCCACAGCTACATCACAACGACCCTCACTTCCATGTGAGTAGCAATTTAAAACAATCATCAACCAATCACTACTACATACAGCAATTATTACCTTATATAGTAAAACATCAAGCAAGCTTACAACTGCACAAATCCAACCTCTCAACTTCCCCAACCCTGCCCTCAACAACTGTGAGGGATTTGGGGTGGACCAGACACTGTGAGCTTCAATATGGAGAGGAACTGCATGGAGAACTAGACAAGGAACTGGGAACTGTCTGCCTTTGAACTCAAGTGGCAGTTGGTTAGATTCAGGCAGGAGCTGGAACCATGGAAGAGGAACCATCAAAGCTGAGAGCCTGCCTCAAGTCAAGATGAAAAGACCTCTCTGTGGGTATTTAATGCTGACTGATGAGATTGTAACTTACTTGTGACCTAGGGGTGGATGGCCTTTGTACTTTCCACTATCCCTTAAGAGGGTACTTAGTAGTGACTGATGATATTGTAACTTAATTGTGACCTAGGGGTAGAGAACTTTGACCTTTGTACTTTGTGTCAATTAAGGAGGCTTGTCTCCTTAAGGATGATTGAATTAAGGAGGGACTAAATGATTGAGTTACTAAATGAATATACTTTGTTCAAAACTATGTGACCACTTTGGTGAAAACTATGTGGCCATTTTAGTGATAAGTTGTAACATTATGAATGCTGTACCTTGATTTTCTGTGAATGTTTTGTCTTGGTTTGTTACTGAATAAATAGAGAGTTCACTGTACTGTGTAATCAGAACCTTGAAGCTGTTCACAGCAGCAGTCCTCTGGAAAGCTGTTCGTGCTTGGCTTTACAACAGGTCAAATTTTTGCTGACTGAAGCACTTGGGGTTCTTTTGGTCTTTGTGTTGTAGCCATTAATTCATATCAGTTTAACTCCTGAATGAGATCATCATAATCAGTGTCAGTGTCATTTCTGTTGTCCATTTCTCATTTTTGAGTTTCAATTTCTTGTCTAAATAATTTAGGTTTAATCTTCTTAATTGTAGGCTGATTCATTTTCTCATTATTATACTTTTCCCTTAGTTACTATAAATTCTTCTCTTAGCTCTCACAAACTCATAGTCTGTCTCAAGTATAGTTGACTCAAGTATAATTCTCATCTATAATGAAACTTAATTAACCATACTAAACCACTGGGCATATAAAGATAAAAACAAAATAATCTTTGCCTTTAATGAACATACATTCTAATAAGGAAGACAGTCTGGTTATATATAGGCAAATAGAAGATATATACAAATCAGATACAAGGGAATCTTGGAGAGGAAGGCTTTAATAGCTGGAGCAAATCAGAAAGGTATTTCTCTATGGAAGCTCTGGATCTAGATCTTGAAGGAAACCAGGAATGCAGGAGGCAGTGGTGGGGAAAAAGCTTTCCAGGTGTGGGAAATATCTAGTACAAAGGCATGGATGTAGGAAATGGAGTGTAGCATTTGGAAGGCTAGGTGATGCTAGAGCAGCTAGTTGGAATGGTAGATAGAGTGCCAGACCTGGAGTCAAGAAGACTTATCTCCCTAAGTTCAATTCTGGCTTCAGATACTTCCTAGCTGTGTGACCCTGGGCAAGTCACTTAACCCTTGCCTCGGTTTCCTCATCTGTCAACTGAGCTAGAAAAGGAAATGCCAAGCCATTCCAGTATCTTTGCCAATAAAACCCCAAATGGGGTCACCCCCAAAAGAGTTAAACATGGTTGAAACGACTGAATGATAACATGAAGCAGTTCATTTTGGAGGACTAAGAATTGAGTGAGAGATTTCAGCTGGATAGAAAGATCTGGGAATCATTTGTACAGAGCTGATGACTGAACCCATGGGAGCTGATGAGGTCATAAAGTGAGAAAACAGAGAGAGACAAGAAAAAACCTTGGGGATGGGGAGCGGGGGGCATCCAAAGTTAAGAGGAACATAGATGATGATTCAAAAGAGGAGACTGAAAAGAGGCCAGAAGGGTAAGAAGAGAAACAAGAGAAAGCAGTGCCATGAAAACCCAGGGAGGTGGGTGTCTCCAGGTAGAGAGGTGACTTAAAAGTGTCAAGTGCTGCAGAGGGGCCAAGAAGGATTAGGATTCAGGAGAAGAAAAGGCCATTAGAGTGAGCAATTGATCATTAGTTCAACACAGGGAACAACCTTGACTCCAGGAGACCAATGATGAAGCATGCTACCTATCTCCCTATAGAGAGATAAAAGGGACTGAGGGTACAGAATATATATCATTATATATTAAGATATATTTGGATGGAATATATATATATATATATGTATATATATATGTTTATGTGTGTATATTTAGACATGGTCAATGTCTCATTTTTTTTACTTGTCTATGTATATTTGTTGCAAGGGTTTTTTTCTTTTTTCTTTTTCTAGTGGTGAAGAAGCGATTTGGAAGAAAAAAACAGATCTTTGTTAATTGAAAAATATTTTCAAAAAAAGCAAGAGCTCATTGGTGCCTGGACAAAACAAATCCAATTGAATCATGATGTCGGAAGACTGGTTGCAGAAGGCTACGAAGAGAGTGAGAAGAGAGGAAGTGGAGGCACCTTTTTCTCCACCAGTCTGGATAAGAGGGGGAAGAGAGAGGCAGGATTATAGCTAGCAGGGATAGTAGGAACTAGTGAGAGTTTTTGTTTTTGTTTTTGTTTTCTAAGGATGGGGGAGATGAAGAGAAGGAACAAAGTATGGGAAGAGATTGAAGATTACAAAGAGTGAGGGGGTGATAGGGAGGGACAATCCACTAAAGAAAATGGAAGGAAGTGGGATCAAGGGTCCAGAGGGGTTTGCTTTAGCAAGAACAAAATCCACATCTTCATTGGATCCTGAAATAAAGTAAGAAACAGTGTGTGTGTGGGGGGGGGATAGGAGGGAGGACTCAAGGAGTTGAGATGATAAGGATTTTATGGCTTTGATTTTCTCACTCTGAGGTGAGGTTCTCAGTTAAGAAGATGCAGGGTGGGTGGGAGAATTGTGATAGTTTTGAGGAGATAGGGGAAGGTCTGGAACAACTGCAAAGGCAAGTGAGATAAAGATTCAATTAGGGAGGAGCAAAAGGATTTCATTTCTATGCAGAAGGTCTACTTGACTGGATTACATAAAATTGTAGTGGACCCGGTTGTGTAACAGTTCTGTTCAGCAATATATTAAGTAGATGTGGAAAAGGAGAATGGTGGGAATAATCCCAAAGGTGGAGTTTGGCAAAATTTGAACAGTGGTAGGACAAGGAGGGAAAGAATTTGAGAGTAGAGGACAGTGTAGGGTTGAACTGGTTCTTAATTGGTCAAAATTGGGAAGGGAAGCAAATATAGACAAGGAAGGGTTGATGGCCTGGGAAGTACCAAGAGGGTATCGAGATTGATGTTCCCAGGGAGGATAAAGAACAGGCACAGGAGGAGTGAGATATAAAAGAGAAAAGATGACAGAAGATGTTGATCAGTTAAAGGAATTCCAGAGTTTTTGGACATGGTAACACTTCTAAGTGAATCATGAGAACTAAGGAAGTGGGAAGTTAGAGAATTTAAGGGAACATCAGTATATTTGTTGAAGTCCTGTGGTATGAAGTCTAGAATTGGGGTGGAGAAGATTGTAAGCCAGGATCTGAACTTATTGGAAAAAGAGGAAGAATATCTTGGAGGCTGGTAGATAACAGTCAGCGAGATCTGGATCATGGATAAAATAACCATCAAAGGAAGAGAAATTGCTGAGTAAAGGTAATAGAGAGAAAGCTTGGTAGGGAGCAAGGAGTATTCTGACTCCCACTCAGGGAATATGAGAGACAGTATGAGTAGCAATGGAACAGATGGTAAGGATTTAGTATCACCCAGGGAGGGCTGGGTCTCTGTGATAAAAGATGGGAAGAGCAAGGGAGGAAGAGGTCCAAAAGGAAGAGAAGTTTGTTGGTTATAGATTGGGACCTTTAGGACAAAGTAGAAAGGGATTGGCAGAGTTAGAGTGTGGCACTGGGGGTGGAAAAATTAAGTTGAGGACAACAGACATTAGAGACAGATTAATTTTTAGGCAATTAGAGATATAGAATCAGAATGACTGGGAAATCAAGAGGGTTTGAAAGTTGATAAATGAGTCTAGGGAGGGTGTATGTGGATGGAAAGAGGTTCAATGAAGAAAACGGGTGGTAAAGAATGAGAAACATTTTTTGGATATGTCTGATGCAGAAATTCGCTTTACTTGACTGTGCGTCTGTTATGACAGCTTTGTTTTTCTTTTTTCTTTCTCAACAGGAGAAAAGAGAGATAAAATAAACTTTTAATTGAAAAACTAAAATAAAAAATTTAAAAATATTTGTTATTTGAAAAAAAGGAAAATAAAATTAGATACATTTTTAAAAATTCAAGGTCTTACTCCAGGATCTTCTATCCCTGGGGTGTTGTTGTTGTCACTGAGTAGGGTTCCCATTTAGGGTTTTCTTAGCAGAGATACTGAAGTGGTTTGCCATTTCCTGGTCTGGCTCATTTTACAGATGAGGAAGCGGATGCAAAGAGGTTTAAATGACTTGCCCAGGGTCACATAGCTAAGTGTCTGAGGTCAAATTTGAACTCAGGACCCTAGGTCTAGCACTGTAACTGCGGTGCCACCTAGTTGCCCTATCCCTAGAGTGGCAGTGTGCAGTTTCAGTGCCCAGAGAATTCTCTCTACCCATAAGGCGGAGTAAATTGGTTCCCATAGTAGGATTGTTATTGCCCTCATCTTACAGATTAGGAAACTGAGGCCTGAGCAGTTTAAGTGACTTGCCCACTTAGGTGTTAAAGATGGGATTTGAATACAGGCCTCTCCTGTTCATGAGTTTCAATATTTTCCTTAACTGGAAATATTTCTTTTTGGGTCCAGCTCAGGTCTCACATCCTCCAGGAAACCTTCCTTGTCCACCCCAGTCCTTTGGGTGATGTTTCCTACCTTGACCCCCTATAGTATTTAATCCACCACTTAATACACTGGTATTTTTCTCTTTTTGTGTTCCATGAGACAGCTAAAACAGAGATTCACAACTCTGAATCCCCAGCACCTATCCTGGGACTCTGCAGTTAATAAGCCCTCACTATGTGTGCTGGACTATGAATGCCGGTCAAGATCCTTTCAGGTCAGATTGTCTCTTGTCCCATACTTGAGCAGGCATCTCAGGCTCCTCACTACTTTGTCTGGGTATAATAAATCCAAGACTTAGCTAAGTTTTGTGGAATCTTGAATAGGAAAAAAGAAGGTTCCTTTGGGTTCAGGCTTCCCTTGACTGCAAATTGAAGGAAGACCTATTGATTTTCAGGTCTTAATTGCTCCCTTCAATGCCCACACATGGTTATGAATACAGGCTTCTTTATTTTGATTTTTGTTTTGTTTTGTTTCTTTGTTTTTGTTTGTTTTTGGTTTTTTGGCTCTATGTTCTTTCGTACTCCAAGGTGAAGGTGTATTGAACTAGGCTGTGGCTTTGTGAGCTTTGAATGTTGGGAGAGTGACCTTCCAGAGGTCCAACAGTAGGAATTGATGCCAGATTTTGCATACAATCAATCCTAGTGAGGAGAGGAGGCCTGACCAACTGACTCAGTCTAGAAATAAATCAAAGACAGCCAAGAGGGAGTGACAGGGACTCATCCCAGAAGGGAACTTGGTGAGGTCAAAGTTAGGGAGAAAATGCTTTAAATTTGAGCCGTGTTCTCCCTAGGGACCAAAGCAGTGGAGAAGAGAACATGCCCTCAGTGCTTGGAGGAAATTTCTGTTCTTGCTAGGGGAAAGGAATAATCGTTTATACAGTTCCTACTATGTGCTAAGAGGTGTATGGAGTGTTTGGGAGGACTAGCACATCTGGTGTGAGGGTTTGCTGAGCTCTTTTCAGGGCTGCTCACCCACCTTTGGTGTCTCCCTGTCACCCGACTCTCACCTGTGGCTCCAAGAGCTGTAACATGCACAGTGGCCACACTCGGGTAAACCATCTTGGGAGAAGGGCTAAACCAAGCTGAGGGTAACCAACAGGCCTCAGACTCTTTGGTGAGTTGGGTGGGGGGTGTCTACTGCAAGCATATGAACCTGGTGAAATGGGCAAATGAGAACAATTTGTTCCAGTGGCCATGAAAATGGCTGAAGCAGGTGCTGTGGAGCATTTAGAGCTTGGTCAGACATACATGATGCCACGGCCATCAACTGCATCCCTTACCAATACTGGCTCTCCTGACTTTTGTCTTGCCACTGGACTTCCATGACTCTGGAAGAGAGAGTGAGGCTGACACTTTGTGCAACTCTGCCCTCATTTAAATCCAATTCACATATAAGTTAACAAATCACTCCCCCCCCCAAAAATACGAAAGACAAAAAAGTCACTGTGTGTGAGCTAAGAACTTTTACAGTTATTAGCTCATTTGATCCTCTTAACAACCCTGGGAGGATGGTGCTGCTATTATCCCCATTTTACAGTTGAGGAAACTGAGGCAAATCAAGGCTAAATTACTTGCCCACGGTCACACTACTAGTAAGTATCTGAAGCTGGATTTGAATTCAAGTCTTCCTGACTCCCAAGTCCAGCACTCTGTCCAATACATTACCTAGCTACTATATCTTCTTAGCAAATATCTCTTTGAAAAAAGCACACTAAAAAAATTAGATGCCCCTTTGGGAAGAAAAGGGTCAGTGGAAAGATTGATCTGTGGAGGGGAAAGGAGGGGAATCATCAGCCAGAGCAGAGGCTCAGTCTGCTCCTGCTTTGTATGAAATTGCCAGCTTCCTCTACTATGCTTTCTGAGCTGCAGCATCATTCCAACATCTCTGGAGGCTACAACTGATGTGCTTCCTGCCACCATCCCAGCTGCCATGAGAATAAGTCAGATAGACAGGCCGTAAACACCTCCAGATGCCCCAAGTGCTTGGCCTGCTTAGCAAATCCCGTAAAAGCCATTTGGGTAGATGCCGGACATGGTGCTGCTAAGCCAGCCAGTGATATCTCCATACAACATAACCTGCGTATCTTCTGAATCAGATAAGCCAGTTGCAGCACCAGACACTTTTGTCTCTGATTCATACTGAGCAGAATATAGGGTGAAGTCATGATGCAGTTTACATCTTGGCTGAGGCTCACTGTACTATTGGAGAACATAATTGCCACATCAAAAGGATCCATCAGTAAGTGTTTCCTGGTGCAGTAGGATCTTATTTAGTGTCTGCTGATAGGGGCAGTGGAATCCAGAGGGACCTATGTCCAGCACCAGTTAGTTGTGTAGCCCTGGACAAATTTTCTAATTTCTCAGTGACTAAATTTCCTCATCTGTAAAATGAGCTTTTCTTGCCTATCTCCCAGAGTTATTGTGAAGATTGTGCCTTCTAAACCTTAAAATACTATGTTGTTATTCAGTCATTTCAGTCATGTCCAATTCTTTGTGAACCCATTTGGAGTTTTCTTGGGAAAAGCAAAAACAAAAACAAAAAACCCGCTGGAGTAGATTATCATTTCCTTCTCTAGCTCATTTTGTAGATGGGGAAACAGGTGAACAGGATAAAGTGACTTGCCCAGGGTCACACAGCTAAGAAGTGTCTGAAGCCAGATTTGAACTCAGGAAGATGACTCTTCCTAAAGCTGGGCATGGCACTCTATCCACTGAGCCACCTAGCTGCCCTCAAATGCTATACAGATGTTATTATTACCTCACTTCAATGCTCAGGGGATAGGTGCAACATCTAGTATTTCCTCCCCCACCTCCACTTCCATTATACTGTTGATTTGAGGTCTATGATGGGAGCAGGGGGAGGCACAAAATGCTCTATCTCAGACAGCTACCTATTAGTCAAGTTTCATTGTAGATACTTGCATTAGGGGCTCTGCTGACTCAGGACTATCAATCAAAACCAATATTTATTAAGTACCTATGTGCCAAGCATTGTGTCAGGTGCTGAGGATACAAAAACCATAAAGGAAGCAGACCTTGACCTCAAGGAGCTTATATTCTGGGGTGGCTAGGTGGCATAATGAATAGAGGACTAGCCCTGGAGTCAGGAGGACCTGAGATCAAAGCCAGCCTCAAACACTTAACACAAAACTAGTTGTGTGACCTTGGGCAAGTCACTTAACCCCAATTGCCCTGCCTTCCTTCCTCCCTCCAAAAAGAAAAAAAAAGCTTCTATTCTACCAGGAGAAACAATATATGCATATATAAGTATATACAGACTATATAGAAAATAAATTCAAGGTAGTTTTGGGAGGAAGGGCACAAGCAACTGGAGAGGTAGAGATATCTGGAAAACTTCATGTAGAAAGTGATGTTTGAGCCAAGTGTTAAAGGAAGCAAGAGGAAGGGGGACAGCATCCCAGGGACAAGAAGCAGTCAGAGCCGAGATGCAAAGACAAGAGATGGCTAAGAGATGGTGAGTAGTAACAGGAAGGCCAGTTTGGGAAGAAGAGTGATGCATGGTAACAGTGGAAAAGTAGGTGCAGCAGGTTGTAAAGGGCTTTAAATGCCAAACAGAGGAGTTCGTGTTTGATCCTCTAGGAAACAGGGTTTATTGAGTAGGGAGTGATACCAGCAGAGCTGTGCTTAAGGAAAAATCACTTGGGCAGCCATATGGAGGCAGGTCCCAAGAAGGAAGAGGTTTAAGGCTGAGAGATCAATCAGTAGGCTGTTGCAATAGTTCAAGTGAGACGTGATGAGCATCTGAACTAAGATGGGGCTGTTTGCATAGTAAGAAGGGGTAGGTAGTCATTCCCCAGTAGATAAATGGTCAAAGAATATGCATAAACAATTCTCAAAAGAAGACTTGCACAATATTAACAACCAGATGAAAGAATGTTCCAAATCACCAGTAATAAGAAATACAAATCAAAACAACCCAGAAGTTTCACATCACACCCTGCAAATTGACTAAGCTGACAAAATAATGGGAATAGGGAATATTAGAGGATTTGTGGGAAGATAGGCACACTGATGCATTGTTGGTAGAACCATGAATTGGTACAACTATTTTGGAAAGCAATTTGAAATTATGCAAATAAGGTATCTAAAATATCCATATCCTTTAATCCACAGATACCATTATTGGGCTTATATCCCAAGAAAGTCACTGATAAGGAGGAAAGTTCATATATATACCAAAATATTTATAGCAGCATTTTTTGTAATAGCAATGAATAAGAGATGAGATAGCTGCCCATCAGTTGGGGGATGACTAAAAGAACTATGGTATCTGAATGTAATGGAATATTACTGTGCTATAAGCAATTAATGTGTGATGAGTACAGAGAAGCTTTGAAAGATCAGTACCTGATCAGCTGATGCTGAGTGAAGTAAGCAGACCCAAGAAAACACTATACACAATAGATGCAACAATGTAAATGGAAAGAATCACTACATATACACAAATCAAAAGTGAATGTTGCAAAATTATAAAGTACAAGCACGACTCCAAAGAAGAGATATGAGAGAGTTCTCCCAACCAACCCCTTCAAGGAGGCATAAGGTTCACAATGTTGCAACTTGCCCATGTTTTTGTATCTTTTCAATACAATGATCAGTTTGTGCTGATTTTTTCCTTCTTGTCTTTAACAATATATTGTTTGCTATATGGGATGACTCTCTGGGAGAGGAATACTAGAGAAAACTGTGGTAATGCAAAAAAGGACATCAATAAAAGCTTGTTTTTTAAAAAAATATGAGAATGTAAAAGAAATTAAGAAATGAAAAAATTCACAGTGGTATTCCTTCATTGACCCATTCAAGGCAGGAAACTACAGGAAATGTACTGAGGGACAGTGAATAGTACATTTTGGTTGGATGCATGCAGAAAGGAATAGTGTGGGATAAGACTGGACAAGAGAGAATCAAGACTCAGACCAAATAATCTGGACTTTATTTAGATGACGGGGAGACAATGGAAGGATTCTGTGCAAAGGAATGACATGATCAGCTTTGAACACCCTGAAGGTCGTAACACCTTTCGGCAATATGGAGAATAGTTTGGAGGGCTCGAAGTAGAAAGGGTATAGAAGTAGGAAGAAATGTAAAGAAGCTATTGCAATATTTTGGCAGTAGGCACACTGGTAATGAAGGCCTCAACAGCGGAGACAAAGAGAAAGGGACATACATATAGCAGATATCTTGAGATAGTTGAATTAGTTAGACTTGGTAACTGATTGGATATGAAGAACTGAAAGAGATGGAAAAGTCAAAGGTAACCTCAAGTTTTGGAACATGGCAGACGAGGTGAATGGTGTGGTACCTACCACAGACAGAAATCATGGTCAATAGCACAAGCAAGTGTAGGGGGATAATAATAAGCTCAGTTTGGGACATGCTGAGTTTGTAGTGTTGAGGAGACATCCACATGAAGATATTCTGAAGGCAGTTGCACATGCAGGGCTAGAGCTGGGAAGAGAGATCAGGACCAGAACCAGCACTCTGGGGAGTCAGTTTGTATAGGGATGATAACTGACACTGTGGCAATGGATGAGTTTACCAAGGGAAAGTGTAGAAAGAGGAGAGGAGAGTCAGTCAGACTTTCTGCTGGTCTCATCCTGGCCTTGATACCTGGATTGGCTAGTGATTGTGTCCCTGTGACTGACGGTCTGTCACAGATGGGAGGGGAAGGAGAAGGGGAGAGTCCTTCAGGCTCTGCCTTGCCTAGGTTATCTGACTGGGTTGGCTTTATCAGGTTGGCCATTCATATGAGGTGGTGATCCATCCGTTGTACATACTCAAGTCATTTTCCCCTGATAATTGGTCCATGCTTCCATTTCTCACTGGCCTCTGGAAAAAGTTCAGTATTTTCCATGTTAGGGTAGATGGGTGGTGCAGTGGACAGAGTGCTGGACCTGGAGTCAAAAAGACTCATCTTCCTGAGTTAAAAATCGGACCTAAGACACTATCTGTGTGACCTTGGCCAAGTCACTTCACCCTGTTTGTCTCAGTTTCCTCATTTGTAAAATGAGCTGGAGAAGGAAATGGCAAACCACTCCAGTGTCTTTGCCAAGAAAACCCCAAATGGGGTCATGAAGAAAAGAGATAGGACTGAACAACAACAAATCCGTGTTGGATCACCACCTAGGAGAAAGCAGGTGACTGGAGGCTTTCTACCTTCTACTGGGATCAGGATTATAGATCTAGATCTGGAAGAGAACTCAGAGGGGATCTGGTTCAACTCTCAGGAACATTAGTCACTCTAGTGATGCTTTTTCCACCTCTTATCTCAAGCCTTCCTAACAGTTTATGGGCAAAGGAACAGTATCCCTTTCCCTTCTTCACCATCCAGCTTTGTGGTACAATTTTTTCTTTGGGCACTTATTTTAACTGATCATTCATTCATTCATTTGACAAACATTGCAGAGAAACTTGGCCAGGTGCTGGTTCAGGCCAGGGAGAAAGCAGAGAAGAATCAGATCTTCCTTATCTCCTGAAGCCACTGGTCAGCAGAGGAGATAGGACTCATTTGAATAGGCAGATAACTTCTTTACAAAAATTTGTGCTCCCAATCCTTTCAGCATTCAGCTATCTGCTGACTGGACCAAAGGAGACATTTTAAGAGGATAAATGTAAATCACTGCTTTTGGTTCAAAAAAGTCAACTTCACGAGTACAGGTTGAAGGAGAAATAGCTAACAGAAGTTTGTATGAAGAAGATCTAGGAGTTTGGGGTTTGTTTTTTTGCTTTTTGATTTTTTTAAATTAAATTTTTTTCAATTAATTACATTTATTTTCTCTCTGTCCCACTTGATGGGATGATGAAAATGAAGGAAAAAAAATCCACTGAATGTTTGTAGCAAATATACATAATATGTAAAAAATTCCCACATTGACCACGTTCAAAAAATGTGTGTCTTCATGTTTTGTCATCAACTCTCTACCAGCATTCTCTATCATCAGTCCTCTGGGAAAATGGTAGTAGATAGAGTGGTGGGTCTGGAGTTAGGCAGAACTGAGTTCAAATTCAGCCTCAGATATTTATTAGCTGTGTGATCTTGGGCAAGTCACTTAATCTCTGCCTCAGTTTCTTCAACTGTAAAAAAAAGTACCTACCTCCTAGGACTGTTTTAAGGATCAAATAAGATAAAAACTGTAAAATGCTTAGCACAGTGTCTGGCATGTAGTAGAGGCTATATAAGTGTTAGTTATGATGATGTTGATGGTGATGATGTCTTTCACAGCTGTTCTTTTATACAATATTGTTATAGCATAAATTGTTCTCCTGGTTCTGCTCAGTGCATTCTGCATCAGTTCATGGAAGTTTCCCAGGTTTCTTTAAAACTTTCCCTGAGAAAGGTGTAGGTGGGGCAGCTAAATGGCACAGTGAATAGAGCACCAGCCCTGGAGTCAGGAGGACCTTAGTTCAAATCTGGCCTCTGACACTTAACACAAAACTAGCTGTGTGACCTTGGGCAAGTCACTTAACCCCAACTGCCCTACCTTCCCCCCTCCAAAAAGTAAAAAAAAAAAAAAGAGAGAGAGAGAGAGAAAAGCCTAGGAGTTTAATTGGTCTACAAATTCCAAGAGTTAATAATGTATGACATTGAAGCCAAAAAGTAATATCACCATAGCCTGTGTAATAGAAACACTGTATCCAGAGAGAGATTATGGTTCCACTCTTCTCTACCCTGGTTGGCGTTGTTGTTTGTTCATTGTTTTCTTTTCTTTTTTTTTTGCAAGCATTTATTAAGTAGTAATAAATAGCAAATAATTGTATAAATTTCTATAAATCTTTGAAATCACTTATCCCTCTATTTACATTTCTTTTCCCCTCAAACTATGACCACTGACCATTCCCAAGAACATTTTTAGGTCTGCCTGCCACTTCTTTGTTTTTTAAAATTTTTAAATTTTTTTATTTATTTATTTTAGTTTTCAACATTCATTTCTGCAAGATTTTGAGTTCCAAATTTTCTCTCCATCTCTCCCCTACCCCCCATCCCAAGATGGCAAGCATACTGATTACCCCTTCCCCCAGTCTTCCCTCTCTTCTATCACCCCCTATCTTCCCCTTGCCCTTTCCCCCCTTACTTTCTTGTACGGAAAGATGGGTTTCTATACCCCATTGCCTGTATATCTTACTTCCTGGTTGCATGTAGAAACAATTTTTTAACATTTGTTTTTAAAACTTTGAGTTCCAGATTCTCTCTCTTCTTCCCTCCTCACCCACCCCCCTCCATTGAGAAGACAAGCAATTCAATATAAGTTTTACATGTGTAGTTATGCAAAACATTTCCATAGTAGTCATATTGTGAAAGACTAACTATATTGCCCTCTATCCTATCCCGGCTCCCATTTATTCTCTTTTTTCCTTTGACCCTTGCCCTTTTGAAAAGTGTTTGCTTCTGACTATCCCCTCCCCTCTATCTGCTCTTCCTTCTATTATCACCCCCCCCCTTATCCCTTTTCCCCCTACTTTCCTGTAGGATAAGATACACAATTGAGTGTATGTTATTCCCTCCTTGAGCCAAATCCAATGAGAGTAAAGTTGATTCATTCCCTTTCACCTCCCTGCTCTTTCCCTCCATTGTAAGTTTTTTCTTGCCTCTTCTATATGAGATAATTTACCCTATTCTATCTCTCCCTTTCTCCTTCTCCCAATATGTTCCTCTCTCACCTCTTAATTTTATTTTTTAGATATCATCCTTTCATATTCAACTCACCCTGTGCCCTCTATATATACAAAACATATTTACATACATACACATACACTCGCATACATACACACACACACACACAAACACACACACACACACACACACACACACACATATATTCCCTTCAACTATCCTCATACTGAGAAAAGTCTGATGAGTTACAAATATCGTCTTTTCATGTAGGAATGTAAATAGATTAACTGTAATAAGTTCCTTATGATTTTTCTTTCCTATTTCTCTTTTCATGCTTTTCTTGATTCTTGTATTTGAAAGTAAAATTTTCTGTTCAGCTCTGGTCTTTTTATCAAGAATGCTGGAAAGTCCTCTATCTCATTGAATGACCATATTTTCCCCTGAAGCATTATACTCAGTTTTGCTGGGTAGATGATTCTTGGTTTTAATCCTAGCTCCTTTGACCTTTGGAATATCATATTCCAAGCCCTTCAATCCCTTAATGTAGAAGCTGCTAGATCTTGTGTTATACTGATTGTGTTTCCACAATACTCAAATTGTTTCTTCCTGACTGCTTGTAATATTTTCTCCTTGACCTGAGAACTCTGGAATTTGGCCACAATAGAGGATCTTTTTCAAGAGACAATCAGTGGATTCTTTCCATTTCTATTTTACCTTCTGATTCTAGAATATCAGGGCAGTTTTCCTTCATAATTTCTTGAAAGATGATGTCTAGCTTCTTTTTTTGATCATGGCTTTTAGGTAGTCCAATAATTTTTAAATTATCTCTCCTGCATCCATTTTCCAGGTCAGTTGTTTTTTCTGATGAGATATTTTACATTGTCTTCTATTTTTTCATTCTTTTGGTTCTGTTTTATAATATCTTGATTTCTCATAATGTCATTAGATTCCATTTACTCCATTCTAATTTTGAAGGAATTATTTTCTTCAGTGAGATTTTGGACTTCCTTTTCCATCTGGCCAATTATGCTTTTTAAGGCATTCTTCTCCTCAATGGTTTTTTGGGCCTCTTCTGCCATTTGAGTTAGTCTATTTTTTAAGTGTTATTTTCTTCAGTATTTTGGGGGGTCTCCTTTAGCAAGCTGTTGACTCATTTTTCATGATTTTCTTGCCTCACTCTCATTTCTCTTCCTAATTTTTCCTGTACTTCTCTAACTTGACTTTCAAAATCCTTCTTGAGCTCCTCCATGGCCTGTAAGCAATTCATTTTTTTCTTGAAGGATTTTGATACAGGAACTTTTGACTTTTTTTTCTTCTTCTGGTTCTATGTTTGATCCTCTTTCTGATTTCTCTTCCTCTGTTCGCTCATCTTGCCAACCAATTCCTTGACTTTTGAGCTCTTTGCCATGGTAGAACTCTGCTTCCAGAGTGGAGAGTGCTATGTCCCAAATTTCTGTGGTTTTACACAGCTGTTGTCAGAGATACTTCTAGGTACCTGCCTCAGAACTGTGAGGAGGACTCTCTCTCCACAGCTGCCACCAACTCTGCCATATCAGCACTCCTCCTCACCCCAGGACTGCCACCCAAGACTGTGACCCAAATCCAAGCAGAGCAAAGCAAGAGAATCTTGCCTCAGCACCAACAAAGAGATTCCTGCAATTGCCCTCTGGTCAACCATTTGGTCCTCTCACCATCTGTGGGCCTGGAGCTCTGGAAGCAGCTGCTGCCCTAACCACCACCTTCACTACCCTGGGGGCAGGGGCCCGATGGTCCTCTTCTCTCACTCAGGTCCAACAGAATTTCCCCACAGACTTTTTACTTTCTCTTTGGCATTTATGGATTGAGAAGTCTGGAAACTATCACAGCTGCCCGTGATTCAGTCCCCTAAGGTCTGCTCCAATCTGTCTTGCTGTGGGTCTGTGCAGCTGTGGCCCAGGCAGGACTTTACTCCACTCCCACCCCGGTGTGATAGACTCTTCCTTTTGGCTTGCCAGGCTGTCTTCAGCTGGAGGTGTATTTTACTCTGTTATTTTGTGAGTTTTGTAGCTCTAAAATTTGTTTAGAGTCATTTTTTACAGGTATTGGATATGGTTGGTGCACGAGCTCAAGCAAGTTCCTGCTTTTACTCCACCATCTTCCTGCCTACCCTCTCCTCTCCGTTGTTGCTGAAGAGGACCAAAGACATCACAAGGCAACATTTTGACTGGTGCATAAAGAGGATTTAAGTGAGGCAGAGTTGCATAAAGTCATCAGACTCACTCTCGCTCCCTGAGTCATCAAAGTCCAGTGGCAAGACAAAAGTCAAGATGACTGGTGATGACCTGAGGTACAATGGATGACTTTGGCATCTTTGATGTTTGACCAAGCTCTAAGTGCTCCATAGTACCTGCTTCAGTCACCCTCATGGCCATTCCACCAGGGGGAAGTCTTCACTTGCTTGGAGTAAACATATCCCTAACTCACCAACAGGTTTGAGACCTATTGATGACCCTGGTTTAGCCTGTCTGCCAAGTCAGGTTTATCAGGGTGTGGCCACCGTACATGCTGCAGCTTCTTGGAGCAACAGGTGACAGCCAGGAGGCAGGTAGACACCAAAGTTGGATGAGCAGCCCTGAAAAGGGTGCAGCAAGCCTTCACACCAGAGGTGCTAGTCCTCCCTGAATACTCCATACATTCATATACTCTACCCTGGTTAGCTCACCTCTGGAGTGCTGGGTTCAGTCTAGACATGGAATTTTGGAAAGGACAAGCTAAAGTGCTTCCAAAGAAGGACAATCAGAATGGCATCTGGAAACTGTATCTTATGGAGATCAGTAATGGAAGGAACATGCTCACCTCTTTCCTTCAATGATTAAAAAGGTTGTTATGTTAAAGAGTGACTGCACACATTCCGTTTGACCCCAGAGGACAGAGCTAAAAGCAATGTGGACATGTTTCAGAGAGGCAAGTTTTTTGGTTTTTTATTTCATCCTTATTTTTAACATTTTCTCCACCTCTTTCTTAAATCTCTAGACAATCAACAAAACAACAGATTAAACCTTGATGGGTAATGTTTGCTGATTTCCACCATGCAAATGCTCTCACTGAAAATTGAACAGTTGGCTCTCTGGAGTCTGTATGAGCTGGCTCCCATGCACTGTTGGCATAAGCCTAGAAAAATACGTTGTGGCGTGATTGTGGAGAATTCCAAATGTCAATATAAGAAATTTGAACTTTGGAATCAGTAACCCAGGTCCTGGGATGACTGAGGTTGTTGGGTCCTTTCAGGCAAAGGAGAATGCTAAGCAGGCAAAACTTTGCCCTCAGGGAACAGTTTAATGTTGTAGCCGCTGATAAAGTTAAATCCCTAATCTAGTTCAAGAGTCAGGCCACAAGTGGGGCTTTGCTTGGGAGACAGCAGCCCTAGTACTGCAGGAACATGTGTTTGGTTGGCAGAAGTTGCTGGCGTTTGCCAACTGACCACATGATACCCAGGATGTTGGACAGGACGGTTAGAGCTCAGGATGCTAGATTAGGTTTGGATCAAGCCAAGTCCCTTTAATAAAAAGTTGTGGGGGGGTTCCTGCAAACCCCATTAAAAGTTCCCCCTCCAAGTTATTCACACTAGTATAGCTATTCCTGGAATCCTTGGGCTGGGACTGAGCCAAGGCTTAGACCTCATTTAACTTTGGGCTAGCATTCTGCCTCAAGGTTGTAGGCCTAGATTCTCTGCTTTATTGCCTTTTGCTGTCTTTCCCCTTCCCTGCCCCAAACCTTGTGCTCTCTCTTCCAGCCCTGCCCTGCCCTGCCCTGTCCTGCCCTGCCCTGCCTAAAACAGGATAAGACCTGAGATCATGACGAAAATAGGACCTGGGAGGAGTGGGACTCTGTTAATGGGACTCTGCCCCTAAACAAATGCTAGAACACTCTGACTTTTGTCCAGTTGAGTACATGTTAACTTAACTCTTATAATTAAGAAAAAATAAATAAACTCTAATTAAGAATAAATCCAATAATAATAATAATAATATGATGTCATTAATGACAACCCCTCAGTTTTCATGGCTCTACAATTTCTCTGTGAGGAAGGGCAAAGATTATTGTTGCCATTTGACAGATGAAGTAGCTGAGGCAAGAGGTCTTATAGTTAGTAAATGGCAGTGCTGGAGCTCTGGCCCAGACCTTCTAACTGCTAATCTTTCTCTTGAATAGCTCATATATTAAGAGTTGGAAGGGACCTAATAGTTTATCTAATCCAACCACGTCATTTTACAGATAGGGAATCTGGGACTGAGAAAATATAAGTGATTTGCTCCAGGTCACATCATAATAATTGTTGTTCTGTTTTTCAGTCTCCAACTCTTAGGGACCCATTTGGGGTTTTCTTGGCAAAGATATTGGAATGGTTTACTATTTCCTTGTCCAGCTCATTCTATAGATGAGGAAATTGTGACAAAGAGAAATTAACTTGCCAAGGGTCACACTGTTACTAAATGTCTAGGGTAGGATTCAGACTCAGGTCTTCCTGACTGTAGGTCCCATACCCTATCCACTGTTCCACCTAGCTGCCAAATAGTAAATTTAGAAGCTGAGATTTGAACCCAGATCTTCTGTCTCCAAATCCAAGGCTCTTCTCATTATATATTATAGTCTCTTATATATCACCCTCCCAAATTTTCAAAAAGGCAAGATGGCAGGCCAGTTTTTCCTGGAAAGGAGAGTCCATAACAGGGAGTAACAGTGAAATGAGATTGTAAAGGTAGGCTTCCATTTTAGGTAGATTTTGAAGGCTTTAAATACTAGGACTGAAGAGTTTCTATTTTATCCAAAGACAATAGGGAGTCACTGACAATTTTTGAGTTGGGGAGAGTCCTGGTAACATGATATCAATTTGGCAGCTGTGTGGTAGATGATTGGAAGGGGGAGAAGCTAGAAATAAGGAGTTAAATTGAGAAATATAATAGAAGTTTGCAGTTTTATATATAGTCTTTTATGTTCTTCGCATACTGAAATGTTCATTTGTTGATACTTGTTAAGGTCATAATAAAGAATTAAGTATGTTTAAAGAATTAAGTATGTTTAATAAACTGTTGCAACAATTCAGGTAAGAAGTGATAAAGGTCTATCAAAGGAAGAAAGTACAAATTTCCAAACCATTGTTAAGACCAGTGAACACTATTGTATCACCTTCCTCTGCAATGCCTGTTCTACAATTAACAGACTTCCTTTCATCTTAAATCTCTTCCTTCACTTCTGAGCAAGATGGCTACCTTAATGGAAAGCAGAGTGCCCAGCTCTCACATATTTGTTCCAGCAAAACCCTGAAGCTCACACCAGGCTGAATATGATTAACAAATCCAGCGAAAAACTACTAGTTAGAGACTTCTTCCACCCCAGAACTCACCGTCAGCCAGAAGATGATGGGCAATAGGAAAAGGAGGTTCTCCAACAGAGTGAGTGTCAACATGAGCAGAGATAAGACCTGTAGCCTGCAAGACTCTGTGTCCTTAAGCAGCAAGAGCACAGGGCTCACTTGAGTAAGCTCCAAAATGGTTAGAAAGTCCCAAGGATTCCCTGGAAGCCTCAGGGAGCAGAACTGAATAGCAAGGTACTGACTGGCAGGAGTAACACAGCATACAGACACAGAGAGTATACACCCAGGGATTCGGAGCCTCCTGATATTCTGTCCTGAGATGCCAGAGAGGGCCTAGAAGATCCAGTGGTTTTTCAACTGCAAAGATACAAAAGGACCTAACCTCAGAAGGTAGAAATATATGCAAAAATCGGGCCAACCACCCCACAGAAAAGAGTGGCAGAGACAGAGCCTGGCCCTTAAACAATGCCCCAGCTCAGGAACTAGAGCTGGAAAAATGAATAAATCAAAGAAAACACAAATGAATAAAACATACGCACATACATGTATACACACATATATGCAGCTAGGTGGTGTGGTAGATAGAGCTCCAGGCTTGGTGTCAGGAAAACTCATCTTGAGTTCAAATCCAGCCTCAGACACGTACTAGCTGTGTGACCCTGGGCAAGTCACTTAACCCTGTATGCCTCAGTTCCTCATCTGTAAAATGTGCTGGAGGAATGGAAAACCACTCTGGTATCTTTGACAAGAAAACCCCAAAAGGGATCATGAAAAGTTGGATATGACTGAAAATGACTGAGTAACAAGAGTAACAGACAACATATATGTATATGATACATACATATAACATATGCACACATGCATATATACATGTATATGTGTGTGTGTGCATACACACACATATAATCTAGAGAGTCCTGAAAAGGAGTAAATACTTTCTTTTCTCTGTATAGCCTATCTTCATACTAGTGAACTTCAATATGCCTGTTGATATTCCCTCAAATGCCTTTACTTCCTAAATCTTCAATCTATTCAGTTCCTGTGACTTTCTCCCCCACTCTACCTCAGATACATACATGGACAAACCTTTGATCTTGTCCTAAGTGTCCTATTTCTATGTTCACGAATTCTGAAATGTCTTTATTTCATCATCATCTTTATTATTCCTTCTCTCCCTATGCCTTGTCTTCACCATCATCTCCATTGCTTCCCCTGCTTAGTTCTTTCCCAGACCGTCAGTCCTACATGGGTTTTACTTTCCTGTTTTCCCTCTCTTTATTCCTTGGTGAACCAACTGACTCTACATTATCGTCTATTCTAGAATCTTTTGCACTCTTTGACCTGTCACTGATTTCATCTTGCCAAATCCGAATCCTAGATTATTCCTAGCATCCCCTTCCTTCATTCTTCTTGCATATTTTATGGACAGAGTTGGAAAAAAATTCACAAAACTGTGCTGTGTCCACTGCAAATTTATTTTTCCTTAGTAGGAGTTCTCTCTGCTAATGAAATCGCAGATCTGCTCACATAAATGCAGAGGGATGGACAAAGATAGGGACTGGATTGTGATTTCCCTGGCATAGGGAAGTCCCGGTGTAAAAATTCCCTCTACTAATGCAAGCCAGCACCTTCTCTAAGATTTATAGTCTTGGAGGGTAGTCTAGAGAACATGAGGAGGTTAAGTGACAGTGTCAGAGGCAAGCCTGGAACCCAGCCTCCCTGGCTCTGAGGCTGGTTCCCTATTCACTATACCACACTGTCATGCCCCAACTCTCCCCTACCCTCATTGTGTGTATTGTGTGTATATCTATTATACATTATACATATACATATATTATACATTATACATACATTGTGTGTATATCTATTATATATGTACATACATGTTTATGTGCATCTGACTGTATACACACATGTGCAAGACAGATAATACTTATCTATGTACAAATTATTCCCTTCCCTTTCCCCCCCTTGGGTTGTAGATTCCTCAAAGGTAGAAATTATTTAGTTTTTGTCTTTGTATCACCCGGTACCTATCATGGTGCCCTTCATATAGTAGGCACTTAATAGGTGCTTCATAAATTTCATTGGATTGAATTGAATCACAAGGAAGAAATCAAAAACTGATGCTTTTTATGTGGATTTCAAAGAATTCAGAGAAGCTATAAATAGGGTTCCCTGGCCTAAATTCTATAGAACCAGGTATTATCAGGTAAGAAAGTGACTTAAGGGAAGTGGAACCAAAAATTCTGATGACACAAATGTTTCCTAAATAGAAGAATGGAAAGGGAATAAGCTTGTGTGTAGTGTCTACTATGTTCTAGGCACTATGTTAGTCCCATGTGATCCTAACATCAACCCTGAGAGGTAGGTGCTATTGTTATTCCCATTTTATGATTGAGGAAACTGAGGCAAATGACTTGCCCAGGGTCACACAGCCATTAAGTGTCTGAGGCCAGATTTGACTTCATGAAAATAATTCTTCCTGAATCCAGACCTGGCACTCTATCCAATGTGTCACATTAGTTGTCCAGAAGTGGAAGGCAGGTGCTGTTAATATCCCCATTTTACAGTTGAGGAGATCGAGGCAAAGACAGGTTAAGGGACTTGACCAGGGTCACAGAGATAGTAAGTGTCTGAGGCTAGATTTGAACTCAGTCTTCCTGACTCTAGTCCAGCACTCTAGAAGAAAGAAAAGGTGAAGCCCTCTAACGAGACTGAAGTAGCTGTAAAGAGAATTTGCTGGTCAACTTAAATCTTTTCCCCCACCTTAGTCATGTTGTGAAAGAAGGATCAGAACAAAAGGGGAAAACATCAGAAAGAAAAAACAAAAAACACTGAAAACAGTATGCTTTGATCTGCATTCAGACTCCGTAGTTCTTTCTCTGAATGTGTATAGCATTTTCCAACTCTCTTTAGAAAATGTCTTTCAGATATACAGACACTAAGGTATAGAAATCCATCTTGCTCTACTAGAAAGTTGGAGGGGGGGATGAAGGAGGATATAAGAGAGAACAGATCGGGGGAAGGGGTATTCAGTAGGCTCGCTATTGGGGTGAGGGTAGGGGAGGGACAGAGAGAAAATTTATAACTTGGAATCTTGTAGAAATGAATGTTGAAAACTAAAAATAAATAAAGAGATAGACAGACAGATGATAGATAGATAGATAGATAAGCAAAAAACATAAATAAACAAATAAATGAATGAATGAATAAGTAAGTAAATAAATAAAAAGAAAATGTCTTTCAGAATTGTCTTGGATCATTGTATTGCTGAGAAGAGCTAAGTCAATCATAGCTGATCACCACACAATGTTGCTGTTACTGTGTACAATGTTCTCTCGGTTCTGCTCACTTCACTTTGCATCAGTTCAGGTAAGTCTTTCCAGGTTTTTCTGAAATCTGTCTGTTTATCCTTTCTTATAGTACAATACCAACTTAGATTTTTAAGAAATGTATACAGAATATGGAAAGAAGAGTGGGTAACAGAGGATGAATACAAAATTGTGTCAGAGTCCTCCAAGAAAAGCACCAGTAACGCCCAGAAGAAGCCAAGGTCTTAAATGAATGCAAAGGAAAAGAAAAAGAGACCCTTTTTTTTAAGTTGTGGAAAATCGAAGAGATAAGAACTGTTTAGAGATTCAACACATATTAAGTACCAACTAAAGGCAAAGCCCTCTGCTAGTCCATGGGAATATTAAAAGACAAAACCAACCAGCACTTCCAACTGCAGGAGCAGAAATTGCTTTTTGCTCAGAACTCATCGTGGGGAGGAAAGGCAAAAATCAGAGGACTTGGGCACTCACTGGGAGTTGCTTCCATTACCTGTGCAAAGAAGGGGAAAGGAAGATGCTAGAGGGAGGGGAAGGAATTGCCTTACCTCATCAACCACCAGTCTTGGTGCTCAGCAGTCTCTTGCCCCCTTTCATTTGTCTAATAAAGCAACAACTGCAGCAGCAGCAACAGAACCTTTTTGTGTCTGAAAAGGAAAGAATAGAGAAGCAAGCACCCAGACACCCAGCACCTGCTTGACCCGAATCTGCCCAAATGACTCCAAGATGGAAGACAAACTCTCAAACTCTAAATTCCAAACTCAAACTCCTTCTGGCTCCTCTCTTCCAGAAATTTCCACAAAATGGGCCCAGAAGGCCAAGTTCAAAAACATCATCCACTAGCACACTCTGGGATAGCATCTACTTGAATCAATTTTATCTCTGCAGCAATTAAGGACATAAGTGTGTGTGTGTGTGTGTGTGTGTGTGTGTGTGTGTGTGTTGGGGCAGCTAGGTAGCAGAGTTGATAGAGTACCCAGTTTAGAGTCAAAAAGACTTCTTTATCTGGCCTAAGACACTAGCTGTGTGACCCCTGGGTAAGTCACTTAACCCTGTTTGCCTCAGTTTTCCCATCTGTAAAATGAGCTGGAGAAGGAATAACAAATCACTCCAGCATCTTTTGCCAAGAAAACCCCAAATGGGGTCAGGAAGAATTGGACGTGATTGATATCACTCAACAATAACAACACATATATTATATATACATGCACGTGTATGTATGTGTATGGGAATGTGTATGTATGTCACACACACACACACACACACACACACAGGAGGAGTTTGAGTTTGGAATTCAGAGTTCGAGAGCTCATGTCTCATCCTAGAGCCATGTGGGCAGGCAAGAGTCAAGCAGGTGCCCGGTACCTAGATGCTTGCTTCCTACTTTTTCCTGTACATGTTTGTATATATGCATACGTACATATATACACAAATACACACTGCCGTATATGCATTGTGTACATATATATGAATACGCATGCTTGTTATCATTCAGTCCTTTAGTCACATCTGCCTCTTTGTAACCTTGTGGACCATAGCACACCATTGCTATTCACCGAGTGTTGTGCCAAAGGTTCTAGAGTGGCCTGCCATTGCCTTCTCCCGTGGATTAAGTCAAACAAAGGTTATGACTTGCCCAGGGTCACACAGTTAGTAAGTTATCTAAGGTTAGATTTGAACTCAGGTCTTTCTGACTCTAGGCCCAGGCCTACATCCACTGAGCCACCTGGCTGCCTCATATACAAGCACAAACAATACAAACACACACATTTGTGTGTGTTTGCATATATGTATGTACGTATACATAAACACATATATACATACACACAGAGACACACACACAAAGCTGTTTCCAGTTTTGTATAGTAGAGTATATCCTAAAATACAGTTCAGAAGGAAAGCTTTTTAACGAAGCTGTCCAGATGTAGAATGGGCTGCTTTAGGGGGTTAGTCAAGTCAATAAACCAAGCCAAATATTTGTTAAAAATTTATAGTTGTCGCAGAGGATAGTGCACTGACCCTGAACTCAGGAAGATCTGAGTTCAAATCCAGCCTAGACACTTACTAGTTATATGACCCTGGGCAAGTAACCCCAATTGCCTCAAAAAAAAGTGCTGGAGGAATGGTGGAAGTCTCCAAATCCAGAGGGTAAATAAGTATATGCTCAGTGTGCTAGAGAGGGAATCCCACCTGCAGGTTGTATTAGATGCTTTCAAAGGTCCTTTACAGCTCTGAATTCCGGACTTCTGTGTTTGAGAAGGTGGAATGCTGTTCATCCTTACCAGAATATTATTCTTTTCTTCCCCACACGTCATTAAGAACCAGTTCAAATCCCATCACTTTCAGGACCTTCTCTGCCTAAGCCTGCCTCCATTGATAGGGTCTTCTCCTTTCAGCACTTACAATCTTTATCATTTAGCATTTAATAGAGAATTTAATTATATTTTATTTTGTATTGTTTGCTATTTAGTCCAGTGTGATCAAAGCAGGTGATGAAATACCTGATGGCTGGGACTGTATGTCTCCCTTATTGTCTCCCCACATTGCTGATCGCCCAGAAACTGGTCGCTAAATACTTGTTCTGTTGATCCATTGTACCATGGATGAGGGTAGCCTTAAAGCAAACACCAGCAATAAATAATGAGCACAGGGTAACTGGAGGGGGGGCCTTGGAATAAACACATAAACGAAACTGTTATGAGGGCAGGAATGGCTGAGACAGATTACAAGATACTCAGCATTCTTTTCATTCAGAACTTATATTTCTGGCCTTGGAATGAAAAGATTTGAGTGGGAATTCCAGTCCTGCCACTTCCTAACTGTGTGCCCTTGGACAAATCATTTCACTTGTAGGGGCCTTAGTTACCTCATCCATAAAATGAGGAATGAATTTACACAGCCTCAAAGAGTTATTTGGAGGGGAGTGCCTTGTAAAGCTGTATAGCTCCTATCAATGGGAGCTGAGATTTGAAGTATAAGCACTTCCCCCCATTAGGTGTTTCCTTTCTATCACATACTATGGTGTCCTTAGCAAATAGCTCTGACCACTTTCCTTCCAATCTGCCCTTCTTGCTTTCTTTCATTCTCATTCCCCCCCCACCTCTCCATAGACTATACTCCATCCAAGCTGCATTACTACAGGCTACCTGTACATGTCTTGAGCTTTCCCACTTCCCATACCTTTCCTTTTGCCTAGAATATGAGCAAGTGAGGCATTCCCTGCCCTCGGAAAGCTTACATTCTAATAAGGGGAAGATAATGTACATTGGTAGACAGTGAGGAATGTTTTCAAGAGAGAAATCAGAGAATGGAGATTGCAGTAACGAGGTCATTGATTGAGATGGCCCTTTGGTCATATTCCACTCTTTGTGACCCCATGGAGCACAGCATCCCAGTATCATCCATGGGGTTTTCTTGACAGAGACACTGAAGTGGTTTGCCATTTTCTTTTCCAGTGGATTAAGGCAAACAGAGGTTAAGTGACTTGTCCAGGGTCACACAGCTAGTGTCCAAGATCAGATTTGAATTCAGATCTTCCTGACTCCAGGTCCAATGCTCAATCCGCTGAACCATCTAGCTGCCTCAACCAAGATGGTAGTGTTGCTTTAATTACTATTCTCTGATCAAGAGTTGGAAATCGGTGCTCCAATGACATGGGCAAAGCCTGAGTAGCAAGGGACAGAATCTTAGAGCCTGCCAGTGAGCTTCTGGAATATAGGAATAAGGTTGTTGGTGACAGGCCTTGAAGGCTTCCCTGGGCTTTCCAGGGTGGAGGTGGGAAGGTACATTGAGATCCACTTCCCTCTCTGTGATGTGCTTAATTTAATCTTTTGCTTATCCAGGACCCACATATATATATAAAAACAATTATAACTGTTCTTTTTGTAGTTACAAAGAAAGTGGATACTAACGTGGTGCCCATCAATTGAGCAGTGGCTGAACAAATTGTGATACAGGAATTTAATGAAATATTATGCTATAAGACATGGCAAATTGATTCTTTTCAGTGAAACCTGGGAACACTTGTATGAACTGATGCTGAGTGGAGTGAGCAGAACAGGAACAATTTATACACTGTGAAAACAAGTTTGAAAGACCTAAGAACTCCAATTGGCACAATGTCCAACCATGCTTCTGGAGGCCAGATGACATGGTATACTGCCCATCTCCTAACAGAGCGGCAATGGGCTCAGAAGGAGGAAGGAGACATTTTTTGGACACGGCTAATGTGAGAATTTGTTTTGCCTGACTAGGCATATTTGCTATAAGAGTTTTGTTTTCCTTTTTTAAGGCTGTATGGTTAGAGGGCGAGAAAAATCTATTTTTATTCATTGAAAACACAAATTTTTTTCCAAAAAACCTAAAATATATATTTTGCTCTTCCCAGTCCCTAATAGAGAACTGGTAGAAGGGAAGGAAAGACAGCCTCCCCTTCTTCTCTTGCAGCTGCCAACTATGGCTGCTTTTAAAACTGCTATTTCTATAAACAGTATTGTGTTTAAGTGTTTTCTCAGTGTGCATGTGATAATGTATTAAAATCTGGATGGGTATTTGAATCTGTGCCAATTCTGCTTGCTTGAATGCTAGCAGTGAGATTGGGAGGAGGAGAGTAGGGGAAGGACAAATCCGGGAAGGGAAGCAGTTCTGAAGTACTGAGGTTTTATAAATTCACATGTGGATTTGTCAGTCTAAACTGACTGAGGGTTGGAGCCATCTATTTAGTTAAGAATACAGGACATTAAAGGGAGAAAGAGAATACTATTTGGGTCTAGAGTCCTCCAGGCACACTAGAAGATTTAACGAAAAAAACAAAACCAAATACCCCAGGCTGGAAGCTTGGAGTTTAGGTAAACTTATTTTCCATTTCAAACCACCAGCAACCCTTCTTGGCCAAGCGATTTGCAAAGGAAAACCATCCCCCTGCAGGAAGAAGAAGCCTTTTGGCTCAATGTTTGACTGACAGCTTAGTCAGTCTAGGCCACTAGTGCCACCATCTGCTAACATGTATTATAGGCATAATATCTGTGTCTTTTGTATTCTCTCACTAAACTACAAACTCCATAACATGAGCAGGGATCATATCTTAGCTAGGTTTTATTTCTCTGTCTGAGTCTAGCACAGCAGCTCTCTACACAAAGTAAACATTGAATAAATGTTTTCTGAATTAATCTAAATGCAAATCTTTAGAGACATTAAGATAGAAATTAACAAGAATATTTTGCCTTTAATAAATTTCACTCCAAACAGGAGTGAAGTTGGCTTTGCTTCCCTTGGCCAGTCTAGCCCTACACCCTATGCTTTTGGAGATGGTTGCCAAGTCTACCTAGTTTCTACTCAATTCCTTTGAGTGGTTTTGTTAGACAGGCTCCCTCAGTTCAAAAATGCAGATCAAATCTTGAAACAAGATTGCAAAGTGGCCTCTGGACCCAGGAATCGCTTCTCTGGGGCTCAGAATGGTGGTAACAGCTTAGTACAGCAGATTACGGTCAGTAATGGGAGCCAAGTCTCTTTACAGACTCAGGTGTCGATGACACCCCCCCACCCCCCCCCACCCCCCGCCAAGAACGGCATCTGGAATGCTTAATTGGAAGGAGGAAATAAGGGTATTGTTCTTCAGCCCCAGAAATCAGGTCTTGTAAGCAGGCATTTCATTCACTGTGAGAATTCCACCATAGACAGGTCTCAGTTCTCACCGAAGTGGGGCGCTCCTAGAAAGTGCCTTAGAGAGCAGAATGACAAGAGGGTGACCAAAACCCCCCAAGCCAAAATGAAACAAAAAAGTCCTACTGGACTTTGGGTCAAATACCATACACCAGTTATCATACCGACTTATTCTCTCCCCAGTTCTACCTTCTATGAAACCTGACTACAGACTCTTTTTCAGTGTCTTTACCACGTTTTTTCCCCTTTCGAGGAGCTCTCATTTTAATCGTGTGGTTCATATTCGGAATTAACTTGTATTTGGACCAATTTAGCCTTTATTTTCTTTGATTCTTCATGTAAGTCATTTTCTCTCTCTTACCTCAGTTTCCTCATCTGTAAGCTGGGAATGATACACTAAACTAATCAGAGGGCTGTCCATGGGGAGCAGATGCGATGAGTGAAATCTTTTAGAAATGTACAATACTATGCATGCCACAGTACAAAAATACAAAGGAGTTTACCATACAAATGTGGCCTATTGCTGCTGCTGCCATCAACAGGTTAAAAGGACTGTTGTTACCAGTCCTGAGGTGGTGCTGTGCTGCTGCGCCCAAGGTCAGGGGGCCTGGGGGCTCGGGACCTCGGCAGGTCTGCTGGTAATTGGCAAGGGAGCACATCCCCTCTTGATTAGAGAAAGGCAAAGTGTGAGAATAGGGACTAGTACTCCGTGGGAAGGTATCTGAGCTGTCTGAGCCAAATATTCGGGACTTAAATTCTAAACCCACTCCTGGGCCAGACCTCGGTAATATTTTTGCTTCCCCCCTCCCCCTGCCTCTTGACCTTTTCTCCCCTCCAATCATCTCTTTCCATTTCCAGGCCTGGGGCTTTCCTATTGCTCCGGTAATTCTTCTAGCGGTAGGAAGGTGGCCTGGCAAACTCGCTGCCCAGGGGCATCAGGAACTTCAAAAGGGCAATGCTTAACCGATAGGAAAGATGTGATGACTCATTCTTGAATGGCAGGATTTCAGACACCTGTGGGGAATGGGGTTGGGGAAAGAGGGGGACAGTGAGGATGGGATCTTTGGGAAGGGGGCCTGCCAGACAATGGCCCACTTAGTAGTCATATAGTCAGCCCTGAATATTTTCCCTGCCCATCAGTCACAAAAATCTTGAATACGATGAGAGAGTGGGAAGATTTTGAAAGTCATGCAATCATTTAAAATTAGAAGGGACCTTAGAGATAAATTAATGCAACCTTTTCATTTTATGGGGGGCGGGGGGCGGGGGGATACTGATGCCCAGAGAAGGGGAAGGAAACAGCACAAGATTCTGCAAACAGACAAGTAGCAGAACTGGGACTGGAACACAGGCTTTCTGACTCCAAGCCAGTACACTTCACCTAGAACTATGGACCAACGAGAAATTCATTTTGCCTTTTGAACCTCCATAGGTGATCTTTTTTTTTTCGAGGTAGGAGGGCAGGGCAATTGGGGTTAAGTGACTTGCCCAAGGTCACACAGCTATTAAGTGCTAAGCGTCTGAGGCCAAATTTGAACTCAGGTCCTCCTGACTCCAGGGCCAGTGCCCTATTCACTGAGCCACCTAGCCACCCCATAGGTAATCTTGATATTTCAGGAGTTCAGAAACAGTATGTTGGCCTGATGAGTATATATGTATTTCGTGTCTGTCCTTGTTGTTGTTCAGTCATTTCAGTCATATGACCCCATTTGCAGTTTTCTTGGTAGATATTGGAGCGCTTTGCCATTTCCTTTTCCAGCTCATTTTACAGGAGAGGAAACTGAGGTCAATGGGGTTAAGTGACTTGCCCAGGGTCACACAGCTAGGAAGTGTCTGAGGCCAGATTGGAACTCAGGAAGAGGAGTCTTCCTGACTCCTGGTCTTGCACTCTGTGCACTGGGTGGCCTCACTGCCCCTCTTGCCTGTCCTACTGACTTTCATATGACTGGGATAGGCACGACAGCCTATTGAAGCAATGAAGTCGGCCAACCGAATAACCTGACAGGGCGTTTTTGAGTGTTCCCTTTGCAAACATATTTGACTTGGAACTGATTCCAAACAGCATCTCAGCAGGAAACACAAAGGCCACTGCCAACCCCTCCTTCTACTTCTTCCCCAGCTGCTCTGCTTCTTTCCCCATTTGAGGTTTCATAGACAGATATTCCAGGGATAATTTAGAGTTACACAGCCATTTTTCTCTGGGCTTCACTTTCTTCATCTCTACAATGAGAGGTGCAAACTGGATGTCCTCTAGCAGAAGTTCCTTCCAGCTTTACAATTTTGTTAGAAGCATTGTGGTAGAGCCAATCGAGGGGAAGACATGGGACACTATCTTTCATTTTTGATACTTCCTAGCTGAGTGACCACAGGCAGGTCACTTAATCTCTCTGAGTCTCAGTTTGCTCATCTGTTAAAAGAGGATAATGATTTCCACGGGGCACCTAGGTAGTGCAGTGGATAGAATACCAGGTCTGGAGTCAGGAAGATTCAAATCCAGCCTCAGACACTTACCAGCTGTGTGACCCTGGGCCAGTCACTTCACCCTGTCTTGCCTCAATTTTTTCACCTGTAAAAATAAGCTGGAAAAACTGCTTCAGTATCTTTGCCAAGAAAATCCCAAATGGGGTCACAGAGAGTTGGACAGAACTGAACGATAATAACAACAAAATGATTTCTATAACACCTTCTTTACAGAACTAATGATCCAGTGAAAATATGCCAAGTGTTTACAAATCAATTTATGTGTCATCTATTATTATGATGTTCTAAGATTTCTTCCTTCTCTGACATTCTATGAGTTTATGTTCTAAGGCCCCTTTCAGCCCTCGCATACCGCGAGCCTGTGAATTCTATCAATGATTAAATGTCCTTATTTGTACTTTACACAGTCCAGTCTATGAAGTCAGTCATAAAGTTGGTTACTGACTGACTCCACCACCATCCTCTGTATTGGGGTGTGGAGGAAAAGAGCCAAGATTTAACCCAAGATTCCTTGCAAAACTCGCTTTACAGAAGTTCATTTTCTACTTTCAGGAGGGAGACGGAATGTGCCCTCAGGAAATGGCTTTGAGAGCTCAAGGGATGAGATTAATCCAGATCTTCTAAGTAAAATCATCATGATTTAAAAATGAATCCCTTTCCCATCCATGAAAAGGAAGATTTTTAATAAAAACTTTGGGGCGTTAATAAATAATCTAAAATGTTTGGTCTGTGAACGAATGAGCGAAAAAGCATTAAGTACTTCCTCTGTGCCAAGCACTGGTTGGGCAAAGTGCCAGGGATACAGATAGAAAAAACAAGATGGTTCTCTTGCTCTCAAGGAGTTGACACTCTAATTGGAAGAGACAATTCATAAGAAAAGAGTGCAATTGCAAGACAGATGGAAAGGACTAGAAATCCTAGTACACCATCAGGTCAGATAACAGCACCCAGAGGTCTGGAGGATACAGCATCAGGGACATGGCAAAGCTTAATAGTCCTTCATGTGACTGGAAGGTTTGTGATTGATGACTCCAGCTCATGCAGCTGGTATGAACCATCATGCCACTCTTCCAATCAGATGGGGTCTTGGGGTGAGGTAGGGCCATTTGGGGAAGGGAAGGCAAGAGGCAAGGGTGCCAATTAATAAACATTTATTAAGGGCCTACCATATTATTAAGGGCGCTGTGCTAAAGTGATATGAGAGGCAAAAGAGTCTCTGCCCCGGGGAGCTTACAATCTAACAGGGGAGACAAGATGCAAACAAATATATAGAAAACACACACACTATATATACATAGGATAAATAGGAAATAATTAACAGAGGGAAGGCACTAGAATTAAGAGGGTTTGGTGAAGGCTTGCAGTAGAGATGATATTTTAGTTGGGAATGAAAGGAAGCCGGGTCAGTACGTAGTGTTAAGGAGGGAGAGCATCCCAGGTATGGCAGACAGGCCAAGAAAATGTCTGGAGCTGAGAGATGAATGTCTTGTTCACTGAATAGCCAGGAGACCAGTGTCACTGGACAGATCATGCTTGTTGGGGAGTTAGGTGTAAAAAGATTAGAAAAGTAAGAGGGAGCTAGGTTATGAAGGTATTTAAATACTAAACAGAGTATTTTGTAATCAATCCTGGAGGCAATGGGGAACCATGGAGCTTATTGAATAGAGGGGTAATATGATTGCAACTGTGCTTTAGAAAAATCGCTTTGGTGGCTGAATGGAGGATGGACTGGAGTGGGGAGAGACTTGAGGCAGCAGAACCAGCAGCAGCTGTTGTAGGAGTCCAGGCAGAGGTGATGAGGGCCTGCAGGGGGAATTAATATTCAAAAGCTGTTGCAAATGTGAAATCAACAGGCCTTCCTTGGCAATGGATTGGGTGAGAGATATTAAGGAATCCAGGATGATTATGAGTCTAAAGGGCTAGAAGAATGGTTTTGCCCTCCACAGTAATATGGAACGTAGGAGGGGAGCAGGAGGGTTTAGGAGGAAAGACAATTAATTCAGTTTTGAACATATTGAATTTAAGATGTCTACTGGACATCCAGTTTGAGATTTTTGAAAGGTTGTTGGGGATGTGAGACTGGAGGTCAGCAGAGAGTCTGTGGCAAGAAATGATAATTGAATCCACAGGAGCTAGTCCTACTGTGTAGATTAAAACCTAGAGTGTATGTGAGGGATTAGAAAAATTTCTTCACCTACTTCAAGTATGAGCATGATCCTTCCTAACCCTGTCAAAGTCTCCCCAAATTAGGCAATAAAATGAGTTTAAGGATCTGTAAAGTAAGGGGAGGACTATGGTCTAGGATATCAGGGGTACTTTTCCTTTGTTATGTCTTAGAAACTTAGGATTTTAGATTTGGAAGGGATCTTAGAAGTGAAATATTGAATATGATCTAATGGGCAGCTATGATATAATATTGTGAAGGAAGGTCTGGATTTGAATTCAGAATTGTTGTTGTTGTTCAGTTGTTTTTCCATCATATCTGACTCCTTGTGATACCAATTGGGGTTTTCTTGACAGAGATACCGGAGCAGTTTGGCATTTCCTTCTTCAGCTCATTTTACAGATGAGGAAACTGAGGCAAGGAGAGTTAAGTGACTTGCCCAGGGTCACACAGCTAGTGTCTGAGACCAGATCTGAACTCAGAAAGATGAGCCTTCCTGACTCCAGGCCCAGCACTCTGTGCACTTCACTACCCAGCTGCCTGTGAATTCAGAATACCTAGGTTCAAATCACAAGTGAACTGCTTACTAAAGTTAAGGTGCAGTATGTTACTCTGGGCAAATGAATTAACATCTTCGGATCTTTATAAAATAAAAATTGAGTTATATCGTTTCTATAGTCTCTTTAACTCTAAGTCAAAATTGTAATCATAGTGTAGCCATAGCGATATAATTAGACTAGGAGCCAGAAGACCTTGGTCCTACCCTGGACTCTGCCATTTATGAGTTGTGTGATATTTGGGAAGTGACTCTGGTTTTCTCAACTATAATAGCAGTACAGTCAGTTCTGCTATAACTCAATATATGAATCTCTAAAATTCATCAAGCTATTCAAAATCAGACAGTAAAAACCCACAGGGTTTATGGAGGGCGAGAGGGCACAATATTCAAAAACTGATAAGTCACTGATAAGCAACACACAAAAAAGCTAGTAAAAACAGTATGTTCTTATGCAGCATAGTTGTACATATGCAAAACGGGTAAGGATCACATCAGTACTACATAAACAGAGGCAGTTTGTACCTCAGTTCCCAAAGGGCCTTGTCTGGCAAAATGAAGTTCTTATAGGCTAGAGGGTGGTCTCGGTGGGCAGAGGAGGGTCTTAACCATGGGAGAAGGGGAAGGAGGGGGCAGACCAACCCTTCTCAGTCTACAGTTCCCACTGCATATGGCTCTTTGCCTTGAAAAAGACCTGAAGTTTACTTGCAGAAGTGGGTGTTAAAAGGGTCATAGTTTGTGAGTTACTGTGAAGTTACTGTGTTCTTCTACTTTTTTCTTTTTTTTTAAACTTTTGTTTATTTTTAGTTTACGTCATTCATTTCCATGAGATTTTGAGTTACAAATTTTCTCCCCATTTTTCCCCTATGTACCACCCCAAAACAGAGATCCCATTGTATACTCCTTCCCCCAATCTGCTCTCCCCTATATCCTCCCCCATCACCCCTCTGACTTTCTGGTGTGGCAAGATGGATCTCCCTATCCCAGTGCCTGTATATCTTATTTCCCAGTAGCATGGAAATAATAATAATGATTTTATATATATATATACATATATATTTTTAACATTCTATTTTAGAGCTTTAAATTCTAGATTCTTTCCCTTCCTCCCTCGTCACCCACCCCCATTGGAAAAACAAGCAATTCAATACAGGCCGCACATGTGTAGTTACACAGAACATCTCCACAATGGACATGTTGTGTAAGACTGACTATATTTCCCTCCTTCCTATTCCCCCCCATTTGTTGAATTCTCTACTTTATCCCTGTCCCTCTACAGAAGCGTGTGCTTCTAACAACCCTCCCCCCAAACCTGCCCTCCCCTCCATCCTCCTGCCTCTCATCCCCGTCCCCCTACTCTCCTGTAGGGCAAGATACCCAATTTAGAGTGTATGTCATTCCTTCCCTAAGCCAAATTCAATGAGAGTAAGGTTGACCCATTCTGTTTTGCCTTACTGCTCTTCCCCTCCATTGTAACAGTTATCCCTTGCCTCTTCTATATGAGAGGATTAACCCCATTCTGTCTCTCCCTGTCTCCTCTCATACTATTCCTCGCCCACCTCAGAATTTCACCTTTTGAAATATTAACCCATCCTATTCAATTGATCTTGTGCCCTCTGTCTATGTAATCATATATACACATACTCACATATGTATTACTATGCATATATACCCTCCTATATAGACATATGTGAATGTATACACACACACACACACACACACACACACACACACACACATATATATATATATATATATATATATATATATATATATATATATATATTCCCTTCACCTATCCTCATACTGAGAAAAGTTTCGTAAGTTGCAATTTTCATTTTTCCATGTTGGCATATAAATAGTTCAACTTTGATAAGTTCCTTATGAATTTTTTTCCGTGTTTACCTTCTCATGCATCTTGTATTTTAATGTCAAATTTTCTATTCAGTTCTGGTTTTTTCAGCAAGAATGCTTGGAAGTCCCCCACCTCATTGAATGACTATATTTTCCCCTGAAACATTATACTCAGTTTTGCTGGGTAGGTGATTCTTGGTTTTAATCCTAGCTCCCTTGATCTCTGGCATATCATATTTCAGGCCCTTCGATCCCTTAACGTAGAAGCTGCTAGATCCTGGGTTATCCTAATTGTGTTTCCACAGTATTCAAATTGTTTTTTCTTGGCAGCTTGTAATATTTTCTCCTTGATCTGGGAACTCTGGAACTTGGCTATAATATTCCTAGGAGTTTTCTTTTTGGGATCTTCTTTTGGGATTTTCTTTTTGCTCAAATTGTTTGCTAATATATCAATCATGTTGGAACAAAGTCACCTTTTCAGAATAAATGTTAGAACTGACTGTACCTTCCCTATCTATCTCATAAAATTGTTGTAAGGGATGATTAAATGTGATAACGAATGCAGTGATTCTTGATAAACTGTAAACTATTATACAAATATGAGATTATTATGACAATTATAATTGTTCTTGCCACAAGAGAGCACTGTGAGAATTAGTCAAAATGCCTCTTCCTCTCAGTATTCTGATTGGACTTAAAGGCATGTGTGTCCAGCAATCAGATCTCTTAACTTGGGTTCCATCCACTGGACTCTCCATTATTGAAGTAAATAGTTTAACCAGATTAGATAAAATGTTAGTAAAAAAAAAATACCCATGAATATATCAAAAACAGCAACCAGCTTTGTTCCTTCTGTTCCCCAAAGGGGTGGAGTTTCATACAGTTCAGGTAAAATCAGGGAGAGTGTGAATGTGAATCACATAATCCCACTAGCTGGACTCTAGAATTCTTATCAAGGCACTAGAATTCTCACTCATTATTCTAATACTGGCAGATGTTTAGATCCCATCACCATTATCACTTTGTGTTGGTTTTTATTATATTCGCTGCGTAGGATCTTTCTTCCTTTTCTGCTGATTCCTGCTGGTTTCTATGCTAAGCATAACAGGAAATTTATTTACCAGACTTAGAAGCAGGCTAACATCTGAAGAGAGATGTTCTCTCAAGTCATGGAGGATAGTTCCTTTGCACCTCTGCCTCTGACATTCTCTTTAAAAGTCTTTGTTCTGATCTAGGCCTGAGCCAACCAAGTGCTCGTGGAATGTAGCAATACTTTTTAAGGAAAAACTGTTCTAACTTGCCTGAGGGGAGGGGTTAGAATATTGCTCCTACCACACTTCACCTCATGATGGCAAGGTCCTTAAGGTTTTCTAGGCAAATTCCATTACATAAATGACTTTAGGGCTGTGTCTAGTCAATCCTGACTTCAGGTGTTTGAGAAGTTGAATACTGGCATCACTAAGAGAGGAAGAGAAAAAGTGAAAGAAAGAAAGAAAGAAAGAAAGAAAGAAAGAAAGAAAGAAAGAAAGAAAGAAAGAAAGAAAGGAAGGAAGGAAGGAAGAAAGGAAGGAAGGAAGGAAGGAAGAAAGAAAGAAAGAAAGAAAGAAAGAAAATGATAATAAAAGAAACAGAACAAAATAAACAATGTAACAGTTCTCTGAAGAAGTGATTGAATCTGGGAGAGTCTCAGAAATGACTGAGTCTCAGATCTAAATAATCAGGTCCGTGTAATAGGTGATGCCAAATCATCGCAGTTCACAGTGGGTATCTTAATGTAAAGAAGTGAACATTAACAGTAGCATCACCAGGAATATCAGGGCTTCAGCAAAGATGATGATACTTCCTGGATAGTCACCAATCCTTATCACAATTCAGAGATAATTGCACTACACCACCACCCACCCAGTGTTCCCTAGCCCACTCTAGCCAGGTCCTCCCCCTTCCTGGAAGCCCCATGGAAGAAGGCAGGAATACAGAATTTTTGCCCCATGAGAGACTTCAGAAGGACTGTCTCCCAACAGGCACATATTCTCTATTTCCCACATGTAAGCCATTTCTGCTAGGATTGGAGAATTCCTCCTGAGCCCTGAGTTTGGTTCTCTTCAGAGGCTCTTCACTGGAAGTACTGGAGAGAATTGCATTTCACAATCCATAGTTAGGGAGTGAGAGTGGGCACTTTCTAAACTTATGTAGCACTTCTACTTGTCCTCTGCTAATTAAATGGAGGGATTTGTCCCATTTGTCCACATTCCTAATTCTGGAGATGTCTCTAGGCTTCTGGGGAGAATTTAACATGGTCCTTTCAAATGTCTGCCCCAATGTCTTTCAATAAAGAATAACTACAAAATCTATAATGGAAAAAAAATGGTTTTTCTCTTAAATTTCAAATTAAACAAACAAAATTAAAATAGTTCCTTCAGCACAATTATTATTAAAGAATCCTAAAATTTCAGGAATCTCTGTTGGCTTATATCCTCTTACTTTTAGGGTTCCTCATGCCACCCCTCCATGGCTGGCTTTGTTAATATACTAATGTGCTAATTCAGCTGCATCATCATTTCCAAAAAGCTGTTCAAAACCAAAGAGTTTATCCAAATATTATTGTCTTAAAGTTGAGAGGACCCTTCTGTTTTTAAAATTTATTTAATTACTTTTAGTTTACAACATTCAATTCCACAATCCCTTGATTTTCAAATTTTTTCCTCCTCCCTCTCCTCCCTACTCCCTCCCTATGGCAGCATGCAATGCAACTTAGGTTCTACAAATACCTTCACATTAAACGATAGTCAAGTTGTAAAGAGAGATTATAACCAATGGAGTAAAGGATGAGAAAGAAGGAAAGAAGCAAAACAAAACACAAAAGAGAGAGAGCAAGTAGTTTGCTTCAATCCGCATTCAGACTCTGTAGTTCTTTCTCTGGATGTGGATATCCCTTTTCCACCAACCTTGCATTGCTGAGAGGAGCCCAGTATATCAAAGTTAGTCATCACACATACAATGTGTCTATAATTGTGTACAAAGTTCTCCTGGTTCTGCTCTCCTCACTCAGCATCATTTTATATAAGTCTCTCCAGGTTATTATAAAGTCCATCTGCTCCTCATTTCTTATAGCACAATAGTATTCCATTACATTCATATACCACAACTTGTTTAACCATTCCCCAATTGATGGGCATCCCCTTGATTTCCAATTCTTTGCCACCACAAAAGAGCTGCTATAAATATTTTTGTACATATGGATTCTTTTCCCACTTCTATGATCTCTTTGGAATATAGTCCTAGAAGTAGTATTTCTGGGTCAAAGGCTATGTACTTTTTTTTATACTCCTTTGGGCATAGTTCCAAATTGCTCTCTAGAATGGTTGAATATGTTCACAACTTCACCAATAATGCATTAGTGTTCCAATTTTTCCACATCCTCTCCAGCATTTATCATTTTCCTGTTTTGTCATTTTAGCCAATCTGACTGGTGAAATGTGGTACCTCATAGTTGTTTTGATTTGCATGTTTCTAATCAGTAGTGATTTAGAGCATTTTTCATATGCTTATAGATATCTTTAATTTCTTCCTCTGAAAACTGCCTGTTTATAACCTTTGACCATTTTTTTAAATTGGGAAATGACTTGCATTGTTACAAATTTGAATCAGTTCTCTGTATAGTTTAGAAATGAGGCCTTTATCAGAGACACTGGTTGTAAAAATTCTTTCCCAGTTTTCTACTTCCCTCCTAATCTTGGTTACATTGGCTTTATTTGTACAAAAACTTTTCAGTTTAATGTAATCAAAGTTTTTGCATTTTGTAATGCTCTCTTCCTCTTGTTTGAACATAAATTCTTCCCTTCTCCATAAATCTGACAGGTAAACAATTTCTTGCTCTCCCAGATTGGTTATAGTATCAGTTTTTATATCTAGATTGTGCATCCATTTAGACTTTATTTTGGTTTCTGCCATACTATTTTCCAGTTTTCCCAGCAGTTTTTTTCAAATAGCGAGTTCTTATCCAGGAAGCTGGAGTCTTTGGGTTTATGAAACAATAGATTACTATAATCATTGACTGCTGTGTCTTGTGTACCTAATCTATTGCACTGATCCACTACTCTATTCCTCAGCCAGTACTGGGAGGACCCATCTTTCAGAAGACCTCTCCTAAAGAAATTGGTTGATGATGTTCATTAGCAATACAAAGCATCCAGTCTTGGCAAAGATGGAGCACAGTCATTTTTCTGAATGTCCTTTTTGCTAATAAAGGAAAAATTTCCTTCCCATTGCCCAAAATTCAATCTGTATAGGCTGTTTTGAAGGTAAAATGAGTTCTGAAGACCTCTGAAGAGGTTCCTTATTAAAACTTGAAGGAGACTTAAATTACTTGGCAGGAATATTACCAGATCCAACAAAGCTAGTAGACAGGAAACACAGTTTAGCACAATTCTGTTTAGTCTTAGAGACACATAGCATATAACATTGCTTTCTTCTTATTGAATGGCCACAGTCAATTTACTTCCTTATCTCCCAGGAGTAGGGGATGCCTCATAGTAAGCAACCACCATTTGTAGAGCCATCACCAAAAGCACTGGCAGCATCACAAAGGTGAATCCAGGCTCACCTCCCTCTGCACTAATCCTATGTTCCAATACTACCAGTCCCCTAGCAGTTTAGGTTATTGGAACAGAATGAGATTTGTAGGCTTTCAATAGTTTAAAAAAAAAAGACATTTATTTACTTCTTGGTCATTGATGATGTGTAAGGGTCAGTAAAAATACAGAACCTCCTTCTGCCAGCTTCATAACTATTGGAACAAATTGTGCCCATTGCACCCTGGGAAATCTTCACATACTTGGGATACACATCTCCCTAACTCACAGAAGGGTTTGAGACCTGTCAGTTACCTTCAGCTTGGCAGCCCATATGCTGAGACGTTTTTACCAGATGTAGCAGCTACCCATGCTACAGCTTCTTGGAGCCACAGGCGAGAGTTGGATGACTGGTTAGACACAAAAGGTTATTGAAAAACTCTGAAAAGGGCTCAGCAGCCCTCATACTAGAGGTGCTAGTCCTCCCACACAACTTAAAAATAATAATAATGACAATGTTACGGTGGTTGGGAAATAAGTGGAAGACAAAGATAGGATAACAAGGGAAAGGGAAACAGTTTGAAGGAGAGTATAGAGTTGGGAAGATGTAGAGGGCAGATCACAGAAAGAAAAAATAAAAGACAAAAAAGCCAAGACTTGGAGATTTGGGTCTGGGACAGAAAAAGAAGGGGAGAGGAGAAGGCTGGGATTGGATTGTGATGAACAGTGTCAATTTAAATATCTGGTATTAGTGAATAAGGGAGCTTGAGCTGTTAATGTGTTTGGGGTGGGAGGATGAACTCAATTCCTCCTCTTTCCTTCCTCTTTCTCCTCTTCCTTTTGTGAAAGTGTGGTTTTCTTTTTGTTCAGTTCTCCTTTAGGAGGTTTTTTTGAAAACCATGGCACACCAAAAATGGCAGCTATTAGTGGTTTGAAAGTGAAAGTAACCTTAACTCTGATTTATTCATTTAAGACTTGGGATTTCTTATTGGCTCAAGAGGAATCTGACTGGGAATATCATTTTCTTTCACTTTTTTATGCACTATACTCTCAATTATATGTGGGAACCAATTTGCTCTGGCAAAATCCACATTGGCTTTATAAAATCTCAATAATTTAAATTTGATTCCTTTCCAGGTGTTCTCCTTCCATTCCCAATCTCATCAAGAGCTTTTGATTAAGCAGAATTGGCATAAACTCAAATGCTCTTTGGATCAAATACATCTGCTAAAAGTCTGATTTGCATAAAATGTGGGGAATTGGCATAAGTATATAAAACACAGGACCATTTCCTATCTGAAAAGTATTCCAAGGATATCTAGCTATTAATAATAACAATCTCATTATTATTATTAATAAGAGAAGTACAAATTAAAACAATTCTGAGATTTCACCTTATACCCCCCAAATTGAGAAAGATTGAAATAACCAATGGTGGATTTCTTGTGGAAGTCAGGAACCTTAATATGCTATTTGTAGGACTATAAATTGCTCCAACTTATCCGGAAAATAATTTCAAATTATGCAAGGAAAGTTACTAAGCTATTTGTATTCAATGAACCCATTGCTGGGAATGTATCACAGGAAAGTAAAAGATTAGAACAAAAGTCTCATAAATACAAAATATTCACAGGAATGCTTTTTGTGGTAGCAGAAAACTGGAAACAAAATAGATGTCCATTGGTCATAAAATACATGGCCAAATTGTGTTATATAAATATGATTTGTTTCTTTTTTCAATTTAATTTTTTAATAATTAACCATTTATCTTCCCCTTCTCTACCCCCACTTCCCCTACTGAATACACATCTCACTCATGGCATATACATATAAGGACATATTACCATTCAATGAGAAATAATGACTACGAGGAATCGAGAGAACCTTTGGAAGACTTATAAGAACAGACAAAGAGTAAATACAACAGTGAGAACAATATGTATAACTACCCCAATGTAAATCAAAACTGCACGTAAAGACCGATAAACTAAGATTACGCGCCACGGCCAATACCGATTACCTAAGACAGATGCTAATGCTTCTTCCCTATCAGTAGGGAAACTTGGGCTGGGGAAAAGGGGAACAATAAATACTCAACGTTGCATAAGTGGAGAGTTGTGGTTCTTGCAGTGGTTAGTTTAGTTTGACTTTTCCTTTATTTCAAAAGAAGGGTCTGGGTGAGGAGGGGGGAAAGGGTATGTTAGGGGAAAGTTGTGCCAGAAAAGCGTGAAGTTATCAGTAAGCTTAATTTTGAAAATCTTATCAGGAGGGCTTTAAACTGAAAAAGGAGGAGAGGTAGAAAACTACCCAGCAAGATCTTTCAAGTCTAGTACAACAGAACGTAACAGGCACCATATATAGGAAAAGGAACAGCAGAAGAGAGGATCAGTAGTTTATGAAACACAAAATACAAGAACTGAGCCAGAAGCTCATGGCATCTGATGTCTCTTTACAAATACACAATGGATAGTTACTAAACAGGCAATCTGGAGATCTTAAGAGAGAGAGGCAAATTTGATCTCATAGGCATTACCGAGATTGGGTAGGAGGAGACTCATGACTAGAATATGACTCTGGAAGGGTATATAGTTTTTTCAAATAGAAGAGAATAGATAGATGTGGTGGTAGTATCCCATTTTGTATTTGATGGATATAATCATGGAGCCATTCAGTTGAATCCAGGAACTTGAGGAGAGAAAATAATGGTAAGCATTTAGGTTGAGATCAAAGAAGGGAGAAGCAAAAGTGATTTTGCCACGGGAGTATACTTAGAAAATCTGTACAGAAGGAAGAATTGGATGAGGTTAGGAAGCAGATCAAAGACCCGTGATGGAGAAACGATACTACAGTGATGGGGAAGCCCAAATGTCAGAATATCTGCTAGAGCTCTTTCTACCAAAAGAAAAGCAATGGAGATATTTCTCTTTAGCCTTAATGATCATCTCATTGTTCAGAAGGTAGTGGAAAATGATGAAAGATTCTGATTTTGACCTACAAGGAAGAACTAGTTGATGATATAGAAAGAATGGGAATTTCAGGGCCAAGTGACCACACTCTCTTTAGATATAAAGGGAGAAGAAATCCAGGCACAGTCTGACTTGCAAACTAGATGGTTAGAGAATGGACCTCACCACTGCAGTGCCCCTAAAGTCACATGATGTGTATGTATATATATATATATATAATATGTATATATATGTATATCTGTGCATGTGTCTGTGTCTGTCTGTGTCTGTGTCTGTCTGTATATATATACATGTATATATACATTTATGTATATATATACATATAGATATAAAGTATCATATAGAGAAAGGGGTAATGACTGCTAAAAGTCATTATGACTCTATCAAGAGAGGTTCATACCAAAGTAACCGAATTTCCTTCTCTTTTAGTGTTACTAGACTGGTGAGTCAGAAAATGCTGAACATATAGTATATTTAGATTTCAGCAAACCGTTTGACAAATTCACTATTGCTATTTTTGTAGACAAGATAGAGAAATGTGGATTAGATGATAGGAACATTTAGGAAACACATAGACTATGGGGCTTTTCAGAAGAGGACAACCAGGATGGCAAAATGATTTGAGACCATCATGTCTGACAAGGATCAATTTAAAGAACTGGGATGTGAAACCAGGATAAGAGAAGTCATAGCCGGATATGATGCTGGTCTTCAGATACATGAAAAGTTGACATGTGGATGAGGGATTATGTTTGCTCTGCTTAATCCAATAGAGACAGACTAGTACTTATTATGTGGACCTTACAGGGACAAATTTTGCCTCAAAAGAAGGAAGATTTCCTAGTAATTAGGACCCTCCTGAAGCAGAAGTGGAATGTGCTGATACGGAGTTCCTCATCTTTGTGGGCCTCCAAATAAGGTCTAAATGACCACTTGACAGTGGATAATATAGAGGGCATTTTGTTCCCAGTGCTTGACATAGTGCCTAGGACACAGGATGCATTTAATTAGTGCTAGTTGATTTGAGATAGAGATCATACTAGCTGCTGTGATACTTACTTACTCTGAGCTATACCTTCATCGCTTTTTGTCCCTTGATTGCAATAGTACTACAATAGTAGGACTTTTTAACATGATTGACAATGAATGAATCAAAGAAAAGATGCTCATGTCAACAGAGGATGGAGGAAGTGAAGAGAAAAGTAAATGGTGGATGGGTAGGAGATAAGCGAGTTGTGTGAGATTACGCTAAGACTTCCCTTGCCCAAAGCTGAGATTTCTCCCCTATCCTGTGTTCAGGGCCAGAGGACATATAGTAGTATCAGGAGAAGCAGCATCAAGGGTCACTTTCCCCATGTTCTTGTAGCTCTAAGGTTCTTTCCCCACCCTACCTCCTGTTCCCACAAGGCCTTAACTCTCATTCTTGGGCAGTCAGCATCCCAAAATAAACCACTGCCCTGTGTGGCCAGCTGCCAGCCTGTGCCTGGGCCAAGCAAACAATCCATTGACGCTAAGTGTCATGAGCAGGAGGAGGGGAGAAAGGAGCAAAAGGAAACAAGGACACTTTCCTTTCCCTGCCCCCATCCCCACCCCACCATAGCAAGTCTGAGGACAGGGGGGAATGGATATGGTAACATTAGAAACCCTCTCCTAGTCCTAGGATCCTGTGCATAATTGCAATAATAATTTTTTTAAAACCATCCATTTTCTCTCTGAAAGGCAGTCCTAGCCTTTAACTCAATGACCTTCTGCAGCAGAGAATATTTGGATAGTATGGGATGTCTCCGGGCGCGCATAAGAGATAGGACATGTGGTAAAAAATAGCTTACCCTCCTGCAAGGGCAATATTCCTACCCATAACTGGACACAGCCTGGTCTTTATCAGTCCAAATACATCCTCCCAGTAGACCAAAGGTGGCTCTCCAAAGCAAAGGCACTATCCCATGACTCTGGGCCCTGGAGGGACTTAACTGGGTTCTTATTACAGACAACATTGTTGAAATCCTTTGGGCTAGAGATTAGCCTTGGAAGAAACTTGATGTTGTACAGACAACATTGTATCATGCAGGGGTGAAGGGCTAGGGTCTTATCTTCCTTGTACTCTTGAGTGGGTGGCCTCTGGCCCTGGCAGCTAGAGTTCTACACCAAAAACACACTTGGTGATTCAATAACCAGCATTTCAACCAGCTGAGGAGACCCTTAGCTTGAAGCAGGGATTCTTAAGTTTATTTAGTGGCCCCTGTTTCCTTTTTTTTACATATATATGTATATATGTATGTATGTATATGTATATTTAAACATGTGATTAAAGAACTTTAAATTCTAGATTCTTTCCCTTCCTTCCTCATCTCCCACCCCCACTGGAAAGACAAGCAATTCAATACAGGCCGTACATGTGTAGTTATGCAGAACATCTCCACAATGGACATATTGTGAAAGACTGACTATATTTCCCTCCTTCCTATCCTGCCCCACTTTGTTCTATTCTCTACTTTGTCCCTTTCCCTTTACAGAAGGGTGTGCTTCTAACAACCCTCTCCCCCCACCCTCCCCTCCCCTCCATCCTTCCCCCTCTCATCCCCTTCCCCCTACTCTCCTGTAGGGCAAGATACTCAATTAAGAGGGTATGTCATTCCTTCCCTAAGCCAAATTCAACAAGAGTAAGGTTGACCCTATTCCCTTTTGCCTTTCTGTTCTTCCTCTCCATTATAACAGTTATCCCTTGCCTCTTCTATATGAGATGATTAATCCCATTCTGTCTCTCTCTGTCTCCTCTCATTCTATTCCTCTCCCACCTCACAATTTCACCTTTTAAA